>CM069140.1:17297955-17897955 GCA_035221665.1 Okamejei kenojei | reverse complement strand
TTGCAGGTAACTGCTGAACTAATAAGGTTGCCAAAGTAGGAAATGTTAACTTTTCTAATATTGACTGGAAATGTGTTAGTGCAAAAGGTTTAGATGGAACAGAATTTGTCAAATGTATTTAGGAAAGTTCTATTAGGTTTATGATAGTTACAGATAAAGACAGGGCGGGTCCACAAGTTAAATTGGGACAAGGCCAACTTTGAAGATATTAGACAAGAACTCACATGTTGATTCAAGCAGGTTGTTTGAAGGAAAAGGGATGTTCGGAAAGTGGGCTGTTTTTTAAAAGTGTGCTGATAGGAGTCCAGGACATGCATGTTCCTGATAGAGCGAAGGGCAAGGCATAAGGCAGCTTGGATGATGAGAGAAATTAGGCTCTGGTCTAGAATATGGAGGCGGCATAGGGCAGTTACAGGGATCTGGGATCGAGTCTATTCCTGGACGAGTTTCGGGAACACAGGAGCATGCTAAAAAGGAAATCAGGTGGGCAAAAAGGGGACAGGAGACAGCTCTGGCAGATAATGTTAAGGATAACTTCAAGATATTTTATAAATACATTAAGGGAAAAAGGGTAACCAGAGAGAGAATGGGCCCATCAGTAATCAAAGCAGCCAATGCTGTGTGGAGCCACAGGAATTGGCAAGGTCCTCAATTAGTATTTCTTCTCTGTTTTTATCGTGGAGAAGGATATGAGAATCAGGGAACTTGGGGCAGTCAATGGAAATGACTTTAGTGCAATCGGTATTATTGTTGAGGATGTGCTGAACATCCTAGTGAGTATGAACGTAGACAAATATCCTGGGCCTGATCAGATATATCTGAGGACACTGTGGGAAGCTAGAGAGGAAATTCATTTTTGAATTTGATGAATGGCTGAGCATGCTTGGTTTACTTCTGCTCCTATTATGTTTCATACATGGGCATTGATTAATCGACTGAGGGGCAGTGGGGGAAATTGGATAAATGTATCACAAAATTGGGCTCCAACATGCCCCTTCTACACTCGTCCCACCTGTTTGCGATTGGCCCATGACCCTCCAAACCTGTCCTATGCATGTAACTGTCTAAATGTTTATTAAACGTTGAAATAGTACCTACCTCAACTACCTCCTCCAGCAGATCATAATATTCACCCACCACCATTTGCATAAAAAAGTTACTCCTCAGTTCCTATTAAATTCCCTCCTCTCCCCTCACCTTAAACATATGTCCTCAGGTTCTAGATTCCCCCACTCTGGGCAAGATAGTTTTCACCCAATCGTTTCCTCTCATGATTTTGTACACCTCTCTAAGATCACCCCTCATCCTCTTGTGCTCCAAGGAATAAAGTCCTAGCCTGCTCAACCTCTCCCAATAGCTCAGGCCCTAGAGTATTGGCAACATTTCTGTAACTCTCTGCACCCTTTCCAGCTTCACACTTTATTTTCTTTAACACGGTGACCAAAACTGAACACAAAACTCTAAATGTGGCATCATCAATGTCTTATATAACGGTAACATGACCTCCCAACTTCTATACTCAATACTCTGACTGATGAAGACCAATGTGCCTTTTGACCAACCTTTCTACCTGTGATGCCACTTTCAAGGAACTATTACCTGTACTGTCAGATCCTTCTGCTCTACAACACTCCCCAGAGCCCTACCATTCACGATATATCCTGCCTTTGTTAGACTTCCCAAAATGCAACAGCTCTTGTGTATTAAATTAATTAACCATTCCTCAGCCTACCTGCCCAACAGATAAAGATCCGCTGCAATTTTTGACAACCATCGTCACTATCTATAATACCACCTACTTTAGTGTAATTTGGATTACAAGCATTAACAGGGCTAGAAATGTTATGTTCTTAAAGTAGAAGACCTTCGTTCTAATTCCACATGGCTCATATCCAATGATATGGTGCATAATACATTTGGTACCCAGATTCTACAACTAACTACTTGTCAGTGGCTATAAATATCAATTGGATTAATTGCTTTACCAACAAAAAGTATTCTGCAAAGCAAGTCTCACAAATTCAGAAGAAACAGTCCGTTTTTCCAGATGAGAAGAGGCACTTTGATCTAGATTTACAGGGAAGAAGAAGGGATTGAAATACATTACTGCAAAAAAATAAGCTTGGCATTTTAAAAAGCTTTCAAAACTCTACATACTTTGATAGCATTAAAACCTTTTTTTCTCTTTAATCCTTTTTATTAGAAGTAAATACATAATAAAAAACATTTTGTTTGTAGTAGTCATACATTATTAATATTGTTTATATTATCAATTGTATAGTAATTGTACTTCTATATATTTTTTTAATTTTTATATAGATAGAAAATAACAGAGAGGGAGAGAAAAGAAACCAAAAAATTAAAAGAGAATGAAATAATCAGCTAATTATATATCATTGGAGATATGTCAGTGGATTATAAAATGTAATTGTTCATCTAATCCTTGATTTAGGTTTCAGTCAGGCTCTTGTGCTGAACCGGTTTGCCCCTTCAAATAGTCAATGAATGGAGACCATATTCTAGTAAATAGTTCTTGTTTGTCCATTAAGACAAATCTTAATCTTTCCAAATGTAGGGTCTCTGACATTTCCATAGTCCACATTTTAATTGTGGGGGTTAGGGTGTTTATTCAAACATTCATCAAGAATTTCTGTCTTTCTATTTCTATTGTCCTGTGTATTTGCTTTAGCATAGTCTCTAAGTTGTAGGTAATTTAAAGTAGGCATTTGAGAGTGAAGTCCATAAATTTGGTTTGTAGTTCCTAAAATGAGAGAGAATGTATCTTTCCTGTAGAGATGACCCATCTTTGTGATTACGTGATTTTTCATTGTCAAAAAACACTTTATCCATCGTTGAGGGTTTTAAATGTAGGGTTGTTTACGAATGGGAAAAGACGTAGTGGTTAAATTATCCAATTTTAGAGTCTTTTTAATTGTTTCCCCCAAATGCGGTATTCCACTTATTAATATTATGGGGTTTTTCACTCTAGGTTTTTTTGCTTAATTTAGCCAATACGATTCGACCCAAAATCGCAAAAGCTATCACAGTTCTTCCTTTTCAAATTTTAACCAATTTGGTTGTTGGTCCAATTTTTCAAACCCAAAAATTCATATTTTTAATGTTAACTGCTAAAAATAGAGCATAAAGTTCGGTAGGGCCTTAAAACCTCCATTTATTTTTGAATTTACATAAGTGCTTTTTAATTCTATTCATATAGGTTCTTATAATTCCCAGATAAAAATTATGGACTATCGAAGTATAACCTTTTTAACAACAGTTTTTGGGAATCTATGATCGGGATTGATTGAAAGGGGTACAATCATTGTGGGAGAAAAATCATTTTTATTGCATTAATTCTACCAAACATTCGAGATAGGTAATGTTTTCCAATAATACTAAAATATTCTTATGTAATTTGTTCAATAAAGGCAGGAAAGTTAAGTTGTAAATAAAGAAGTATATCTCTTTATTTAATAAATGCCAAGGATATTTAAAATTTTCATTTACTATTTTGAAGGAAATTGTTGTATATATGTGGATTACTTTCCAATATTGGCTCATGATTTCACTTTTATTCCCATTTAATTCTGTATCCTGAAAACGAGGGCCATATTGAGTGTATTAAATGTAATAACTTTAGGATGCTAACTTCAGGTTTTGGTAAATGTAGATTAAGTACATGTGTTGCATATAAGGAAATTTTATTCTCCGTATCTTTAGTGTGTATACCATCTATTTCAGGATGGGACCTCATGCTTATCTGCTAATGGCTCTATTGCGCGTGCGAATAATAGCGGGGATAATGGGACATCCTTGTCTACAGCTCTCTAGATTAAAATTGAATTTTTGCTGATAAAACATTTGATTTGGTCGATATTCTAGCTGTTGGGTTTGTATTATTAAAAAGTTTTTACCCAGGTACTAAATTCCTCGCCCAATTGAAAAACATTGGCATAACCGAAAATAACTAGGGCCCATTCCAACCCTTGGTCGAATGCTTTCTCAGCATCTAATGAAATAATTGCTAGATCTTTGTTAATACTTCTCTTTGAGTATATAATATTGAATAATCGTCTCAGGTTATATGAAGAGTAGCGTTTTGGTATAAATCCTGTTTGGTCCGGGTGTATTCATTTATTAATCACTGTGCTTAATCTTTGTGCTAAGATTTTAGTTAATATTTTTGATCAGTATTTAGGAGAGCTATAGCTCTATATGAACCTGGATCATCCAGGTCCTTATCTATTTTTGGTATAAGTGTTATTATAGATTCATTTAGCATTTCTGGTAATTTCTGTTGGGTATAGTTATATTCATACAGTGTCTTTAAACGCGGAGCAATCAGATCATAGAATTTTTTATAGAATTCGGAGCCTATGCCATCGGGGCCCGGGGCTTTACCGTCTTTTAGAGATCTGATAGACTCTTCAATTTCTTTTACTGTTATTTCAGCATCTAATAATTCTCTATCTTTCAAATCTAACCCTTTAAGATTGCATTTTTGTAAGAATGCTTCAATACCTGTCCCAGTGATCTATCGTTTTAGCTGAGTAAAGGTTTTGATTAAATATTGCAGAAATCTCTCATTAATATCCTTAGATTGTACTAGTGTTTCTCTGTTTCTGGATCTAATCCTATGAATTGTTTTTTCCTCGTCCAGTTTCCGTAATTGACGAGCGCAATGAATTTTTTAGGTTTATCACCAATTTCAACAAATTAGTTAATTGTTTAGTATATTAGTAAAATTCTATAACATTTGGTCTGAATATATTTTATTTTAATTTCTATAGTGTCAATGCTGCAATTTTATTTGTGTTTTATCATAGTTGGTTGCAGGCAGCGCATTTCTCTATGTCTAATTGTTTTATTTCCCTTTCCAATGCCTGTTTGGGGTTTGTTTAGCCCGCGATTCTCCTTTATTAATGAAAATGCAGGGGTGTGAGATCATAGCTCCTCGAGTAAATGGCTTTAAATGTTTGTCAAAGTAGGGGAGGCAGAAGTTTGCGTTCTCAGGGTTTATCATTGATTTCAGAGAACATATTAATCTGTTTAGTGAGATATTCCTGACATACTTTTTCCTTTAAAATTTGTGGGTTAAGTCTCCATTATGACTGTTTCTCCGTCCTTCCATTTAAATATAATCATAAATGTTAAAGGAGCATGGTCCGAGATTATAATATTGTGATATTTCGACATAAGTAAATGGAATAAGCTTGGAGTCCACCAAAAAATAATCTATTCTTGAATATGTTTTATGCACCGATGAATAAAATGAATATTCTTAGTATTAAATCCTAACATAAGTGAGCAACGTTGGGGGGAAAAAGAACTGTGAGTGGAGAGAGGAGAATTGACAATTAGGAAAACAGAGAAAATAAAATTATGTGGAGAGTGTGAGTGGAAATCATGCACTGAGATTGAGACGGGTAAGAATTAAAGAGGAAGAGAATGATTGAAAGTCACAAAACTTGGTAAAGATCTGTAACAAGCATGTTACTATTCACATTTCCAGGCAATTACTTGGCACAACACCAAATACCTGAAGCTGAAAAATATATAAGTTTACCTATGCACTCTGTCCCTGTTTTACGGGGTAAGCGCAGACTAGATAATAAAACTGTACAATTCGGTTGGCGGAATTGTCTCTCAGAATAAGGATTTCTTCAATTTAGAACAAATAAGGAATATTTTCTGCTATATATTATGCAGCTCACAACCCAGTGGTATGAATATTGATTTCTATAACTTCAAGTAACCCTTGAATCCCCACTCTCCATCCCTCTCCCACCCGAGTCATTTTACTATTTTCACTGTTGTCTTGGTGAGTGTCTATAACTCGTTTCACCTAGCTAATAATGACCCATGTCCTTTATCATTGTTAATTTTTGCATTTCTTTCATTAATAATCTCTCTATATTACCGTCTATATCTCTCGTATCACTTCCCCCTAACTCTCAGTCTGAAGAAGGGTCTCGACCTGAAATGTCACGTATTCCTTTTCTCGAGAGATGCTGTCTGATCTGCTGAGTTACTCCAGCTTCTGCAGTTCCTTCCGACGTATAATAAAATGACATCGATAAGTCAAAGAACTTAAAAATAATAACCCTTTGATAATGTTTGAGTTGGTAGTAACATACGGAGCAAATAAATCTTTGGACAAGTGATATGAAGTAATGAATCTCTGTCCAGCTCATGGTTGTCTCTAAGATTCATTGTTAGCTTTGTTCTCATTCAAACTTACTACCATCCAGGAATAAACACAAGTATATAAACCACATGCGGTATAATGCCTAGCTTTGTAGCAAAAACAGGAAGGCAGATTACTATCTAAATGGCATCAAGTTGGGAAAAGTGGAAGTACAACAGGATCTGGGGGTCCTTGTACATCAGTCTATAAAAGTAAGCATGCAGGTACAGCAGGCAGTGAAGAAAGCGAATGGCATGTTGTCCTTTATAACAAGAGGAATCGAATATAGGAGCAAAGAGGTCCTTCTGTAGTTGTACGGAGCCCTAGTGAGACCACACCTGGAGTATTGTGTGCAGTTTTGGTCCCCTATTTTGAGGAAGGACATTCCTGCTATTGAGGGAGTGCAGGGTAGGTTTACAAGGTTAATTCCCGGGATGGCGGGACTGTCATATGCTGAGAGAATGGAGCAGCTGGGCTTGTACACGCTGGAGTTTAGAAGGATGAGAGGGATCTCATTGAAACATATAAGATTGTTAAGGGCTTGGACACGCTAGAGGCAGGAAACATATTCCCGATGTTGGGAGAGTCCAGAACCAGGGGCCACAGTTTAAGAATAAGGAGTAAGCCATTTAGAACGGAGACAAGGAAACACTTTTTCCCACAGAGAGTGGTGCGTCTGTGGAATTCTCTGCCTCAGACGGCGGTGGAGGCAGGTTCTCTGGATGCTTTCAAGAGAGAGCTAGATAGGGCTCTTAAAAATAGCGGAGTCGGGGATATGGGGAGAAGGCAGGAACGGGGTACTGATTGGGGATGATCAGCCATGATCACATTCAATGGCGGTGCTGGCTCAAAGGGCCGAATGGCCTACTCCTGCACCTATTGTCTATTGTCCAATTCTGATGTAATGGAACTGCTTTGGCCATTGCTCCTTTGAATATTTCCTCTTTCGTGCTGGAACTTTTTCTGGAACTTTCTTATGTTAATATTAAAAAAAATCACATTACCTCTTACAACTCACTCATAAAATTTCAAATTTAGAATCCTTAGACTTGGGCAGTCACACAAAATGGATGATGAAAACCTCAAAGAAAAATGAAAATCGGCTAAATTGCAGTTGTTCACGTTTTGCTGCTGCCCATTATCAATACAATCATCCTTAGCTCCCGCAGATTTCCCTTTCTCCTGTATTCTGTAATGTGTTTCTTGTGTCTCAGACTGGCATCATCTAATCATTGCAACTATTTTATCTTCTGTATTAATACAATGATATTGCCTATATTGCAGTTCTATTCAGTTTAAAAGAGAGTGCCATCTTAAAATGTAGGTATATATTCCAGCCATAATTGGGGACATTTCTGTTAAATGTTTGTGACTTTAAAGTTTTCCTCTTGGAAATGATGGACAGGTTCCATGATTACTTATTTTTCTTGTGAGGTTTGGGCAGGGGGAAGGTATGACTGGGACAGGGGAGCACTAAGGACAAAACCAAAAGAGATGAGAAATTGAAGCACAGCATTTAGTTTTACAACAGATATGTTCTCAGGTTTTCTAAGATCTAAGGTGGCACAGTGGCACAGTCGTAGAGTTGCTGCCTTACAGTGCCAGAGATCCGGTTCGATCCTGACTACAGGTTCTATCTGTGTGACGTTTATACGTTCTCCCTGTGACCGGCGTTGGTTTTCTCCGGGTGCTACGGTTCCTCCCACACTCCAAAGACGTACAAGTTTCTAGGCTAATTGGCTTGGTAAAATTGTGAATTGGCCCTAGTGTGTGTAGGATAGTGTTATGCCCCTGTCTCACTGTGCGAGTTGACCCACGAGGTACCCCGAGTGATAGACTCGTGGCTGCCCACGAGACTGCAAGTGTATGATCAAGTGTGTGGCCGAGTTCCCACGGGTATGTAATTGCTGCGATGTTGCAAGTTCCTCTCCCGAGTTAGCAAGTTCCTCTCCCGAGTTAGCAAGTTCCTCTCCCGTTACTCTTGAGCCAACCGTGAATGAAGGTATGGTTTAATAAAGCAACAATGTTAAAATACATCTCCATCCTGTGGTTTTGAGTTATTTCAGCGCGGCCGCATCTATTGATATGACCTACAATGGGAAAATGCGCATTCTACCAAGCATTTCTTGTTTTTTTATGTTTTTAAATACTTTTTTATGCAATGGATCTCTATTTTAAATAATTTTAAAAAAGGAAGCAGCCGGGTGACTGACATTGAGCGGCCGTTGGGACCCGACAGCAGACACACACACACACACACACACAGAGAGAGAGAGAGATACACACAGACAGCAGCTGGCCACCACTTCAGAGGAATTAAGCAGCGCGGGTGACTGAGCGGCCGCCAGGACCCGACAGTACACACACACACACACACACACACACACAGAGATAGACAGAGAGGGAGAGAGAGAGAGACACACACACACACACACACACACACACACACACACACACACACACACACACACAGATAGAGATACACACAGACAGCAGCTGGCCACCACTTCAGAGGAATTAAGCAGCGCGGGTGACCTGAGCGGCCGCAGGACCCGACAGTACACACACACACACACACACACACACACACAGAGATAGACAGAGAGGGAGAGAGAGAGACACACACACAGAGAGAGAGAGATACACACAGACAGCAGCTGGCTCCACCACTTCAGAGGAATTAAGCAGCGCGGGTGACTGACACCGGACGCCAGGACCCGACAGTACACACACACACACACACAGAGATAGACAGAGAGGGAGAGAGAGAGACACACACACACACACACACACACACACACACACACACACACACACACACACACACACACACACACACAGAGAGAGAGAGAGAGAGATACACACAGACAGCAGCTGGCACCACTTCAGAGGAATTAAGCAGCGCGGGTGAACTGAGCGGCCGCCAGGACCCGACAGTACACACACACACACACACACACACACACACAGAGATAGACAGAGAGGGAGAGAGAGACACACACACACACACACACACACACACACACACACACACACACACACACAGATAGAGATACACACAGACAGCAGCTGGCCACCACTTCAGAGGAATTAACAGCGCGGTGACTGAGCGGCCGCCAGGACCCGACAGTACACACACACACACACACACACACACACAGAGATAGACAGAGAGGGAGAGAGAGACACACACACACACACACACACACACACACACACACACACACACACACACACACAGATAGAGATACACACAGACAGCAGCTGGTCACCACTTCAGAGGAATTAAGCAGCGCGGGTGACTGAGCGCCCGCCAGGACCCGACAGTACACACACACACACACACACAACAGAGATAAAAACCTTTGTGTTTTATTAAGGTGCTCCACAGCACAAATATTATTCAGGTGTATAGGTACGATACTGAATAAAGGAGTGAGGCCATGGAAAGTAACCATGGAAACCAAAATTATTTGGTCTCTCACCAAAGCTGTTATGGTTGAAACAGCAGAATTATTGATAAAAACCTTTATGTTTTATTAAGGATTCAATGGTGAATCGTTTATTGGTACCCATTATATGGAGAATAAGGAAATACATTTTCAAAGTATTTCAAGCTGGTGCATGGCATCATATTTATGTTAAAAAATGAACATTTTTAAATAAAATGACAAATTGCCATCAGTTTGTGTGTGTGTGTATATGTGTGTGTGTGTAATTGTTATTGGGACCAATTTTGCACTTTAGATTTGCAGGTCAAAACAGATGAAGTTATGTTAAACTCCTGATTTTATGGAGTAAACCTGGAGGATAAATCAAAGACATTGATTACAAAGGAAAGACTATTGGTCCGCTCAGTCACCCGCGCTGATTAATTCCTCTGAAGTGGTGGCCAGCTGCTGTCTGTGTGTGTATCTCTCTCTCTCTCTCTGTGTGTGTGTGTGTGTGTGTGTGTGTGTGTGTGTCTGCTGTCGGGTCCCAACGGACCAGCTCAATGTCAGTCACCCGGGGCTGCTTCCTTTTTTAAAATTATTTAAATAGAGATCCATTGCAAAAAAGTATTTAAAAACATAAAAAACAAAGAAATGCTTGGTAGAATGCGCATTTTCCCATTGTAGGTCATATCAATAGATGCGGCCGCGCTGAAATAACTCAAAACCACAGGATGGAGATGTATTTTAAACATTGTTGCTTTATTAAACCATACCTTCATTCACGGTTGGCTCAAGAGTAACGGGAGAGGAACTTGCTAACTCGGGAGAGGGACTTGCTAACCTCGGGAGAGGAACTTGCAACATCGCAGCAATTACATACCCGTGGGAACCGGCCACACACTTGATCATACACTTGCAGTCTCGTGGGCAGCCACGAGTCTATCACTCGGGGTACCTCGTGGGTCAACTCGCACAGTGAGACAGGGGCATTAGTGTGTGGGGATCACTGGTTGGCGTGGACTTGATGGGCCAAAGGGCATGTTTCCACGGTGTATCTCTAAATTAAACTATACAAACTGAAATTAATACATTTAAAAATTGGAACATCTATGCATAATTTCTATTACATAAATATGAATATGTAATGTGAAATAATTTGGTTTTGATATGTAGTGTCAAGAATTGGAAATGAACTCTTGAATTATATAAATCAAATTCTTAGGTGTAAGAAAGCCTCAAATAGCAGAATAAAAATGGTGATCAAAAATGATGTTGGTCAAAATTGAGAAAAATAAGAAATAAATTGGATAAACCAGATTTATTATATTGAATTTAAATTGGATTACATTACTTCAATTATTACAATTTCATTATACCTTGACTACAACTGATAAAACACTATGTTTTATAACAAGCACCTCACGGGTGACATAGAAAGAATGTTTCAAAAATGAAATGAATAGTGGGAATTATGCCAAATTAAACAGTCCTTCTGGCCCAAATGTTCACTGATAAAATGTGCTTCTGAAAGGGCTTGAAGAAAGAAATGCTGAGTGGTGCTGAGGATAGCAGATTTTAATCAGAAGTTTTCATAAATAGCTGATTATGATGATAATATGCTTCTTACCTGAAAAGTCAACAGGCAAAGACACTGGTATTAAGTTTTTCAGATGAGAAGATCAGTTTTAATCTGTGCATTTTTGAACTAATTCATGCATGCATATTCTGAAATTGATTTCAAAATGCTTTGGCCACAGAGAAGTATATATTAAATAGAATGAGATTAGCAATCTTTTCTAAATGCTTGTGCGGGCATGTAGATATACACTTACACACAAAAGTCGGGAGATATCAAGGTGCTCAGCCATGTGCTGTGAAGGTGCAATGGTCTAATCTATAAAATGTCTCTGTCTGGGATGAAAGTGAAGAATGGCCACTTATGTGAAATGACTGAAAGCTGAGATGTTCACAGAATTGTTATTCATTGTCATCAAAAGCAGACTAATTACTGAAGGATTGAAGTTTGCTAAGGCAATGGTTTGTCACATTAGATTATTAAAGCTTTTAATTATACTGAACTTTAGTTATTGTCTTTTCCCATGTTGAACATTATTCTACTTTTGTCTTGGTAAATGCAAACCACTGAGCAATCATTTTCTGCTATTACCAGGAGTGGGAAGTGGATGAGGCAGCAGCTGTTTCTCCTGGTTTAATACTTAAAGTGTGAGCTATTTTCTCATAAAGAAGCTGAAAATAGCCTTTCCTGTGAAGGGTTTCAACTGAGAAACATTCCAATGGCATTAAAACAGACTGGTTTAGATTGTCTTCTTGTTCAGTAAACCCAAACCACTGAATGCAAATGGTAAGTATCATAGATAAAAATATGGCAATGCTTGTCGGTAATGTGGTTGTAAATGTCATCTCTGCATGCATTTCCAAAAAAAACCCTTTTTATAGGGATCAGTAGTATTTGAACCAGGGTGTCTCTTTATAAAGTATTGTGTACACATAAACCTGATTTTCTTTATTAGAATGCAATAATTACTTGGGACAGAACATTAAATGAAAAAGCAGCTGTAGGTCGCTGGCTATGCTGCCTAGCCCCCCCTCATAGATATTAGCGTGACAGTAAACTTTGGTCTTTAGGTGCTCTACCAGCTGTCTTGGCAATTGGATGCATCCATAAGCCATAGAAAAGCAACACTCATTGTAGCTACTCCCTGTCTGGAAAATCAATCATGTTTGCAATTTCCAATATATATTAATTAATAAGCTCTCTGTTGCTGTAACTAGCTGTATTCATTTCTGCATGCGGCAATATCACACTCACCAAGATTTTATTTTTCTATTGAGTATATTTTCATTAGTGTCTCCAAAGAAGAGCACCAGGATTTGATCAATGGCGCACATTAAAAATTCACTAATTTTTTTAGCTCAGGACCAGGATTGCAGTGGCTCTAAAGATGGCCTCTGTCCCAAATACTACAAAAATGAAGAAAATAAATTATCCATGTTTTATTTTCACTTATTCATTCACAAAGTTGTGGATTTTGCCCCCCAGAAACTGTGCGTGGCAGTGTGAAAGCGTAAACCAAGAATTGGTCGGTACTCTGAATGTCACATGTAGGCAAAATTGGGAAAACTTGAAGTAGAATTGAAGTAGAATCAGGGAATCTTTTATTCACCAGAGAGGTGTCGTACTAAAAATGCACTGCGTTGAGAAAGTGGTGGGAAAGAGGTTGCTGGACAACATTTAAGACGTGTCTGGACAAGCAGTTACCATTATGTAGGCATTGATGGGGTATAGCCGAATGCTGGTAAGATGGCTTTATTGTCCACTCGGAAGCAAATGGACGTAGATGGGGCTTAAATGGCCTGTTTCCATGCTGTAGGACTTCTAAAATACTGGGATAAAGAATGGTAGACCTCAATCTTGCTAAGTACATTCGTCAAATATCAGGACAGGTTTTTTATGACAACTTTATAGTATCATGATTATCATTTGGAGGAAAAACCATTTATAATCGTTAATTTTTAATAAGATTTACATTGTTTGAATTTGATTTCCCAAAACATGTAATGCTGGGGATTCAAACAAAATATGGATTAATTATCCAGACTCTGCGATTCTACCTAGTGGTGCAAGTTTGGACCAGGTCCTTCCAGTGCGACGACAGGAAAGGGAGATGGAATGAAATTAAAGCTTTAGGTTTGTGCAAAAATGCAGGAATTTAATGCTCATCTGTACAATTTGTCTGTTGTTGATATTCAGTGTGAAACAGATAAAGTTGTCATTGGTCTGATTCAAGTACTTGCCAACGTTTAATTATTCCACATTCCCCCTAATCCACAGCTATGAATTCGAACTATCTTGGTGACCAGTTCCCCCCTATCCAGGCCCAACTATGCATTGCTCTACAGTGTTAAGAGCCTTAAGAAGTCTGCAGGACACTTGAAATTATATTCAGTTTGTTAAATATTTATTCAGGCGCGGGAGTGGGAACCAAGTAGTAAGTGGAATAAAATTGGAAAGGGAAGGATGGCAGGTAAAGGTTAGGAGCAGCTTGAGTCTCAAAGGAAGTACAGGCAGGAGGAGATGAAAGTCATATATGTGAAAGCTGATGGGACTTGAACTGTGTATTAATTCGTGAGAAATGCAGATGAACAGGCCGGATTCTGTGTACTGGACTATGTTGAGATTATTGCGAAATGGAATGGTTTGTTGTGAGTGCAATTGGGGAATGACTGCAGCTCGCCAGTCCCACCAGGGTTTTTGATTGAACCCCTGCGTCGAGAGGGAGGAAAGATGTGGAGGCATGGCACGTTCCCTTTTTGGGAGAGGACTGTCACCAGAGCAACCACTCAGGAGAGAGACATACAGGCGAGGGTTCGTCAGCTGTGGGTGTAATGGATAGAGCTATTGGAAATGCCAAGGATATAGATTATTTTTTTTGCAGTACAGATAAGAGAGTTTAGATCTTAGCCAATCATGTTTTGGACCACAGACATTTTGGGCTGGAAGGGCCTATTCCTTGTGCTGCATTGTTCTGCGCGTTTTCTATATTCTATGGAGAAGAAATCTGAGAAGAAAGTCGTTTAGATAGGTTGTTAACTCTTTTCAATGCCATGCCTTTGCTCATATAAGGAATGGGCTCATACTGTATAATTCGTGAAAAACGGGCATTTTGAGAGGATCTTTGGGTATCGAGAACAATTGTTATTTCTTTGTTATTGTACTACTTCCCTTCTGTGCTTAGGCCTGCATCCTACGTTACCTCATTATGAATGTAAAGGGGAACGGTGGAACGGTTGGTGGCGGCAACTAGTGGTAGAGTTACATGTCATGACACCAGGGTTCTTTTAGATCCTGCTGACTATTGGGTGCTTTGTCTGTTCTACGGAGTTTGTAGTGTCCTGGAGCGTGCCGGTTTCTCCCACACTCCACAGATGGAGAGGGCCTGTAGTTAATTGGCCGTTGGCGAAAATTGTAGATAAATGTCCCTTGTGTTAAGATAGTGATAATGGTGCTTGGGTTTGATGGTTGTCCCAAGGCTGTTGTCACTGCTCTGCAGTAATCTCTGACTAAAGACTAAAGCACAATGTGCAACACTGTATATATACCGCTGTTACCACCAATATGGTTTAAGACCTATAAAACGATTGGCTGTTATTTTGTAATGAGTGAAACATGAAAGGTTTCTTTCGGTTCAGAGTTCAGACTTAAATTCCAAATGTAAAGATTTCAATTTAGAATTATCTTTTAAGTATTAATTTACATTGTTCTTTCCAGTTAGATTTAGGATTTGAAAGCTCATACTTAAAAACTTTAAAATATATGATAATATATTTCTAAAGGTAATTAGGATCCTCAAAACAGCAGGCGGGTGTAGAGGTTACATGATAAAAACCCCATGATAGTTCAATTATCAGTGGAGTGTTATCAGCGAACAAGAGCTGGAGTCTCCTTCCAGTGAGTAATTGAAACCGATTGGTACAGTGAGTGTGGTTGATAATCTTTAGCAGCATGGTGTGTTTGGGGGATTGGCAGCGTCCCTTAGAAGTGATTGAAAAATGCTCCGTCTGAACTCCCTTCTTGATCACTATCCACAACATACTGGAAAGTTATGGTGATATGGATTTCAAAATTAATACATGATTACACTTGGCTTTGGATGCCTCTCGTTTAAATGAACAAACTACATCCATGCTGATTATTTCACATCTAGAAAATGTCCTCTGTAAATAGTATTTTACACTGGTAGTCAGGACTTGTGTTAATGCCATTTCATGCAATGTAGGAAACAAAAAAGGGAATAAAAATACATTCCAATTAGCATGTAAGGAATGTTTGTATTTGAAAAGATACCCAGCATTTCCCTTATACTAATAATTTGCCATGCTAAATCTCTCTAAACTTCTTAAGAAGGTTAGTGCATTGCCTAACGTTTTTCATTGAAGGCTTAGAGAGAATTTGGAATCGTTAACCAAATACTCTGGCAAACTTCCACAGTAGCTAATGTAGAAAATAAAAAAATATCCCTGACAGGATGCATCAAGGCTTAGTATGGCAATGCACGGAAAAACAAGAGGCTGCAGTAAATGGCGGACTGGGCCATCACAGCCCACCCCATCATCAAAAGCATCCACATAAGTACTTGCTTCTAGAGACACCATCTAATACCAAAGATTCCCACCATCCAGGCCATACCTTCTTTTCACTGCTACCTGTGGTGTATATACTGTAGCTTCAAGTATATAAATAACATTAGGAATTTCATTGAAACAAAAAGAGAAACAAAGAAAGCAAATATGATCACAATATTATTAATAACATTAGAATTGTTAAAAAAATCATGACTTGGGAGTGGGGGACTGACACCGAATGAGAAGAAGAGGGGTTTTGGTTTGAGATGAGCTTTAGTTGTAGTATATGTAATGTTGTAGTCTATCCTTCAAAATCAATTGTAAATTTAATTTCAAATTATCCTCATGAGAAATTTGATAAAAATCACAATGCATCTATTTGCAAACAGTTTATCATGCGGATAAAGGAAATAAAGTCAAATAAATGCAACTTTAACATAATTTTGTGCACTAAAGAAATACAAAATCAGATTAATAGTCATAAGGTATGTGGATATTTATCTCTGGCAAACTAGATGGTTAGGTCAATGGAGTATATTTTGCAACATACATACAGAAGCTAATGCCACTATATAGAATATATGACACAAAATGATTGAAGATGAAATTCCAAACACTTAGATCTGAAACAGAACTGGTTAAAAAACTATGGCGCCATGCTTTTTAATGCATTGTTCAGGAAAAAAACATCAAGAATACATCAGGTAATGGAAATCAATTGTTCAAAGTATAGTCTGAGTGAGGAGGCACCTCCTAACAGGGGATGATGGGTTTGTCTCAAAGGAGAAAAACCAAAAGACCCTCATAGTCAAGCACGGCATAAAGAAAGAAGATACACATTTGGTTAATCACCCTCTTTCAAGTCATTTAGATTAATAACAAAAGTATTGAAAATACATAGTTGCTGCACTGAGAAACACACGTTTAGAGAATGTAAGTGGTCAAGAATAAAGCTTGTTGTACTTGGCTTTTATCAGCCAGGGTATTGCATTGCATATAGAAGTTGGGATGTTTATGTTTACACCTGAAAGAAGGGTCTCAACCAGAAATGTCACCCACAACCTTGCTGTAGCAAAGGGATGTTGTTTAAGGCTGGAAAGAGTGCAGAGAACTATTTATGAAGATGTTGCCAAGGACATTTGAGGATTTGAGATACACAGCGATGGTTTAGACAGGGCTGGATTTTTTTTCTGGGAGTGTAAAATGGAATGAAGGGGTTGATCTTATAGTGGTGGCATAAGATCATGAGGGGAATAGATAGAGTAAATGCCCAAAGTTTTTAACCCAGATAAGGGGAATCAAGAAATAGAGGACATGGGTTTAAGTGAGAGGGGAAAGATTTCATAGGATCCTGAGCGGTGACTTCTGCACAGAGGGTGGTGGGTGTACGGAACAAGCTGCCAGAGGAGGTAGTTGAGGCAAGTACTATATCGACATTTAAAATGAATTTGGACAGGTACGTGGGTAGGATTAGGGCCGGTGGAAATAGTGTAGATGTGCCGCCTTGGTTAACATGGGCATGTTGTGCTGAAGGGGATAGTTCTGTGCTGTATGACTCTGAACATTCAAGAAAATGCAAAGGCATTAAATTGTAGATTACAAATACAGAATCTCAGTTATCATAAAAGATAGACACAAAGTGTTGGAGTAAATTAGCAAATCTGGCAGCATCTTTGGAGAAAAATAATAGGAAACAACAGGTCTTCTCGATGCATGTGGGTACCTCAGAACAGAGTAGCGAGAGATTAAAGATGTTCGTGAACCCTCCCGCTATTAGGTCCGCGCGCGCAGTTTCTAAAGGAGCGGCTAGGGACACCATCTGGTTCACCCTCAGGAAGGACGATCTTACTTCTGCAACAGTGACCATGGGAACAGGCACATTTGAGTCTGTTGGGACGGATGTTATCGCCCTGATGGCCTTTTGCTCAAAGGGAGTATCAAATTCATAGGCAGAGCCGCACTATCACCAGGTTTGCTGCCTGACTTCTCTTTGTAGCCCATTATAGTATTCAGACCTTCTCTTAGTTGATGGGCGGTTATGCTGGGACTCAAGTTTGTCCCATTATTGTCTCTGAGTATATATTTATTTAGAAGTTGTTTTGTTTAAACAGTCAATCATCATTCATTGAAGTTTGGTTGTTGAATGTTGAATCAAGGCAATATAACACAGGTCAAATTAGTCCTTGCTGTAGTTTCTTTGCTGATACCTTGTTATTAGTCTACTTAACGTACTAATGTTTTCTAACCTCACAATAGAAAGATGATCCAGTCTTAGATTATTTATGTTTAACTATGATAACTAAGAAATATGAAGGGCTTCCGACTCAAAAGGCCCAAAAAGCAACAATAATCGAGGAAATATGGAACTCACAATGGACCTTTGTGGGCCCCACATATATTTGGCTATCGTTGCTTTTCGCATATCTTCCATTCATTTGTCCTAAGTACTGTCTACCTCTCGTTCCCTTTTTCCCTGACTCTCAGTCTGAAGAGTCTGAATGCAAAACATCACCTTTTCCTGTTCTCCAGAAATGCTGCCTGACCCGCTGAGTTACTCCAGCTTTTTGTGCCTGTCTTCGGTTTAACCAGCATCTGCAGTTTCTTCTTATGCATGTACTCATCTATAGAATGATCTGACTAGAGATATCACACAAACAAAACTCTTCACTGTAACCCGGTACACGATACAATAATAAAACAATACCTATACCAATATGTTTAAAAAATAAAGGAAGCGCCACACCACTGTTTTTAACTTAGTTTTCAAAGAAAGTTTATAGCTCAAATCACTGAGAAAGATAGACCATCCCAGCTCAGCACCGTGCCGAATTTCCACTCTTGTTGCTTGGGAATAGGGTGACTATTTGAAGAATCCTGGTTGACATCAACTAGCTATGCGCCAGGCACGTGCCGTGAGTAATTACTCAAGGTAGGCAGTCAGCCGGCTTTCAAAACAAAATCTTAAACCGCGCATGCGCAGATGGTTCTCTTCGTAAAAAATAAAAAATAAGTAACAATTCAATTTTACCAAGGCTTCTCAATCTCCTTCATTTTTTAATCACTGAATGGGTGGGGAATGGAGGATGAAGGCAGGTGGAGAGATGGTGGGAAAAACGGGAGCTCACTGGGACGTTGAATCAGTTGTCATCTTATTGAATGACAATACTAATTCAAGGCTCCATTTGGAGGGAGAGTTCCTTTCACAGCGTGTGGAGAGTCTGTGCCAGGGGTTAAAGATGCGGGTAGTGCAGGAGTGTTGAAAAGGAGGAGGGTCAGAGATCATGTCAGACTCACTCACTGCTGCCGCAGCGCTCCGGGCACGGACAGCAGAACTAGCTGCCACTTCCGGGGATAGAAGCAGCTCGGGTGCGAGCGGCCGCCGGGACCCGACAACAGAACCGGCTGCCATTTCAAGCGCCTTCTGCCGGCCCGCTCACCTCTGGCATTGCTCTTTGTCTGAACGTCTCTCACCTGCCGCTCGCCGGCTTCGCTCATGTCAACCGCGTCCCGCAAATCGTTGCATTCCCACAGCCGAGTAACCTCAACTGGTCCCGTGAGCGCGCTGTCGGAATTTAAAGATTTGCGGGAAGCCGGCCGGCGAGCGGCAGGTGAGAGATGTTCAGACGGAGACACTGCCAGAGGTGACAGGGACTAGCAGAAAGGGCTGAAGTGGCTGAAGTGGCAGGGTCCCGGCGGCCGCTCAAAGTCAGTCACCTGAGCTGCTTCCTTCCTCGGAAGTGGCGGCCAGTTCTGCTGTCCGTGCCCGGAGCGCTGCGGCAGCCACCCAAGCTAATTCACTCCCCGGCCACAATAAAACCATATAGCAGTCTGAAGAAGGGTCTCAACCCGAAACGTCGCCTATCTCCTTCGCTCCTTAGATGCTGCTGCACCCGCTGAGTTTCTCCAGCCTTTTGTGTACCCTAGCAATTACAGCATGGAAATAGGCTATCTCGGCCCTTTTACTCCGTGCCGAACACTTACTCTCACCTAGTCCCATCTACCTGCACTCAGACCGGAGCGTGGCAAGTGGGTTACTGACCCCAATCCCCTCCTTCACAACGCCAGAATCCCCAAACACTGTGAACAGAGCTCTCCCCCCACCCCGGGAAATACAGCATTTAAAAACATAAAGCACCAAGAAATACACTTACCATGTTATTGGTACATTAAGTCCATTCTTCACTCTGTGGTTCCTGAGATACTATTAAAATAATGGCAATCCATATTTGAAAATCCCGCCAAGAAACTCGCGCTGCGCATGCGCATCAGGCTGCTGCGCCTGCGCAGTGCTGCAAAGGCAGAATTTCTGCTGCCTTCAGCTCCCCTTGAAACTGACGGCTCAGGCAGCGCTGACGGCCTGTGGGCTGCACAGAGCTTCCCGTGTTACAAGCGCTGCGGATGAAAGGCACGGAGAATTATGCCTACCTAGGAGATCGATCTCTTACATAGGCATAATTCTCCCATGCCTTTACTATTTATATTTAAGAATTGCCATTTCATAATTTTAGTCAGGGTAGGCAGTGCCTACCTTGCCTACCCTGACGGCACGTGCCTGCTACGCACACAATTATGGCATCAACTTAATCATAGAGATTGAATAGTTTAAAGAGGCACCCCATTTCTATTTTCTATGTTTGGCTAGGGATTGTCAATATATCTGGTATAACAACAACACCACAACGTGAGAGCAAATGAAAATATTGTACTGATGAGGGATAATTTAGGACCTTCTAGTCCAGAAGACTGAGCATTATAGGAAGCAATGCATTTCTCAACTTTGTTATCGATGATTCATGGTTTTTATTGCATTTTTAAACTTATTGATGAAGATATATATAAATTCCTCTAGCAGTTTCCTGGAAATGTGAATAATAATTTGTTGAAGTGCTTCTGCATAGAAGTTGGTGTTCAGTCTTATTTATTGCACTAAACATATAATGTTTACTGTAACATATAATATGTTTAAACATAAAGCATTAATATCACAGATCTATCAAATTTGGGCAAAAAGTTTGAAAAATATCTGAAAATAAGCACGAGTTCTTGTGCTGAAAAGGGACCTTTGTAATTCCTGTGAGGACATTTACTTATGGCTTCATTGTTATTGCCTAGATGACTACTTTGAAGTGATGCTTCAATTTTTTTCTACGTAAAGGGGTAGAAAAGGCTGTATCTTTTAGTGTAACAAACTGTATCCATCAACTTCATTGCTGTGACTGACCCTTAACTCGCTGAGAACTGTTCAAGGGGCCACTATCACTCCATGCACGTCTTAAGATTTAAGAAAATCAGTGAAGAGAGTTGTAGGAATTTATTTAACATAATGTTAGTCATTGAAAAGTGATGCTTGGAGCTGTTGTGTGCAGAACATTTATATTCACAATTCATATTTTTTGTGTGACTTAGCAAAGAAGGTTGTATGTTTCTTCTAGTAGCTGCAGTTGTAGGTGGTGGTGAAGGAAAGAAACACTGCACAATCTATGACAGCTGCAAGATTGATGATGGGCCAATTTTATATTAAGATGAATCATGCACTTAGGTACTTAACCCAAATCCCTGTTGGTAGCTAATCCATTTGGAAATTTTTGCTAATATGCACAAAACATCTTTTATGTGCAGATTGCACATGATAATGTGCAAATGGGTCAAATTTCTTAGTGCCGTTTCACTTAAGAATGTTGGTTTCCAACGATGATAAAATCTTATAAACACAAAGCAGAAAGACCCAGTTAAGCATGGCATCATATAAAAACAAGCATAAGAACATAATTTTAATATATATTAGTTGGTGGAAATGGATAACTATATTACACTAATTGAATTAGAGACCTAATGGAGTTTGATGCAAATAAGAAAATGTATCAGTAAATCAGTTTAAAATTATTCCTGTTTGAAATTTAGATATAATTCTAATTGTCTAAAGGACCTGACAAATCACACTGATTAAAATGAAAGAACATGTTTTAACAAATCGAGGTGCATGTGATAGGAGTATATATTTTGAATATTTCATTCACTTTTGTATCAAATCCTATCTCTAACCCAAAGTTTGACTCTGCTTTCAACAAGCAAGAGGATCCTACAAAGCATTGCCCATCTACATGCCCATTGCTAAAATCTAACTGCAGATCAGAAGGTCGCAGTAAAACTTGCTTCTGGCCTCACTGTAGCCAGAGGTATTCAGACGAGGCTGTCCTGCTTCATGTCAGAAATCTTTCAGGATACCAATACAAGGTTGCGCATGAGTTGGCTGTTCTTCGCATCATGACTGCCATAGGTAATATTAGATTACTGTAAATTAGTCATTTAAGTGCTTATCCACAGATTTAAGCAAAAATAAACAAGACAGTTTAAAAAAAAACATAGAACATACATAGAACATAAAACAATATTGCACAGGAACAAACCCTTTTAGCTGAACCTGATGTGAGGTTAAACTAATCTCCTATGCCTGCACGTGATCCATGTCCCTCCATTCGCTGCATATCCACATGCCAATCTAAATGGTTCTTAAATGTCTCTATCCTATTTGCCTCCACCACCACTCCGGGTGGTGTGTTCCAGGCATCCAATACTCTCTGCGTAAACGAATTGCCCCTACTTTAAACTTTGCTCCTCTCACCTGAAAGTTAAGGGCCTGTTCCACTTGGCCGTCATTTACGCATCAGGCCAGCAGTGACTGACGCGCGACAGTGCGCGTCATCATGTGTCCGCACAGCCGTCTGGAGTGAGTGACATTATTTGAATACCCAGTTTACAATATTTATCCAAATTATGATATTTATGGTGATTTTCTAAAATGTTCCCATTTCTTGAGTGGTGCTAGCAATTGGAAAAACTGCAGATGTAATGAGTGCAACTCCACACTCTTCCACGCCACTCCATGCGCCCGTCCTGCGCTACCCACACGCTACCAGGTCGCATAAATGGCGCGCAAATGACGGCCAAGTGGGACAGGCCCTTTATGCTCTAGTCTTTGATATTTCCACTCTGGGAAAAAGATTCTGACTGTCTACCCAATCTATGTCTCTCATAATTTTATATACTTTTATCAGATCTCCCCTCAGCCTCTGATGCGCCTGAGAAAACAATCCAAGTTTATCAATCCTTTGTGGGGCGATAGTCCCGAAATGAAGGCAAGGAGCCAGGTGCTTCGGGAGATATTTTTAATAGTGTCCTTCTTGTCATCAGAGGAGTCTGCAAGAGGATGATGGCACCTAAACCCTTGCCTTTTATCCCTCTAGCTAAGGGTCGCCGGCCTCCGGCCACCGTGTGAAGCGGTCCACCATCATGAGGAGGTGGGTGATGCCCCGGGACAGGGGAGAGGCACCACAATGTCCACGTGGAGATGGTCGAAATGCCGGTGAGGTAGACCAAACTCCTGGATGGGCGCCCGGACATGGCGATGGATCTTCGCTGTCTGGCACGGAATGCAGGTGCGAGCCCAGTGGCTAACCAATTTGCGCAGACCGTGCCACATGAACCGAGCGGCCACTAGTGCCATCGTCGCCCGGATGGATGGGTGAGCAGGCCCGTGGATAACGTGGAAAACCCTCCAGCGCCAAGCGGCAGTGAAGATAGGGCGCGGCTGACCGGACGACACATCGCACAGGATCGTTGCCCCTCCAGGACCGAAAGGGACATCCTCGAGGCGAAGGCCGGAGATGGCAGTCCAGTAGGCGGGCATCTCACCGTCCGTGAGCTGCGCCTCCACCAGGGCAGAATAGTCAATCTCGGGCGCCACCTCGAACACGGCATCGATGGCGGGGTGGGACAATGCCGGCCACCCGGTTCCCTTTCCCCTCGATGTAGCGGATGGTGGTGGTGTATTCTGAGATGTATGCCAACTGCCGCTGCTGTCATGCGGACCAGGGGTCGGAAACCTTTGCCAGGGCGAATGTGAGCGGATTGTCGTTTGTGTAGGCGATGAACGGGCGGCCCTCCAGGAAGTAACGGAAGTGGCGCACTGCCAGGTACAGAGCCAGGAGCTCGCGATCGAACGCGCTGTACTTAGTCTGAGCGCGGTTGAGATGCCGGCTGAAGAAGGCCAGGGGCCGCCAACCGCCATCCGCCAGTTGTTCCAGCATGGCACCAACCGCTGACTGCGAGGCGTCCACCGTAAGGGCAGTCGGGACATCTTCCCAGGGTACAGCCCGAGCAAGGGCCTCCTTCGCGCCGTCAAATGCTGCCACCGTCTCGTTGGTGCACTTGACGTCCTTACGCCCACCCGCCAGGAGTTGATAAAGCGGCCGCATTATGTGGGCGGATGGCACAAAACGGTGATAAAAAGCCACCATCCTGACAAACTCCTGCAAGCCGCACACAGTGTATGGACGGGGAAGCTGACGGATGGCGTCGACCCTGTCTGGCAAAGGAACCGCGCCATGCAAAGTCACACAGTGGCCGAGGATGTCGATGTTGGTTACCCCAAAACGGCACTTGGCGAGGCTGATAGCCAAGCCATGCTCACTGAGCCGCTGACAGAGCTGCCAGTGGTGGGCATAGTGCTCCTGCCGTGAGCGGCTGGCCACCAGGATGTCGTTGAGGTAGACAAAATCAAACTCGAGGCTGCGACACACCCCGTCCATCAACCGTTGGAATGCCTGCGCAGCTTTCTTAAGGCCGAATGGCATCCGCACTAACTCGTGCAGCCCGAACGGTGTGATGATTGCCATCTTGGTACATCCTCCGGGTGGACCGGGATCTGGTTATAACCCTTTACCAGCTCCCACTTTTGAGAAAATAATAGCCACGGCCAAATAGGTGTTGAAGTCCTGGATTTGGGTACGGGGTATCAGTCTGCGGTTGTTGCGGCATTCAGCCGCCGATAATCCCTGCAAGGCCGCCAGCCCCCGCTTGCCTTAGGGACCATGTGGAGTGGGGACACCCATGGGCTGTTTGAAGGGCGGACGATCCTCAAGGACTCCATCGTGCGGAACTCCTGCCGTGCCAGACGTAGTTTATCCGGCGGCAGTCAGCGTGCTCGTGTGTGGAGAGGTGGTCCGGTAGTCTGTATGAAATGCGCGACCCCGTGACTGGGGCTCGATGACCGAAACTATGGAGTCAGGATGTCCGGGACGCGGCCAAGACCCGAGCAAAGCAAGAATCCACGGACGACACTGGGCGTCCCACCTGCTGATCCAATCGCAGCATGCTCGGTTCCATCGTGGCGGTGTGGACCAAGCGCTGACGCCTGATTAACAGCAATGGCCTGGCCGATGAAAAGCTGTCCATTGTAGCCATTTCAAAAGGTTTACTTTAACCTAACATTCATAGAGCAGCACAGCACAAGAACAGGCCCGTCCACCCATAATGTCTGTGCCACACATAATGCTGAGACCATCACTTACCGTCCTGCATATAACCCATATTCATTCCTTGCATATCCATATGCCTATCCAAAAGTTTTTTTAAATGCCACTAAAATATCTGCTTCAATCACCATCTCCAGCATCGCATTCCAGGCACTAACCACCTTCTGTGTAAAAACTTGCTCTGCACATCTCCTTTAAACTTTGCCCCTCTCACCCTAAGGCTATGGCTTCTGGTATTTGATTGTTCCATTCTGGGTAAAATATTCTGACTGTCTACCTTATCCATACCTCGCATAATTTTATATGTTTCTGTCAGGTCTCTCCACAACTTCTGGCTTTCCAGAGAAAACAATCCAAGTCTGTCCAACTTCTCTCAGTAGATAATACACCCAAATCCAAATATCATTCTGGTAAACCTCCTCTGCATTATTTTCAAAGCCTCTCCACCCTTCCTGTAATGGGGCAACAGAATACTCCAAATGCAGCCTAACCAAAGTCCTATAAAGCTGCATCATGACTTCCTGACTCAATACTCAACGCCCCAACCTATGAAATCAAGCATACCACATGCCTTCTTTACCACTCCATCTACGTATGTTGCCACTTTCAAGGAGTTATGGAGTTGAATTCCAAGATCTTTATGATGCTGGAATGTTGAGGGTCAGCCGACCATGGAGGACTTTATCAATGCCTTACTAAAATCCATGTAGACAACATCAACCATCCTACCCTCATCGATCACCTTCACAAAAAGTTCAATGAAGTTAGTAAGACATGATCTACTGTGCACAAAGCCAGGTTGTCAGTCCTGAATTAACCCATTCTCTTCAAAAGGGAGTAAATCCAATCGTGAAGAATCCTCTCCAATTGTTTCCCTACCACTATTGTGAGGCTCACTGGTTTATAATTCCATGGATTTTCTCTACTTCCCTTCTTAAATAATGGAAGGATTGATGTGTTCCTATGTACTTCACCAAGAGTCAGTATAGATGAGTTCACATGTTCGAGAGTCTAAGTTCCTGTTCATCAGGACCCTCTGTGGTTAGGCTTAGCGGCTCCATATGTGGTCAGGCTCATCGCTGTTGGGATTCCATGAGTGTGCGTTGCTGCACTGAAATATTGTGAGGAGCACAATAAATAGAGAGATCAATTCAGGAGCATAATGCAGTGCTTTCCACATGCATTAAAGCACTGAATTTAGATCCCTTCTGACTGTTCTATTTGAAGAATGGACCAGCTGGTGTATGCCATTTGTGAGTCTACCAGTCAAAGTGGAGCAATGAATCATAGGAGCAAAGAATGTCTCTCGTCCCTCTGAAGTAAAAATGACCTTCTGCCTTGAATAGGCCTGGAAAGCTGTAACGTCCAATAAAGAACCTGTCTTGTCAAACCCCTGCAGGCTGAATGCATTATAGCTTGTAAAACAACTTGAATAATGAGGAGTTGTATTCTATAAACTTGCATTCCAAACTGGTGTTATGGGTAGCACTCTGAATTTTGGAGAAGTCAACGATTAATATATCTAATTAAAATGACCTAACATGAAGCATGTTCAATGTACAGATTTATAAGTCAGGGGATTGCTCTGCTTCCGGAGTCCATGAGATGTTCAATATTGTTGCACAGTTGGGAAAAGACTAGTGAATAGAAACTAGCAAGTTTGCAAGTTCAGAATGCAAATCGATAAGAATCCCAAAAGTGATGGCACTTCTCAACCAAATTGTGATGGTATTAGTCCATTGAATCCCAGCTTCGTATCATTCACCCATGTTTGCTGATTCTTCCATCACAGTCTCTGGGCACATCCTGTCCCTCCAACAGGACAGACCTACCTCCAGAGGTGACAGCACAATCGTATGATTTTTAGATGGAATGGTCCTGTGCATTTGCCAACATTGACCTCAGAATCTATGAAATTTCATGGTATAGGGTTTACATGAACAAAGAAAGCACCTGTTAGTTAATGAATCCACACTCTTCCACATTGAACAATTCAAGGTAGCAAAGATACAAAATGTACTATGATTCCATTACTAAAAGCATGACTCAATAGCATGGCCACTGAAATAACTGAGCAAGTGCTGAAAGACAGAGTTTCCCCATGGTATCTGTAGAAGGTGGTGGAAGATTGCGTGTGAAAAATCTTGATAACATTCATGCAGATCTACTGGTTGCAAATGCATCTGGTTCATGGAAGTGTTGGTAGGCGTTAAATTCCAACGGTTCGACCAATCTGTCATTGTTTCCTGCAGTCCCTTTAACATTCTTGTGTCCCATTTCCCGTGTTCCTGTTAATGCATTGGGCCCTGGTACCCATGCTGCCACCACACCTGGGCCCCAGTTCATGCTCTCCCATTAATATGCTTCTGTTCCAGTTGCCACATTGCCATTATTACATTGATATCTTAGTTCTCAAGCACCTATAACACACCTGGGCCCTGAGATTCCTTTAAAATTACTGAGCTCTCTGGAAAATTAATTGTACTACTGCATAATATTTTTTTAAAAATTGTAAAAATGTGTTCTCGTATCAACTGGAATTACATTCAATAGTCAAGAAAATATGTTAGTGTGGCACCACCAAAGTCCCGAGCATGGCAGATTAACCAATTCACTAATTTACACAATGACTGCACCTCCACTGACTCCTCTGTCAAGCTTCTCAAGTTTGCAGATG
The DNA here is from genome assembly GCA_035221665.1 of Okamejei kenojei. Lineage (NCBI taxonomy): Eukaryota > Metazoa > Chordata > Chondrichthyes > Rajiformes > Rajidae > Okamejei > Okamejei kenojei. The sequence goes on along the minus strand of CM069140.1, from coordinate 17,870,199 downwards.
ACACAACCCTGATTGGACTGATCCAGGATGGGGAGCAATCTGGCTACAGACAGGAAGAGTCACAGCTGGCGTCCTGGTGCCATCGCAACAACCTGGAGCTCAATGCTCTTAAGACAATGGAATTGATTGTAGACTTTAGGAGAGCTCCCCCTCCCCTCACCCCACTCACCATCAACAACACCACAGTCACATCTGTGGAGTCTTTTAAGTTCCTGGGAACCTTCATCTCCAAGGACCTTAAGTGGGGGGCCACCATCGACTCCACAGTCAAAAAGGTAGAACAGAGGATGTACTTTCTGCGGCAGCTGAGGAAGCACAATCTGCCACAGGCAATGATGGTCCAATTCTATACAGCCATCGTAGAGTCTGTCCTCACCTTCTCCATGATGGTCTGGTTTGGCTCAGCCACCAAGCACGACATCCGGAGGTTGCAGCAAATCGGCTGATCAGCTGAGAAAGTTATTGGCTGCAACCTTCCCTCTATTGATGAACTGTACACTGCAAGGGCCAGGAAGCGAGCGGGTAAGATCATCTCTGACCCCTCTCACCCTAGCCACAAACTCTTTGAATCACTTCCCTCTGGAAGGTGACTCCAGAGTGTCAAAGCTGCCACAGCCAGACATAAAAAGAGCTTTTTTCCATGAGTAGCAGCTCTACTCAATAACCAAAAATCTGTAGCTTCCTTTTGCTCTGGTATTTTAATTCACATGTTTAATCGTGTGTGTGTGTGTGTGTGTGTGTGTGTGTGTGTGTGTGTGTGTGTGTGTGTGTGTGTGTGTGTGATGTGTGTGTGTGTGTGTGTGTGTGTGTGTGTGTGTGTGTGTGTGTGTGTGTGGTGTGTGTGTGTGTGTGTGTGTGTGTGTGTGTGTGTGTGTGTGTGTGTGTGTGTGTGTGTGTGTGTGTGTGTGTGTGTGTGTGTGTGTGTGTGTGATCTGAGCACAATTTGGTTAATTCCTATTTTCTTCGAAATGCTAGCCCACAGCCTTCCCATTTTCACACATCCTACTCACATTTTTTCCCGTTGAGGCAATAAGCATCTTCCCGTCACATTCCCACTTATATTTCCGAAGGTAATAATCATTTAAAGTTTTAAAAACAGCCCGAAAACGTACTCCATTCAGAAAAAAAACAAGTGACGTCACAATGCACTCACAAGGCAGGACGGGACACTCCAGGATGGAGGGGCACTCCATCGCTCGCTCCCTCCCTATCTACCCACACTCCCACCCTTTCTACGCCCCTCCCTCTCTACCCCATTGCCTCTCTATCCCCCTCCCACTCCCACCCTCGCCATCTCCCTCTTTTCCCTCCCTCCTCCCCCACTCTACCCCCTTCCCTCTCCCTCTACCCCCCTCCCTCTCTCTCTACCCCCTCTCTCTCTCTGCCCCTCTCCCTCTCTAACCCCCTCCCCCTCCCTCTCCCCTCCTCTCTACTCCCTTCCTTTCACCCCCCTCCCTCGGCCTCTCCACCCCCTCCCTCTCCTCCTCCCCATCTACCCCCTTCCTCTCTCCCCCCCTCCCTCTCTACCCCCCCTCGCTCTCTACCACCCCTCGCTCTCTACCACCCCTCGCTCTCTACCACCCCTCGCTCTCTACCACCCCTCGCTCTCTACCACCCCTCGCTCTCTAAGGATTGAATAGGGAGGGTGAAGAGGAGGAGGAGGGAGTGCTGGGGGGGTGAGGAGAAATGAGCCGCGCCTGCGCAGTTGAGGGCTGTGAGTGAGTGGTGTAATATTGCGTTGGGGTAATGGCTTGCATTGGAGGAACAGGTGAGTGGTGGAATCTTACATTGGGGAGAACACCCAATGGGTCTGCATTTAGTTTAGTTCATACTAGTTCTACGTTATCCCACTCTTGCATCTACTACCTAAACACTAATTTACAGAAGACAATTAATCTACAAACCAACGTATCTTTGGGGTGTGGGAGGAAACCAGAGTACCCAGAGAAAACCCACACAGAGAGATTGTGCAAACTATACACAGATAGCACCCAAGGTCAGGATATTACTGCAGCAGCATTATTAACTGTAATGTGAAAGATGTAACAACAGAACATCCTCGAAAGAATAATGGAATTGAGCAGAGTCAACATGGATTTATGAGGCGGAAACCATGTTTGACTAATCGGTTTTAGTTTGTTATGGAAATAGATATGGGGAAACCCAATGAATATGATGTTTTTAGATTTCCGGAAAGTATTGGATAAGTGTTTTAGTTGCTTTGGTAGTCAGTCAGCAAAGTTAGAGCACATAGAAATGGAGATGATGTACTGTTCAATTGGTTAATGAAAAGAAGCAAAGTTTTGGAATTAAAGGATGCCAATTTTATGGAGTACTCAAGTTTTGGTGCGTGGAGTAAGGGGATCAGCTTTTCACAAATTACCAATAAATTGTCTGCTTGGCAGATTTTAAGGGCTTTTCATACAAAATTGAAATACATAATCAACAGTAATCAACACCAGCAATTTTGACTTGATAACTGATAACTACATCAGATATTTACCTTCACCCCAAGATTCATGATAGTCAACTATAGATCAGTTGAAAGAGATTCAAAATTCAAGAGATTCAAGATTCAAGAGAGTTAATTGTCATGTGTCCCAGATAGGACAATGAAATTCTTGCTTTTTGACAGTTTCAATCTGGTTCACACTAAGCAACTCATAACTATGTTGATTTGTTGATACTGGATATAGTAAATAGAATTTTATGTAATTCCTCATCACTGCTAACAATAGACAATACACAATCGGCGCAGGAGTAGGCCATTCGGCCCTTCGAGCCAGCACCGCCATTCAATGTTAAAGGAGGGGAAAGAAATGTGGCTTAGAAGCACTTTGTCCAGATGCCAATCAGTAATGTTCCTGCTAGGAAACTGTGCGTAAATCTTTTCATCCCTCCAGATACGATTCCTACAAAAACACAGACAATTAAGTGTTTCCCTATTACAAGCTTCTCACAAAACATCCCAGTGAATAGTTCAGATTTACTATTAAAGCAGTTTAAAGAAAACATGACCAAAGAGCACAAAGCCCAGATGCCGATATTATTTTTTCTTGCATGCACAAGGAAAAAGTTTATTTTCCTAAACACTTCTAGTTCTTATTGATCAATTCCTAATGGTATCCAGTAGGCAGAAAAGCTGCTCATCACTCTGTTCCAATCTTGGCTGATCATATTTGTTATGTCTGCTGCCTGATAGATTTTCCTAAAAATATTTAGCCAGTAACCAGAGTGTTATTTTTGTTGCAAACATGAGCGATTAATCATATAAAACTATTCTAATTAACCCACTGTAACACAGATTAAGACCAACAATCAAAATGTCTGGCCATTTCAAATAACTCAATTCCACATGCATTAGTTGTTTTACACTGCTACATTAGTGAACTGTGGTTTTTGGTGTATTATCTTTACTGCTATCAAAAAGCAAAATTAAAATCACTGAATCAATATTATTCCCTACTTACGACCTGATGATAATTCTACAGGCATCATTCCATTTTCTAATGGTAGGATTGGCATTGGTAGGACATTGGCAGGATATTTATATATAAGGGAGATATCAAAGCTGATGAGTCAAGCTAACATCCATGAAAAGACACACTTTTCAAAACTGGCCATTGTATATATAACCATAGTCTGTATGGTCATCTTTGATTTTGTATGATTTGAAAACCTTATGTGCAGATGCCCATTCTGCCAATTCATTCACATGCCAAATAGGAAAAGATGCCTCAATCAACAAATACTAATGAGCAGGTTAAAGTGATCTGCTATATGTTTCCAATTCAAAGTCTCACATTGGGCCATATTGCATCTTTCATCTGTGAAGCAGGAAGCCAGAATGCTGCTCAGGCTTTCCACAGTCTTCAGGAGGTTGAAACCATGAACCTCTTATGTAAGGTCTGTGATCAGCTATTTGTTCCTAGCACTGGCTGTGAATAATTGGCTTGTGAATTTTGGCAGGGATGATCGATGCTGCTTCCCAGAATATCCTGTGACAGATTGAGATATTAAACAGACTATTCAGTTAAGTATTAGATAACATGGTACGTCTTATAATCTATATACTTAAAAGTCTGATCTTGCATGTGGATGTATTTGTTTGTGTATAATCACATCTTCTCAAAAAAACGATGCGCTAACGGTAACATTTTTACATATTCCGGTAGAGATTTTTCCAGTGGAGTCCGAAATTGCCTTATCTGAAAATGCTTTATTTCTCGAGTTATCACTGAAAATGTTCAAAAATCTGACAAAACTTAGAATTTAAAAACGACTGTCTTTTGCTGATGACGTCACAATGGGCCTGCGTGCCCTTCTTCCTTGCGCTGCAAGTGATGTCACCCCCCCGACCTCTCCCACCTCCCCCCCATTATTCAAGACTTTGCACGCCCCCCGCTCCAAAAGACACAGAAAGAACGAGCAAGTCGGGCCCGCGCCGCTCGCCGAGTCCACGTCGCCCCCTCTCTGCCCTTGTTGAGGGAATAGGACCGAGCTGTTGGGTCCTTGGGTCTGGTCCTCTCTCTCTGCCCTTCCTCTCTATGCCCTCCCTCTCTCTGCCCTCTTTATCTCTCTGCCCTCTCTCTCTCTCTCTGTACTCTCTCTCTCTGCTCTCTCTCCACCCTCCCTCTCTGCCCTCCCGCTCTCTCTGCCCCCCTCCCTCTCTGCCCCCCTCCCTCTCTCTCTCTGCCCACTCCTTCTCCCTCTCCAGCCATGCCTGCGAGTGGGGGTATGCGTGAGTGGATAGAGAGGGGGATGGGGTAAAACGAGCAAATTAATAATATTAATATAATATCAAGCGGGGTGGTTAGTGTGTGTGTGAAGCCAAGGGCTGCCCCCCCCACCCCCCCGCAACCGCGCGTTGAGGGGACGGGACCCAACGGGTCCCACTTGGTCTAGTGTCTTATAAAGCTGTAACATGACGTCCCAACCCTTGTTCTCAATGCTCCGTTTGATGAAGCCAAGCATGCCAAGCACCTTCTTCACCACCTTGTTCAACTGGGTAGTCACTCTTGGGAAACGATGTAGCTATAAATCCCTCTGTTCTGCAACACTCCCCAGGCCTGCAGTTTATTTTGCATGACCTTCCTCATTTAACTTCCCCTAATGCACCACTCCACCGATGGCCAGTTTCCAAGTTGAACTGTTATATCCTTACAAAATCTTCTTCACTGTCTACCACACCACCAATTTTAACGTCATTTGCACACTTACAATCATGCCACCTACATTTTCATCTAAATTGATAATATATATGACAAACAACAGGGGACCTCACATACTACTGATGACATGCCTCCAATCTGAAAACCAACCCTCTACTATTACCCTTTTTCCTTCTTCCACCATGTCAAATTTGTATCCAATTAGCTTGGTCACCCTGGATGCCACGTGATTTCACCTCCTGGATCAGCCTCCAGGCAGAACTTTGTTAAAAGCTTTGCTGAAATTCATGTAGACATTCACTATCCTGCCCTCATCAATCCTCTTGGTCGCTTCCTCAAACAATTCAATGAAATTTATGGGATATGATTTCCAAGCACAAAGCGATGGTGATTATCCCAAATTGGTCCTTGCCTTTCCTTTCTGCAAATGCAGATAGATTATGTCTCTTAAAATTCCATCCAATAACTCACCCACCACCAATGTTATAATCAAAGGCCTGTTGGTCACTGAAATGTCCTTGCAGCCTTTCTTAAGTAGAGTTGCTACTTTAGCCACTTATCAGTCTTCTGGTATCTTTCCTTACTTCTCACAATGTCCAAGGATAAACTAGGTCAGACCCTAGAGATGTATGTGCCTCAGGACATCAACACCTTTTTTTGTAAATTATAATATAATTTTGAAATTGATTCCTGATAAAAATGGAGCTACTTTTGTGCAAGTTATAAAGATCATTTATTGACCCATCACAAAATAAAACAAAACTCTACTATATTTTTTCAACGTAGAAAATTAAGTTAAATGATGTTTATCTTGTTCTGTAACTACCAATAAATACTAGGACCATGTTGGAAATTGTTCTAATTGATAGAGAAGTAGTGGATGTCTTTTCAATGTGCTAACTATGGATCCCACAACTCAAGTTTGCACATGGAAGCAATTAACTCTTATTAAAAGTGTAAAATAACTGAAAGTTGGGGTGGGGGTTAGGAGCTATGAACAAATGTCTAAATGCTTTCCATATTTGGGATTTTGGAACATTGCACAGAGTTGCATGAAATTGAACCCTGCAACTGTTTCGGTTGTTAATGATAGTTGATAGTCTGTCTACAAGGATTATTTTTTAATAATCAATCTGCTACAGATTATGGAATGCCAATGAATGTCTGTTTGGATTTCTTAATTCAAGGCCAAAGTAGCATTCATTTGCAACACTTAGAAAAAAACAACTGATGTGCTTCTATCCTGTTTCACAGTGGCAGCTTGTTATGACTACCTTTCAAAGTAGGAGATATAGTTAGCAAGATTAAAAAAAACATTCTAGATACAGCTAGAGTTTGTGTGGGAGATGAAATTGCTGACTTTAATCCTTCACTTATTTTTTTTTTCTGGGGGTCAGAAGATTCTTATATTTATATTATACTTGGGAAAATAATTAACTGAACAGATCATCTTATTCCTGATAACTGGGCACCCGAGTACACCTAACCAAAGAAACTTGCATATAAAGGAAAAACAAATTGAAAAAGATTGAAATTTAAAGATTTCTGCTATAACTACCCCCCCCCCCCCCCATAGGAAAAAAATGGGACTGTGGTTTTGTGCTTTTCTGTAGCTCGTTCCATTCTCAGTTAAATTACTTATTTGAAGGGAATCATCTGATACATCTCTGAGGAAATATCTATCCCAAACCACAACCATCTAAAACATAGAACAGTACACGAATGGCACAGGCCCTTTAGCCCACAATGTCTGCCCTGACCATAATACCATTAAGTTAATCCCCTCTGTCTACATATGATCTATGTCCTCCATTCCCTCCATTCTCTGCATATCCATGTGTGTACCTAAAAGCCTCTTAAGTGCCACTATTGTATCTACCTCCACCAATACCACCCCCCACCCTCCACCCTATCCGCCCCCCGCCATCCAGGCAAAGGCGTGTTCCAAGTACCTACCATTCTCTGTGCAAAAAAACTTGACCTACACGTCTCCTTAAAATGTTGCCCCCCTCACCTTATGCCCACTGATCTTTTCCATTTTCACCCTGGAAAAAAATTCTGACTGTCCATTCTTTCTGTATATCAGTGTTGTTAAGGGTCTTAACATTAATTGTATACTTTCCCCTCACACTGGATCTCCCAAAGCGCTTCACCTTACACTTGCTTGGATTAAACTTCGTCAACCATTTCTCTGCCCATTTCTGTGGATGATCTCTATCCTGCTGTACCCTTTGTCAGCCTTCGTCACTCACTACAACTCCACCAATTTTATCTGCAACTTCACAATTTTCGTGTCACCTGCAAAATTACTAACCGAACGGTCCATATTTATGTCCAAGCTGTCTGTATTCATCACAAACAACAGAGGTCCCAACATGGATTTCCATGGAACTCCACTGGTCATAGACCTCCAGCTAGAAAAAGTACTTTCAATGACGTTCTCTCTTCTATGAATAAGCCAGTTCTGCATCCAAACAACCAAATCACTATGGATCTCATGCACCTTAATCATCTGGATCAGCTTGCCATGATGGACTTTGCCAAATGCCTTACTAATACCCATGTGATGACATCCACTATCCGACCCTCATCGATCACCTTAGTCACATCCTCAAAAATCTCAATCATGTTCGTAAAACATCACCTGCTGTGGACAGTCATGCTGACTGTCCCTAATTAGCCCATTCTCTTCCAAATTAGATTAAAACCTACCCCAAATAATCTTATTCTATATCTTCCCAACCTCTGACATGAGGCTCGCTGGTCTATAATTTATTGGATTATCTCCACTTCTCCTAAACAATGGCCACTCTTCTGTCCTCACCTGTGGTCAGAGTAGATCAAAAGATCTTTGTCAAGACCCCTGCAATCACCTCTCTTGTCTCTCTAGATCCCATCCCTGGGGATTCATTATGTTCATCAGGAGTCCCAGCACCACCTCCGCCATGATCTTAAACAGTCCTAACATATCGGTATTCCCCACACTGATCACACAGTCCCCCATGTCCTTCTCCTGCTGAATATAGATGCATTGTGCACATTTAGTACTTTGCCAATATCCCTTGACTCAAAGCACAAATTCCTTCCTTTATCCTTGAGAAATCCTATCCTCGACCTAGTTACCCTCTTGTTTATTATTTACATTTAAAAGATTTGGGATCTTCTTTAATCCAACTCGCCAATTTCTTCACCCCTTTTGGTCTTTCGAAGTGTCCACTTGAGTTATTTCCTGCTTGCTCTATATCAGTTTAGATCAGTTTAGTTTATTGTCACGTGTTCCGAGAGATAATGAAAAGCTTTTGTTGCGTGCTAACCAGTTAGCAGAAAAACAATACATGATTACAATCGATCCACAGTGATACAAGATAAGGGAATAACGTTTAGTGCAAGTTAAAGCCAGCAAAATCTGATCAAGGAGAGTCCGAGGGTCACCAAAGAGGTAGATAGTAGTTCACCACTGCTCTCTGATTGTGGTAGGCCATGTCTGATTTCATCTTTCTAAACTTTACATAGGTTTCCCTTTTGATTTTGACAAAATTTGCAACTGTTTGGATATCCGAGGTTCCCTAACTTTTATCCCTTCTCCTTACTGGACAATGCCGGTCTTGAGCTCTGATCAGCTGGCTTGTTTTAATGACTCACACATATCAGATGTGAACTTATCCAGTAACAACGGTTCTCAATTTACTTGCCCTACCTCCTGCTTTACCCGAATGTATTGCCTTCTCCCAGGGTCCACACTTATCTTTATTCATAACTATCTTAAAACACTTGGACATAAAATGATGGAGTAAATCAGCGCATCCCCCCCCACCCACCACAATCAGTCAGAAGAGGTGTCCCATCCCAAATCGTCACCTATTCATGTTCTCCAGAGATACTGCCTGACCCATAGTTACTCCAATACTTTGTTCTTTCTTTGTAAATTAACATCTGCACCTGTTATAATATCTGGCATGGTACCTCCTCGAGTTGAACAATCCACATGGTCTTTGACGAGATCCTCTTGGATACTTCTGACAAATTCTGCCCCATCTAAGTTTTTTGCACTGAGGAAATTCCAGTCAACATTGGGAAGTTAAACTCATCTACTACGATAATCCTGTTGCTTTTGCATTTTTCAGTTATCTGTTTACATATTTGTTCCTCTGGGAGGCCTTATAATACTTGAGTAATTACTCTTTTCTTATTTTTCAGATTAACCCATATCATGTCAGTGGATGAATCCTACAGTATGTCCTCTTTGAATGCTGCCATGGCATTTTCCTTGGATAGTAAAACAACTCTTCCTCGAAAATAGACACAAAATGGTAGAATAACTCAGCGGGACAGGCAGCATCTCTAGAGAGAAAGAATGGGTGGTGCTTCAGGTTCAAGACCCTTCTTCAGACTAAAGAAGGGTCTTGAATCGAAACGTTGTAGCGGCACCATACGTGGTGAATAAAGGTGAGACGTCAGGTTGGTTCAAACTGTTCTTTATTCAGTAGTGACACGTTAGGTGGGTGCGCTAACCATATTACAATGTTGCTGTAGCTGAGCGAGGTTGCACTCTCGGGCTCAGCTACCTATTGACCTCCCTAGGTCTCGAGGTAAGAGACCTTAAGTACCAGGACACTCACACTAGACCATGACGTCACGTGCCCACCCTCGTATCTCCTGACGGGGGTTCGAGCATAAGTGGCCCGTGTTTAGGCTGACGCCACAACGTCACCCATTCCTTTTCTCCAGAAATGCTGCCTGTCCTGCTGAGTTATTCCAACATTTTGTGGTTTTCTTTGATGTAAACCAGCATCTGCGGTTCCTTCGTACAACTCCTCTATCTCTTTTAATTCCCTCCTTGTTATGTCTGAAGCATCAAAACCCTGGAATGTTGAGCTGCCAGTTCTGTCCCTCTTGCAACCAAGTCACCGTAAGAGTTACAACATCATAGTTAGAAATACTCATCCAGGCTCTTAGTTCGTTACCAATTACACTCCTTGCATTGAAATAAGCATAGTTCAGTTGACCATTTTCCACCATATTCCTTAACCTTTCCTTGTCTATCCTTTCTTTGAGACTTACTCATCCTAACCTCTACCTCTCCATCCATCCATCTTTCCATCTTCTGAACTTCTACTATGGTTCTCACCACCACCACCCTAGTTTAAACCTTTCCAAGTAGCACCGACAAACCTCTCTGCATATCGGTCTGATCCAGTTCAGGTACAACTTATTCCTCTTGCACAGGTTACCTCTGCCTCAGAAGAAATCCCAATGGTCCAAAACTGTGAATCCCTGCCCCTGCATCAACTCTTCAGTTACATGTTTATTCGTGATATCCTCCTATTCCTCCCGTCACTAGCACGCGGCACTGGAAGTAATCTGGAGATTACTATTGTCAAGGTCCTGCTTTTTAACCTTTTGTCTAACTCTCTATATTCATTCTGTAATACCTATCTCTTTTCCTGCCTACGTCATTTATGATCAACTTGTTCAACAGCATCTGGCTCTCATGCTCATACTTTCAAATGCTCTGCATTCCCTGCCTAAATTGGACCTGATCATAAAACATTCCTAGTGTGATAATATTTAAACTCCACAATTAGCTTTCCATAATTAGTGACTATCACAACACCTCAACCTCATAAACCAACAGTCCTATGCCCAGTGAATCCCCAAAATGATCAGAGCTGAGATGTGCGTGTAGTGAGTCACCAGATCTATGGAGGTAAACCCATGCATTGGTTCTGGTCTTGAGAAAAAAAATCTTATTCTGCCTGCTTCGCAACCTTCCTGAAACAAACACAATAGTTATTAGTTCTTCATTGTGTATATTACAATTTATTTTTTCCCCGTCTTTAAACACAAAACTGTTATTTCCTTCAGTCTTTCCTTCTAACTATTGACGTAGTTTATAAAAGCTACATAAGGCCTTTTCAATACTTTTCTGATGGACATGCTTCACTGATTTTAATCCTAGCAATATGCTGTATTTTACAATTTAACCTTCAATTTGGCTTCCTCAGGTTTAAAAAATATATATTAAAGGCTAACATGAAATTAATTAGCAATGCATGGAACAACAATCTCAACGTTTTGCCGATTATATCTATCAAACTAATTATTTTGTTGTAAATGTTTTAGGATTTAATGATGAGGAGGGGGCGGAGGATGGGAGGGAGGAGCAAGCTAATTTAATCTTGGTAGGTTGTATGGTTTCATATTACTTTCACTTTAATACAGTTTACGTGAAATTTGATTTCTTACGTGAAATTTGATATCAGTACGTTAAACAAACATCACATTCTGTCTTTGAATGAGCGATGTTCAGAGAAGGTGGCATGGTCAATATCAGCGGCGTCTTGGACCAGCCATATTGAAGCAATGGCCACGAAAGCACACCAGCGCCTCTTCTTCCATGGAAGGCCTCGGAAGGTCACATGTCCCAAACAACTCTCACCAACTTCTACAGGTGTGCCTTAGAAAGTATTTTATTGGGAAGCATCACAGCATGGTTTGGGAACAGCTCCAATCAAGACCACAAAAAATTTTAGAGAATTGTGGACGCATCCTCAACCATCACGCAAACCAATCCTGTTGATTTCATCTACACTTCATGCTGCCTCGGCAAGGCCACCAGCATAATCAAGTTTGAATCTCACTCCGAATACACCCACTTCTCCCCATTCTCATTAGGCAAAAGTTACAGAAAATTAGTTGCAATTAAAACACAAAGCACCAGGATAAGCGCTCAAACAAGAATACCAAGCCCAACGCCAAAAGTACTATCTAAACTGATACCAACTAATGCTGAGGACAATAACTAACTCCATATGCAATAATCAACTACCTACATGTTAACAAGCACATTAAAAAAAACTGATCGTGTTGATGCCAGTATATTATTGACAATTAAATGTAAATATGCATACCTCCAGATTCCGGGACAGTATCTTCCCAGCTGTTATCCGGCAACTGAACCATCCTATCATCAACTACAGTGTAGTCCTGACCTAACATCTACCTCATTGGAGACCTTCGGACTATCTTTTATCGGACTTTACTGAACATTATCTTGCACTAAATGTTATTCACATTATTCCCTTTATCATCCCTCTGTACCTATATATTGAATCCTCTGGATCCTCAGCTTCCTCATCAACAGAACACAATCTGTCCAAATTGGCAGAAACACTTCCTCCTCAATAACCATCAACACAGGAGCACATCAAGGCTGTGTGTTTAACCCCCAGCTCTACTCACTCTATACTCATGACTGCATTGCCAGATACAGTTGCAACTCCATCTTCAAATTCCCAATGACACCACCATTATTGGACGAGTTGCTGATGAGGATGTCAGAGTATAGGGGGGAGATTGTTTGACTAACCTAATGGTGCCAGAACATTAACCTTGCTCTCAACATCAGTAAAACCAAAGATTGGATTGTTGACTTTGGAAGAGAAAGGTCGAGGATCCACAAACCTCTTAATTGATGGGATGATGATGGTGAGTCAAAATCCTAAAATTCCTGGGTGTGCATATCTCTGAAGATCTGGTAGAGCGAATCTTGACTGGTTGCATCACGACCAGGCAACTTCAAAGTCCAGGAATCAAGAATGCAAAAAGTGGTGAATACTAGACCATCACGGGTACTGACCTCCCCACAATTGGAGGGATCTACAGGAGTCACTGCCTGAAAAAGGTTGCCAGCATCATCAGAGACCCACATCACCCTGGCCACAGTCATTTCATTCCTGCCATCGGGAAGAAGGTATAGGAGCCTGAAAACTAACACCCAGGTTCAGGAACAGCTTCTACCCTGCAACCATCAGCCTATTAAACACTACAACCTCCAAATAAGCTCTGGGGGCATTGTTAATGTCTTTGTGCTATTATTGTTTGTTTTTAAAAATATACTAGATGACCCGTGGACCCGTTGGGTCCCTGTTGTGACGCCAGAGATCCTCGAGATGTTCAGTTATTTCAAATTTCGTCGATATGAAAATAGCGGCGGACTCAGCAGCCATCCCCCAATTGCGCATGCCCGGATACCGGGACCAGTAAACCCTCTCCCAACTGCGCAGGCAAACTGATGGGCCCGGCAAGTGGGAGCGCACTGCCATTCATGGTAGAAAGTTAATTAAAGTTTATAAAGTTTATTACATTGTAAAATCGAATAAAACTTGATACCGCACACCGCAGGCGAATGGTGAGTAAGGCGCCGCAAAAATTGTTGCGCTATCGTGTACCGTTTTGGCTATATTTCGGGAACATAGACACATAATGTCTGAAGAAGGGTCTCGAGATGCTGCCTCACCCGCTGAGTTTCTCCAACATTATCTATCTTCTTATACATACATACATACATACATACAAGATGAGACTTTTAGTTATATATACTAGACTAAGTGGGACCCGTTGGGTCCCAGCATCACATGGGAGGGCTGGTCCCCCAATGCAATATTCCACCTCTCCACCAATTCCAATATTGGTGGCCAGTGGGGGGGGGGGGGTTATTTCTGGAGCGCTAGTATGGGTGTTGTGGGCTGAAGGGACTGCTTTCCAGAGGGCTAGTATGGACATTGTGGGCCAAATGGATTCTTGGGCTGGCGGCTCAGTCACTCAAGCCTGTTGTGTTGGCAGCTCGCTCACTCATGTCTGGTGGGCTGGCAGTTGACTCATGGCTATTCCTTGAAATTCCATTTCAAGCAGGGTGCAAGGCCACCAAGTGCAAGTGCAGTTTCTTACCACTTCAAGCAGGGTGCAAGGCCACCAAATTCAAGTGCAGTTTCTTACCACTTCAAGCAGGGTGCAAGGCCACCAAATTCAAGTGCAGTTTCATACCATTTCAAGCAGGGTGCAAGGCAACTAAAGACAGCGAGTCATGACCTCCCCCTCCTCCATCTTGCAGAGACTGAGCCACACCCACACTTCTGGGTTTTATATTCCCTCCCCGCACCCCACCAGAAGGGGCGTGGCCTTCATGGCTTGATTGACAGGAGGGAGAATCTCAACATTTTTAAAACACTAAAAACTCTTTTATTTTTCATCAATGGGAAAAGTCTTCGGCACCTGATGAGCGGAGGGGGGTTCTGAATAAGCTGGCCAAAGATCACAGCCGTACGTGGCAGCGTTTTTTCTAAAATCAATATAAAACACAAACAGGAAGTAGTCAAGATTAGACTTTTAATTATATAGAAGGCAAGGAAACTTTAATTAGGCAAGGCAACTTTAATTAGGCAAAGCAACTTTAATTTTACTTCGGAGTCGGCATTACTCTTGATCGGCATTACGTCGACGCTAACGGCAGAGCATGAGCTGCAGAGGCAGCTCCTCGACAGCGGTAGGTATGGGCCCGCAGGTAAGTGCAGTTGAAATACTTACAGGGCATATCTAAACTCCGTGGCTGGTGTATAGAGCCACCAGGCGTTAAAAAGAATTTGAAAGCAAAAATAAATAAATAAATAAAAGTTAAAATGAAAAGAAAATACTCCGGGTGGAAAAAACAGAGTTTAAAAAAGCGTCCCAGGGGAATACTCAGCGATCGGGACAGGAGATTAAGTGCGGAGCCGGTTCCGATACTGGTGGCCGTTAAAATTACTGTTAGGGAGACTTTAGTCGCTCCACAAACCTTTGGCAAGGAGGAAATTTTTTTTTAAAAGTCAGAGAGGCCATAATTTAAAAAGAATTAATAAAAAGACAAAAAAGCTTTATGGCTTAAAATCAATGGAGAAAGACTCAAAAAATAAATAAATAAATAAAAAATAAAAATTCAACCAAAGGGTTTAAAAGGCCCAGTATATTCCCAAAAACATACCCTGAGGGGTTTCCATATATTAATATATATGGTGGAATTTATCAATGTGGGAATATCTACCTCGGATTGTTTTGGAGGTAGTCTCCTTGAGGAAAAACCCAGGAGTAACCAGGGCAGTAAAAGAATATGAAAAAACTGACCCTAAAGGTGCTTTGATAGTGGTGGCTGGTCATAAAGTACCCACCACAGCACAACAACAACAAAAAATATATATATATATATATATATATATATATATATATATATATATATATATATATTTACACACATATATATATATATATATATTACACACATATATATATACATATGTATATATACATATGTATATATACATATACATATACACACACACATATATACACATACACACAGGTGTATTAGGTACAATAACTGAATGAAGGAGTGAGGTCATGGAAAGTAACCATGGAAACCAAAATTAATTGGTCTCTCACCAAAGCTGTTATGGTTGAAACAGCAGAATTTTGATAAAACCTTTGTGTTTTATTAAGGTGCACCACAGCACAAATATATACAGGTGTACTAGGTACGATACCTGAATAAAGGAGTGAGGCCATGGAAAGTAACCATGGAAACCAAAATTATTTGGTCTCTCACCAAAGCTGTTCTGGTTGAAACAGCAGAATTATTGATAAAACCTTTATGTTTTATTAAGGTATCAATGGTGAATCCGTTTATGGTACCCATTATATGGAGACATAAGGAAATACATTTTCAAAGTATTTCAAGCTGGTGCATGGCATCACTATTTATGTTAAAAAAATGAAACATTTTAAATAAAAAGACAAATTGCCATCAGTTTGTGTGTGTGTGTGTGTGTGTATGTGTGTGTGTGTAATTGTTATTGGGACCAATTTTGCACTTTAGATTTGCAGGTCAAAACAGATGAAGTTATGTTAAACTCCTGATTATTATGGAGTAAACCTGGAGGATAAATCAAAGACATTGATTACAAAGGAAAGACTATTGGTCATTAAACTTTGGCAAAATTATGATCCAATGTAAAGATTTGATAATGGATCAAAACAAAGGCTGGAGTATGATAAATAAATATTTATCCAACACAGCCTTATGTGAACCCATATGATTGGGAAGAGAAGGCTTCATGTACGTTTGAAGAGGTGCAAAAACTTGTTACAGAAGAAGTTGATGAAATCTCCAATTGTCGGAGATTACAGGTGTGTTATGATCAATGATATGGCATAACAAAGGACTACAAAAAATTTGTAGAAGGAATTGGTTCACCTGTATAGGAAAACCTGAAAATTGATTTTAGGTTTGCACCCAAAATATCTCCAATAAAGAAGAGGTACGTATATTTGTATCATAAATTTCCCCAGGGAAAAAGAAGATGTGATGGTAAAGCCATACAAAACATCATTTTAAATACACTTTTACAGTGTAAAAACATTTTATTAAAATGGACATCTTCAACATTGGAAAACAGTTGTTTTTAACACATTTTTAATCATTACTATAAGACTCGAAGGATTGGTATTTAGTACCAATTTATTATCATATTACAGGTGCTTGAAATTAATTCGAATGGGTCAGCTGTGCAAGTTAAGATATTGTCTAAAGGATTAACCTCAGTTCTAGGCTGTTCAATAATTACTGGAACAACAATTGTACTGATAAGAAGATCAGCACTTGCACTAATGAGGACATGGTCATGGTTTATCTTGATCACATTTTAAATTGGAAGGTTGATCAGGAGTCCACTGCAAATTAAGTGCAGCAATTACAAGCCTATTAAGAGGCAAGGGTTCTGACCATCCAATAAAAACTATGTTTTAAGCATTCATAAACATTCCTCAAATTACTATTCTGGGTTTAGGTAATTCAGCACCGTATGGGAGGGAAAATGTTTCTCGAGATACAAATGTCTCATTGCTTTGTTGACAAACTTTGTCCCTCCATCAGAGAAGGAGCTTAAAGAGTAAAAAAGCTCCAAAAAAGGGAAAACACAAGCATTATAAGAGTATGCAGGCCTTTTGACAGGCCTATGCAAATACCAAAGGATACGTTATCAGAATGTGATTATTTGGGTTAAGATAAGTATAATATCTATTCTTAATCAAATTAATATTTGATACGTCCCTTGTTTAGGGAACTACGGACAAATAACACCAGGGAATTGCAAATGAATTGTCCTAAGAAATTTTTTCTCCAAACATTTGTATTAATTATTGGAGTATCAGGAGCTTTTGATGGATTAAATGCCTATTATTCTATTATGAAAGTGTGAATGTCATATCAGGTGAACAATACCACGGCTGTGGCATATATCAATCACATGAGTCAAGTAAGATCATTATCAAGTGATTATCTGGGTAACCAGATGTGGCATACTCTAAAAATGTTTTAGTTCAGCTGTTTATCTCTAAGGAAGAGACAATGTTATCGCAGACAACAAATCAGGGGAAAAACATTGTCAGTAATATGGATTACTTACCATTAATCTGGTTGTATCCAGATTAAATCACTGATCTCTTAAATGTTCTCGTGGGAAAACTGAGAGCAGGAGCGGTGGATGCATTTTGCTAAATTACATGAGGAAAGATGTTCTTTTATGTTCCTCATTTTTGTCTGTTAGGGCAGTGTCTGATGAAAATGTAGCAGGACGCCGCCAGGGGCGCTTTGGTGGCCCAAACCGGACCTTCATGGTTCTCATTAATGTTGAGAGTGATGTTTGAACCAGTTATGATGACTCATAGTTGCAGTAATTTATTGTTCATCCAGGGCATGAAGATATGAATTTGGTTATCTGCAGGTTTGACCAGACCATTATAACAGTTTGACGGTCAAAGTGGTCTATGAATGTTTTAACTAATATAACAATATAACAATTATGTACAAAAGGAATGTTATACCTGCAATTTGGAGAAATAGTTTAAAAAACAATATTTTGTTTAAAACAAATTGGAAGTCTTTTGCAGACAGTAAAAGTTATTTTATCATATTAGATATATGGGAGTTCCTTGTGGATTGCATTTTTTCTCAGCATCTAAATGATAGAGTCAATAATAGAGCTCATAGTGTTTATCGTCCAATTTAGGACAAATTGCTGACCAAGAATTTATCGGGCTCATTCGTAATATCCCGATATGAAAAGGGATATATATATATATATATATCTCTGTCCAAAGTTGAAATACAGAAGTTGGGAGATCAGCATAGTCCTGATTTGCCTTGGGCAATGGACTCCAATTCTATCAATGATTCAAAAGATTAACATTGAAAGTGATAATGTTCATGAATTTAGTGTCAGCATAAGAGTGCAAACATTGCAAATGTTACGTTATATAATTGCATGTGGCTACAGATTACATTATCTTATATGTTTATGAATTTACCAAACAAAGCAGACCAAGAAGAGCTGGAACCAAGGTAAAATTTAAGCATATCCTGTTGGCCAAAAATTGTGTGTGGGTCAACATTGACTCAACATGTTAAAGTAGGTAAGAGTCTCTGTGGTGGTGAGACAGCACTACTTATTACACACAAAAATCACATTAAGTATCAGTAAAAACTGATGGTTCTAGATAATTATATTTTAGATGGTTAAAACATGTTTAAAACTCAATGGAACTAGACATTGAGATGTGGAAAATCACTCCATTAAGGAGGTAGGTACATTCACAGGAATGGCACAGGATGGGCTGCTCGAGCAAAGATTCAAGACCGCAGGAGAGTGTAAAATAAATATTGAAGTTACAAGGAACCAGTCATGGTGTCAGGATTGGACACAGAGTGTTGGGTTCTCTGTAATTGTTGCTTTGTTTATAATATCAAATTATATTATCAATTGATATTTTGGTGATAAATTTGCCTTTCAATGGAAAGGGCATTATTTTCATTCTTTTATAATGGTGAAACATTTATCACATAAACTGAGGCAATGTTTGGGAAAAAATATGTTATTTGCTCATTACTGTGTTGGTTGGGCCAGAGTGTCGTATGGAATGAGTCTACGACATAAAAACACAGAAGCTACAAAATCTTCACGTAGTCACTCATGTGACTCCGAAGTAAAATAGTAAGATTAAACGAGAACTTACCAGTTCGAAGTTTGATCGTTATTTTATGAGGACTAACGATGAGGGATTACGTGCCCTCCACTCCCAACCCTCATAAAATAAATGATCTAAATCATTTAGTTCTAAATTTATGTTGAGCCTTACTATCTTACTCCGGCTATTATGTTCTGTGTTTTTCATGCCGCTGCTCTGAAGTATGCCGATCAAGCGCCAGGCGGGGCTTCTTCACGTAATCCCTCATCGTTACTCCTCATAAAATAACGATCAAACTTTGAACTGGTAAGTTCTCGTTTAATCTTACTATTAGGCAACACAGCCTTAGCATTTCCAAACCAAATGCAACACAGCTTTAGTATTTCCAAACCAAAGGCAACACAGCTTTAGCATTTCCAAACTAAAGGCAACACAGCTTTAACATTTCCAAATTATATTTTCAAACCACATTAAGGGCACAGATAGGTCAGTAAAACCAACCACAGTTTAGTAGACGTGTGTTCAGTGTTATGCACAGCTCAGAATGAGAGACATGGCCCTCTTGTTCCCCCATCTTGCAGAGACTGACTGAGGTACTCAACACTTCCGGGTTTTATAGTCCCTCCGGAAGGGGCGTGGCCTTCAGGAGAGAGAATCTCAACATTTTTTAAACACTAATAACTCTTTTATTTTTCATCGATGGGAAAAATCCTCTTGATCTGCGCAGCGGAGGGGGACTCCAGAGTAGGATGGCCAAAGTCACAGCCGTAAGTGGCAGCATTTTTTCTAAAATCAATATACAGAACAACAGGAAGTGGTCAAGATCAGACTTTTAGTAATATAGATAGATATATACTAACCTTTTTTGTTGTTTATTATGGTGTTTGTAGAGTATTCTGTTTACATATCTGTTATGCTCCTGCAAGTAAGAATTTCATTGATCCATTTCAGGATATATGACAATAAAATGGTTTACACTCTTAAGGGTCTTGTCATTAACTGTATACCTTCCCCCTACAATCAATCTCCCAAAGTGCAATACCTCACACAAAGGATTAATTAATAACCATCCGGTATTTCTCTCCTCATATCTGCAACTGATCTAAATCCTGCAGTCTGAAGAATGGTCTCGACCCAAAACACCACTCTTTCCTTCTCTCCAGAGATGCTGCTTGTCCCGCAGAGTTACTCCAGCATTTTGTGCCTGAATCCTGCAGTAGTCTTTGACAACCTTCCTCATTGTCCACGACCTAACCAATTTTGGCGTTGGCTGCAAATGTATTAACCATCTCTGTTCAACTCCTTTATATATATCACAAACAGAGATCTCTGTGGAACATTACTGGGCACAGACCTCCAGCCAGAATAACTCCCTTCAACCACTACCCTCTGTTTTCTATGGGAAGCCAGTTGTGAATCTAAACTACCAAGCCACTTTTGATCCATGCATCTTAATCTTAGAAACATAGAAATTAGGTGCAGGAGTAGGCCATTCGGCCCTTCGAGCCTGCACCGCCATTCAATATGATCATGGCTGATCATCCAACTCAGTATCCCGTACCTGCCTTCTCTCCATACCCTCTGATCCCCTTAGTCACAAGGGCCACATCTAACTCCCTCTTAAATATAGCCAATGAACTGGCCTCAACTACCCTCTGTGGCAGAGAGTTCCAGAGACTCACTACTCTTCTGGATCAATTTATCATGAGGGACCTTCTCAAATGTGTTATTAAATTCCATACAGACACCATTCACTGTCCTGCCCTCATCAATCACCTTCATCATCTCCTCAAAATACTCATTCAAGTTAGAACACCATGACCTGTCACTGACAGACCCAGGATGACATAGCGCTAATTATTCCATTCTCTATCAAATGTGAGTAAATCCTATCCCAAACAATCCTCTCCAGTAGCTTCTCTACTGCTCACATGAGGCTCACTGACGAGAATAAAGCTAAGGGACCGGAGTGCAGGTGGGGGGCTGCTGTGTTCGCGGGTGGGGGGCTGCTGTGTTGCGGCCGGAACTGCTGAGCCCACACACCCTCCTCCCAACCCCTCCCACATACACCCCCCCCCCTCCCCCACACCCCCCACCCACCCTCGTTGGGGGAACAGGTGGGTGGTGGAATATTGCATTGGGGAATGGGTTGCGTTGGGGGACCAGGCCTCCCATTTGACTGGGACCCAATGGGTCCTTCTTGGTCTACTAAAATTATAAAAGGCATAGATGGAGTAGATAGAAAGACCAGGAGACACTGATTTAAGTTGAGGAGAAAAAGGTTTGAGGAGATCCCAGGAAGAACATTTACACCGAGAGAATGAACTCTGGACATACTACCTCACAATACGCATCTGGATGAGCAGATGCACTACAAAAACATAGTAGATTGTGTTGGTAAAAGGGATGAATATAGATAGGTAAAATGATGTCATGGACATGGTAGGCTGAAGGACCTGTTCCTGTGCTGTCTGATACTCAATTATCAGTTAATGGACTCAATTAATTCACTATCATTCCTTCCAGGAAAGCATACTTTTAAGAATCTCTATGTTTCTTCCTAATGTGAATTTCATCTATCTCTTTTCCCACGTACCCCTTCAATTGTTTCTATATAAAGTTGTTGACTTCCACCTGTTTCCACAATCACATCTCTTTTGTTAACAAATATCTCCAGCTATATCTTATTTGATAGGGATTCTAACTGAAACATTGATGCACCCATAATCACAGGTATGTTCAAACTTTGCAGAACTTATTTACTCTTCAAACTGTAGGCCATAGCATTTGATAGCACTGATAAGACTTCCACCAGTAGGTTAATGTAGAATACAGTGTATATTTTCTGACCTCACAAAGGTTTGGACTCTACTGACTGAGAGGAACTGCGATGTATCCTTCTCAAATTTGACCACTTGCAGAAATTCATCTCCAACTTACACCTACTACACAATGTTAGCTAATATATCCCAAAAGGCCCAATCCCCTTGCAGATTTATGTCAAATAAAGATTGTAACATTGCTCCAAAGTTTTCAGTCCATAAAAATGTTGCACGTCATCTTCAATAAACCTGTGAAGTGGAGCTGATCCATAAGATGTTGTGAGATCAACGTGATATCTCACACCAACCTCGGTTATTGGGTTGCAGATGAAACTTGCATGTGTGCTTCTTCTGTGGCTGAGCTCCAAGTCTGCACACAGAGGCATACAAGAGAACAGGGCTTGCACTTAGCATTTGCAAAGTAAAAGTGCCCTAACAATCCTGCTGTACAACACAATGATGCCATGCATAAGGTGGACCATTTCCCACATCCCACAAGCAACTTTCCATTGAAAGCAGACATCAGTACACCACGATAACCTTACATGAACAATGATGAGACAAAATACAGGAAGGAGATGGAGAACAGCCAACATTATCAAAGACCTTTCCCACCCTGGTCATTCCTTCTCCTCCCCTCTCATTGGTCAAAAGATACAGAAGCTTGAAAGTTTGCACCGCCAGACTCAAGAACAGCTTTTTCCTCTTTTATCAGATTTCTGAGCTATCCTTTCAGAATCAAAGTCCAATTCTCCTCTAACTCATTGTGCACATTGGACTTTGTCTCCAGGACTATTGTACTCAGGGCCGTCTTAACGCATGGGCACGCTGGGCAGTTGCACGGGGCCCCACGAGCATAGGGGCCCCATGCTAATCTATGATGTGTGGAATGTTATTGTAGAACATGAAAACGGAGAAGAACATCAAGTGCATGACGGCATATTTGATTCGGCATAAAGAAACTGGAAGCGTAGGGGGCCCCAGTGCACTGCTTTGCCCAGGGGCCCATAATGCTGTTAAGACGGCCCTGATTGTACTCTAATGCTGAGAATTATATTCTGCACTCTGTATATTTCTCGTTGCTCTATGTATTATATGAGAGTTTGGCTTGATTGGATTTATGCATAGTCATATCTGATTTTGATTGTATAGCATGGAAAACAAATATTTTACTGTACCTTAGTACACGTGATCATAATGAACCTGAACCTAAACCTATAGGCTCTCAGAGGAAAAAGTATTTAAAGATAAGCTCAAAGCTTATGACCAGGCTCTATTGATCTCTGTCCTTATGTGTACTTTTAAGATATAAACTACCTGCTGCAATGATATCAAAGCAATGATGTATTTATAAACTTATCTAAATATTCTGGCAGAAATAAAAGTCAATATTTGCATCCTCTAACAGGCCAAGATGCTCAGCATTGAGACCCTAATTGCACATACTCAGATCCAATGGGCTGGTATTTCACCCAATGACCAAAGAAATAGTCTATTTTAAGAACCACAAGATTACTTGGTCGATAAAGGAATCAAATCAAGTATGTTTTCAAAGCTTCATAAAAATCCATGACCCATCACTGCTTAATGTAGAGAAAAATAATTTGTGATGACATTGAGAATCTTGAGTCTATTTGTTGGATGCATACAGAAGCCTGGTGGAATGGTGGGAGGAATGAACTATCTCCCAAACAACCCACCCTCCCATTCCATCATGCATTTCCAGTTTTACTGAAATAAAGTGTACGATCCTGAGGGACTGGCTAAGAAGATTTATTGATATGGACGTTCCTTGGGATATCCTGAACTTATGATAACAATATTTAAGCCATGTTTAAATGCAAGTTATTTTTATTTCAAAATGTTTCAAATAGATAATTCATGACACACAGAAAAAAAAATGACCAAGCTAAAATACCACAGGTAATACCAGGATTCACAGAAAGAGAAGAATCCACATATTTTCATTCTCTACAACTTTGTTCACTCATTTTCTAAAATCAGAAACAAGAGCAGTTGACCAATGGGTTGTCATGTAACATCAGCTGTAGCTTTCTTGGTAGTGCGCTCAACTTTAATTCAAGATGTCATGGATTCAAATACCATTACAGAGACTCAAACACTGGCACTTCAGTGCAGTCTTCAAGGAATGATTTAAAAAACAAAAAACAAAATTAAACTGAGTGTCTATTCTTCAGTGCATGTAACAGATATGAAGGTGCTATTTCAAAGATGAAGGGAATAATGCCAGAGGCCTGTCCAATAATTATACATCTTGAACATTATGAAAACAGAATCTCTCATCATTATTACTGACTTTCAGGAGCCTGTATGAAAATGGTTGTGTAATTCTCTCATTATTTCAGTGATTAAACTTCAATGATACGTAAAACGCTGAGAAGGCTTGGGTTAGTGAAAGGTGCAACATAAAAATGTCTTGTTTAAATGTTAGCTTGAGCAATGAATGTGGACATGGGATTAGAACAAGTGTTACTCGGATGAACAGAAAGATTGTCAAGGATAGTTTAGCTCAGATCCACTTTATTAGAATGGACTAAAGATTACAGCTGACTCTTTTCTAATCTATTATGGCACAGTTTAACAGAAGGTGCGTTGTTTAAAAAATATTTAACAACATCCCGGAAATAGCACAACATAAATTAATGATTGGAGGAGATTTAAATTGTACATTAGATTCATATTTAGACAGATCCACAAAGCAAAGGAAAACCAAATCCCATTCCAGTGACTTATTAAATGCATATATGGATAGTAGTAACATTAAAGATGTTTGGAGAGTAGAAACCCCAACTGGACGAGAATATTCATTTTATTCACCAGTACATACAAACCTATTCAAAATAGATTAGTTTTTTGGTTGACGCTAAACTTTTCTCTACATAATATTAATAAATCTCAGATCACTGCACACTTTAACATTTATGATTAAAATAATAGGTTAAAATAATAAAACGGGGACAATGGAGATTTACTCCACCTAATTTTTAAAAACAAAGCAATTTCAGGAATATATCATTATAGAATAGATCAAGATTTTGAAATAAATGATAAAACGGAAGATATCCCTCTTCCTCATACTATGCGAAAACTTTTAAAGGCATATGCCCGGTGGATATTATGATTTCTTCCTCAAGCATTTTATAATAACAAAGAGATCGGAGCGGGAAGCAACAGGAATTGAGAAAAGGAGAGTTTAAACAATTAAACACAGAGAACGCTGCCTAATCACATCCATAACAACACATAATAGAATCGCTGCCACTGAAATTATAAATTAAATAAAATATACTCAGATCAAGGTTGTAAAACTTCTACACAATACACTTAAAACAATTACAATTTGAATTGTGCGAGATAAACCTCAAAAATTATTTGCTCGTCAATTACGAAAGATGGATGGAGAAGAAAATAATTCCATAGGATTAAATCAATATAATGGCAAACAATTAATACACCTAAAGATATTAATGAGAGATTTTTGTATTATTAAACAAGATTATATTCAGCTAAAACTGACAAGAGAAAAACAGGATAGGAGTAGAAGCATTTAAAAAAAAATTAATCCGAATGGGTTGGATTCACAAAATAGAGAATCATTAAATGCTCGAAAATTACAGTAAAAAAATCGAAGAATCTATCAGATCATTAAAAAAACGGTATATACACCGGGACCAGGATGGTATAAGCCCGGAATTATTACTATAAAACATTTTCATGATCTGATTGCACACGTGCTGAAAGATACTCTATGAATACATTTATACTCACCAGAAACTACAGAAATGTTAAATGAATCTATTATAACACTTATACCTAAATAGACAAAGACCTGGATGACCAGGATCATATAGAGCTATAGCTCTTTTAAATACTGATCAAAAAGATTACTAACCAAAATATTAGCACAATAGGACTAAAGTACAGTTATTAACTAAATTAATTCACCTCGAATCAAACAGCGATTTATACCAAAACGATATTTACCCTCATATAACTTGAAGAAGCGATTATACCATAGATATTCAAAACGATTATGGTATTAATAATTAAGACCTAGTAATTATTTCAGTTAGATGCGGAGAAAGCTTTTGACCCAGGTGGAATGGCCTTATTTGTTTTTTTTCTTTTTTTTTTTTTGGTTATGGAACTTTTTAAGTTGGGAGAGAAGGTTTATTACTTGGGTTAAATTATTATACACTAATTCAACAGCCTAGAATAATAAACAAATCAAATGCCCTATCAACTAAAATTTAATTTATTTCGACGGGCTGCAGTCAAGGTTGTTCTTTATCCCCACTACTGTTTGCACTTGCGCAATGGAAACCATTAGCTCAACGCGTTGAGATTACATCCTGAAATATATGGATATGACACCAGAGATACTGAAAATCCAACATTGTCATTTATATTTGCGGATGATGTAATTAACTTTATATTACAAAGCCAGAAATTTAGTATCCCCAAATTTACTAAAATTAATATCTGGATTTGGAATTAATTTTTCAGGAGTATAGTATTAATTGGAATAAAACTGCTGAGACATGCTAATAATGGTAAATAACTTACATATACTACAACAATTTCCTTTTTACGATTGCAAACGAAAAAATCAAATTTATCTTGATATTTAAGACAACAAAATGATTTGATTCTTTATTTAAATCCAATTTTCCACTTTTATTGAATAAATTAAATAAGAACCATTTTATATTGGAAAACATTATCTATTCACAATGCTAGTAGAATTAATGCAATAAAAATGATTGTTCTCCCGCACATTACTATATCTTTTCCAATTGATTCTGATATATCTTATTCCTAATGTGTTTTTTAAGAAGGTTGATTCCATTGTCACCAACTTTAATCTGGGATTATAAGAAGCCATAGAAAGTAAACAAAAAACATTTATGTAAACCAAAAATCAAATGGAGGTCAAGCACTAACCCCCCCAAACTTATGTTTTAAAAGTGTCTCGGGCAGTTAAATATTAAAAATATGAATTTTTTGGTTTATTCGATTGATCAGATTAAACAACACAACACTCGGTTTTAAAAACGGAAAAAAAGAAAAAAGGGATTGTTCGCCTTTTGAAATTAGTTCGATTTTATTTACCAATATTTTAAATAGGTAAGAAAACCTATAGTGAAAACCTTATAATAGAAAGTGGTGAATACGTACTTGGAAACAAATAAAGTAAAAACACTTAAACTGGAATGCCGTGTATACCACTAAAAAAGCCTTACCATTGTAGATATATTTAAACCCTCAATGATGCGACAATGGATTTTTTATCAATGGAAAAACTATGGAATGAATTGAATTAAGATGGAGATCTCCTTACAGCGGTAAAATTCTTTCCTTTCATTTCAAGAATTTACAACAAAGTTTATGCGATTTACAATCAAAAGATTATTTTTAGATATCTACAAATTAGAGGACTATTTAAAAGCTAAACACACAGGGAAATTAAGAAAATAAGAAAGGACAGAAATTTTTAGATGAATGCCTAAATAAACACCCGAACACAGAAGGAATTCTATATCATATATTTATAATATTCTACTGGAAACGACGTCCATACAGACAGAAATATATATGTACTATGGGTAAAACGAGATTAGGTCAAATTATTAGACCTGAAAATATAGGATGAAAGTACCTACACAATATACACCACTGCTCGTTAAATTGTAGACACTCTCTTATACAATTTAAAATATTTACATTAGACTACATTATTCAAAATCCAAATTACATAGTATTTTTTCAAATGTATTCTGCCATATGTGGTGATAAAATGTCAGCACTTAGAAGGCTAACTTAACTCACTCATTTACAAATTGTGTAAAAATTTACTAAATTTTTTGGACAGAAATATTTAAGATAATTTTGAAGTGTTGTTTAATCTGAATCTGATACCCGACTCAAAGTTAATAATACTCTGGGAATATTAGAAAACAGATCAATATAATATAAACGAATAAATAATTTTTTATTTGACTACAAATTTAATATTTTGGGAGAAAAAAATGAACCACACTGAAATTCTGGAAAAGGGTGCTACGTCCCCCACACTCAAAAATGTGGATAACAGGAATGTCGGCGACACCTTCATCTGGAAAGAGTTAAGGCCCTTTTCCTATTGGACAAAGATGGATCTTTTCAGAGGATATATAGGTCTCCATTTATTGAATATCTAAATAGGGTCAAAATGGCTCGGATACGTGAGCCTGACTGAAGCACTGCATAATGGAATAGTTGAAGAATTACATATAACAAATCATGGATATATCTCCAATGATGGATAACTTTTTCAATACTCCATTCATTTCTTTATTTTTGATTTCCTACTCTTACTTTATTTTTCTCTATCTTTTTTTACCTGCAAAAAAAAGTATAGAAATATATGACATAATTGTTAATATTAATAATATTACGAATGTATGTGAGAAGTATATTCTATTAATATGTACTTAATAAAAATATTTAACAAAAAAAGTGTGTGTACTAGCTGGAATAGTGACCATGTATATATAGTTTGCAATTCTGGTCACTCGGCTATCGGAAGAATCGCATTGAATGTACGAAAAAGAAGTTTCCTTCACATTGATGCCATATTTTACAAGTTATTCACTTTATAAACTTTAAAAAAAAACAGCGCCCCCACTTGCCGTCTTTACTTCACTGGTGTCACAAAGGGCACCCCACGGGTCCTCAGCGCGGACCTTCCACAATTTCCGACCGCCAACTTTTTTCCCCTTACAATAGCGACCTGATACCTCCACGGATAAGTTTCCTTCTATTTTAATTTGTGCCCTGCCAGGCCCTGGGCTGGGGTTTGAGCCAGTGCAGCGTCCAGGGGCAGGGAGAGGCCATACTGGGTAGGTCCGGGGGTGGGGAGAGGCTGCGCCAGGTACCCTCAGCCTCTCCATCCCCCTCCCCCGGCTTCAAGACGCTCGCCCCCCCATCCCCCCATAGCCCCCGCTTCATGTAAAACTTCATCACTGACCTGCTGGAGAAAATGGGGCTGGCGGTGGTTTACATCGAGATCCTGGGGAGGTGAGGAGAGAGAGTGGGGGAATTGAGGGAGAGAAGGGGGTAGGGATGGAGAGGTAGGGGAAAGTGGGGGAGGTGAGGAGGGAGAGTGGGGTAGGAGGGGGGAGATAGAGGGAGAGTGTATGGAGGGGGAGAGGGGTTATGGAGGGAGGGAGGGAATGACAGGGTAGGGGAAGGAGAGGGAGAGGTGAGGGAGGGAGTGGGGGAGGGGAGGAGGACAGGGAAGTAGAGGGAGGGTGAAGAGGAGGGGAGGGAGTGCTGGGGGATGAGGGGGGATGAGGGGGGATGGATAGGAGTAGGAAGAGGGATGTGTGTGTGTGTTTGAGATATTAATGTTTTTAAAGAAAACCCAATTTTCTCTGCTGCCCCCGCTGGCGGCAGGGGGCGGGACCATAAAACCCGGAAGTGTCGTGCCTCACTCAGTCTCTGCCAGACCCAGGAAGCAAGAGGGTCACGGCTCTCTGAGCTGCGAATCTACTCCACGGTGAGTCTCCTCGATGTGCTTTTCAGCGAACTGATGTGCATTTTGCCGGCTTGCTTGCTTGCTTGGTCAGTGTTTTTTCCCGCAATTGCTTGCCGTTTTTTAAAGGGCTTTCAGCAGCAGTTTTCGGATGGAAAAGTGAATAAACATGTTATTAAATCAGAACTGTGTTTATTTTTAAATTGCCGTTCATTCTGTGATTTTCGCTTGGTTGCAAGATGGCGCCGATAACGTCATTTCCGGTTAGCGGCATGCTGGCGCTGAGTGCATCATTTCCGGTTCGTGGCAAGCAGCGGGATGGCGGCGAGTGCAGGCACTGCTGAATAATTCATGAGTTTACTGCTCTATGGTGAGTGTGTTTGTCAAATGTTATTTAACTTCAGCAGCAGCCTGTACAGCAGGCTTTAAAGATTTGTTTTACACACTGTATATTCAACACGTTCTGAAGTTATTTGGCATTTTAGTATTGGGTGTGTGAGTGAATGTGTGAGTGAATGTGTGAGTGAATGTGTGAGTGAATGTGTGAGTGAATGTGTGAGTGAATGTGTGAGTGAATGTGTGAGTGAATGTGTGTGTGAATGTGTGTGTGTGTGAATGTGTGTGTGTGTGAATGTGTGTGTGTGTGAGAGTGTATGTGCGTGTGTGAGAGAGTGTGTGTGTGTTTCTGAGTGTATGGTGTGTGAGTGTGTGAGCGTGTGGGGTCTCAGTGACAGCTTCCAGCCCAAGAAATCATTTGGCCCACAATGCCCATACTATCCCTCTGGAAACCAGTTCCTTCGGCCCACAACACCATGCTAGCACTACAGAAAGCCCCCCGCCCCCCACTGGCCAGCAATATTGGAATTGGTGGAGAGGTGGAATATTGCTTTGGGGGACTGGCCCTCCCATGTGAAGCTGGGACCCAACGGGTCCCACTTGGTGTAGTATATTACTAAAAATCTCATCTTATTTGTTTTTATGCATGTTTGGGGTGATTCCGAAACTACGCCAAAACGATACACAATAGCCCATCTAACTCACCAGTGTGCTGTGGCAATTTTCGTTCAGATTGATGGTATAATTTACAAGTTAGTCACATTTTAAACTTCCCGAAACCACTTTGACAAATATTATTGCCCGTTAGCAACGTATGACATCAGAATGGGATCACTAATCTCATTTACATTAAAAATTGCCATTTAAAAAAACGTTTTATTCAAATTCTTCAGTTTTCATTCACAATGGGATCCCGATACTCGTTTACATAAAAAATCATGATTTTCAAAAAACTCGTTTTAATCAAGTTCTTGCAAGGAGGTTTCATTTACAAAAAAAAAAGAGTTTCATTGTGGGGATGGACATGGGATAGGGAGAGGTTTCATTTACAAAAAAAAAAATCACGATTTTCGTTTTGAGGGGGGTGGGATAAGGGAGGTGAGGAGTGGGGGAGGAGGGAGGATAGAGAGAGAGGAAGGGGTAGGGAGGGGAGAGGGAGGGGAAAGTGGGGGGAGGTGAGGAGGAAGAGTGGAGGAGGAGGAGGATAGAGGGAGAGGAGGGGGTGAGTGCGGAGGTAGGGAGTGGGGATAGAAGGAGAGGAGGGCAGTTGGAAGGTGAAGGAGTGGGGGAGTGAGATAGAGGGAGGTGAGGAAGAGTGGGGGAGGAGGGGGATAAAGGGAGAGGAGGGCAGTGAGGGAGGTGAGGAGGGAGTGGGGGAGTGGGAAACGGGTGAGCAGTGGGGGAGCAAGGAGATAGATGGAGAGAAGGAGTGTAGGGAGGGGAGATGTGTTATAGAGGGGAGAGGGGTTATAGAGGGAGGAGAGAGTGACTGAGGGTAGGGGAAAGGAGAGGGAGGGAGAGGTGAGGGACAGAGTGGGGGGAGGGGAGGAGGAGAGGGGAAAGAAGAGGGAGGGTTAAGAGGAGGGGGTAGTGCAGGGGATGACACGGAATGGAGAAGGATAGGGGTAGGAAGAGGGATGCCGAGGTGCAGTTGGTGGAGGATTGCCGTGACTCATGTCACAACGGGGATCTCTGGCATCACTATGGGAAGGAAAGAATAAAACCAGAGGGCATAGATTTAGGGCGAGACAGGAAACATTTAAATGGGACTTGCGGAGTTACATTTTCAAAGCAGAAGGTCGTCAGTGTAAGGAACACGCTGCCAAAGGAGTGGGTACAACATTTAAAAGACACGTGGACAGATGAGGTTTAGAGGGATATGGGCCAAATGCAGGCAAATTAGACAAGCTTAGACATCTTGGTCTGCATGGACTGGTTGGGTGAAGGACCTGTTTCTGCACTTTATAATTCGATGATTATATATTCTATAAATCAGCACTGTGGGGGATAGTCAAAGTTAAAAGATCAAAGTTAGAAGCAAAAGTTATTTTTTAAAGAATTTTTTAAGTAGAATTTCTACTCAAGGACTTATTCAAGGAACATTGAGAGTGAAGCAAAAGCTTTTTTTATTTCTAGTCTCACTCACTCAAACCATGCCAAAATAGTGAATTTATGCAAGTAATTTATGTTTAATATGTTTTGCTGCACTGGAATGTTATCAATATCTCAATCAAATTTAACCTTTTTAAAATTTATTTTCACTGCAGACAATGTCACTTGAGCGTGACAACGTAGGCACTTATGTTTATCTTTGATCGATGGTAAGGATGCATAACTACTGACGCCTCAGATTCTAGTGGCTAGAGCAGGACAGAGATATCAAAGCCCAATTCAGTTGAGAAATTACAATCCCACAGATTCACCAACCGCTGCAGTTTGATGTTATCTGTATAAACAGCATGTTACTTCCATTGAGATGTTCAAGGAAGCAGTGGTAGATATCAGATTGAATGTGTACTCCTTTATGTTTATTTTTCAGGGGGGAAACATATTGCTGCGTCTGAAGACGAGCCTCGACTTAAAACGTCATCTGTTCCTTTTCTCCAGAGATGCTGCCCAACTCGCTGAGTTACCCCAGCTTCGGTTTAAATCAGCATCTGCAGTTCCTTCCAACATATTGCCAAAGGCAGGTTGTAGAACCTGTCCAACCGTAGCAGTTATTTTCATTCAATTACATATGTAGACAGAGTTGAGAACAAGAAGCCACTGACTCTGCACAATAGGTGCCTTATTCCCAGATCTACTCATTAGTTTAACTCCATTACCCACCACATTGAATAGCAGCTGTACAGAAGAGTAGCAATTACAATGAAACAAATTGCCTCCAGTTTGCCCTCTACAAGAGACTTACAAGCTATTAAGAAAGCTGAGTAAGATATGCACAAAGATAGCCAAATCATTATGCCAGGACAACAATATGCTGAAAATCAAACAGCCAAACATTTTCTGTAAAGGATGAAGAATAATGCACTACACCTTCCAAGAACTGTAAAATAATACCTGCACTAAGGTCAAGATATTAACTGCTTATTTTCTATCTTTTTTCACATTCTATTCAATTTGATCATTTTGGCAGTTAAGAAATACAGCTCATAGAATCAACATCTCCTTTAAAAAAATTATACTGACCCCTTTTCATGTTATGTAAGCAGTAGGCTATAAATATGAAACTGATTGGAAAATATGTAACCGCAAGTATAGTTTTCACGATTTCCACTGGCAGCAGAAAAGTTGCTTTTGAAATATTCCAGATATTAAAAAATCTATTTATTCTGGCAACATTTCCACTTTCTGCAATTATGTGTTGGAATACATTCTAGCAATGCATTTCACTTCCAGAACCTTGATCTTCTAAAATTAATTTCCGTTTAAGTATTAACAATTGTTTAGCTGAACTGGTAATTATAGCATATCAGTCGCATTGATGCACCGAATGAACAAGATATTGCTGATACTTTATTGTTGAACCTAATTTAAAATAATATAGATCTATAGTTAAATCTATATTTTGTTTGACAATTTCAAACACTATTAAGTTTTGCTATGACTGCAGATATACAAACAGATGTAGTGTTAGAAGTAATGAGCTGAAGAGCAGCTGTACTTCCCTATTGAATTATAGAACGGGGACTGAAGACCTGTTCTCGAGATGATGGAAGAAAATAACTATCGGAGAACATAGCCAAACTCTATTACTACACATTTCTGTGGTTTGATGGAGGCTAGTTTTTGGAGATTGAGGCAACAAACCAAACAAATCATCAAATATAAAATAGATTCTTAATGACACCCAAGATAGTTTGGAAGTATGTATTGTTAATAGCTTAATTGCTTGTTTGATGAGAGAAACATTTGATAATCAAATTAGCAAATGTTAATATCAAAGAAAGGGCACAAACCAAAAACATTATTTTTGTTGCACCTGGTCTTTGCTCATAAAGCTTGGTTGAATCAACTTCACGGTGCTAAAATTCTGCTTTGAGGTACATGTTAGTTGCCAATTTACCTTACCTCTGCTGCTCATAATCTTATATACTTCTATCAGGTCATTCCGATGAAAACAGACTCATCATATCCAACTTTTCCTCATAACTGAAGTCCTTCAACACCCTAGAGAAAAGACAGAAAGTGCTGGAGTAACTCAGTGAGTCAGGCAGTATTCCTGGAGAACATGGATAGATGAGCTCGGTCGGGATAATGGTATTGAAAGCAGAGCTGTTGTCTATGAATAGGAATCTTCCGGTTACTAACCATTTTAATTTGTCTTCAAATTTCCATACTGACATTTCTGACTTGGGTCAGCTTCATTGCAAGGGTGAGGCCACATGCAAACTGCATAAACAGCACCTCACATTCTGCTTAGGTAGCCTACAACGCAATGGTATGAACATTGAATTCTCCAATTGTAGGTAACTACAAAACCACCTTCCCCTCTCCATTCTTTCCCCACACCTTCCTCCTTCCATTCCACCTCCTTCATGTCCCCCCCCCCCCCCCACACCCTGGACTCACACCTACCTTTCTCCTCTCCCTCACCTTCCATCCATATTCCTTCTAGCTTCACAATTCGCAAGTCTTTAAACATTTTGTCTCACATCTTCCGTTTTTTCAAGGCCAGGTCAACTGCATACAAGTTCTATGATCCCGAGCGGTACAAGAAAGCCCACTATGATCTCCGCAAAGCTATTAAGGATGCCAAGAGACAATTCCAGGACAAATTTGAGTCACATATAATCATTTGGACACACGCAGAATGTGGCACGGTCTGAATACTATAACTGGCTGTAAAGCGAAGTCAGGCAACATCACTGGTGATAGTGCGGCCCTACATGATGAACTCAAGGGTATCTATGCTCGCTTTGATCAGAAGACCAACATCCATCCCTTCAGACTCAAGTGTACCTCTTCCAAGGGTCACTGTTGCAGAGGCTAGATCGGCCTTCCTAAGGGTGAACCCATGGAAAGTCAACTGGCCCAGATTGAGTTTCTGGCCAGTGGGAGCATTCACGAACATCCTTAATCTCTCCCTACTCTGTTCTGCTTCAAGAAGACCACCATCATCCCAGTGCCGAAGAAGCCAGTTATCATACCTTAACGATTACCGTCCAATGACCTTGACATCCACCATCATGAAATGCTTTGAGATGCTATTTATGGAATGCAATAAATCCAGTCTACAGCCTTGACCCACTGCAGTTCGCTTACTGCCACAACAGGTCTATGCCTGATGCCATCTCCTTGCCCTACACCTATCCTTGAAACACCTGGTTAAGAGGGACACCTACATCAGATTCCTATTCCTTGCGTTCTTTACTCCTTGTACATTCACTATTGTGAACTCAAGTACAAATCCAAGAGAGACATATATACAATTATGAGAGGGTAGATAGGATAGATAGTCAGAACCTTTTTCCCCGTGGTGGAAATGTCAAAGACTAGAGGGCATAGCTTTTAGGTGAAAGAGGAAAAGTTTAACTTGTTCACTGCCAAGATTTTTTTCACGTCTCCTCTGACCCAAGTATACTTGAGGGTTTCACTGAAAGGTAAAGGAGGCAGGTTTTTTCTTCTCACAGAGAGTGGAGGTTGCCTGGAATGCATTGCCAAGGGTGGTGGTGGGAGCAGATATGATAGTTGGATTGAAGAGTCTTTTGGATAGGCACATGTAGATGTAGGGAATGGAGATGGAGCATGTGCAGGCAAATGAGATTAGTTTAGCTTGGCATCATGTTCGGTCGACATTGTGGGTCAAGGGTCTGTTCATGTGCTGTACATTTCTATGTTCTGTATACAGATGTATGTACTGTACATCCCCTCCATAAAGCTGTTAATTTATCTGCTAAAATTTCCAAATCTCCATCTCAGAATCAGGGTGTGCTCTCCTTGCCTTCTTCAGCCTAGTGTAGTCATACTGTGTGTTTCAGCAGATTGTGCCAAGTGGCTGAATGCATTGCAACAAACTGCCAGCAGTGCATGCAATTTACACAGCAACTGCTGGAGTTCTTTTTTTTTCCCAAATAAGGCAGCATTTTCTACATAAAATTAGCTACTACAGTTGTACAGTCATCATAATCTGGATTTAAATTGTCATTGGAGTACTATCCAATCACATTTTATCACTCCAAGGATTGAAGTAATACATTTTCAGTCAATAATATTTTGCATGGAAATATTGGCTGTTGGTGTAAGACAATCTAAAATGCATCCGTTTCTAACTGGCACTCTTTTTCTACTTTGACCAAAACAAATCTCAAAATGACTTTTATAAAATGACAAAAGCTCTTTAAAGGTCTCACATTAATAACCAATAAATGAATAATAATCATGATCCAACATAAAGGCTTGCATCCTTTATATTATACAAAATAATATAAATTGAAAGAATATTTAATCCACTCCATGATGATCTATGATTGAAGCTGCTAAATTCCAAAGTAGAAACTTCTATTTTTTTTTAATAGAGTATCATTGCCCAATGATAAGACAAAGCAGAAAGGAATGTTTTTCTTAAAGTGGTAGTTTCTTATTTCAGTCTTGTGCTTGAAAGGCAGTGAACTAGATTCTTATGTGAAACATTAACATGGATGAGCGACAGCTAGGCTTTCTCCATCAAATGTCTAGACATATTTAAGACTGCTCATTTAGCAATGCGTAGTTGACAGCAACATTAAGTCACTTCACTCTGTCAGTGATTTAAATGGACATGAATTCTCTCACAACTAGTGTGTTTCTTCCTTTCAGAATTGTTACATTTTAAAGTAATTGCAGTTACACAAACACTTTTTGTAGCAAATAGAAAGGCTATAATTTATGTTTAATTTAATTTGGTTTAATTTGGTTTAGTTTAGTTTATTGTCACGTGTATAGAAGTACAGTCAAAAGCTTTTTTGTTGCATTCTGTCCAGTCAGTGGGAATACTATACATGATTACAATCAAGCTGTCCACAGTAACAGGATAAAAAGAATAATGTTTAGTGCAAAATAAAATCTGATTAAAGACAATCTGAGGGTATACAATGAGGTAGATGGTAGGTCAGAACTGCTATCTAGTTGGTGATAGGATGTTTCAGTTGCCTGATAATAGCTGGGAAGAAACTGTCCCTGAATCTGGACGTATGCGTGTTCACACTTCTGCACTTCTTGCCTGATGGAAGAGGGGAGAAGTAGGAGTCTTCGGGATAAGACATGTCCTTGATTATGCTAGTGATCTTGGCGAGGCAACATGAAGTGTAGATGGAGTCGATGGTAGGGAAATTGGTTTGCCTGATGCTCTGGGCTACATTCACAATTCTCTGCAATTTCTTGCAATCTTGGGTGGAGCCGTTCCCAAGCCATGCTGTGATGCATCCCGATAAAATGCTTTCTGTGGCACATCTGTATATGTTGGCGGGAGTTGCTAGGGCATGGAGAACTTCCTAAGCCTTCTAAGGATGACGAAGCATTGGTGTGCTTCCTGAAGTCGATCACCAAATCTCCTTTGTCTTGCTGACATTGAGGGAAAGTTGTTGTCTTGGCACCAGATTACGATGTTCTCAATCTCCTTCCTGTATCTCGTTATTATTTAATATCCGGCCCACTACAGTGGTGTCGT
Source organism: Okamejei kenojei (assembly GCA_035221665.1). Taxonomy (NCBI): domain Eukaryota; kingdom Metazoa; phylum Chordata; class Chondrichthyes; order Rajiformes; family Rajidae; genus Okamejei; species Okamejei kenojei. The sequence continues at coordinate 17,832,852 of CM069140.1, read as the reverse complement.
CTGCGAATTTGTAAATGAGTTGGATTTATATTTGGGGGAGGGAGGGAGAGAGGAGAGGGGGGATGGAGAGAGGGGGGAGGGGAGGGAGAGGAGAGGAGAGAGGGGGCGGGGGAGGAGGGGGGAGAGGAGGAGGGGGGGAGAAGGAGGGGGGGGGGGAGTAGAGGGGGGAGAGGAGGGGGGGGGGTGAGGAGAGGGGGGGAGGAAGAGGGGGGGGGGAGGAGAGGGGGGGGAGGGAGAGGGGTGGGGGGGGGGAGGAGAGGGGGGGGGAGGAGGAGAGAGGGGGGAGGAGAGGGGGGGGGAGGAGGGGGGGGGGGGGGGGGGGGGGAGGAGAGAGGGACTTTGCCCTGAGAAATCCATGCAATTATGTCTTGTGGCTGAGTTCATTGACACCGACAGGTGTATAATAGAGATCATATTAACTGGTTGCATCATAGCCTGGTTCGCAACTCGAAAGCTCAAGATTGAAGGAGATTACAAAAAATGATGGATGTAACCCAGTCCATCAAGGGTACTAATCTCCCCACTATCAAATGGATCTATAGGAGGTGCTGCCTCAAAAATGCGGCTGGCATTATCAAGGACCCAAACCACCCTGGCCACACTCTCATTTCACTCCAGCCATTGGGAAGAAAGAATGGAAGCCTGAAAACCATAACCTCCCAGTTCAGGAACAGTCTTCCCAACAACCATAAGATTCTTGAACAGTACAAACACCCATTAAATATGAGCTACAGATTGTCTTAGTAGCTCTAGGGACTTGTTTTGCAGTAACATTGTTCCTTCTAATTTATTTAAGTTTTTTTGTTTATTATGTTATCTCTGTGCATTGTGTTTGCAGATCTTTTATGTTGCTGAATTTAATTGCGTATAAAAATATCATTTGTTAGCAAATGCAACATTTCCTTTGGAGGCAAGATAAAATATCAGAAGGATTTTTCCAAATGGCAAGATTTGCATAAAGCCCAAGGTGTTGTGTATAGCTCACATGCAATCCTCTTGCACAGCAGAAAGAACACATGCTGAAACGTCTTTTATTTCAGCATTGCTCAATTTGTTAGTGAATACCTGCACATAAAAATGAAATGAAAACCTACTTTGGTCCTCATGATCCTGGAATAATATAAATATGGTCTGTGGAATTCTCTGCCTCAGAGGGCGGTGGAGGCAGGTTCTCTGGATGCTTTCAAGAGAGAGCTAGATAGGGCTCTTAAAAATAGCGGAGTCAGGGGATATGGGGAGAAGGCAGGAACGGGGTTCTGATTGGGGATGATCAGCCATGCTCACATTGAATCTCTTGGTCCCTTACATAATTCTTGATGTTTAAAGTCACTATCAACCCTATTAATCAAGGCCCAAATGTTGCCAGGTTTTGACAGCAATAGACAATAGACAATAGGTGCAGGAGTGGGCCATTCAGCCCTTCGAGCCAGCACTTCCATTCACTGTGATCATAGCTGATCATCCACAACCAGTACCCCTTTCCTGCCTTCTCCCCATATGCCTTGGGGATACACACCAATGTGGTAAAGATTGGTTATTTCATTTATCCACTCAAAGTGAATACATATCAACATTTAAAGCAATGGTCATCAACACGGGCAGCATTGTGGTGCAGCTGATAGTGCTGCTGCTTCATTGAGCCAGAGACCCGGGTTTGTTCCTGACTCATATGCTGACAATGTGGAGTTAGCATGTTCTCCCTGTGACTGCGCGGGTTTCCTTCGAGTGCTCTGGTTTCTTCCCACATCTCAAAAGCGTGCAGGTTTGTAGGTTAATCGCCTCAGTATATTGCTCCTAATATGTAGCGAAAGTGGGATAACATAGAACTAGTGTGAACATTGTTGGTGTGAGCTCATGGGGGTCGAAGGACCCAATTGCATGCTGAATCTTTCAATTTGTTTGATCATTAGGTTTTATCTTGCCTATACATTCATATACCTCATAAATTGAAAGTTCAATATTAATTTTGAATATACAGAACTTACAACAAGAGCACCTGGCAATTTCCAATAGGTCTCTGGAATCTACAGTAGCTTGCTGGAATTTTGCTCTTGGATCCTGCACCCGAAATATGGGCAAAAATAGGGTGGGAATAATTTTTTCAGTTCGCAACAGGTCTGTTATTTAAAACTTGTTTCAATATTTTCAGATAATTTTATTGTATTTTTCATTTAAATTATTTATTTCATATTAAATATGTTTTCAATGTCTCTCAATTCAGAATACATGCAAAATCATGATATCCTTGACAGTTAGGCAACAAAGCTGGACAACTGGCAGAGTCTCTTCTAGCCACCACCCTATCACATTTTCAAAGTTCCCAGGAGCAGGCTTGTTCTGGAGGGTTTCACTTCCAGTCTAATATAAAAAGTACCTTTCCAGAATACCCAGGCCCGCTCCATGATGACTCAAAAAACAATCTCTAAATTATAACTCAGGTTTGATGAGACACATTAGCTTTTCTTTTCTCCTCCATTTGATACCCACTCTTCATGTAACAGTTATTGTGGATACACATGAATAATGCTGCAGATCACAGCTTTTTGAGGGCTTTTGCAGCAGTTGCCACTTAAGAGATTACTTCATTTTCTACTTTGACGAAGCAAAATTGGTACTTTGAAAATCTTCAAATGAGACTCCAACTTGAATATGGAAAGATAAATCTTGCTTAGGCTGAGATATACTCGTTAAACTAACATAGCTGTTATAATTATGATAAAAACATTGAAAATTTATACCCTGATTGTAAAAACCGCTTCAATTGTATTTATTGATTTAGCACTAGCTATTCAGTTAAATCCTCTCATCAGCTCCAAGCTATGCCTGCCTTTTTGTTCATTACCCTCAAACAATCCTCTATCCATAAAACGTTACACTAAACATCAGCCCGCCAAACTCTTTCTCTGCTACATTGATGACCTGCATCTGGACTGCCTCCTGCACTTGTTCACAAAGTTGTTGATTTCATACATATATACAACAACTAATTCCCACCACCCCTCGCGAAGATACACTTGAACTATTGTCCTCGAGCTGCTTCCTCAATCTCTTTGTTTCCATCACATGTGACAGACTACTACGTGACTTTGGCTATAGCCCCCACTGACTCCAAATGCTATCTAGACTACACACGCCTCCATCACCCTAGCCTCTTGCAAAGAGTGCTATCCCTTACTTTCATTTCAGGATTTCTCCATTCTCTCGGCTGAGAGACAACATGCAGCCCAAGATGAGGCATTCCATTACCAGGACATGGTGGTGTAGTGCTGTAGTTACTGCGTGGACTCGCCAGACAGCATCTGTCTGTCTCTCTTCCCTTTCTTTGTCTTACATTGATGTATGTAATAGTCTATTTTTAGTTGTGTAGTATGTGGGGCGGCGTGGGCGGAAAACTTTAATTCTAAAATCTCTTACTTCTAAACGTAGATGTGACTTTTTTTTTCTTTCTATCATCCCTTGGTTTTATCCGTATACCCGTTCGTTCGAGCATGCTGCTGGCGAGACGATTTTTCAAGGAGCTCAGGGCAGGCCTCCAGATGGTATCGCCGTTGAGGTCCCGTGGAGCGTGCGTCGCACAGCCTGTGCTTACCATCCGAGATCTGTCTCTGAGTGGCCTTACGGAGACGCTTGTTGTGTCTGGTTATATCATGAGCGTGAGTCGACATGTGGCTGCGGACTCTTTTTACTTTCGAGGAGATTTTTTGCGTGGGCCCTGTGGGACGTGTAGTCGGGAGGTTTTTTTTTAATTTTTTATTTTATATAAATGTCATCGAGACTTGACTTCAGGAGCTCCAGCCACAGCTGCTGCTTCGTCCTCTCCAAATTGCAAGGCTTGAATTGATATCAGCTACATTTGCAGGGACAGGAACTTTTCATCGAACGGCGGGCCCTGGAGTACCGCAGGATCTCCATCGCGCCAGGGGGAGGGGGTGTTTGGGGGTGGCTTCAATATCGGCAGCCTACCGATTTTCGCCTCCGACGCAGCATTTCGAATTGTTTGGATGCGGGTTGGAGAAGAATTAAGAAGAGATAAGACTTTATTTTTACCTTCCTCACAGTGAAGAGGTGCCTGGAGGTTGAGAGCTCACGTGTGATGGATGTTTAATTAGTCTAAAATTTTATGCATTGAGTGTGTTCTTATCTTGCTTTTTTTTTATTGTTATGACTGAGTATAGAAACATAGAAGATTAGTGAGGAGCAGGGCCATTCGGCTATTCGAGGCTCTTGCTCCGCCATTCAATATGATCATGGCTGATCATCCATTCTCAGTATCCTTGTACCTGACGCGGGGGGTGCCTTCTCTCCCATCCGCTCCTGATCCCTTCAGCGCACAGAGGCGCACAGGCTCCCATCCAATCCCTCTATTTAAATAGATGGCAACGAACTGGCCTCAACACCTTCTGTGGCAGAGAATTCCCACAGATTCACGCACTCTCTCTGTAAAAACGATTTCTCGGTCGAGCTGAAGAAAAGACTTCCCCCTTAGCCTCCTAGAAACTGTTCGAGCCCTGTCGCTGCAGAGCCCCAAACATCGGGAACAATCTTATTTGTCTGCATCTAGTAGCCGTCCAACTCAGGAGTAAAGAGTATAAAAGAGAGGTTCTCTGCTGTTGTATAAGGGGCTCTGGTTAGACCCACAACGGAGTAATGAGTACCGTTTTGGTATCCATTTGAGGATTACTATACCTTATCTATAGTGATTGAGGCAGTGCACGTAGGTTAACACGAGATGATCCTCGGATGGCGGGACTGTCATATGAGGAAAGATTGAAAAGGACTAGGCATGTATTCACTTGCCGTTGAAGGTATGAGGCATGTTGAGTTTCTTATAGAAACATATAAATAGATTCGATAAAAAGACGGGACAAGCTAGATGCGAGTGACGAAGTATGTTTCCTAATGTAGACAGGACGGCTGAGTCCAGAACCAGGTCGGTCATAGGTAACAGTCACAGAAACACTCTCAAAGGTGAGGTTTTTTCAAGTACTGTGTGACTCTGAGTAGAGAGGAATAAACACCCGCGCGAGAAGAGTTGCATAAATTTATGACTATACAAGAAGGAATCCCTGCCACTGACATGGTGCATGGCAGTGTCAAGTACACTGGATGCGAAATTAGAGAGTAGTAACGAGTCTAGTGATTGAGCATTGAGCTCTAGGGGCAGTGTGAAGCAAGGGATATAGGGGAGAACACGGCAGGCACGGGTGATGTGATTGAATTGGGGATCGATTCAGCTAGTTTGCATATAGATCAACTCCACACACGTTCACGGTGCAGGCTCGAAGGGCCGGAATAGCCTCTCTCACTCATCCTGCACCTATTTTTTTTCTATATTGATGGTAAAAACATTTTTTTGGGTACACATTATCACATTTCTTTCCATGATAATTAATATTCAAATTCAATGTCCTCTGTTATTTTAGTAAATGTAATCCCCTTTCTTGTTGTAAATGGATTCCTCTTGAATTATGCATCCAACCCAATCATCATCTCTCGGCGACCTATTTCCCCGCGCCTCCAAACATTATTCCCCACCAGACACAGCTCTTCTTCATGTCACACTAGAAAACAAATTACACACTCATTAACTCCCTGGCTCTTCATCATACCTTTCCTACCCATCCAAACCACACCCCTCCTAAGGTACTCTCCTCAACTGATACAAACCTGTTCCTACTCTCTGCTGCCTCGATCCATCCAGTGAGGAACTCAGAAGCCTTTCCAGTTAGACAGTGGGTTACATGCACCTCTCTACAGCATTCCAGTGCTCCGCGATGATGGTCTTGTTTAAATAGAGGCAAGACCAAGAGTAGTAAATTGGTGACTGTCGCCAAAGGACCTTTTTGGCTCAGATCTCTCAGTTGCAAATTCATTTCAACTCTCTTTCCAATTCCCCAAACAATTTGTCCTGAGCTGCCGTCGCTCAAACTGACGAAAAAGGATGAAGAACAAGGGACTTCTGGTGCTGGTCTGCGTGGAGTTTGCACATTTTCCTTAAGCACATGGTTATCAAAAAAGAAGGATCTTGATTAACTGAGCAAGTGGGCAAGGGAATGTTTAATGGAGTTTACTAATTGCAGATAAGTGAGAGCGTATTGCATTTATGGGAACCAGGGCACAGGGACCTTTCACAGTGAAAGGCATGGGCCATGCAGAGTTGTAGAGGCAGATGGATCTTAGGAGTACACTAAGATGAAGTGGGACCCGTTCAAGCCGAGTGCAAGGCCACCAAATACCAAATGCAATATTCATACCATTTCATGCAGAGTGCAGCCCACCAAATTTCAAATTGCCAATTATCATACCATTTCATAGCAAGCACGCAAGTGCAAAGGGGGGGGGACATCCAAATTCAAATGCCAAATTTTCATACAATTTGGCCCCCAGAAGGGGCATTACCTCCATCATGGTGATTGACAGGCGAGAGGACCAATCAGCTGATCTCAAGATTGTTTAAACATTCATAACTTTTTTATTTTTCAACGATCGGAGAAAAATTCCTTAGTCTGCCTCATGTGGAGGAGGATTATGAGTAAGATGGCCAAAAATCATAGCGATATATGGTAGCGTCTTTTCTGAAATCAATATACAGGAAGTGGTCAAGATGAGACTTTTAGTTATATAGATAGTTCCTTGAAAGCGGTATCACTGGGAGATAGGGCAGTTTAATATATGGTTTTTGCAGTAGGTTCAGAGCAAACAGCCTACAGTAACAGTTCAGGTTAATAAGGTTTTTGGTAGGTTGGCCTCAATCAGTCGGGGATATTGTGTATAGGAAAAATGGGATATTATGTTACAGTTGTTCAAGGCATTGTTGAAGCTGCCTTTAGAAGCGGCAGCGTCACCAGCAGTGTTAGTATGTCTAAATATATGTGTTAATGTTTGTCAGTATGTTTTTAAGTAGAGGGTGGTGGGGGGAATAGGGGGAAACCATTTCCAGACACTTACCTCGGCGAAGATGCGATTTTTTTACTCCTAGTCGTATTTTCGCCATCCCACGTCCACCACAAACTTGGTTTGGGTGCGTGCCTGTCCTCGGAGACAGCCAGCGCTTCAGCAGCAGAAGAATTTGGTCTCCGACTGTGGCTTGCTGACTTTAACATCGTGAAACCACGGTCTGCTGAGCTTCTAGCTGCGCGACATGAGCAGACTTTACCATCCCGGAGCCAGGGAAATCCTTGCCGGGGTTTGCCGGACAAAGAGCTTCCTAGTGGCCTGCTGCAGCAATATATCATTGAGAAGGCCTGCGCAAGGCCAGCGGTCGAAGGGTAGGAAAGTGTCGTTTCGGGCACTCAAGCCGGGGAGATGTGTACCATCCCCTCCCGACGTCGTAAAACTTTGATTCATCCATCGAATAGGGCATGTACATCGCGACTACGGAGGTCAAGGACCAAAGACGGGTGAAACAATAGGAAGACTGGACTTCCATTCACCATGTGATTCACTGTGGTGGATGATTTGTTTAAGTTCTATCAGTCTTTTTAATTGTTTGTGTATCTATTTAATTGTAATTGTCGCATGGTAACTTCAAATTTTCAATTGACCTTAATTTTAGCATGTGGAACAATTAAATTGTGAATTTTGATTGTTGATTTGGAAATTAATTTATGATTTTTATATTCAGTTTTGCTCACCTGCGTTAGGAAGGATTGTTGAGGGTGATGGGTACAATTTGAACGATCTGTCAGAGGAGTTTAGTTTAAGGCAGGGCACTTATAACATTTACAACATTCCGAGAGTGTTCATGAGAACAGGTTTAAGGTATGGCTAAATGCAAGCAGGTGGGTCAGAGTAAGGGTCGACATGTAGGTTGGTGGAAATGATCCTGAGCACTCGCGCGAGTTGGCTGAGGGCTTCAATGGGACTGTAGTATGATGTCCCATACCTTACCTACGCTTTTGAAAGCCTCCCCTCGTACTTACCTCCTTATATTCTTACCTGAAACTAGATCAGATCAATCAAATCTTTAACAAGTGGGCTCTGTAACCGTTTATCCATATACTATTAAAAACTAAAATATGGGATGGAAGTTTAAATAAAAAGGTCCATGTTTACAGAAAGGCATGACAGCTTTCTCTAGGAAACACATCCCCCTCCATACATGCAAGGGTTGGTCTTAAATGGATATTCAGATTTTTTTTTGATTAGAATATGGAGCTTGTTCATGACCCACAGATTCTGGATTCTTCTTTGCAAAACATTTTTGTTTTCCATCTGCCCTTGTTAAGTATTGCAGCAGGGGAGTCCTTTAGTCTTATGAATTTCTAGCCAGCGCTGTTGTTCCATGGAGTAAAACGTGTGGGATTTGGTAGAGCATGACAGATAAGGAAATCAACGAGTGCCATCATACTCAAGTGAGAGTTTACCTGCATAACCTGATGTAGATGTATGGTGCTTAATATGTATCATGACCTTGTGTAAAGGAAAAAAAGATAAAACAGAATTTTGTTTTCTTCTTTAAAATATTTCTTTCTATCTAATCGGGTGACTGTAACTGAGCCTAGAAAATAAAAAAGTTAAAACATTGATAACCCTATAGTATATATTTTAATATAATTTTGGAAATTCATACTGACTTTACAATTGCCTCAAGCCCTCGGATAGAGGATCTTAGATAATTTGTTGTTAGTAAATTCACATTGAATAGTAACCTATCATGTGCAATCTCTCATGCCTGGGTGGTCGGCCTCATAAATAGAGATAAAGGTAACCATATAACAAATTACAGCACGGAAACAGGCACTCTCAGCCCTTCCAGTCCGTGCGACATTTGGTTTCTCTAGTCCCATCTATTCCTGCACGCAGGACCATACCCCACCACCATTCCCCTTCACGTCCATATACTATCATCTCTTTTACTTGCTTACATGTTAAAATCTGATCCTGCATCATCCATTCTGCTGGACAGCTATTCCAACACAGACACCACCCTTGATAAAGTGGTCCCCCTCACGAGGTACCACCCCCTAAACTTCTGTCCCTTAATCTTCAAGTCATTGCCTCTTGTTTGATTTCCTAACTCTCATGGGATAGGCTATCCACGTCAACACGTCTGTATCTATCCATTGTTATCTTTTTTAAAGACCTCAATCAATCCCCCCTTATCTTATGTCGCTCCAAAGAATAAAGACAACCTAACTTTTACACACATTTCTGGATTTCTCTGTATACATAGAGGTTGTGCGGGGAACCCTGGCAAACAACTAGTAAATCCTTGATACTCTCCTATTTTTTGGTTGAACCTCCCTTCCCTAATAATTAGGCCGACCAAATTTGTAAAACATATCCTGAATTGTCCTTGCCAATGCCCTTGTACAATTTTAAAACATTACTTCCCTACTATATATTCAATGCTCTGATTTATAAAGCCACACACCAAAGGCTTTCTTTACCACCCTATCTACATTGCGATTCCACCTTCAGGGAACTATGCACAGTTTAATTCATAGAATCCACTTGTTCCAAGCATTCCTCAATTTTTCCCACCATTTACCATGTACGTACTAATTTGATTTGTCCTCCCAAGATTAGCTCTCACCTTAACTGCATTATAACTCCATCTGCATCTCTTTTCTTTCAGCCCACTTTTCCAAATGTCCCAATCTCTCTGAGGGACTTTGAAAATCTAGCTAAATATTATCCACAACAACACTATCTTAGTATTATCTATCATACGTATTATGACTATCAATTTTTTTCCGCCACCCCATTCATCTGACATTGATTAACATGACAAACAAACAACAGGGACCTAACACAGATCCCTGAGACACCCCACTGGTCACCGGCCGGCTCAACCTGAACAAGCAGCATCCTACCATTACTCTCGGCATCTCCCATTCAGCCACTGTTTGAATCCAACGTGCTACTCCGCCTTACACCAAAGATTGAACCTTCTTAACCAACCTTCCATGGGAACCTGTCAAAGGCCTTACTTAAGGAAATCCATATAGACAACACATCCCTATGCTTTATCCTCTCAATTTCCCTAAGTTACCCTTCAAAAAAATTCAAGGTTTGCTGTCAAACATGACCGTTCCCAGGCACAAATCCATGTGTGACTGTGGTTCTGATCGACCCTGTTTTATCCAGATGTCTTATATATAAATTATCTCTAAGTAAACCTTATCCATCTAATTTGCCCACAAACTGGACTGTCAAACTAATAGGTCGTATAATTGCGAGGATTTTAATCGTTTTGAAAACCCTTTTTAAACAAATGAACAACATGCGCAGTATGCTCCATCCTCCGGCACATTCCGCGTTTCTAAATGACCATTTGAAATAGTTTCGTCATAGCTCCTGCTATTTCTACACTAACTTCCTCACAGTCAGGTAACTATCCTGTCAGGACCTGTAGAACTTATCCACTTTTAAATATTTCAAAGTGTCAGGACTTCCTCCTCTTTGAGATCTCATAGGTTTCCATATAGCTTACTCGACTTTTTTCCCTTACCCTCACAGAGGTTCAAATAACCTCTCCTTGGTGAATAACAAGAAAAGAAAATGTTCAAATCCCCCCCACTCTTTGGCTCTTGCAGATAAGCTTCCATTCAGGTTCACTATGGTCCAATCCTAACCCCCTCGGGTATCCTTTTGCTATTAAATATAGCTGTAGAAACCCTTTGGATTTAACTTCATTCACCTTTTGCCAAAGCAACAACTAATATTTCTTTAGCCTTCCTAATTTCTTCTTTAAGATTCTCTTTACATTCATTATACGCCTCCAGCAACCTCATATAACTCCATGCACTCCTATAAATATTGTAAGAATATCTCATCTTTTTTTCGAAACGTGTTCCAATTGTTCCCCTTTGAAAACCATGGGCTCTTTCCATGTTACTAATTTCCTTTCAACCTAACAGGACATAAAGATTCCGTGTACCTCTGTAGCAATTTCCCTTTAAATGTCCCTCCATATCTCTTCTCTCTTCTACATCCTTCCTATGGAAACAAAGTTTTCCCAATTTCAGTCCTTTAAAATCCTTAGCAATCCCTCAAACTTAGCCCTTTCACCAATCAAATATCTCCACCCTAGTCCCATTCTGACACTCTCCATAATTATATAAAGCTAATGTATTAGTGATCACTGACCCAGTTCTTCACCAACGCATACCTCCGTCACCTGACCTGCCTCATTTCCTAACAGGAGGTCCAGCATCCAAGAGCCCCTTCACTGTCGATATACCTCCTATGTGGCACACTGCTGCAAAAAACTATCCTGCACACATGTTTAACAAACTCCAACCATCCAGACAGACCCATTACAGATACACCAGTAACCAGAGGCCTACTTTGCTTATTATTTAATTCAGATGACCAACATCATCCACTGAATAAGAACTCAAACCGCACCAATCTAATAAACATGTTTATAAGACAATCATATATTAAATGTGTGAAGCTGAAGATTTTAGGGTTATATAATAATAATAACAATTTTGAATTCAGTTATCATAGAGACAAAAATGAATAATGATCCACGAGTTATAGAAATATAACAAGTTAACGACCTGACTACTAATACAATTGAGTTACTTTTATTGAAAAGATCCAGGTCTATCATCAAAGTCGTGGTCCTTACTTCTTCTTAGTAAGAGAATAGTCTGATATTTTGTTATAGTCAACTTTTTTATTACATCATACGTGCTGAATTTAATGCATATTTCTTTATGAATCTATTTAAACATAAATCTTGTTTAGGGAAAATAAACCCCAGAATATCAGGTGGGTATGATACTCTGGACTTTCCGATTAGTTATTTTAATATTTCATCAGTTAATGTAATTTTTCTAACCTGAGCACCCGTATTAAACTGAAAACGTATTTGGATGAAATAATAACTGTTTCCTCATCAATCTGATCTTGCCGAACAATAGTCATAGGGTCATAATGTCAAAAGGAGGATAGACCCTTTGGCCCTAATGTCCCTGCCAGCCAACCAAATAGTATATCGTGTGGCCCAATTTGCCTGTTTTTGGCCCATAACCTATTTCATATAATTGTCCAAATGCCCCTTTAAAAGTCATAATTGTATGCTTGATTTTGTGATGGGCCACATGGCCTTCTACCAAAAGAGCATAGAATGCATTAAGTTCATCAGCAGGGCCGCGAATAAACACCATGATCTTGCTTACTTTTGCAGTATGTTTCAATTTATTCAAAACCTTGCCATAATGGTAGTGTAGGATAGTGTAGTGTAATGGATAGTTCGCTGTCAATGGTTAATGTATTGTTCTGAAAAGGTCCTTTGACCTGTAATGTTTTGTGGTTCACTGATAATTCTCACCTGCCACATAAGGCCAGCGCTTTGATTCTCGTGCCAATGCACACTAACTTTTTCATCAAACACATCAGCTGGCCAAGCTAACCCTGCAACTCCAATCCATACCCTACCACTAGGACATTGTACCAACTCTCAGATTATACATATAACTTTAATTTCAGACTTCAAGGGTACAGGATGACGCCCTAAAATGTGACGGCATTGTCTGTATGATTGTGGCCTAAATATAGTAAGATTGTCATTGAAACAGTAATTACAAAAATGTAATTCACTGTACTTTTACAATCAACCTGATAAAAGTACTTTACTATTGGAAATAATGAACTCTGTTTCTCTTCTCGCAAATGTGGACTTCCTGCTGAATATTTGCCACCCATATTATGTTGAGTTGTGTTGTCCTGTTTACTTAACTAACTCATTACCCATCATTCATCCAACACGATTGTTACTCGGCATAACTTAAATAAGTGAGATGTGAAGGTAGATTTAGTTCCTTGGAAAAAAGGGCTGAGGGGATGTGTATAGCAGTGTAATAAGTCTGGGGAGGAGATAGATAGGGTGAATGCAGTTTTTTTCTAGGGTAAAGGAGTCCAAGAAACTAAAAGGACAGTAGACTGCATGTGAGTGGGGGTAAAATTTAATAGGAACCAGAGGGGCAACAATTTCACACAATGGTTGATGGTATAGGATGAGCTGTCAAAGAAAGTAGTTGAAGCTTTAACCTTACAGCCTTGGAAACATACCCTTTGCAACATGTCCTTGATGACGACAACAATGCCCCATCTATCGCAGTCCCCACCCTGCCTGCAATATGGCGCCATATTCCTTAGTATTATCTGCAAAATTACTAATCATGCAGGTAACGTCCTCCACCCAATCAGTGAATATAGATGACAACCGTGTGCCCAGTGCTGAAACCATTTATTGGCACACCACTAGTCTCTGGCCTCCAGACCTGCAAATATCTTGCTGAATCCATTGTATACAACGGCATAACTCGCGCCCCAATCAACCTTTTTTGGTCACATCTCAAAAACACAGATTAGTGGAGAACCAACTCCATGTACAAAACCATGCTGACTATCCTAATCAGCCCAACTGAAAAGAAGTATACCTTATCCTCTCAGAATACTCCCTCTAGTAACTTTCCGACCCTATACGATTTGAGACAGGACTAATAACAATATTTAGAAACTAGAACAAGGAAAAATAGATGGCAGAGTAGGCCATTTTGGTCCTTTGATCCAGCACCGCCATTCCAATATGATCATGTGCTGATGATCCAAAATCAGTGCCCTGCTGGCTCGCGGCTTTACCATATCCCTTGATTCCCTTAGCCTTAAGAAATCTAACTGACCCTTAAAAACATCCAGTGAAGTTGGCCCCACTCCTTTGCAGCAGAGAAATTTCCAGATTCCTCTTGGGTGAAAAAACGTTTTCCTCATCTCAGGTCCTAAATGACCACAACCTTATTCTAAACGTGACCCTGGTCTGGACTCCTCCAACATCAAGAAGGTTTTTCCTGCATCCGGCCTGTTCAATCCTTTAAGAATTTGATGTTTCTATAAGATCTCATCCTTCTAAATTCAGTGAATACAAGCCCAGTCTGACATATGATGATCTTTCATCATATGTCAGTCCCGACATCCCGACAATTAACCTGGTGAACCTACACTGCACTCACTCAAAAAGCAATATTGTCCTTCCTCAATTAGGGAGACCAAAAATTGCTCACAATACTCCAGTGCGGTTCACCAGGTCCCTTTACAACTGCAGTTAGTACCCTACTTGCTCCAAAACTCAATCCACTCCAATGAGGCCATTATCTTTCTTCAACTAAACTGTCCTGCAGTACCTGATGCTGCTACTTTCAGTGACTAGACGTACTAGCACACCCAAGGTTCACGGTTTGCTCCTCCCCTTCTCCAAATCTGACACCATTCAGGTAATAATCTGCCTTCTTGGTCTTGCCACCAAAGTGGATAACCCCACATTTATCCACATGACATTTCTATGACACTTGGACAGTACATGGATGAAAAAGGTTGTAGAGGAATATGGGCCAAACACAAGCTAATGGGACTATATTAGATATGGGGCATCATCTGCAATCATGGCATGGACAGGTGTGGGCTGAAGGGCCTATTTGACACGTACTGTACAACATTATGACTTTTAGAATAAGAACTTTTTTGCTCAGATTAGTGTATGCCTTTTATATTCCACCTGAAACTTGAACAGTCATTTAGCTAATTGCAAAGATGATCACTATGGTGAGGGATAAAAGAATTTTTCTTTGTGAACCTACCATGCAATCGATAGCAATATCATCCTGCGCAGTTGCTGCCAATTGTTTTACTACTCTTATCAGATCGGACGATAATTTTCAATTTATTCTTTCAGTGAATTTTCTTTGTGAGATCCCGGGGTTTTAATTAAGTTTATGAAGCACTTAACTTAGTACTCCCCTTGGTGCTATGTAATTATAATGTTAGCATTGAGCTTGAGATAGCAACAAGGTATCAGGTTCAATTGTAGATTTACTGATTAGATCAAAGAAAGGGGATAAAGCTTCTTCTGATTCATGCTACTGTTTGCAAATCTGGTCCATTGTGCTAAAAAACCATGTGAAGAGGATGGGAAACTACTGGTCCCCCTGAGGTAACCCTTAATTTGTAATAACTCAGTAACAAACTCCAAACTGAATATAAATTATGCGTACTCCTGCTAAGATCTAGTAGAGAGAGCGTTGTATTCATGGGGATAGGGCCCCAACATTCTCATAAATTATAAGGGTTGTTAAACTGATAACACTTTCGGGTGGCGTATGGCGGGTCTAGAGGATAACCCCAGCCAGCACTCGGTGAAAAAATCGGAGGGCGGATTAACGGACCCACCACCTGCCTGACTGCCTGTGCTTGCTGCCCTGCCGTTTCTTCTGGCCCGATTGTTTGTTAGTGTGTACGTCCTCAGGCGCGCGACTTGAGTTATGAACGTTATGTCAGCACGCAGCCACCCGAAAAAGCGAAAAAGTCGACACGAGAGCAGAGATCGGCAGAGCCCTGGACAGAGCCTCGGACTCAAGTAGGACATTCATCCCAAGAATGATGGTATCGAAAAGAAACTGGGAAAAAATACCGAAAGTGAAGAATTGCAAACTTTATTTTTCAACGTGAGATTGCTGTGTTTTAGGGAAGAAAAAACTCAGATAAGAATATTCAAATGAAAGAATAATTCAAACAGGAAACAATTCAAATTATAATAATAAGACCAAGAAAATATCGGAAGATCTGAAGAAAGAAATGTACAGATTATTGATGAAGGAGACGGATAATTAAAACTTGAAAAGGTCCAAAAATGACTTTGAAAAAAGGCTGAATCCTATGGAGAAAAGTATGGAAAAACAGACGGCGGTTATAAAAAAAGCCTTGAAGAATTAGTGATTACTAGTGCTATGACTTACATCACAGACTGCTTACATACAGAAAATGAACGGATCTAACGGACTTACTGACCCTAAAATAAACTGAGAAGTGTACTGAGCTAAGAAGGTCGCCGAGAGAAGACAAAACCTAAGGAAAAAAGAATTGCAGGTATACAATCCCGAAGGAGGACGTCCGAGAGAAGATGAAAGATACTCGAGAATTTACTGCGAAGAACCTACTGGCAACGTGTTTCTATCTCTGGAACAAAGCCTTTATTTAGCCGTGCTGCATAGGAATCAGGGAGACGTCAGACAAGAATAAAGTACGCCCCTCCAAGACAAATGATTATAAAGCTAACAATATGACTATGTCTTGGACGAGAATTATGCGAAAATCCTCAAGAAACAGAAACCATGGGAAATTTTGAAGGGACAAAGGATCAGTATTCTTACGAGAATTACCCAGCAGAAGTTTCCAGGACAGAAACGGAAGGCAGCATTTAACGAGGCAAAAAGTCTCTATGAGGGGCAGTGGAAAATTTGAGATACAGCCTGAATTATCCTCCAGCTACTCTAAGAGTTACTTTACAACGACAAGGAACATTTTCTTTACCATTACCTTAAACAGCAGCACACTGGATTTTGCCCGGGCAGATCAAGAACTGAGAAGCACCTACTAGTGAACATACTGACTTTTACGAACTTTTATGGACTTTACAAGAATCCTCAACGCTCTGCAAGACTTCACAAGATAACGCAGGACTGGACGGAATTGGACAACGTTGGATGGAAGCTGGAGAAAGAAGTGGATTGGAAAACTTCACGTGGATACTAACAATTAGTATAATCACACTACTAATATAAATAACTAACATATATTAAAACCACTCTCTGGTATCTTTATCAATATCATTCTTACTAATTAAGATTAATCACTATCACTAATGTTCATTTATGTTGGAATGAATAGAGTCAAATATAGGGATGGATTTTATTTGGAGATCTCTTTTTTACACCAGCAATTTTCACTTTTTACTTTTTGTTTTTCTTTTTTTGTTTGATGGTTTTTTTTTTCTTTTGTGTTCCTTTTTCTTTTATAATATTTAGATTTTTAAATAAGTTTTAAATATATGTATTTCTATATCTTTAATTATTATAATTTGAATAATTCTCTCTTTTTGCCCTTTTTTTTCCCCCTTTCTTTTTTTTTTAATGTTATACCCCCGGTAAAATATTATTATGGAATAATATTTCCAAATACCTGGGAGCTGGTTAAGTTAATAACATCAACGACGGAAGTCGGTAGATGGTTAGCCATGCTAGTATGGCTAGCACTAACTGCAACAATTCTAGATGTAGTTTTTTCTTCCTTTATGCACAACACTAACCTCTCAACCTATCCTTTGCTTTTCTTTTATATAATCTACTATTGTGTTTTTCAGTTTGAATGAAGTTATACATTGGACCAAAGCAGATATATACGTGAGAGACATACACGAGACTTAAAATTCATCTATTCGATGTTCGGGTGTAAGGTCGGGTTTGTCGCGCTGAACCATAGACTCTATTGTAGACCTCCATAAAACAAAGATGCAAGAACTCAAAAATGAATATGGGGCATGAGGGAATAATGTCCTACAGTTGGAATGTTAAAGGTATTAATGAACCGATTAAGAGAGGAAAAGTATTTGCACATTTAAAGGCAATTAAAGCTGACGTAATTTTTATTCAAGAAACCCACTTAAAAAAAGATGCTGAACATAGGCTGAAAACTAAATGGATAGATAAAATGTAGCACTCTTCTTTTACGCATAAATCAAGAGGCGTAGCAATATTATTTCGTAAAGGTATTTTATTTAAGCATACATCAACTATAACTGATAAAGATGGTAGATACATTATTGTAATAGGAGAATTAAATACACAAAAAATGATTTTTGTTAATATATATGGACCAAATTTTGATAGCCCATTGTTTTTTAGGAAAGTATTTAACAATATCCTGGAACTAACACAATATAATTTAATAATTGGAGGAGATTTTAATTGTACACTAGACCCCTACTTAGACAGATCTACAAGGCAAAGGAAAACTAAATCACATTCCAGTGACTTATTAAACGCATACATGGAAATTACTAATATTAAAGATGTTTGGAGAATAGGAAATCCTACTGGACGAGAATACTCCTTTTATTCGTCAGTACACAAAACCTACTCAAGAATAGATTACTTTTTGGTGGATGCAAAACTTATCTCGCTTACTTATATATCAAAATATCACAATATTATAATTTCAGATCATGCACCATTAACATTTAAGATCAAAATAAATGGTAAAATAGAAAAATCAGGACAGTGGAGATTTAATCCACAAATTTTAAAAAATAAAATTACTCAGGAATATATTACAGCACAAATTAAGATTTATTTTGAAATAAATGATAAATCGGAAATATCTCGCTCCTTATTATGGGAAACAATTAAAGCATATCTCCGGGGAATCATGATTTCCTCCCAAGCATTTTATAATAAAAAGAATCGTATGGAACAACTAGATTTGGAAATGGAGATTAAACAATTAGATATACAGAATGCAACGAATCTAGCTATAATATTACATAATAAAATTGCAGCATTGAAATATAAATTAAATAAAATATATACAGATCAAGTCGTAAAACTATATCAACATACTAAACAATTACAGTTTGAATTCGGAGATAAACCTAAAAAATTATTGGCTCGCCAATTAAGGAAAATGGAAGCCGAAAAAATAATCCATAGGATTAAATCACATAATGGCGAATTGCTAATACAACCTAAAGATATTAATGAAAGATTTATGCAATATTTAAAAAAGTTATATACTGCTAAAACAACAGAAAATAAAACAGGAATGCAAGCATTTCTAAAAAAATGTAACCTGAAAGGGTTGGATTTACA
The DNA here is from genome assembly GCA_035221665.1 of Okamejei kenojei. Lineage (NCBI taxonomy): Eukaryota > Metazoa > Chordata > Chondrichthyes > Rajiformes > Rajidae > Okamejei > Okamejei kenojei. The sequence goes on along the minus strand of CM069140.1, from coordinate 17,814,196 downwards.
AAATAGAGAATTACTAAATGCTGATATCTCAATAAAAGAAATCCAAGAATCTATTAGATCATTAAAAAATGGTAAAACACCGGGACCAGATGGTATTGGCTCGGAATTTTATAAAATATTTTATGATCAGATTGTTCCACGTCTGAAATCATTATATGAACATATATATACACAGCAGAAACTACCAGAAACGTTGAATGAATCTATTATAACACTTATACCTAAAATAAATAAAGACTTGGATGAACCAGGATCATTTAGAGCAATAGCTCTTTTAAATACTGATCAAAAGATATTAACCAAAATATTAGCACAAAGGCTAAGTACAGTTGTTAATGAATTAATACACCCCGATCAAACAGGATTTATACCTAAACGATATTCCTCATATAATTTAAGACGGATATTCAATATTATATATTCAAAAAGAAGTATTAAAAAAGATCTAGTAGTTATTTCGTTAGACGCAGAGAAAGCCTTCGATCAAGTGGAATGGCCTTATTTGTTTTCGGTCATGGAAGCTTTCAAATTGGGAGAGAAGTTTATTACTTGGATTAAATTGTTATATACAAATCCGACAGCTAGAATAACAACAAACCGAATGTTATCAACTAAATTCAATCTATCTCGAGGTTGTAGACAAGGTTGCCCTTTATCCCCCTTATTGTTTGCACTTGCAATAGAACCCCTAGCCCAGAGGGTGAGATTACATCCGGAAATATATGGATATGATACTAGAGACACCAAAAATAAAATTTCCTTATATGCGGATGATGTATTACTTTACACCACAAAACCAGAAACTAGTATCCGAAATTTGTTAAAATTAATAACTGAATTTGGATCCTTCTCAGGATATAGTATCAATTGGTATAAAAGTGAACTTATGGTGAATAATGGTGAATAATTTACACATATTACAACAATTCCCTTTTAAGATAACAAATGAAAAAATTAAATATCTTGGAATTTTTGTAACAAAAATATTTGACTCTTTATTCAAATCTAACTTCCCACCATTATTGAATAAATTAAATAAGAATATTTTATATTGGAAAACCCAACCTATTTCAATGTTAGGTAAAATTAATACAATAAAAATGATCTTTCTTCCACAATTATTATATCTTTTCCAATTAATTCCGATATATCTCCCTAAACATTTCTTTAAAAAGGTAGACTCTCTAATCAATAACTTCATTTGGGATTATAAGAGCCATAGAATAAATAAAAAACATTTATGTAAATCAAAAATAAATGGAGGTTTAGCATTACCAAATTTTATGTTCTACTACTGGGCAGTCAATATCAAAAATATGAATTTTTGGTTAGAAGAAACAGATAACCAACCAACTTGGTTAAATATGGAAAAAGAAGATTGTTCTCCTTTTGAAATTAGCTCTATAATATTTGCTAATATTAATTTAGCTAAGAAAATTTATAGTGAAAACCCGATAATAGAAAGTGGAATACGTATTTGGAAACAAATAAAGAAAACATTAAAGCTAAAATCTATACCACTATCTCTTACCATTGTAAATAATGTTACGTTTAAACCTTCAATGATGGATAAAGCTTTTTTACAATGGAAAAATAAGGGAATTACTAGGATGGGTGATCTCTATAAGGAAAACTCTTTCCTTTAATTTCAAGAGTTACAGCAAATTTATGGACTACAACCTAAAGATTAATTTAGATATTTACGAATCAGAGACTATGTTAAAGCAAATGCACAGGAACTTAGAAATAGAAAGATAGAAATTTTAGATGAATGCTTGAATAAACATCCGAATACAGAAAAAATGATTTCATATATATACAACATCTTATTGGAAAGTGATGTTCCATCAACAGAAATATATAGATAGTCTTGGGAAAATGAACTAGGCCAAATTATAAGACCAGAGGTATGGGACGAAAGTTTACAACATACACATCATTGTTCGTTAAATGCCAAACAGTCTCTTATACAGTTTAAAATACTACATAGACTACATTATTCAAAAACTAAGTTACATAACATCTTTCCAAAAGTATCTCCCATATGTGATAAATGTCAACATTTAGAAGCTAATTTGTCATTCATTTACATACTGCACAAAAATTACAACATTTTGGATAGAAATATTTAGGATAATTTCGAATGTTGTCAATATAATTTTGACTCCTGATTCAAAGTTAATAATACTGGGAATACTGGAAACAGACCAACTAATAACAACGAGTCAAAGAATCTTTATTGATTGCGGCTTAATAATTGGGAAAAAATTAATATTAAAATTTTGGAAAGGCCCTACATCCCCCACAATCAAAATGTGGAATACAGAAATGTCGGAGACACTTCATCTGGAGAGATTGAGGCTTGTCCTAATGGACAGGTTAGATCTCTTCAGAGAGATATGGTCTCCTTATATTGAATATTTACAGGGTCATAATGGCTCGGTACGAGGGCTTGACTGAGGCCTGAACATTAGAATGGATGAAGAAGTATACATAATAAATCATGCCTATAACTCCAATGGATTAATGATTAACACTCCATTCGCTTTCATATTTTTTATATTATCTCTCTCTATCTTTTCTTACTTTATAAAAAATTTTGAAAAGTGTATAGAAGCGTATAATCTTAAATTTTAATATTAATAATATTAATATTATTAATATCATGAATGTATTTTATAATGTATTTTCATTAATGTAAAATAATGTATTTTTCATTAATATGTTTCTATAATAAAAAATATTTAACAAAAAAAAAAAAAGTTAACATCACAGGAAAAGGTGACCAAATAGTGACAAAACCTGATATCATACTACCTTAATTGTAGATACCTCTATACAACATAAGTGGTAATAGTAGTTATCATAGGAAATGTGTACGAAAGGGTTTAGCCAACCCATTACACATTTCATATGATAACTACTTGATCTAGTAACCTTCTTCCATGCCAATGAAAAGTTATTGCCGAGAATGTTAAATATATTTCTCTCTCCACATTTGCTGTTTGGGAAACTATTTCCTGCATTGTTTTTGGTTTCATGGTTTCAAGAATGGAAGAAGTAGAAAACATTGAAGGTGTAACCCAGGAATTCTCCCTGGCATTCTCCATTCATCTTATGCAAACACTCTTTTGTGATATATTGTCATATTGTGATATGTGACAATAAAGTATTCATTCATTCATTCAAGTAATTTAGAGGAGGGAAAGCTGAAGAAGATAAGTACAGCTAGAGGAGGATAAACAAATGAATGTGTGATTCCAGATATGGTGCAGGAGGTAGGTCTTTAGATTTCTGAGGAATTGTGATATATTTGTCTAGTTTCTGCATGGATTAAAGTCTCAGCAAAATTCCTATATTTTGAGAAAATACGTTAGGGGGAAAATTATATTGATTCTGGGTGGAACATTGGTATAGTGATTGTCACATAATAATTTTCCACGGGTTCCTTCCTGCCTTCCAATATCCATTGTCAATCGTACCCTGTTTGCATAAGATGAATGGAGAATGCCAGGGAGAATTCCTGGGTTACACCTTCAATGTTTTCTACTTCTTCCATTCTTGAAACCATGAAACCAAAAACAATGCAGGAAATAGTTTCCCAAATAAGTGTACAAATAAGAGGTATGCAATAATTTTAGCTTTGAAAAGGTATTTGAAAAGCTGCTATATTTGAGACTTTTACAACATTTTGGGCAAATACATTGTGGAAAACAATATGTATCTGAAGAGAGTTAGACAACAAGAAACCAGGATTACTTTGAAGTTGTTAGGTAGTAATGTATCTCGGGGATCTGTTTAGGAGTTCATTTTACAGTTACATTAGTGATGAGGGTAAAGCATACTAGAAGTTGGTTTATAACAAATAGAGAACATATCAAAAATGCAAGGAAAAATGCAAAGATTTCACAAAGATTTAAATAGGCCAAAGTTGATTAAGTGTCTTAGAGATAATTGATGCAGAATTTTGTAGGAAAATGTGAAGTAGCAAATTCGGAAAAATAGTAAAATCGAGAACACACTAAATAGTATGATTCTAGATAAAGTGGAATGGTCAAAATATTAATTGATGCTAAATGAAAGATTTACAGATGTGAATAAGTTAAAGTCAAGAAAGGACAAATGAAACCCTGGTTCTGTGTACAATCATGATGGTACAAAAAGAATGAGTCCATTCAACCCATCACATCTGATCTCCTCACAGAACACCAAACCTGTCATTCCATTTCCCCTGCTAGTTATTCATCACTCGATAACTTTATAACTTCATAAAGTTATTTTCCCTCAAATACCTACCCATTTCAAGTTTGAAAATCTAGATTGACTGTTTTCACCACCCTTCCAGGTAATGAGTTCCAAATCATAACTATTCCTTTGAATGAATGAAAATTCTTTGCACATCCATTAGGTTTTCAACAGAAGGGAGCTAAGTAAGGAAATTATTTCAAATTTATACAATAGGTATAGCACAGTTGAAGTGATGCCTATGGTTCAGAATATTCAATCATAAGAATATCATGAGAGACGATAGATATTAGATAGTGCTGTAAATTCTTCACTGGAATTGTATCGTACTAAAAAGCCACAAAATCTGACCAAGTACAGGTTGAAGCTGTAGTTCCTCTGATAAAGGAGTTGCTCAATGCTATTAGTGAAAGTCATTCCACAGGTTTTAAATGACTGGGGAATATAAAGCACAACGCACATAAGCATATGTGCTTGAATTCCTGATGCGGCGTTGGATGTCTTATTGGAATTGATGGAAAGGAGAAGAATATCTGGTACAAGTTCCCAGCTGGGGGTAAATTTACCCCCCAGGAGGTACATTTCACCTCCCCAGGGGGTAAATTTGTTGATTTTGGATTTATTAAAAACAGTATTTTTAAATTTCCCCCTTTGTGGGTTGCTTTATTAAGGTAGAAGTATAAGCTCAAATTACTGAACAAAACTGGGTGGGGATAAATTTACTTTCGAAATGTTGCCAGGGTAAATGGGACGAAAAAGTAAGACTGATCTGAAAAAGTAAGAAAAACTGATCTAGTAAGACTCGGGGCCCAGGAAGCCGTCCAGATCCATTGTGATGAGCAACTCATAGACAGTCACCAGTTAGTTATGTCAAGGATATGGGCACAAAATAGAGAATAATTTAGGCACAACATCTGCAAGTCTTCAGGATTTTCTTTACAACATTTAGAACAACAAATTTATTGCCAGAGAATAAAATCATACTGGAAAGTCTGACAAGCATATGTATAGGTGTATAAAGTGACATTTCTAAATGGAGAGACTAGAATGCGATTTGAGATGCAATAATAGAAAGAGATTGGAAAGGATGGTAGATTAGGGTCAGAAATGACAGAGTCAGTGTAAATCTGTTGAGACATTAGGAACAAGGATGAATTTTGAGAAGTTCGGAAGTAGTCAGGGATTGGGTGGAGTGTTCTAGATTGGAGTGGGTTTTAAATAATGAGTTGGGAGCCAGAGTCAATGTGGCAAGATTGAGTGAGAAATGAATGGGAAAGGGCTATGTTGAAGTGAGGTAGATTTTTAACAGAAAGCTTGACTGTACTTGGAAGAAGTACTACTGCTAATTTCAATCTATATGCACTGTTGTAATGGCACTTACTTAAATAATCTAACATTTCTTAACTCCTTGTACCTATCCAATGTCTACAAATCCTGGAAATCCAGGCAACATTAGCTGAACAATCATGCAGTCATACAGCAGGGAAACAGGCCCTTCCATGCCGATCAAGATGCCCCATCCAGTCCAAGTTTGTCCCATTTTCTCGCCTTTGGCCGATATCTCTCGAAACCTTTCCTATTAATGTACATGTAAAGTGTCTTATAAATGCTGCCATAGTACCTGCCTCGACTAACTTCTCTGGTATCTCGTTCCATGTACCCACCAACCTCTGAGTGAATAAGTTGCCCCTCAGGTTCTTAAGTCTTTCCCCTCTCGCCTTAAATCCACGTCCTGTGATTTTTGATCCCCCTATTCTTGCGATCTGGCAAGTTACCCTAAATCGGTTCACTCTTTCCAGTTTAATGATATTCTTCTCATAGTAGGCAGGGCTCAAAATTAGCAGTTGCCCGGGTGCCATTGACCAATCAAAGTGCCGCCGGGTAACCTAAACACCGAGTCATTTTGCCCGGCTTGGCAACCAGATACTGGTTTGTACCGAAGATAGACACAAAAAACTGGAGTAACTCCGCGGGTCAGGCAGCATCTCTGGAGAAAAGAAACGCGAGGTTTCGTGTCAGCGACGGCTGTGCGAGGCAAAGATACTAGGTGCAGGGTGAGGAAGGGTTTAGAGCGAATGATGGGCCCCGAACAGCGGCAACATCGGCCGCGACAGCGGCTTCATCTCCTCCTCCTCCCGCACCCCACCCGGCCTGATAAGGGCCTCTGTTTGTAAATCTGCTAATGGCGCTTTCAAAACAAACTCTCCTGCACTCCGATGCCGGGAGGAGGAGGCCTCGGAGTGCAGGTTTGTTTGTTTTGAAAGCGCCGACTCGTCTGAAGCAGCTGCACCAAAAGATGTTATAGCTATAGGATCTCTGAGCTGCACCGCTCGGCCCCGCACCTTGCTGTTAGCTGGCGGAGGAGGGCGATGTTGTGTGAGCGCGCTCTCTCTCCCCCTCTCCCCCTCTCCCCCATCTATTCATCCTGCGCTGATCACCGTATCCACCTCGCATTGATTGTTCGTGCAACCCCCCCCCCCCCCCCCCAATCCATCCTACACTGGTTCCCCAATTCACTCTGTACTTACCCTTTTCCCATCCATCCTGCACTTCTCCTCCATCCTCCATCCATCCTGTAATGATCCCCCATCCATCCTGTGCTAATCCACGCAATCATCCCGTACTGATCCACCGTCCATTTACCCTGCACCTTCCCCTTCCCCTCATTCATCCTGTAGTGATCTCCCATTCATCCTGCACAGACCTTCTGATCCACACTGTACTGACCCCCCCCCCCCAATTCATCATGCGCTGAACTCCCCCCCCCCCCACCCCCATCCATCCTGTACTGATTCTCCAATTCAAGAAGAATGGGGGGGAACAGTCTGAAGAAGGGTCTCGACCCGAAAACGTTGCCTATTTCCTTCGCTCCATAGATGCTGCCTCACCCTGTGTTTCCCCAGCATTTTGTCTACCCCATCCATCCCGTACTGAACCCCCCCATTCAACACCACTTACATCCCGGTGCTCTCCGCTCACAATTTTACCTACTCCAACCAACACGTACTAATTCACCTGCCTCAATCCATCCATTCTGCACCGACTGCCTTCTAACCCCCCCCCTCCCCCACCACCCCTGCCATCTATTCACCCCGCACTGATTCACACACACTCCCCTCCCTGACCCTATTGTGTTGGAAATGTTTTCAGAGCGAACATTGACTATGTTATATAACGGAATGCAATCAAATGTGTTTTAATTCCCAATGTTATTATTTGTTTTAATCCATAAAGATGGATTAATTAAATTGTGAACACGTGAAACATTAAAACCGCAGTGTTCGATTGTCACTGTTGCCGTTGACACATTATTACAGAATTCATTTTAACGGCAAATCAATGCTCTTAATATGGAGTATCAGTATTGTCGTTATTTAATGAGCAACATTCACAACTATACGTACGCATATATGTTACCATGGTCCAGGATTTATTGACACAGGTTGATTATACGCTGAATAATCCAACCACATTTTTGTTTGGAAGTGGAAAGAACTAATAGAAATTGCATTAATTACAATGTGTAAAAAAGAGTTGAAATACTGTTGTATAATTTTGCTGCATGTCATTGTGGGATATATCATGTCTTGATTGGTGAATATGTTTAGTTTGTGACTTTATTTGAAGCAGAAATAATATGTGAATGCTTCATTGAGTATAATTCCGACTGGTAACTACGCACTTCGTCCAAGCACATTATCGCACGCGTCATGTAAGCCATCTTAAATGACCACCTAAACTGTCATTTGGCAACCTAAAATGCTGCCAAGGTTGCCCGGCTGGCAACAGGGAAACAAAGTTAAGCGAGAGCCCTGGTAGGGCGACTGAAACTGAACACAGTACTCCAAATGCGACCTCACCAACGTTTTGTATAACTGTAGCATAATGTCCCAATTTTTATCTTTAAAACTCTGACCAATGAAGGCCAATGTACAAAAAAAAAACCTTCTTTTCTACCCTATATACCTGAGAAATAGAAATTCTGCAATGTTGGAAACAGGAAAGCTCTATAACCTTTCAATTACTTCCTGAGAGACAATTGATCATTCCCTCCACTGTTCATGACAGCTAAAATAGTAAGATTAAACGAGAACTTACCAAGTTTGAAGGTTGATCTGTATTTTACGAGGAGTCGCGGTGAGGGATTTCGTGAAGACCCCGCCAGCACGCATGCGCGGCATCCTTCAAAGCAGCAGTGTGTAATCACAGAAACACATCATGACTAAAATAGTAAGATGAAGAACTTAGAACTTCCTAGTTGACCTTATGATAGAGGGTGGGAGCGGTGGGCACAAAATCCCTCACCGCGACTCCTCGTAAAATACAGATCAACCTTCAAACTTGGTAAGTTCTCGTTTAATCTTACTATTTTACTTCGTAGTCACGTGAGTGACTTCGTGAAGATTTCAAAGCTCTGTGATTTCACGCCCTGGACAACGTCCATGCTTATCACACTGCCGCAAGTCTGATGGAGGAAGGCTGTTAATACAGTTCAGTCGAAACTGGCTGAAAAATCAACACAATTTATTAATCAAATAAAACAACAAATAACCCTAATTCGGGGACAGACATTCACTGAGCGGTTCCCAGCACAGCTTCTGCGAAATGTCGCAGGGGCGCCAGTGGTTGTTGTAGAACGTGAAGGTTTCCTCACTGCCAGCCCGCGGTGGCGAGGATGTGGTCCATGGGCATCTCCATGGCCCTTGCCGTGATGTGGATGCAGCCCTGTGAATGGGACTTAAAAATGTTTAGTAGCAACTCCTGCTGCATCCGCACCACCCTGAGCCACCTGGCGATAAGTCTGTACAGTCACCGATGATGCGGTTTGTGGCTGATGAGGAGCCCTGTCCTTCATCTGGATTGGCTCCTGTACCTGATGTAGTGTGGAGATGGGTGACTCTGAGAGAGTGGCATCTACAGGGTACGCCCGAAATTCCAACTGCAGCCCATGCGCCCCTGGCCTGTGCTGCTTCAATAAATCTTGGACAAAGAAATTTATTTGACCAGGGGTGGCCACCATGCTGTCCAGTCGCAGTTTTGTAACGTCTGGACTCGATGGGCTGTAGTCAGTGCCATCAGCATCACCACCTTGAGGGTGAGCTGTTTCAGTGGTTGCTCATTCATTGGAGCCCAGCTCCTCAGTAGGGTCAGCACGATCCCCACATCCCGTTACCAGTATATCTGGGTCGCGGAGGGTTGGTGTTGAACACTCCCCTCATTAGTTTAGACACCAGGAGGTTGGAGCTGATACTATATCCAGGGTATGAGGACAGCGCACTCCTGGCATGTTGATGGCACTGTAGCTGAGGCCAGCATCGAAATGGAGGCCAGCTAGAATTCCAAGACATCAGGGTATCGTTGCCGAGTTGGAAGTCTTGTTTGGTCCGAGCACAGATGCCTCCACTTCCTGATTTGGGTGAGGTACTGTTTCGAGTTGATTCTCGGCATGATGGCAAATAAGTTTATATGGCTGTGATGAGATGCCCCTGGATGAGTGGTCTTTTCAGAACTGCAGGCCAACAAGTTTAAGTGACCATGGAGGAATGACTATCCCCGTATGGGGTGAGTAATCAATTTGGGTGTTTCCCAATCGCCATCAATGGTGTTTTAAAATTTTAACGACCATCGGGTACCATGGTTGTGTAGGCAGTTGGGAATGATCAATATGCAGTTGCAGAGTCCAGTTTAATTTTCTGCAATACCCGACTGATGAGGCAGAATGGGGGAAATGCGTAGCAAAACCATTTCCCAATGGATAGAAAATGCATCCATTGCTTATTGCCCCAGTGTCTGGTTCCCACGCAATAGTTGGTATCTGATGGTTCACCTGGACGCAAATAGGTCAACTATTTGGTGTCCCATAGTGAGCTATAATGTCTCCAAAAATTTTGGGGGTTCAACTCCACTCGATGTTGTCATTGAATTACTCGTGACCTGGTGTCCGCCACTGTATTAAGTTCCCAGGCAAATAGGTCGCCGTAATCCAATATTCCTTTCAATGCACCAGTGCAAATTGTGTTAGCAATTCATCACAGATAGCGGACCTGATACCACCCATGTGATTGATGTAAGCCACCACTGTAGTATTATCTATTTGAAGGCGGACATGTAAATCCCGTGAATTAGTACAGTAAGCCCGCAGTCATGAAATGCCCCCAGCATTTCTATAGTTTATCCCGTGTGACTCCAGGAATGTAACTCACGAGAGTTCCATTCTACCACCACAACTGACATCTTATCAGTTGCTCCCCAGCCTTGTGCGCTTGCGTCAGTTTGTAGCACAACGTCAGGGTTGCTTATATGATGGGTCTGTGACACTCTCTAATATTGTCAACCCACCATTGTAGCTCGTTTCTAGCCTTTGCTGGGTAACCGGATGGGCGATCAAAGTGCCCAGCATTTGTTTTTAATGCTATGATCTTTGTTCTTTGTAAATTTTCGGTAGTGTAGTGGTCCGAATTGTGCAGCTGGGAATGAAGCTACCAATTTCCCTATAACTTTTGCTGTTTGCGAATGGTCGGTATCTGGCGCAAGAAGACTGTGGCACTCTTCTATTATTGCAGTAGCTTTGTTGGTTGGGATGGTAATCTTCATTAAATTGATGTCTAGGGTGAACCCCAAATAATCCATAACCCGTACGGTGCAATTTTGATTTGTCTGGATGGAGTTACAAACCCCAGCTTCTCGAAGAGAGCTTAGTTGCAGTCACTGCCCGTGTTGCAATTGGAGGGTCTGACCCACTATAAGGATATTCATCCAAATATGCCATTACCATATATTTTTGTTGTCGGAGAAGAGGCCCAATATAGGTTTTACAATTTTGTAAACAGCCTAGGGGCTGTGGTGATTCCATGGCACTGCCTTGTATTCCCATAATTGATCCTTCCAGACAAACTTTAGGAATTTCTGTAAGCCCAGAGTATGGGCACCGTATAGTATGCATCTTTCAAATTGATGCATGCCATAAAGTACCCTGGGTAAAGCATCTGCTTAGCTGTTTCAAAAGTATCCATTTGAAATGGGTATATTGTACAAATGTGTTCAGCTCAGTTAAGTCTATTATAATCCGACATCCCCCATCTTTTTTAATTCTGGTGAAGATGTTGGACACAAACTCATTATGGTTCATGCTTGGTTTTGCCAATTACCCCTTTTGCTGCTAGCCGTATAATTTCAGCATGTCCTGCTCCACCTCTTTTTGGGATAGTGTAAACTTCCTATGAGGCGAATTGCTGGGTAGGGGGATTTATACCTCCAATAAATTCTATAACATTAACCTTGAACACTTGTAAAATAACTCATCTGTGGTGACAGTTTTCCATATGTCCAAAAAAGCCCGCAATCGACCACCTTTTGTGCAGGAGGGGATGCTACGGCGTGAGAGGAACCAGACCCCCTTACCTCCATGGTTAGCGGCGGTTCCTTACGTATGGTGTTTTGGTTGGACATTGTGGAGTTGGGCGGGGGTGGCGCGCATTCTTCCATGCAGGCTGCTGTTGGCTTGCCCTAAAAAAGTCGTTGTGTTTGCGGAAGTGGAGGTGGGTAGGACCTTTGTATCCTGTCCGGCAGTGTGGTTTCCAGGTTGTGTTTGGCTGTTGCCGGTGGTATGGGTGAAGTCTGGCCGTCGGAGGTTTCATGAGGCCGGCTGTTTTGGCCTCCTCGTCCAGTTCCTTCACCTGTTTGGACAGGTCTCCAAACAATTGATGCGGCGGTGGAGCGGTTGATGGTCGGCACAACCCCGCGAATTTGGGGTTGAGTGTGGGCTTTATGGAACACTTGCGCAGGCAGTTTATCTCATACTGGACGTTGCATAGGAGTGCCAGTGCATCTTGTTGTTCACTGGACACATTATCCCCGTCCAGGGTCCTAGCAAACGCCGTTATGCCCGTGGAGATACGCTGGAGGTGGACATCCAGCACCCTGGTGGCCGTACTCAAGAGTACCCAGATCTGGGCATTAACCAAGGGCACACTGAGGTTGATGCAGTTCTCGGGCGGTTTTTATTTTCTCCATGGTATCATTGAGAACCTGACTCTGAAGTTAGTGCATAGTCAGGTAATCAATGGGGCCCGCCAGTTTGTGGTGCAGTGGTGTTTGTGTGGTAGCGGCAAACTTGCCCACCACGTCCAGCATATCCTGCTCATGCTCTGGCTCAGCGGTCACTGGCTGTCCCGGGTCGTCTTCAAACACAGCAGCTGGGCAATTGCTAGCATTTCTGGCTGGTGACGATGAGATGCTGAGTGGGCTCCTCGCACGGCTAGTGGATGCCCGCGAGTCCCGCTCTTCCCGTTCCCGGTCCCGTTGGAGGAGTTGCTCCACTAAGAGCTCCAACCGCTCTATGCAACCGTCCCTGCTATCTGCAGCGGACAAGCTGACTTCCCCAGGCCCTGCGAACTCACTGGGGCTTCCACCATCGGACCACACCCCCTTAGGGTGCTGTCTAGGGTCCAATGGCAGGTTGTCGTGACCTACAGCCCAAGTAGGATCATACGACTCCCGCACGGACTCTCCGCTAGTCTGTCTTCTTCCAGACTGTGGCGGCCCACCTGTCTGATATGAAGGCAGGTGAGTTGAATCGGCGCCGGCCCCCGGAACCTGGCTCCCCGGAGTCCGTGCAGGTTTACCTCCACACTTGCACATCTTTTGGCGTGGAGGCGCATGGTCGGCCGCTCCCAGAGCTGAGCTGACCGACCGTCTACTGCTGCCACCTCGCCCTTGACGCAGCCTGACGGGGTGTTTTGTCGGCGGTATCTGCTCCTGCAGGCCTACTCGACGCAGCAGTGGAGCTGCCAGACTGCACTACGGCAGATCTCCCTGGCAGTGGTACGTGGTGGTGCACATTTGCAGGGCTCCCCTGTCGTGCAGCTGTCCCCCGGCCCAGCCCCCTCGAGTCTACTGGAACTCGGGGAGAGGTCGCTTGTGATGAGCGAGGCCCCTTAGCACGTACCTGTTTCCCCCCTCTTTTCTTGGGGGAAGGGGGCTCGAAGTCTGGATCCGTTGCATCCAGCTCCGGGGCGGTACACCACTCAGGTGAGTCGGTCGCTAAAGTAGCGGGAGCGCCCGACTTCCGCATTCCCTGCCCCCACATGCCTCGAAGCTGCCGGTGGTGCTTGCAGCTCCGGGGACAAGGGCCGTTGGCTGGTCGATGCAGCTCGGCTCCTCGACTGCGTCGCCTTCCTCTTGCCCTTGTCCATCCTGTGGAGTGAAGGTAAGTACTTACCTGCCGTCCTTTTATGAAGGAGCCGGAGGAGAGAGCGCACTCCCCCCCCCAGCCTGCCGATGCAAATGCGCGCGACGATATGCCGCGCATGCGTGCTGGCGGGGTCTTCACGAAGTCACTCACGTGACTCCGAAGTAAAATTAAAACTAGGTGACTTCAACATGGGTTATGTTCCTATTTCAAATAATTAAGTAGCAATTTCCCATCTAACCAAGGCACACACAGATGAAGGATTAAACTCCCTTCAGTGATTTTATGAAATCAGGTGGCATAAGTTTAACACTTCTTAATGGCTCATGTTGTACACCAGAAAATGTAGCAATAAATCACATTGAGGAAAGCCATGGAATTCAATGCAGATAAAACATTATTTTGGCATGTCAATGAAAATGGCACTCTTGGCCCAGGTTTGGAGACACCTGGGCCAAGATTTTTCGTTTTGATATTGATATGAAAAAACCCATTCAATTCTATAATCAAATTCCCCCAAAATTAATGCACAAATGAAGAACCCACATAAAAAGATTGCATCCTACAGTCTGAAGAAGGGTCTTGACCTGGAACGTTGCCTATTCCTTCGCTCCATAGATGCTGCCTCACCCGCTAAGTTTCTCCAACATTTTTGTCTACCTTTGTTTTATTAACAAAGGTATTATTAGGTCATTTTCTTTTGACACGAAGATTAAGCTTACTTATCAAGTTTTTGATGATTTTTTGTGCACAATAGTGAACCAGATGTATTATCAGAGAAATAAAAATCCAGATTTGCAAGTCCTTCACAAAGCCATTTGTAAAGGTATATATTTGTAAACTATATTTCTAATCCTAACCCGTTCGGAACTGCAATTGCTCAATTTCTAGATTGTGTTTGTGGGCACAGTCATTTGAATATTATTTAAATCATGTCACTTTGTTAAACAGGTCCCACTCTCTGGCCTAGCCGACATAAACATTATTTTAGAAAGCCAGAGTACTTATACCTTTGTTTTTTATCTTGTCCGTTGTCAAATGGTACGTACATTGCTGCTGCTATTTCTACTCTTGGAAAATCTATCATTAGACAATTTCCCCCCATTGGAACAAAAACGATTACTTTTTTTGGTCAAAGAGTAAACCGCAGTAACATTACCTCAGTCCTTTTGTTCATTTGTATTACCTGATTATTGGGTATTAAGTTCTCTCATCATTTCATGGTTTAATTATATAACCTTAAATAAAATATCAAACCAAATAGAAAATACAATTCTACCAAATACGTTGAGAACTATGTTTTATTATGTTTAAACATTAGTACCGTCTTACCATGAATATATAGGTATTTTTTATATAGAAATACAATATATATCAGGAATTAATGAAATTTGAACCAGCTGTCCTTTAATCTGTATATGAGTTAAAAGGAGGAGCTACTCTATCATTCATGAGGAACAGCGCATCTGATGGTCGCCTCAGCTGCACATACAGTATCTGACTATCCCCAGTAAACTTTGACTCTCTTGCTTATCAAGGATCTATCTAACCTTGATTCATCTTCCATCACTATTTAAAGAGAGCTCCAAACGTTTTTTGATTCTCTGAGTCAAAATGTTTGCTTCACCTATATTTTAAATGGGTAACCCCTTATTACTTAACCCAAGATCACTTGTTGTTAATTCCCCTCTGGAGGAGACATCCTCTCCCTGTCTACACTGCCAAGATCCCTCAAAGCCCAGTAAATTTCAACCAAATTATCACTATCAAATTCCAATGAATACAAGGATAACTTGTGTAACCTTTGCCCACCCAATTGCATGCCAATTTCAGTTATCAATTTAGGAAACCTAGTCTGATCTGCTTCCAACACATTCACATCCTATCCTTAAATATGACCACCAAAACTTTACGCATTATTCTAGATTTTGGGTCATATCAACTTTTGCATTTGTCCGTTCTTGAAGATGTTTACTGTAAACAATTTATTATGCCTTCTAGACGCAACTAACAACTCTAACAAATTTCCAGTCTCATAATGGGAAAATTGGCAAACTCAACTAAATATAACTAGTTAATTTTGGGAAAATTGGATACTGGCCCGGGAACAATGGAGCGGGTAGAAATCAGCTTGCCGATTACACCCGGATTACAGAGGGAGCAACATAAGTCCCCAAAGAACCAGCTCGCTGAAAGTGGCAACAACAGGTAGATAGAGATGCGTAAAGAAGGCTTATATGGCACTGACCTTTCATTGATTCAGGGTATTGTGTCTGCGAGCCAGGAAAGTCTGGAATCAAGATCCAAAGACTTGTGAGACCCCACCATATTTGTAATGCTGGCTCAGTTCAGTTTTGTCCTATTAGCCAGGTAAGAACACAGAAGCTTCGGAGGAGGTGCAGAAGGTTTATTACACTACCTGGATTAAAAAGGTAATTAGCTCATAAAGGAGTGATTGGAAAGGAGTGGCTTATTTTCTGTGTACGTAGATGGTAGAGGTTAGAGCAGGCATACCGAGGACTGCGGAGAACTCAGAGACCAGCAGAGGAAAAAGGCTTAATCTATGAAGAAAAATAGATTTATGAAAAAAACTGCAGGGAACAAAAAACTGGTCGGGGGGGGGGGGGGCGAAAGACGTTATAGATATGTGAAGAGAAAGAGGTATAGTTTAAAACAAATGTAGGTCCCTTGCAGTCAGAAACAGGAGTTGATCATGGGGAACAAGGATAATGGCGGACCAATTGAATAACTACTTTGGGTTCCGTCTCCTAAGGACGACATATAAATAAATAAATCTGCCGGAAATAGCGGGGAACTGTGGGTCAAAGAGAGAATTGAGTGTAAATCCATGTCAGTCGGGAAGTGTGTGTTGGTAATTGAATAGATTCAAGGCCGATAAATCCCCAGGGCCAATTAGGCTGCAACCCAGAGTACTTAAGGACAGTACGCAGAACTTAGTGATGCATTAGTGATAATCTTTCAAAACTCTTTAGATTCTGAGTGTTCCTGAGGATTGGCGGTAGCAAATGTAACCCCTCTATTTTAAGAAGGGAGGGAGAAGAGAAAAACGGGGGAATTAACAGACCAGTTAGTCTAACATCGGTAGTGGGGAAACTGCTAGAGTCATTTATAAAAGATGGATAGCAGCACATTTGGAAAGCGTGGTGAAAAATCATTGGCCAAAGCAAGCAGATGGATTTTACAAAAGGTAAATCATGCCCTGAACGAACTTTGTGGACTTTTAGGATTAACTATAGCGTGGAGATGGGAGAACATGATGTGTATATCTGGACTTCCCAGAAGGCTGTCGACACGGACCCACATAAGAGATTAGATACAAACTTAAAGCATACGGTATTTAGGGGTTCAGTATTGATGTGTGATTGGAAGCTGGCTGCAAACGGCAGCAAAGAGTAGGAGTAAACGGTCCCTTGTCACAAGCAGGCAGTAACTAGTGGGGTACCGCAGCAGCTCAGTGCTGGGACCCCACGTTACAATATATATTAAGAGCGGATGAGGGAATTGAGCAATATCGTCAAGTTTTGCGGATGACACTAAGCTGGGGGGCAGTGTTCGCTGTGAGGAGGATGCTAGGAGACTGCAAGGTGACTTGGATAAGGCTGGGTGAAGGGCAGTGGGCAATGGTTTGGCAGATGCAGTAAATGGGATAAATGTGAGAGTTATCCACTTGTGGCAAAAACGGAAAGCAGACTATTAATTTAAATGGTGGCCGATTAGGAAAAGGGGAGAGATGCAGCGAGACCTGGTGTCATGTAAAAAAAAAAAACAAACCAGTCATTGAAAGTAGGCATGCAGGTGCAGCAGGCATGAAAAAAGCCGAAGGTCTTGTAGCTTCATAGCAAAAGGATTTGAGTACAGAGCAGGGAGGTCTACTCAGTTGTACAGGTCTTGGTGAACCCCTGGAGTATTGCATAACAGTTTTTGGTCTCCAAATCTGAGGAAGGACATTATTGGCCATAGAGGGAGTGGCTGGAGAAGTTCACAACTGATTCCTGGATTCAGGACTGTCTAGAAGAAAGACGGATAGATCGGTTTTATACTCTCTGGAATTTAAGGGATTAAGAGGGGGATCTGATAGAAACTTACAAAAGTTCTTAAGGGGTTGGACACAGATTGCAGCTGAAGATTGTTCCCTAATGTTGGGGAAGTTCCGGACAAGGTCAACAGCCTTAAGGATAAGGGGAAAGTCTTTAAGACCGAGATTGAGGAAAGAAGACTTTTTTTTTCTACTCATGAGGATCTCCAGGGAACTCTCTTGCCACAGAGGGAAGTTTTAGGCCAGTTCATTGGCTATATTTAAGAGAGTGAGTTGATGAGCCCTTTGGCAAGGATCAGAGAGGGTAGAATGGAATAAGCAGGTACGGGTTACTGAGTTGGATGATCAGCCATGATCATATTGAAATGGCCGGTGCAGGCTCGAAGGGCTGAATGGCCTACTCCTGCACCTAATTTCAATGTTTCTTATGTTTCTATTTAAGGGGAAGACCTATACAGATATACAATGAAGGAGAGGCAAGATATGTAACGGGTCCATAAACATTTTTACTGGGGGGAAATGTTATAGACCACAAGTGCCTAACTTTACAATGAGTGGGGCGAAAATTTAAAGGAGATTGCACCTGTTGTTTTCCACTGAAAGTGGTGGTGCCTGGAACGCGCTGCAGTGGTAGTGGGTGCCAAGAAGATAGGACATGGTTTTACGGATTTTAGATAACCAATGGAGTTCATGGAATTGGAGGGATATGGATCATGTGTAAGCAGATGAATAATTTAAATCGGCATCATGTTCACCAGACTGTGGACAGAAGGGACTGTTCCTGTCTCTAGTGTTCTATGGTGAAATTGACCAAATTGATTTATTCTTGCTTACTTCTTATGTTCTCATGTTACTCTTACATCCAATTGGTTCACACTTGAAGAAAGGCAAACTGCTATCCTTACATCCTTCCATATGAAAATCAAATAACCACACTCTAAAGCTCTGCTTAATACTTTGAAAATACCGAGCTATTATTGGTTTTAATGCAACAAGTGCTTTTTCAGCAGTTTACTGGACAGAAAGCTTTCTTCTTTGCCGTATAGGAACTGGGCAAAATACAATCATCAGTTCTATGGTATAATCTCGACATTTTTCGCCACCTCCCATGGGATCCTCCACTGTCCATTCAATTATCTACCCATTATCCTCCCATATTCTTGCTCTCAGTAGAGACCAGTCGATGGTCAATTCGTCTTCCACAAACCCCACCCTCCCCTGGTACTTTTCTTGCATCCACAGTATGCTACAATATTGTTGCTTTTACACTCCCCGGAGTCGAATTCCATCAGTCTTTCCAGTGGAGGCTGAGGTTCACCTGACCTCCTTACTTGCACGTGACACTGCCGGCATTCGTGAGACCAAGCGCAGGCATGGTATTGCTTCACACAACACTCCACGCTCTGTTGCGCAATGACCAATTCGATCTGCCGGTTGGGACTCAGAGCGATTTTCAACTCCCCCCTCCCAAATTTCGAATCCGACCTTCTGTCTGGTACCTATAGCGGGCATAAATGGTACGAAACAGCACAGCTTATATCGATTGGTTAGTGTTTAACCCCAAGTGGTATGAACAATGACTCAATTTCAGTTAGTCTGCTTTCTTCCCTCCTTCCCCTCCCCTTCCCAGCTATCCCACAATCTACTGTCTTCAAAACTCTTCCTTTTCGTTACCCCCACACACTCCACTTGACAATCAGTCTGAAGAAGGGTATCAACCAGGAAACGTCTCCTATTCTTCTCTTCTCCATAGATGCTGCATCAACGCATGAGTTTTCTCCAGCATTTTTGTCTACCATCAGTGTACCCACATATCATGAGAAAAATAAGCTTTAATATGTATTGCATCAGCTTTGTATAAAAACCCACAAATCAAATGGAGGGGCATCTAACCCTGGAATTACGTTTATAATATAAAAGAAATAATTATAAAAACAGGACATAAAACACATTTGGGAACACGGTTCAATGGAAGTAATAATTATATCAGCTTAACCTTAATTTAGGTTTTAAAATCTGAAAATGGAACCATTGTACAATAATTAAAGGATGAAATATGAAGATGGTTTTGTTTGATACAATTGTTTCAATCTATATACTTGTTAGGTTAAATGATTCCTTACGCTATGCTTTCTTTTATCTGACACAAAAGATAAATATGCTGTGAAAAAATCAAATTGTCACAAAGATGCCACATATTGTAGGTCTTAACTACAATTCAATTGGTATTTTTAAATTTGCCTATCTATTGCAGTCCTCAGGACATGGAAGTATCTTCAAACTCTCTCATTGGTCATTTATGTCTAGAGTGTGTGTGGCTATAATGGCTGGCTCTTTCAAAAAACTAGAAACATTTTCTGATTCATAACCTATAGCTCTCTCTAGTGTATACGCCTGATTACATATGTATTGCTGGACAAAAATTGCTATTTTTCCAGCATTATATAAAATGATCTGAAACATTATTCGCTTGGTCTGGTTCTTGTTCATCTTTTATCTTAATTAAATATAAAAATCTCTTATTCTCCAAAAGGTAAAATCGATAACCCATTTCTCCTCAAGATTTAATGAGGTTCACAAATAATTTGGGTATATTAATTGATTAGTTGTATGCAAATTTTTTTTTTCTGCAGGATTCATTTGATTTATATTGCTGTGGTAAACTGTATTAGATACTTTATTAGGACTGTAAATAGTTTTATAGTTCGGATTACTTTATACACTGTTTAACCGAAATCTGAAATTTACTGATTCTTCTGCAAAGTCCAACCTGTCTCTATTTGGCTGCTGCCATGCTGTATTTCAATATATGCATGCTACAACACCTATTCAAGTTCAAAATATGTGTCAAGCAGCTAGGCTACATCAGCAATGTAATCTAGTCTCATTGCGTGCACGGGAATTACAATTCATCTTGCGGAGTCAGCCGCTCCTCTAAAGACACATGAGAAAACCTCCAGCTTGCATTAACAATTAAATACAATCATGACTGATCTGCACCCAGGCACAGATGCTGCCATTGAATTCTCTGGGGTTTATTTTTTGATTCTTTTCTCTCCTTCCCATTTCTGGTAGTTAGGTCTACAACCTAAAAGTTTGGGACTGCTTTTCTTTCTGAACTGAAGTCTGCTTGCTGAGTATCTCCTTTTTCTGTTTTAAGATTGTTAGCCCTTGTTTTAAAAAAAGTGTGTTGGTATGATGTTTGTGCTTGTAAATGAGCTCAGACCAATGCAACCATGGAAATTAATCACCATTCTAGCTATTATCAGTAGTAAATTCTTAATGGAGTATTATTATACTAGGCTACTTTTCAAAAGATGATACAACCTCACCATAGAGAAATTAAATTGTTTGGGTAGGTACATACAGATACAATATATGCCTTCATTTTTGTATGAAACTGAAGAATAGATGTTTCTATAGTGAACCGGGAAAAGCAATTGAAATCATGTTTCACAATTAGTGTAATATGCAACAAAATTAATTACAGATAAATACACATAAGTTATATTTTGAGTGGAATAACAAAACATCTGCTTGGATGTATTTGTTGGGATACACTGGCTAGGGCTGTTTGTAAAGACAACTACCCCAGGCGGCCTGGAATCCTATACCAGGTAATAATGTTGGGAAAAAATGTTCACTGAATAAATAAATAATTAGCAATTGTTCAAAATAGGATTTAAATTACAAGAATCTGCAATAATAAGTTCAATTTTTAAAGTCAGAAACGGATACAATGGGCAGTTTCATCTTATCTGAGTTTCACACACACTGTTTTCCCGGACAAAATGGAAAAGCATTTTTGTACAGAGAGCATTCAGAAACAAACTATTTACTTGGGGTTGACTTAAATTTTTATCTCACTCAGTGTTTTCACACTGTGAATGAGACTTTTGATAACACAGGGTGCCAATTTATTGGGCAGTAATTCAACAAGGTGGTTTTTGTCATTTGGAAAAGCATGACGGAGAGTATTTAGATTTAAATAAGACTAAGTGGGACAGTTGGGTCCCAAGCACATGGGATCCGGTCCCCCTAAAGCAACCCAATCCCCTAGCAATATTCCACCAAATTACCTGTTCCCCAAAGGCATATTTCCACCCACGATCACCCACAGCACCCAACTGCGTAGCGCGCAGCTAATTTCCCCTCTCCCTCAGCCGTTCTTTCCCCCTCCTCTTCAGTGTGGGAGGGGGAGGAGGAGAAGGTGGGTGAGGGAAGGGCCGGAGTGTGGCAAGGTGTGCGGTGGGGAGGTGAGGTGCGTGGGGAGGGGTGTCCCCGTTTTGGGTGTGTGCTGGGCGGTGTGGAAGGTGGGGAGAGAGAGGGGCGCGAGCGTTGTGGGAGTTGGAGGGGGGACGGGGAGGTTGTTTTATGGGCGGGGGGAGTTGGGCGGGGGGTTTGTGGTGTGGTGGGGGAGATGTGGGTGAGTGTCCCCCCCCCCTTTTTTTTTTCTGTGGCGGGGGCGGTTTATGTGCGAAAGGGTTTATGTGTGGGTGGGGGGATGGTTGAGGGGGCTGGGGGTATGTCGTGTCGCGTGTGTGGGCGGAAGGTGGGGGGGGGTAACAAAGTGCTTCAGGAAAAGACGGATGAAGAGCAATGGGGAGTGGGCGGTATCACGGGAGGAGAGGGGGCAGGAGCACGAAGGGGTCCAGAGTGGGGGGACCAGAGGGGGAACCAGAGGGAAGAAGGGGGTTGGTGCAGTGTGATTGGGACTCACAGGGGCACTGGTCTTTTTTTTTCTGATGGTATTTCTGCTCCGCGGGATCAGTGTCTACAGCTTTCCGTTTGGTGCATCTCGAATTCGACTTCCGCGCAGCGCCGTTCTGGTCCCTACGAAAATGTGTTTCAGTTGGAGACGGACCTCCGCGGTCATCCTCAGCTCCGAGTAAAGACGCCGATAGCGCAGGAAGGAGGTGGACCATCCCGGGAGTGGCAGAAGAAAAGCACCATCCCATGCGCTGAACTGGAAGGAGAGGAGAACGATCTGCTCCACCTTCCTAATTCATATGCTGTGGTTTCTTTAAGATTTTTAAACCACGCTAACAATTACACTTATCTTACCACCGAGTCAGAAACATAAAACTTGGTCACACTGCAGACAGTTTGAGTTTTCCCCCCCCACCAAAGCGTGATGAGTGAGGCTGGCGTAAAATCGTTTAGCGCGTATCTGCGGTTAGTGATTTTTTTGCGCAAATAGAAAAACATACCCTGCAAATTCGGAAGTGGCACACCAGATCAATCGTTTAGTAGTTCATGTTTATATGATAGACAGCTAGATATCGTCGACAATAGTAAATAAAAGTTATTGTACTACCCTTTATCGATTCTGTATGGTCTAGTACAGGACAAGAATATTACAACTGGATGCCATTTGGTAGCGGTTGTGTCCAATCTGCTTTCTTAGAGCAATCAAATTACAATTTAATTGTCCCCGCTTTCTCTCATGAAACCAATATATAAGGTTATGTGTTACAAAACTACCTGGCGCGCTTTTGTGTCAGTTCTGTCCACTGCGCCGAGGTGCGCAACTTTGCGCCTTTGAGAGGGGGGGAAAAAATGCGATTTTTCTTCTTAGGATATTCAATCAAAACAATCATTTTGAACAGGCTTTTTTGTTGCTGAAGAAAAAAAAATCGGTTTGAATGCGTTTATAAGTTTATTAAGTAAAATAGGCTGCGAAGAAACAAATTTAAATAGAAGAGTAATGAAATCATCTTCTATGCCTTCAACGCGGAAAACAGATTTTAGTAGGAGAGACAAAAGGCTGGGACAGTTTATTTTTGCATATATACTTAGGATGCCTTTAATCTTATTTCAATTGTTGCGAAATAAGGTACTTAAAAAAAATCTAGTCTAATCAATTCCACTCTTGAACATTCTTCTTATGGCGGATATATGTAATCTATTTAACCCACATATTTTTCCCTCCGATTCTGGATGTTAATTCTCAGCATACGATTTACTATAATCCTCAAATCACCATCCAATAAAAAACCACTACTCCAGTTGTTTTAAATGGCCAAGAAGTTACGGGAATTTAAACACTAAATTTCTTCAGTTTGGCATAAATTTCATGACTAAACTAATTATTTTGCTTTATTTCAGGTCATCCACGTAAGTGTTTCATATTATTTGTTGTTCAGATATGCTTCAATCTATTTAATAATGGAATTTTCATCATGCTTTTCTCTCTTAATTTTGAAGTTATGGGCTTTGACTGTCCTTGATCACCAGCTTTTGTGTTAAGTCAAATGGAAATGCGTCATAGGGAACAAGATTACTATTTCTGAGTATAAAAATGGCCATTTACTTTTTTAATACTGAAGATCTATGAAAAGTGAATTAGGTGACAAATATTAAACTTCTGTTTATGCTTTATCTATGATGGAGATTATTGCAGACTTGTTTTTTTTATTCAAAAAGTTTTGTTAACATTTGATACCTATCTGCACTAATTAATTCTGGATTTTACCAATGGGAAGATAAAATGGACCATACCAAACTTTCTTGTAGTTCAAATAACCTAATGAATGAAAAAAAAACATTATTTCTTCTGTAGTTCATTTTAAATGTATCCTTATTTTTCAATGTTTCCGTAATTCTCATCAAAAAATGTTCCTTATTAAAAAATAAACTTCTCCTTGGTCGTCCTTTGCTTTACTGATTATAGCTTTGATTTCTTAGAATATACTTATTGCAGCCAGAGATGTGCAAGAGTGGAAGTTGATTTGTAGGCCAAATCAGCTTTTGCCCGAGATTACATTGTGCTTAACAGCATTGTTGGATATATCCTTCCAGGCAAGTCAAAGTAGTTCCTCCCGATTACTGTGGCTTGCAAAAAGTATTTCATTGCTGAACTTTTCCACAATTTTGTCATGTTAACAACCACAAAACGTAAATGTATTTTATTGGATTTTATGTGTGACACACAAAAGTGGTAGCATCTTAACTGTGTGAAGTAGAAGGAAAAATGTGTTACATGGTTTCCACTATTAATTACAATAAAAAACTTGAAAAGTGTGGCATGCACAAAAGTATCAGCCACTTTATTCTGATCCTAAATTAAAATCCAGTGCCACGGGCCAATAATTGCTTCAGAACGACATAATTAGTAAATGTCCAATTGTGTTGTAATCGAAGATCAGTATAAATACGCTGTTTCTGTGACGGCCCAGGAGGTTTGTTAGGAGAACATTAGTGAACCATACAATGCTTCCTTGGGCATATGAAAGCCAAGGAACACACCAGACAGGACAGGAATAAAGTTGTGCAGAAAGTTTCATAGCAGGGTTATGTTTATAAAGAACTATATCCTAAGCGTTGATACTTTACGGAGCACTGTTCAATCCATCATCGAAATAGAGAAAGAGTATGGCGCAACTGCAAAAACCTAACAGGACATGACCGTCCACCGAAACTGAAGGCGGGGGCAAGGGTGAGAGCAATTGATCTGATGAAAGCCAAGGGCCCATGGTAACTCTGGTGATCTGCAGGATCCACAGCCTCAGATGGGAGAATGAATTTGTCCAAACAGGGAACTATTAGTCGTGCACTCCACTAAATCGGGCTGTATGAAGAGTGGCAGAAGAATAGCATTGTTGATCAAAGCCATTTGCACGTGTGCAAGTTTGCCCACAACGTCATGTGGGGATACTGCAAACAGTAGGAAGGTGCTCTTGGTCGATGAGACCAAAAGTGAAGGTTTTTGGCCCTATAATGCAAAACGTATATGTGGTGGCGGAAAAAATAAATAAAACCTCGATAAACAAAAAAACACTCTGGGCACATGCATTCTCCCTGAACAACACTCCCGCCATGCTGAAACATAGGGTGGTGGCTGATCATGCTGTGGGGATGTTTATATTCAGAGGGGACAGGGACGGCTAGTTTGTTCAGAGTTCACGGAGAGATGGATTGGCAGCCAAATACAGGGCATCTTTGGAGAGAAAAACTGTTAGGAGTCTGCACAAAAGAATTGTGACTGGAGCTGAGGTTCACCTTCCAGCAGGGGCAACGGCCCCTAAACATCATTACAGAGTGCACAAGCTACAATGAATGGTTTAGAGCAAAGAATATTACAATGTTTTCGAATGGCCCAGTCAGTCACAGACTAAATCGAATTGTTGAGAATCTCTGGCAGCAAGACGTGAAAATGATGCCTGTTTCACAGACCTCTCATCCATTGGACTGAGTTTGAGCTATTTTTGCAACAAGAAGAATGGGCCTAAAAAAATATTTTTCAGTCGTCTCCTATATGGTGGCAAAGCTGGTATAGTGAATACACCAAATGGCGCAGTCTTGAGCTGCTAATTGCAGCGAAAGGTGGATTCTTCTAAAAGTATTGATCTCAGGGGGGCGGGGCTGATATCTTTTGCACCGCCACACATTAGGAACTAAAGCTCATCGGTAGGCTGGCACCGTCCATGGGAGGCTGCGAAGTTGTTGAATTAATATGGAGGTGGTCGTGCGGAGAGGCGAGGATGCATCCTCAAAATTGCGGAGCATCTTGGACAAATTACCACCATTCAATGGATGCCCTTCATGCGTCTAAACCTGAGGAGGATCTATCTCGCTAACTGACTGTTGTTGCACCCAGATGAGAGATTACAGAAACGCCATAGTAGTACCTTCTTCCCAGTGGCTTTCATCAAAACTTGTAAAAACACCTCCCCATTCTGTGTGGGGTAGACTGAATCAAGGCTCCTCCCCCTCCTCCCCCCCCCCCCCCCCCCCCCCCCCCCCCCCCCCCCCCCCCCCCCCCCCCCCCCCCCCCCCCCCCCCCCCCCCCCCCGAATCCTTGCACATCCCCAACCCTTTCCACTCGTCACTTTAATTTCATGTATCTATTATGACTGTTGGCAGACCAATTTCCCTCCTGGGATAAATAAAGTTCTATCGTATTGTATCGTGTCATATCGTAAATAAGCAATGGAATCCAATGTTTTATCTTTTTTTAGTATCCATGACATTTAAGTAACTGGCCTGAGTTTCATAAGCTTCATCAACAATAACTCCTAGGGTTTTATGACTATGGATTTGGCAGCAATAACTTTGAATGTACAAAGCTGGTAATTATTTTTTCCACACGTGACACAAGTATGATTTAGAGACATGAATGTTGTATTTTGCCACATGAACTGTGTTATGCAAAGGATTGTGAATACAATTAAAAACCATGCTACTATTAATGAAGTTCCTGATTTATGACCGTATGATGGAAGCAGGATCAATTATCATGCAAATGACTGAGTTTAGGGCACTGAGGTAGACAATCATAGTCACACAGCACAGGAAACAGGTCGTATTTACATTAATTATACAATAATCCAATTTTACTCTCACTATATTCCCATTATTTCCCCCAGATTCTACCGTTTACCTATACAAGAGGGTTAATTTACAGACGCTGATTAATGTTTGGATGCGGAAGAGAGCCTTAGCACATGGAAGAAACTAATGTCATCATATGCAGAACTCGCAAGGAGTCAAAATTGCTGAAGTGTAAGGCACCATTTTTACTAGATGCAGTGACAAACTCTATGTAATAGCTGGATCTCCAATAGCCAGAATCATTGACTATTTTTCTCAGTGTGATTCTAACCATGGGAAATACTTTCCCTAGTCCTCATTCACTTCAATTTTATTTGGCCTCCTTAATGTTATACTTGGTTCAATGCTGCTTAAACATCAAACACAGTCACTGTCACTTTATCTTTGGAATTCAGCACTTTTGTCTTTTTGGACCCAAGTGGCCTGTGGTCAAGGATCAATGATCCTTAAGAAGACAATTGAAACATTCACAATTCCTTCCACTATTTCTCTGATGCTTAAACATAGGCCCAAGAGACTACAGATTTGTGGGTATTGGAATATAGATCAGCTGCAGAAATGGGTAGAAAAATGGCAGATGGAGTTTAACCCGGGCAGGTGTGAGGTGATGCACTTTGGGAGGTAGAATGAAGGGAGAGAGTATACATTTAATATCAAGACCCTTAACAGCATTGATGTGAAAGGGATCTAGGAGTCCAAGTTCATAGCTCAGTGAAGGTGGCAGCACAAGTAGATAGGGTGGTAAAGAATGTGTATGGTATGCTTGCTTACATTACAAGGTCATTGAATATAAGAGTGAGAAAGTCATGATGCAGCTGTATAGTACATTGGTTAAGTCACATTTGAAGTATTGTGTGCAGTTCTGGTTGCCCACATCACAAGAAAGATGTGGTGACTTTGGAGAGAGTGCAGAGGAGGTTTGGCAGAAAATACTGCATGGAGTAGAAGATTGCAGGTACAGGGAGAAGTTGGATAGACTTGGATTGCTTTTTCTGGAATGTCAGTGGCTGAGGGGAGACTTGATAAAAGTATATAAAGTAATGGAGGAATAGATAGGGTATACAGTCAGAACCTTTCCACATGGGTTGAAATGTCTAACCCTACAGGCATAGCTATTAGGTGAGAGGGGAAAAGTTTAATAGAGATGTATGGGGCAAGTTTTCTTTTACACAGGGAGTAGAAGCGGCCTGGAACGGTGTAAGAAAATCATTTTTCACACAGAGAGTGGTGAACCTGTGGAATTCTCTGCCACAGAAGGCAGTTGAGGCCAGTTCATTGGCTATATTTAAGAGGGAGTTAGATGTGGCCCTTGTGGCTAAATGGATCAGGGGGTATGGAGAGAAGGCAGGTACAGGATACTGAGTTGGATGACTAGCCATGATCACATTGAATGGCGGTGCAGGCTCGAAGGTCCAAATGGCCTACTCCTGCACCTATTTTCTATGATTCTATGAACATGATGCCATGGGTGGTGGTGGAGACAGATATGAAACTAATGCTTAAGAGGCTTTTAGATGGGCACATGGAGATTCAGGGAACGGAGGGATATGGAACCTGTACAGGCAGATGAGATCAACTTAACTGGGCATCATGTCTGACATAGATATGGTGGGCTGAAGGGCTGTTTCTGTTCAGGACCCTTCTTCAGGCTGATGGAGTTGCGGAGAGGAAGCTGGAAGAGAGATGGGGCTGGGACAAAGGTTGAAAAGTGATAGGTAGATACAGGAGTGGGGGCGATTGGCACAGTGTAGGAAAAAGTGACAAAAGCTGATTGGAAACAGCTCCATCCAAGACCGCAAGAAATTGCGGAAACTCAAGGTCGTAACCGTAGTCCAGACCGTTATACAAACCATCCTCTCTTCCATTGACTCCATTTACACTTCAAGCTACCTCGCAAGCCCACCAGCATAATCCAGGATGAGTCTCACCTTGGTCACTGCCTCTTCTCCTTTATCCCATCAGGCAACAAGTACAGAAGTTCGAAAACACTTACCTCCAGAATTAGGGCCAGCTGTTATCAGGCAACTGAATGGTCCTCTCATCAATTAGAGTACAGTCCTAACCTCCCAATTACCTCATTGGTGCCCTTTGAACTCTCTTTAAATAGTCTTTATTTTGCACTAAATGTTGTGCCCTTTATCCTTTATCTGTGCACTGTGGACGATTTAGTCTTTTCTTAGACTGGATAGCATGCAAAAAAAAACTTTTCACTGTACCACTGTTTTTAATCAACAAAACTAAAACTATATTGGTCAACTTGGCTCGTGTTGATATTATTAAAACCATTTAAAAAATAGATACTGGTCACCATCAAGAATACATTGGAACAGAGAACAGTACAGCACATGAACTGGCCCTTCAGCCCTCAACATTTGTGCCTTACACGATACCAGTTAGACTGATTTCATCTGCCTGTACAAGATCCATATCCCTCAATTCCCTGCACTTCCATGCGCCTATTTAAAAACCCTCTTAAACGTCTCTATGGTATCTGCTTCCACCTTGTATCTAGATCAATTCACATTTCAAATTGCATTCCTCACTATCTAGAAAGATCTTTCCATTGTGTACACAGCCCAAATCCTTATTTTCCTTCTGAAATGTAACATCTCATACTAATGCACAAGTGCCACTTACACGATTTTTTAGGCGACTACGCTGTTGCCACATGGTCGTCAGGGTGTCGCCTGTATGGTCGTGAGTAGTCTCCTCTGTTGCCTAAAGAATCGTAGTATTTTTCTGGTCTTTGCGGGATTTTTAAATGTTCAAAACTTTTCGGCAAGTAGGCGACAGTATCAACGATGAGGTAGGTTGTCGCCGGTGCTGACTTCGGTGAATTCCATTGGCTTCCAACCTACGTCAACCGGCGACAGGTACCGGAGACTGAATTGGCTTACCTTGTCATAGCTTGTTGCGGGTGTACGAAGGTTGTCGTTGGTGTGGTCGCAGGTGGACGTCCTAATGGGTTGCCGGTTATCGGTAGCTTGCCTTAAGGGCCTATCCCTCTCGGGCGATTTTTCAGGCGATTGTCAAGTTCGTGGCACTCACTGAAAAACCGGGAACTAGAACGGCGAGTGTCAGAGTAGAACACACACACACAAACACATCGCGAAGGCGGGGGCCAGGGAAAGTGGGGGAGCGCGGTCTGAAATTCACACAGTGCAAAGCCAAGGTGATACAGACACACACCGCGATGAACAGGCAGGGTCAGACGGCTAGCACAGTGTACGGTAAATCCTTTAAAAGAGAGGGGGAGGGGGGTAGAGGGGGGAAGAAGGGGGGCAGAAGGGATGGAGACACTTTTAAGAAGCCAGACAACTTTTAATAAGCCAGAGATACACAACCGTGAAGCGTGGCATTACCGGTCGGTTCTCCTTGGTTTGAAAACTCGTGCTGACGTTTTTTTCCCCCCAATGAGCCAATGAAAATACCCGGTCAGCAAAGGCGATTAACTAAAACTACCTACGACTAGCTTGACTACCTATAACTACATGGTGACCCCACTACAACTGCACCTACGACTACAAAAGTATTGTATTTTCTCCAAGGCGACCAAAAATTTGCGGCGACCATACTAAGGCTGCGACTAGTTCCCAGAATGCGGGGACTCCTCATGACCATGAGGGAGACTCACCAGAGAACACCAGCGAACATGTGCCGATCATGTGGCGAGCGCAGAGTCTCCTCCACTCGCCTAAAACGTCACCTAAGTGGGACAGGCCCTTTAGCTTGACGTCGACTAGTTGGTAGGTTGTCGTAGACATTGTCGTAGAGGGGGTCCAGTCGCCGGTTTTTCGGCGACCTGCTATGACTGTCACCGAAAAGTGGGACAGGCCCATTAGCCACTCCCATCTGCGCATTTCACCAATCAATCCCTCACTATAATTTTTAAGTCTTCCTTACTGCTTGCTTACAAATCTTGAGATTCTGTTGCTGATGGCCTGGTCTAAGTTATCTGCATATACCAAGGAAAAAAATCAACATTAAAAACACCTCAGGTACATCCCACACCGTTGCACTGAATTGTATTTTTTTAACAAAGGTTTGCGTACCTTCCGAAAACCTTTATATTCTGTGTTTATTGTACTTTTTGTCTATTACGAAGATCTATTACTCCAATATAACTCCAACACTTTATGTCTTTCTTTGGTATGAACCAGCATCTGCAGTTCTGCATTCTACCAATATAACATCAGGAGACAAAAATATACCCTATTGAATTTCGGAAGTCTTGTACATAGCATTATTGAATCAGGAAATTGGGGTCATGGACCTTTGTTGACATGAAGTGGTTTCAATCAGCAGGATTATGTGAAAGACCTTTCCTCTCATACACTTCTGTGAATAGGTCAAACAAGACTTGGAACTTGGACAACAGCATGATGACTGAATTGGAGTGACGCTGATTTAAATATTAAAATAGTCCAGGGATTCAGAGATAGTGTACAAAAATTATGTTATGTAGAAAATCAGTCCTGATCTTGATGAATGACAAAGCAGATGAAAAGGGCCCGATGGCCTACCTCTGCTCCTGTTTCTTAAGTCATTAGCTGTACGTTGATAGTACTGAAAACCACTTTGTTCTATTATTAGTATCTCAATTGAAATTATGGTACAGATACTGGAACTTGGCAGCTTTATTATACAACTAAAGACAGACACAAAAGGTGAGAGTAATTCAGGGGGTCAAGCAGTATCTCTGGATAAAAGGAATAAGTGATGTTTTGCGTCTTCTTCAGACTAATAGTCAGGGGGAAAGGGGAACAAGAGATATAGATGGTATTTAGAAGAAATGAATGAAAGATATGCAAAAAGCAATGATAATCACGGAAATGTGGGACACACTGTAGACAATTGTTGGCTATGGGATAGGTGATAACGAGTATACAGACAGAGGAACTCACCAGGATGACAATAAAACTAGAATGGTGACTAGGGTGGGGGAGGGATGGAGAGAGTAGCGATTCAAGGGTTATTTGAAGTTGGAGAAATCAATATTCATACCACTGGGTTATACAACTGCTGGATTTGTCAGATTAGAATGGAGAATCCTTTGCAGCTGTGCCAATCAAGTCTGATTACACTTTTTAAGAAGAAGATGGGCTTTAACAAGGGGAATCCAAGGATTGCAAAAGCAGTGGCCTAATGACACATTCTCAGCATCTGATAATAGAGGCGGCAAGGACCAAAAGGGAGGCATCCCACAATTGACAGCACGGATTTCATTCTTTCTGAGATAGATCAGTAAATCTTAAACTGATAGCTTGATTGATTGATGGTTTGAAACATATGTCTGTTCATCCTTTAAACAACTCGGAAAATCGGAATATTTACATTTTATTACTTTACAAAAATAATTATCTCGGAGGCCTTCTATTTATTTACAAATTACTTCTATAAAGTCAAATAAGCCTGTTTGGCATTCAGACTGCTAAGAACTGTGCATGCCCAGGTCAAAGGTCACTATGCATAAACATTGCTGGAAACCAATGGAGCTGTGTACGTATACACCTTCATTTCTTCCATTTTTTTCCAGGTTTGATTCTTCTAGGTAAGAAAATACTGCTTTCAAACTATGAATTAGTTGTATTTATTGTTCCTTTGTTGAAAGCTAAGATAATTTTGTCGTTTTTATTGCTTTATGCTTTGATGAGTGAGCGAGATCGTGCTTGTCCTTGGTCGCCCCCTCCCGGGTGTCCCGTCCCTTTCCGGGGGAGGCCAGAGGCGGCCGGAGGTGTCGGGCCGGGCTTACAGCTGGCGCGGGGAGGAGGCAGCTGAGGTTGCAGTGCTTTTTGTATATCCCCGTTGATGGCTGGTGCTCAGCTTTTGCCGGCACCGGTGGGGGTTGGCCAGCGGCTGCTGGCGTTCCCCATCGGGGAGCGGGTTCCTTGGGAATTGGAGCAGGGTTGGGCTGGATTTGGCGCTTGTTCTCCGCGCTGGCTGTGGGCCTCTGGCCGCTGGTGTCGTCGATACAGGGCTGTCGGTTGGCCCGATGGATTTGAGCTGGTATTGGTGCTTCTTCTCCGCACTGGCTGTGGGCCTGGGGCCGCTGGTGTCATCGATATGCTTCACATGTGCTTTGTGACATCCATAGATACAATACACAACATGCATAGATGTCTTCAACTGTTGTGCAAAATAGTCAAAAAATAGTAAGAGCGTTAGAATGGGTAAACAAAATCTTATTCAGAAATAATGGTTTACAAAAGTGTTACAAAGGAAGAGGGGAAAGTAGAAAGATTTAGAGATGGAGATCCATGGTATGGTGAGAAGACAGTTAAAGTTACGACATCAATGACAAAAGGTAAGATTTGCTAAAAGGCAATGTGAGCCATATGTAAGCTTTTTATTTGGATGTATTAGCATGAATTCCAATGGGAATTTCTGTATTAACGAAACTGAATGCAGCATACCACTATATTAAAAATAATTGGGAAACGTGTAAAAGTAACATCTATCTCAAGTTTTAAATGATGATTGTAGAGAGGGAAAATTCATTGCCAAAGTCTCATTCATTACCAGTTGCCCAACATGGAACATGCAAAATATGTAACATTTTTCTTAAATGGGCTACCATCAGTTTGATCTAAACTATCAGTATTGACAGACAGCTCATTCATTGTGACAAAATCACACCAAACCCAGTAATCATCGATTATCTCTCTGTCCACGGTACCTACGACTATATTTTGTTCTCCCAGAGAAATTCATACTAACAATAACTGGGTCTGCACAGAATGAGGATCAAACTTGGACATCAGATATTTTGAAGCAGCAAGCAAAAATCCTAATTTCTATTTTAAAAATAATCCTTCAGCATTTTAAAAACATGATTATGGCAATTTTTCTGAAGCCCACAAAATGGACGTCAAATAGTTATGTAAAAATACATTTAAAAGAAAACTACAAAACCAATGTAAAGATAACAAATCATTTCAGAAACAAAATTCAGATTGTGCAAACAGAATTTTGCTTTTAACTGATAAAGTAGTTCACAGATATATTGTTTTCAATCTCCCTTTAACACTTTTGCCATGAATGCATTTACTGTTTGTCATCCTGCAGTAAATAGTGACCTTGAAACTTGGATAGTGTCTCTGTAAAGTAAAGGGGCCTAAGAACATCACCTAGCTCCTGTGTGGCAGGTCCTGAGGCCCCATCTCAAAATGGTCTTATACCAATTTTGTCAAATGCCATGACTTATTTTTAAATCTCTCTAATAATCAGACAATTAAAACCGTGCAAATTGATATCAATGACCAATAAAAAGTTTAAGTTTTTTAATCAATTAGGACATAAAATAAAGAAAAACAAACTTCACCTATGTATACCTTTTTAATAAAGGTCGGAGATCTCATTCAAATAGAGTTGCCATAGAACTGTTTTTTTCCCACTGGAATATTAGGTGAATTCAGCAGCAGAATATGGTCAGATATGGACCTCCAGTTCATCTCTGATGGGCCTGTCCCACTTAGACGATTTTTCAGGCGACTGGAACGGCGACTGTCAGAGTGGGGTGGGTGGGGGACAGTCGAAACGGGAGGAGCGCTGTCCGAGTGAAATTCACACGGTGCAAAGCCAATGTGATACAGACACACATCGCGATGAACAGGAAGGTTGGCGCTGTAATTAAGATGGTGAAAGCACAGTGCACGGGAAGGGTCATGTAAGTCCTTTAAAAGAGGGGGGAGAGGGGGAGGAGTGGAGACAACTTTTAAGAAGCTAGAGATACACGACTGTGAAGCTCGGCGCACATTAACAATACCGATCTGTTTTCTTGGTTCTGAAAACTACTGCTTACGTTTTTTTTTCCCAATGAGCCAATGAAATTCACTGGTCAGCACCGGCTACAACCTACGAGAACCTTCGACCTCCTGGTAGCCCATTAGGACCTCCTGGTAACCCACCTACGGCACGAGAATTCTTGCTACTTTCTATGGCGGCTTAATTCTGGTCGCCACTAATTTCTCAACAAGTTGAAAAATTTGCGGCGACCATAATGAGGCCGTGAGTAGTTCCCAGAATGCGGGAACGCCTCACAACCAGGCGACTACCCGGCAACCCCCCGCGAACATGTGGCGACCGCATTGTCTTCTGCAGTCGCCTAAAAAGTTGCCTAAGTGGGACAGGCCCATGACTAACATCTTATAATACACAGGTACAAAAGGTCAGAAACAAACTGACCTTTAATGAGGATATCGCTGGTACTTCGCCATTGTTCTACCATACAGGGTAAGTATGTTTCAATGCAATTTTTCAATGTCATGTAAAATTAGCAATATTTAATTTCCCATTTCTGTTAATTTTCTTTAAATGATAGACCTGAACTAATTTGGAATTCAATAAGCAGTACTCATAGGATACATGCAATCTACTTTCATTATTAAACGTTTTCCAGTGATCTATTATGTTGGCGAAGTAAATTCATTTTATCTGAATCTACCCAAAATCACAAATACATTTTAATAAAAGGCAAATTCAATAGTAAATTTGATATTATATGGAGCACTTTATGTTAAACCTTTCTACCAGGAGAGGGCAACAGTGTATTTTCACTTTCCTCTGCTTCTGCCTCTTTCAGCTTCTGTTACCGACTTAATTGTAAATAAGAATTTTAATAAGCTAATTCAATCATCAATTTAGCAAATGCTAATAAAGACAATCCTAATCTCGTAATTTAAACGTCTATCACAAAATGTATATGTTGTTTTATTACAGATTCATTAAATTCTCTGTGATTCATTAAACTTAATAAGTAAATGCAGATCGTTCACTTTGCCACTTGCATACACTGGGCCAGATCTCACTGGTTAATGCCAGGGGTGCAGTTCAAAAGCTCCAATGTTTAGCCATCTGAAAAATACAGCAGGTCCAAGACTTTCGCACATGTGCCATCGAACATGGAAATGACAGATTTGGATAGATTTACATTTCTGCATCTGTCTGTTTACTCCACTGTTGAATTCCACATAATGTTTTGTGACAGAGCACACTCCTGCTACTGGTTTCCCCAACTGACTCTTGGATCTGCAATGGGTATCGTAAGGCCACAGAGGCAAAGGGAAAGGTTACCTGTTTTTAATTATTTAAGTTCTGTTCAATGTTTTAATATATTTATATGTATTATTTGTAATTATTGATTTTGGCTTTAAATACTTCATTATCTGAGGTTCTTAACCATTTTTTAAACTACCATTGACTTCTTGTATAGCCAAGGATAGGGTTTTGCTGGGTATCAAAGATTTCAAATGCATTATGCTGGACAGGCATTCTTCTTCTGCCGAAGGTCCTGCCACCACTCAAACCACACTAGTAGTTGGTCTTGGTTGCTTCTGGACATCAGGCAGGGCCCTCCAATCCTGACGAGCAAAATATGCTGGGAAATGGCAGAATGGCAATTCTTGACAACAGGAGTAGTAGATAAGCAAGATTTATCAATTTAAACATATATAATTTGCACCAAGATTAAAAGCATTATTTCACGTTGCAATTTAGATTATCCTTAAAGTGTTATCATTTCCTATACAAAGATTATAAATTTAGTTAAGAGTTAGAAATTTAAAACCTGAAAATGTTTCCCCCAATTGTTCACCAAATGGTCCATAAGATGCACAAAAATGAACAGAGCAGAAAAATGCCAACTTCAAACTTGATCAATTCTAAGTAGGCTGTAGAAATTATAATATTGGTCCCAATATTCTTGGCAAATTTACAAAACTAGAAAAGTCAAAGTAAGTTGTGCCAGGTTTCTACTTCTGTTTGCAATGTTGCATATCTTACAGGGAAGTATATGGAATGGGATAAGGTAAAGTTTCAACTAGGTTATGATGCCTGTTACTGCTGTGTTGCCAGCTTACAGACAAAATGAAGTCTGCAAGCTAAATAATCATCAATATTCAAATAATCATAAGGCACTGGAGGTTAACTAGAGACTTCAGAGAAGGAAAATGAAGGAAGGAGAAATATTTCCTAAATTATATATATATTTTACTAAAAATCCATGGCAAGCTAGCCAATTAGATTTGAAATTGGTTTGGAGGAAGGAATCAAAGGATAGTTGTGGAGGGTTGTTTTTCTGATTGGAGGCCTGTGACCAGTGATGTGCCACATGGGTTGGTGCTGGGACCCCTGCTGTTTGTTTTATACAATAATGATTTTGATGACAATATTGTTAATATTGTTTCTAAATTGGCAGATCATACTTAAATTGTTGGCACTAAAGACGTTGATGAATGATATCCAAATTTACAACAACATTTAGATCAATTGAGAAGGTGGGCCAAAAAATGGCAAATGGAATTTAACACTGAAATTAACACTGTGGTGTGTTGCACTTTTGAATGTCATACCGGGATAAGAATTGCACAGTATATGGTAGAGCCCTGGAGAGTTTTGCAGATCAAAGATCTCTGAGAGCAAGGGTATACAGATCCCTAAAAGTGACATGTCAAGTGAACGCTAAGGTGAAGAATGCTTTCCTTCATTCGGAAGGGTATTGAGTACAAAGGTTGGAATATCATGATGTAGCTGCACAAGCTGCATTAGTGAAACCACACTTAATGGTTCTGGTCGCCATCTAACACTGGTGGGCATAGGCTTAATGTGACAGGGGAGAGATTTACAAGGGACTTCAGGGGCAACTTTTTCCACACAGAGCGTTGTTTGTATCTGGAATGAGCTACCAGGGGAAATCATAGAAGCTGAAACAAGTATGA
Organism: Okamejei kenojei; assembly: GCA_035221665.1. Taxonomy (NCBI): domain Eukaryota; kingdom Metazoa; phylum Chordata; class Chondrichthyes; order Rajiformes; family Rajidae; genus Okamejei; species Okamejei kenojei. Next base: position 17,776,656 of record CM069140.1, on the reverse strand, counting down.
TGTTTTGAAGATATTTGGACAGATATATGGATCAGAAGGATTTAGAGGGCCAAATGTAGACAAATGGGACCAGCGCAAGATGCCAACTTGGTCAGTATGGACAAGGTGGGCCAAAGGTCCTATTACTGTGCTGTATAGTTCTACGACTATAACTGTAACTAAGATTGTCAGAGCCTGTTCAGTAATATTGACAAGTATATTTTCAAGAATTATTTTAATGTATCTCCATCAACAGCAAATCCGAATGCTGATGATACGGTAACCAAGAGGAAAGAAGAAAGGCATGTTGGCCTACATGCACAGATGATAAAGGACGTCAGTATTTTGAATAACATTTATAAAGTAGCATTACCAAAAATAAACTGAACCCAACAAGTGATTCTTCAAGAATCAGACTGTTCAAGTGAAGAAATACGAATATAAGGATGGAAAAAATAACAGGACTGTATGACGAGAAAATAACCAGGAAGAGGCAATTGTACGCAGCCAAGTAATGTGGGTGAATGGCAGGATTTCCATCAAATTGTAATTTACATTTCATATGTCAATTGTTAGCACACACAGACAAATTAAATACTAAAAAGTGTAGGAAAGAACTGCAGATGCTGGTTTAAATCGAAGGTAGACACATAATGCTGGATTAACTCAGCGGGACAAGCAGCATCTCTGGAGAGAAGGAATGGGTGACGTTTCGGGTCGAGACCCTTCTTTGGGACAGAGATAGAATGTTGTAGGAGACAGTAAGACTGGTGGGAGATCTGGGTAGGGGGAGGGGATGGAGAGAGAAAGCAAGGGCTATTTGAAGTTAGAGAAGTGAATGTTTATACCGCTGGGGTGTAAGCTACCCAAGCGAAAAATGAGATGCTGTTCCTCAATTTGCACTGGGCCTCACTCTGACAATGGAGGTGGCCCATGACAGAAAGGTGAGATTGGGAATGGAAGGGGGAGTTAAAGTGCTGAGCAACCGGGAGATCAGGTATGTTAAGGCGGACTGAGTGGAGGTGTTCAATGAAACGATCGCTTGTGCTTGGTCTCGCCGATGTACAGGAGTTGACACTTGGAAATACGGATGCAGTAGATGAGGTTGGAGGAGGTGCAAGTGAACCTCTGGCTCACCTGAAAAGAATGTCAGGGTCCTTGGATGGAGTCGAGAGGGGGAGGTAAAAGGACAGGTGTTGCATCTCCTGCGGCTGCAGGGGAAAGTACCTGGGGAGGGGGTGTTTTGGGTGGGAAGGGACGAGTTGACCAGGAGTTCCGGAGGGAATGGTCTCTGCCGAAAGCAGAAAGGGGGGGGGGGGGGGGAGAGATGGGAAGATGTGGCCAGTAGTGGGATCCCGTTGGAGGTGGTGAAAATGTTGGAGGATTATTTGCTGTATGCGACGGTTGATGGGGTGGAAGGTGAGGACAAGGGGGACTCTGTCCTTGTTATGAGGGGGAGCAAGAGCGGAGCTGCGGGATACCGAGGAGACCCAAGTGAGAGCCTCATCTATAATGGAAGAGGGGAATCCCCGTTTCCTAAAGAATGAGGACATCTCCGATGCCCTGGTATGTAAAACCTCATCCTGAGTGCAGATGCAGGTGTAGATGGAGGAATTGGGGGTAGAGGATAGAGTCTTTACAGAAAGCAGGATGGGAAGAAGTGTAGTCTAGATAGCTATGGGAGTCAGTAGGTTTGTAGTAGATGTCAGTCAATAGTCTGTCTCCTGTGATGGAGACGGTGAGATCTAGAAAGGGTAAAGAGATGATGGAGATAGTCCAAGTGAATTTGAGTGCAGGATGGAAATTGGTTGTGAAGTTTATGACGTCAGTGAGTTCTCCATGTGTGCATGAGGTAGCACCGATGCAGTCATCAATGTAGCGGAGGTAGAGTTCGGGGATAGGACCAGTCTACATCTGGAACAGTGATCGTTCAACGTACCCTACAAAGAGGCAGGCTTAGTCAGGGCCCATGCGAATGCCCATGGCTACATCTTGGATTTGGAGGAAGTGGGAGGAGTCAAAGTAGAAGTTGTTGAGGGTAAGGACCAGCTCTGCTAGGTGGAGGAGAGTATTAGTAGATGGAAATTGGGTCTGCCAGGTTAGTTCTGTTTGTGGATTTTGGGGAGAAGATAAAATCAGGCAATGCGGGCCTCGGGAATGATAAGTTATAACAAAGAGTTATAACAAAATAGGGATTAACGGGTCCCTTGTCAGAATGGCAGGCAGTGGGGTACCGCAAGGATCGGTGCTGGGACCGCAGCTATTTACAATATATATTAATGATTTAGATGAAGGGATTACAAGTAACATTAGTAAATTTGTAGATAACACAAAGCTGGGTGGCAGTGTGAACTGTGAGGAGGATTATCTAAATGGTGTCAAGTTGTGAAAGGGGGAAGTACAATGGGATCTTGGTATCGTTCATCAGTCAATGAAAATAAGCATGCAGGTACAGCAGGCAGTGAAGAAAACGAATGGCATGTTGGCCTTTATAACAAGGGTTGAGTATAGGATCAAAGAGGTCCTTCTGCAGTTGTACAGGGCCCTAGTGATACATTTGAGGAAGGACATTCTTGCTATTGAGGGAGTGCAGCGTAGGTTTACAAGGTTAATTCCCAGGATGGTGGGACTGTCATATGCTGAGAGAATGGAGCGGCTGGGCTTGTGTACTCTGGAATTTAGAAGGATGAGAGGATATCTTATTGAAACATAAGATTATTAAGGGTTTGGACACGCTAGAGGCAAGAAACATGTTCCTGATGTTGGGGGAGTCCGGAACCAGGGGCCACAGTTTAAAAATAAGGGGCAAGCCATTTAGAAGGGAGATGAGGAAACACTTTTTCACACAGAGAGTTGTGAGTCTGTGGAATTCTCTGCCTCTGAGGGCGGTGGAGGCTGGTTCTCTGGATACTTTCAAAAGAGAGCTAGATAGGGCTCTTGAAGATAGTGGAGTCAGGGGATATGGGGAGAAGGCAGGAATGGGGTATTGATTGTGGATGATCAGCCATGATCACATTGAATGGCGATGCTGGCTTGAAGGGTCGAATGGCCTACTCCTGCACCTATTGTCTATTGTCTGTGATATTACGTTCTGGTGCTCGTCTGCGCGGCCATGGTCCAAGGATAAGTAGGAGGAGTCTGAGAGTTGTCGCCTGGCCTCAGCCCGGTCGAGGTCAGCGCGGCAGACTACCACGGCACCTCGCTTGGGTTTGATTATCAAGTCGGGGTTGCTGCAGAGTGATGGAAGGCTTGATTACTGAAAATTTGGATACTAGATATGATAACATGACGAGGGAAACTGTGCATGATAGTGAAAGAAATATGTCTAATATCAATATTAATAATAAACAATGCCTAATATGCAAAATCTTACCTGTCAAACAATATTATTTGATGGGTTTGACTGGCAGTGTAGCCATCTCTTTTATTCATCATTTCAGAATAGTTTATATGCATGGATTTCCAATTAAAATAGTAGCTGCAAATCCGTTAAACTGCTCATCAGTTTTATTGGAAAGAAATCTCTCATTATTTTAACAACAAAGTTTTATTTGAGCACATTTACATTAATGTGGTGGTGAGCTTCCTACTATTTAAGAGAACATTTACAATTCATACCAATAAATCTAGCTTTACACAAGGAATGATTTAACCATGAATGAACCTCGGGGAAAGGAAGTAAGAATCCTGGAATTATTTAATGGAAAATTTGTGCTCTGTGATGGTAGCACGAGGCATCAATCCTGTCCTTTTATCTTTTCCTTACCACCACCGAGGGACCCAAACAATCCTTTCAAATGAAGCAGCATTTTACATATACTTCATCCCATCTCTCCATTCAGTGTTCATAATATGGTTTCCTCAGCGTTGCATTTGTGATCAGTCCACAAGGATAACTTATAGCTTCCTGTTGGCTGCTATTTTAATATTCCATTCCACTCAGAGAAGGAGGACTTATCTATCTATAAAGGAGTAAACGGGTCCTTTTCACAATGGCAGGCAGTAACTAGTGGGGTACCGCAGGGCTCAGTGCTGGGACCCCAGCTATTTACAATATATATTAATGATCTGGATGAGGGAATTGAAGGCAATATCTCCAAGTTTGCGGATGACACTAAGCTGGGGGGCAGTGTTCGCTGTGAGGAGGATGCTAGGAGACTGCAAGGTGACTTGGATAGGCTGGGTGAGTGGGCAAATGTTTGGCAGATGCAGTATAATGTGGATAAATGTGAGGTTATCCACTTTGGTGGCAAAAACAGGAAAGCAGACTATTATTTAAATGGTGGCCGATTAGGAAAAGGGGAGATGCAGCGAGACCTGGGTGTCATGGTACACCAGTCATTGAAAGTAGGCATTGCAGGTGCAGCAGGCAGTGAAAAAAGCGAATGGTATGTTAGCTTTCATAGCAAAAGGATTTGAGTACAGGAGCAGGGAGGTTCTACTTCAGTTGTACAGGGTCTTGGTGAGACCACACCTGGAGTATTGCGTGCAGTTTTGGTCTCCAAATCTGAGGAAGGACATTATTGCCATAGAGGGAGTGCAGAGAAGGTTCACCAGACTGATTCCTGGGATGTCAGGACTGTCTTATGAAGAAAGACTGGATAGACTCGGTTTATACTCTCTGGAATTTAGGAGATTAGAGGGGATCTTATAGAAACTTACAAAATTCTTAAGGGGTTTGGACAGGCTAGATGCAGGAAGATTGTTCCCGATGTTAGGGAAGTCCAGACAAGGGGTCACAGCTTAAGGATAAGGGGGAAATCCTTTAAGACCGAGATTGAGAAAGACTTTCTTCACACAGAGAGTGGTGAGTCTCTGGAACTCTCTGCCACAGAGGGTAGTTGAGGCCAGTTCATTGGCTATATTTAAGAGTGAGTTGGATGTGGCCCTTGTGGCTAAGGGGATCAGAGGGTATGGAGAGAAGGCAGGTACGGGATACTGAGTTGGATGATCAGCCATGATCATATTGAATGGCGGTGCAGGCTCGAAGGGCTGAATGGCCTACTCCTGCACCTAATTTCTATGTTTCTATGTTTCTATCTCAGAATCATAGGAGTTATACAGCATGGAAACAGGCCCATCAGCCCAACTTGCCCCTGCCAACTAACATCCCCTACACGAATCCCAAGTGCCTGCATTTGGCCCATATCCTTCAAAACCTACTCTATCCATGTACCTTTGCAAATGTTTTTTAAACATTGTGATAGTACCTGCCGCAACTACCTCCTCTGGTAGCTCATTCCATATACCCACCACCTTTTGTATAAAACAGTTGCCCCTCACATCTATATTACTAAAACTCTTCTCTTGTTTGTGTGTATGTATACATTGTGCGTGTGCGTGTGTGTGTCATCTGAGCACAATTTGGTTAATTCCTATTTTCTTCCAAATGCTAGGCCACAGCCATACCATTTGCACACATCCTACTCACATTTTCCCCCTGGAGGTGATAAACATCTTCCCGTCGCATTTCCACTTATATTTCTGAACTTTAAAATCCTTGACATTTTAAAAACAGCCCAAACTCGCCCATTTTGAGAAAAACAAAACCGACTGACATCACATTGCACTCGCAAGACAGGACGGGACACTCCGGGAGGACGGAACACTCCAGGAGGGTGGGGCACTCCAGTGCTCGCGATCCGGCACCGAGTGACATCACAATGCACTCGCAAGGCAAGATGGGACACTCCGCGAGGGTGGGGGCTCGTGGTTAACGAGGATTGGCGGCGGCTGCCGGCCTCCCGGTGGGGAGGCTGCTGCCGCGAGTCGTGCCTGGCCACTGGGCCTGGGCTGGAGTCCAGCCTGGAGCTGGAGTGAGGGCTGAGCCCGGGGCTTGGGATGGGGCCGTGACCGGGGCCGAGGAAGAAGTGGCTGGTGGAACCAAGGACGAGCCTGGGTCCAGCATCAGGGACGGTGAGGTCGGAACCTGCACTGGAGCCCAGGCGGCGGCCGAACAGACGGCTGGAGGCTGCCGCTGGAACCAAGGAAGAGGCTGGATCTACAGCCAAGGCCGAGGTCCAGGCCCTGGCATTGTTCTACCACCTGGGTAGGTCCTGGGGCAGGGAATGGGAGTGAGGGGAGGAGGATGAGGGAAATGAGGGGGAGGGAGATGGGGTGGAGGAGGGAGATGACTCCTCCCTATATACCCTCACTCCTACTCTCTCTATCCCCCTCCCTCTCTACCCCCCTCCCTCACCCTCTCTACCCTCCCTCCCCATCAACTCTACCCCCTCCTTCTCCCTCTCTCTCTTGACCCCCTCTGCCTCTCTCCCTCTCTACCCCCTTCCCTCTCCATCTCTACCCCCCTCCCTCTCTATGGATTGAAGAGGGAGGGGGAAGAGGAAGAGGGAGTGCTGGGGGATGAGGAGAAATGAGCTGGGCCTGCATAGTTGGGGAATCTTGCATCGGCTCAGCAAACCCATCTGCACTTGGTCTAGTTACTATTAAAATCTCTCTCTCATCCCTCCTCTGGTTCTTGTTTTCCTACTCTGGATAAAAGACTCTGTGCATTTACCCTATCTAATCCCCTTATGATCTTATAACATCTCTATAAGAGCACTCCTCATCCTCCTGCACTCCATGGAATAAAGCCCTAGCCTGCTCAATCTACCCCTACAGCTCAGGCCCTCTAACCCAAAACTGAACATAACACTCCAAACATGGCCTCACCATTGTCTTGTACTACTGCAACAACACCTCCCAACTTCTTTACTCAATACTCTGACTAATGAAGTCCAATGTGCCGAAAGTCTTCTTGACCACCTATCTACCTGCAATGGGACTTTGAAGGAACAATGTACGTGCACTCCGAGATCCCTCTGCTTTGGAACACTCCCCACAGGCCTGCCATTCACTCTGTAGGTCCTGCCCTGGTTATACTAACCAAAATGCAAGACCTTGCACTTATTTCTATATAGAATTCTACAACGTCAGACACCTTACTTTGTTTGTCTGTATCGGAACTTGCCGTGCCTATTAGCCGTGTTCAACGTCACAATGAGAATCCAATGGGTCCGCATCTACACAGTTGGGGCCTGTTGAATTAATACTTACGTGTTCATCTTACGTCACAACGGTAAGACGGCAGCCGGAACCGCGCGTGCGCAGTTGGGGGCGGGTAGCCAGAGCATTAAACATAAGATTTTTTTTTTTTTTTTAAAGAAATCGCCATTTTCATTGAGATTGATTTTATGCTAAAAAACCCTCAATTTTAATCAAATTCTTCCGTGATCATCTATCTACAGGGATGCCAACCCTAAATTTAGTTCACAGTAACATTCAACCCATTTGTCAGTAACAAATGGGGGTAAATGCATTTCTCTCAGTAACATGTTGCGGCACCAGAAATATGCATGGCAACCACCCAAAATCTGCAACGCGCGTTGAATCCAACCTTCCTTTTTTCAACTAGTACTATATACAAACTCATTAAACACACATAAACATCCTTTAGTATACACAGTATCACTTAAAAGATGTACTTATATATATTTTGATGAGTCTTGAATGCTTTAGCCTTCAGGCACAGCTAACAATACTTTTCATACTTTCAGTTTCCTTCTCACCTGACTCTAGTCTGAAAAGGGGTCTCGACCCAAAGCATCACCTATTCATTTTCTCCAAGATGCTGCCTGCCCCACTGAGTTACTCTGGCATTTTGTGTCTATCTTCAGTGTAAACCAGCATCTGCAATTCCTTCCTGCACACACTATGTACATAGGTGTATACAATGAATGTTTTGTTGCTTAGTATGTGTTTTACAGAGTACTGTGCTTACATATGTTGCACTGCTGCAAGTAAGTTTCATTGTTCCCTTTCAGGACACATAAGTTCATAAGATATAGGAGCAGTGAGGCCATTCAGCCCATCAAGTCTATTCCGTCATTCAATAGTAGCTGATCTATCTTTCCCTCTGGACCCCATTCTCCCGCCTTCTCATAACCGTTGACATCCAAGCAAGAATCTGTCACTCTCACCTTAAAAATACCCATTGACTTGGCCTCCGCAGCCTTCTGTAGTAATGGTTCCCCCAGATTCACCGCCCTCGGACTAAATAAATTCCTCCTCATCTCCCCCCTAAAAGGTACGTGACAAAGGTAAAGCGTTGTGTAAATGTCTGAAGGAAGGGTCTCGACCCGAAACGCCGCCTATCTCCTTGGCTCCTTCGATGCTGCTGCACCCGCTGAGTTTCTCCAAGCCTTTTGTGTACCCCCAAAGGTAAAACATTGTTGACTCTTGGAGTGGTTTGAAGGAGGTGCTGAGCTGGGCTCCACTTACCTTCATGAAGGGAGCTGCCGTAGGACGAGGCGCTGGCGCTGGCCCTGCTGCTGCTCTTTAACATGGTGAGGACCTGCTCCTGGACCCTCATGCTCTTCTGCTGGCTGCCCTGCCGGTGCTCGTTGCGCTGGTCCAGCTGTCGGTCGGACGGGACGGCCAGGGTGGAGACCGGGGCGTCCGACGGCAAGGCGGACTTGAGAAAGTGAACGTCCAGCATCGCTGCGTTCATTCTCGCTGGCTCTTTCCCCTCCCGAGGAAAGTGTGTCAAAGGTGCGCTGGTGTTCGCCCGACCTGGACAACGATGAAGTCCTCTCCCTCCCTCCTCCCTCCCTCCTTCGCCGGTGGCTATGATCAAAGATCCTACAGCGATCTTTGCCTGTGATCTCCCTGACTTTCCGCGGTGGGGCTGGGCCCGAGGGAGGAGACTGGTGCCCTGCCCCGTCGCTGCCTGCCTGCTACAACGTGGAGCTCCATCTTCCCAGGTGAGTGAGTTCCCAGGTTGCACGTGTCCAACCGCCGCTCGTTCCCGTTCCCGCCCTTCCCGCTGCACGTGTCCAACCGCCGCTCGTTCCCGCCCTTCCCGCTGCACGTGTCCAACCGCCGCTCGTTCCCGCTCCCGCCCTTCCCGTTTATTGTTTTGATTATTTTTCGTTCCCGCCCTTCTCCGTAACGACATGTTTGGCTGCCGGAACACCGTAATAAGGTTATTTCGCCGGGACAAAATACGGCAAATCCGGGACACTTGGCATCTCTGTATCTACCTATACTATTACTAAAACGCTCATCTTGACTACTTCTGGTTTGCGTTTTTATTAATGTGCGTTAAAACGATAACATATATCGCTAGGATTTTTTTTGCCACTTTACTCACCGTTCTCCTCTGCTCCAAGCGCACCAAAGTTTGTTCTGATCGGCGAAATATTAGAAAAGTTATGCAGGTTTAAAAATCGTGAGATCAGCAGATTGGTCTTATCGCCTGTCTGTCACCATGAAGGTTAAGTCCTTTCCGGTACCCGCGGAGACTAAAGTCCGGGAGGCGGTGCTGAGTCCGTGAGCAGCGTGCGGCGAGTGAACCGGGAGCTGTTATGTTGAACCGGAAGCCTCTGAGTGAAGTCGGAGTGGGACCGGGAGCTACTGCGTGAGGCCAAAAGCTGAAGGTGCTAGGTGAGCAGAGTGCGAGCTGCATCTGCTGCGACCACCTCCCCTTCACCCATCCCCCCCTTCCCCTACCCGCCTACCCCCCCACAACCCCTACCCCCACACCCCCCGTTAGCCCCACACCCCCCCCTTAGCCCACACCCTCCCCCTTAGCCCCACATCCCCCCTTCCCCACCCCCCCTTTCCATCTGTGTTTAGGTTATTTTAAAGAAAAATGCAGAAATCAACATTTTCATTTATATTAATTTTATTCTAAAAAAAGTGAATTCCAATACAGAATGTCTGGTTTTATTTTCCACAATTTTCAGAATGGCTCAGTCACAATTAACAATCTAAGACACAAATATAACTTTGAAATTAAGTCAGAATTTAGTGTTCAGGAGCACAAGTAACTGAAATGCCTTTATAAACACATAATTGGAACAAAATCGTTTGTGCACATACATTAAAAAAAAAGCCAAGTCTGGTTTAATCAAACGTTATTACAAATTATTGGAGATTAAGAAAAAAAATGCCTTTTTTTAAAGATACAATTCCGAATAAAAATGAAAACTATTTCAAAAACCAGTCTGGGCTATTTAGGGTTACCTTTGCTGATTTACACATTGCCATTTTAATCTACTTCCCAACGCAGTGGTCCGAATATCTGCGCCTTTTTAATGTAATACTTCCATGTGACAGGGATCCCAGGGGTCCATGCTTGGCCTAGTATTAGCTGTTTCTCTTTCCTTAAATGTTGCTTGACCTGCTGAATTTTCGCAGCATTTTCAAATTTTATTTCACATTTCACATTTTATTTCACATTTTTGGCAATTTTTGATTTTCCTTGTGTGAAATACTTATGTGATAAACTACCCTTGAATGCTAAGGTCAAACTGATTGCTGACAACACCATGCAAAAATGCAGTAAAACAGCTAGCTGGTGCTTCAATGCAATAATGTTGTCACAGGAGCTTCTCTTTCCACTTAATGTCAATGATAAAATCTGATATATTATACAATAGACAAGAGGCAATAGGTGCAGGACTAGGCCTTTTGTCCCTTCGAGCCAGCACCGCCATTCAATGTGATCATGGCTGATCATCCCCAATCAGTACCCCGTTCCTGCCTTCTCCCCATATCCCCTGTCTCTGCTATCTTTAAGAGCCCTATCTAGCTCTCTCTAGAAAGTATCCAGAGAACCGGCTTCCACTGCCCACTGAGGCAGAGAATTCCACAGACACAACTCTCTGTGAGAGGAAATGTTTCCTCATCTCCATTCTAAATGGCTTACCCCTTATTCTTAAACCATGACCCCTAGTTCTGGACTCCCCCAACGTCGGGAACACGTTTCCTGCCTCTAACGCAGACCTCCCAACATTTGATTGTCAAAATTCATAATATTTCCCCTCAAAATTCATATTTTTAAATGAAAATTCATAATATGTCGCGGCGCCCTATTCGGGGTCCCATGTCACAAATTCTAAATTGTGAAGAAGTATTTTAAATGCCAAAATGTGAAAAAGGTACATGTATGCTGAAACATTTATAATTCTTTGTTAAACTTTGATAAACTGGCAATTAGTTCAACTCAAGGGCATAAAGGAAACATACCTGGAAGATATGAGATCTATAAATTAGGTAATTAATGGTTGTATTCAAATACTTAGCACAAAAGGATGCAGAATATATTGTACGTAATGTATTTCAATTCAAATTTTAAACAAATATAATCTGTGTAGTTCCAGTCATCATTGCAAAATGCATTTCATTTTTTTGATGGGTAATTAGTGATTAATTACTATTTCATGGGTATCTGTGTCCTCTTTTACCCCACCAGAATAAAAAAAACAATGCAAATTATGTAAACATCATTACAAAGTCATCTGTTACTTTGTTCTATGTTTCCGTGTTGTGGACGAACGTTGGGAAAATGAATTCCACAAGCGAAACGAAGAAAGGGTTATGCATAAATCTGTTTGTTTTATAAATTGTAAGTATCTGTGCCTAGTCTGGTATAAAATTACTGAAGGAGCATACGACTCTTTAACTCTTGCTAAATTTCTATTGTTAAATGTCACGCTACTTTAACATTCAGATAGAATTCATGTATTAAAATAAATATGTTTTTATTTCTATTCACAAAGAACACAGAGACTCGATTATACACTGACAAGTGTCCTGCGGACACTACAAGTTATAAGTTGGGTCTAGTTGGGATTAGTTTTCAAGAGTGCAATGTTTACTTTCTGTTACGCAAGCCGATTCCCGCTGAAGCGGATCGTAGATTTTGATTATTGTATTAAACAGTTAATATTTCGTGGTGGTGATGATTGTTGGGGTCCTACAGAATTTACCTGCATGTTTACAATAGTTCTTGGCTCCTGTGACACAATGAAGAGCAGCAAAAAATCCGGAACAACTCATTCGGTTCTATTTGTTTTTTGTCAAGCACAGCGTATACAATCGCTTACAAAGAAACTAAAACAAGCTACAATGCAAAAGGGGAGGGAAATCACGATCCAGCGAGATCAGAACGTAGACCTTGTAAGCAGTGATGACCTGGGTGCAAAATAAAGAAACAAAAAGCACTCGGAGAGGCGGGCAGACGGGGCAAGGAGTGGCGCCCTGCCTCCGCCGAGTGTGCCCGGCGGCGCGACCCCCGCGGGCAGAGTTTCCAGGAAGAAGCCAAGTGACACTGCCTTACCTCTTCTGAACTGGCTTTCGCCGCTTACGGCTGGCGTAAATACTGCTGGAGTTCATGCTCGTCGTTGACCTCCAAAGAAAAAGAGGTGCAGGAACCGCCTGCTCGTTTGCTCGGTCTCTGCCCGTGCCCGTGCCCGTGTCCGTGTCCGTGTGTGAGAGTGAGCGCCGCTCGCTTTGCTGCCCGTCTTCGTCTCCCTTCCTCGCCGGCTTGCTTCAGCGCGGCAGTCGGCGGGCCAGAGCACCGATTAATCCAAAAGAGGGAAGGAAGGCGAGCGAAACGCTCTTATTCTCCACTTCTACGTTTTTGTTGTTGCGCTCTCTCTCTCTCTCACTCACTCACACACACACAACCAACGATCACCTTGCTCTAGTATATTTGCACACAAGCTCGCTTCTTCCTTATTAGACGGAGCCGGGGGAGTGGGCGGGGTTGCAGAGGTGTCTGCGGCCTAAAAAGCGGGATAGTTGGGAGGTCGGTACATGGTATCGGAAATGTCAATTTAGCGGGATAATTAGGTTACAAATCGGAATGGCGGGAAGGGAACCTAAAAAGCGGGAATATCCCGCCAAAAGCGGGATAGTTGGGAGGTCTGCTAACGTGTCCAAACACTTTTTAATATTATACGTTTCAATAAGATCCCCCTCCCCATCTAAACTCCAGAGTATACAAGCTCAGCCACTCCATTCTCTCAGCATATGGCAGTCCTCCCATCCCGGGACTTAACCTTGTAAACCTACGCTGCATTCCCTCAATGGCAAGAATGTCCTTCCTTAAATTAGGGTACCAAAATTGCACACAATACCCCAGGTGTGGTCTCATTAACAACTACAACTACAGATGGACCTCTTTGCTCCTATACTCAACTCCTCTTGTTATAAAGGCCAACATGCCATTCGCATTCTTCACTGCCTGCTGTACCTGCATGCTTACTTCCATTGACTGATGAACAAGGACCAGCAGATCCCGTTGTACTTCCCCTTTTCCCAACTTGACATCATTTAGATAGTAATCTGCCTTCCTGTTTTTGCTACCAAAGAGGATAACCTCACATTTATCCACATTAAACTGCATCTGCCATGCATCTGCCCACTCACCCAACCGGTCCAAGTCACCCTGCATTCTCATAGCATCCTCCTCACAGTTCACACTGCCACCCAGCTTGTGTGTCATCTTGCAATCACATTTGGCTCAATTGTATACTTCTGAATCCCTTCAATCTAGAATTAGTCAATTTTGATGGTGTATTGTAAATAGCTGCTGCCAGTCCCAGCACCAAGCCTTGCGGTACCCCACTTGTCACTTGCCCTGCCATTCTTAAATGGAACCAGTTAATCCCCTACTCTTTGTTTCCCTGTCTGCCAACCAATTTTACTACCATGTGAGCACTCTTACCACAATACCATGTGCCCTAATTTTTGCCCCCACTAATCTCCAATGTGGGTCTTATCAAATGCTTTCTGAAAGTCTCAGGTTCAACTACATCCACTGGCTCTCCTTTGTCCATTTTATCCAAGTTAAACATCCTCAAAAAATTCCAGAAGATTCAGTCAAGCGCTGATTTGCCTTTCGTAATCCATGCTGACTCGACCGATCCTGTTACTGCCATCCAAATGTGCCGCTATTTCATCTTTTATAATCGACTCCCACATCTTCCCCACCACTGGCTAACTGGTCTATAATTCCCTGTTGTTCTCCTCTCCCGCCTTTCTTAAAAAAAGAAAGTGAGGTGATAAACATTAAGCTACCCTCATCCACAGGAACTGATCCTGAATCTATGGAACATTGGAAAATTATCACCAATGCGTCCACGATTTCTAGAGCCACTTTCTTAAGTACTCTGGGATGCAGACCATCAGGCCCTGGAGATTTATCAGCCTTCAGTCCCATCATCTTACCAGCACCATTTCCTGCCTAATGTGGATTTCCTTCAGTTCCTCCATCACCCCAGACCTTCTGGCCACTAGTACATCAGGAAGATTGTTTGTGTCCTCCTTAGTGAAGACGGATCCAAAGTACCTGTTCAACTCATTTTCCATTTCCTTGCTCCCCATAATAAATTCACTTTTCAGTCTTCAAGGGTACAACTTTGGTCTTAACTAATTTTTTCCTCTTCAGATAAACCGAGTGATCCACATTCAGATACAATGTGGGGAAATCTCAAGAATGGCGCCTGCCTAGTGGCGACATTTGCGGGTCTCCGGAACATAAAAGGGCTCAAACTACACTTCCAACAACTTACCAGATCAGGAAAACGGCAGAAAACTGTGGCCGTTTCGATAATGCCTGCTTGAGACGCCCCAAGGGCTCACCTCGCAAATTTCTCGATCTTCCGCAGCTGCGGGGAGCCCCGGACTTAAAAAATTTTTCCCCTACGCTGGCCGGAGGAGGGGAATCATCCACCGACCCCGACTGAGGAAACGCAGTTACCTGTTACCTGTAGACCCCCCGGGATGACCTCCAGAGCCCACGGGCCTGTATACTTCCAGGAACAAACGGAGCTGGAGTTGCAGCTGTCGACTTTGAGGGAACCCCCGTTCGTTACGGAGTTGGAGCTGCCGTCTGCGAAGGAATCCCGTTTCCAGTGCAGGTCCTCGCAAGGAAAATTACCGCCAGGTACAGTAAAGCTCAGTACCTGGAAACAAAGGGGTGAAGCCTCCATTAATGTCCGAAACATGGCCGTGCGGGCAGCACTTCAGTCAGACTGAAGCGCTGGGGAGGTCGAACCCCCGCTCTCCCTACTATCCTACTGGCAAATGTTACAGTCCCCTTGAGAAATAAAGTGGAGGACTTAAGGGCAAGGCTGCTTTATCAAAGGGAGCTGAGGGAATGCTACTTGTGTCCCTGTTTCACAGAGACATGGCTCAGTCCACAGCTCCCCAGAGCTCAACGGTACAGCATGAAGGGTTATCCATCCACCGCAATGGAACTGTACACTGGCATCTGGGAAAGGGAGAGGAGGGGGCAATCTGCCTCGTGGTCAACGCTGCGTGGTGCTCAGATGTTGGCAGTCCTGTCCAACTCCTGCTCTCCACACCTCGAACATCTGGATCGGTGAAGTGCCGTCCCTTCTACCTTCCGAGGGAATTCACCTCCCATCACATCCATTACCGCGGTCAACATCCCATCCGGCAGACATCCGTCTGGCACAGGGAGGAGCTGCTGTGCCGTGGGTCAACAAATACCAGACATCTTACCCCGAGGCATTTACCACCATTTGCTGGGGACTTCAATAAGGCAAACCTGAAGAAATCACTCTCCAACTTCCATCCAACATGTCTCTCTGCTGCACCAGAGGCGACCAAACACCCCTTGGACCACTGCTACACCACCATCAAGAATGCCTCTGACCGCTCTATCCCTGGCCCCTCCACTTCGGTAAATCCGACCATAATATCGGGTGATGCTGCTTCTCCTCCTGCCTTCAGGCAGCAATTAAAGAATGCACCCCCAGAGGTGAGGACAAGTAACAGAGCTGGTCGGGGGGGGGGGGGCAGAGGAACAACGACAGGACCTGTTTGAGTTCGTAGACTGGACAATGTTCTAAGGACTCGGCAAACGGACCTTGAACGAATACGCCAGCAGTCGTTATAGACATTTTTGTTAAGAAATGTGTGGAGGAACTGCATCCCCACCAAAACATTCCGAGTATTTCCCAATCAGAAACCTTGGAGTGTTGGGGAACTTTGAGATCCGCACTCTTCTGAAGACCAGACACTGGGCATCTCATGTCTGATGATTACAGTGGTCCTACAAGAAGTCAGATACTACCTTGGTAAGGCCATCAAAAAGGCCAAAAGGGACATTTCTGCTCCAAGCTGGAGGATGAGACCAGATGTACGGCAGCTGTGGCGGGGCCTGAATGCCAAACTCCACCTCCTACAAAGGCGAAAAACAAGAGCAGCTCGAATGTCGGCCGAAACATCACATCCTCTGACGAGCTCAATGCGTTTTACGGCAACGCTTTGATAGGGAGAGCACCAGATGTGCCTACCAAGCCCCCAGTTTGCTGTGACGGTATTTCAGTCTCAGTCAACAGAGGGCCCGATGTACAGGAATCCTTCAGAGGGATGAACCCTCGAAAAGCGTCCCTGGACCTGATGGTATACCTGGTTGTGTTCTAAATACCCTGTTGCAGACCAACTGGCTGGAGTTTTTTTTTACGGACATTTATCAACCCACGTGGATCACTTCTGAGGTCCTGAGGTTTCCCCACCTGCTTCAAAAAATGGGCATCAATAATACCGTGGTCCAAGAAGAGCAAGGTGACGTGCCTCAATGACTATCGACCAGTTGGCACTAACGCCTGCGGTGATGAAGTGCTTTGAGAGGTTTGATCAATGACGGCAAAATCAAACTCCCTAGCTCGACAAAACCTGGACCCCACTGCAGTTTGCTTAACCGCCACAACAGAATCAAGGGGTGAATGCAATCTCGCTGCCACACTCCGCTCTGGACCACTTGGACAACCCAAAAACTCAAATGTCAGGCCTGTTATACATCGATTACAAGCTCAGCATTTAACACAATCATCCCCTCTCAATCTGGTGACGCAAACTCGCAGAACTGGGTCTCTGCGCATCCCTCTGCAATTGGATCCTCGACTTCCTTGCATTCACAGACCACAGTCTGTTGTATTTGGTGGGAAGCGATGTGTCCAGACTCCGATAACACAATCAGCTACGGGAGCACCTAAGAGCTGCGTGCTCAGCCCCCTGGGCTGTGCTCACTCTATATTCATGGCTGCGTAACCGGTCATAGTGCGAACTCCATCAATCATTGTTTTCGCTGACGACTACCTCTGTTGTGGGACGTTTTCACTGATTAGGGATGGTCAGTGATAGAAGAGAGATCAAGAGCTACTGTCCATTTATATGATGCCAGCACACATAACCTGGCCCTACAACACAGCAAAACCTAAGAACTGATGTGTGGGACTTCTGTGAAGGAGTACGGGATGGGGACCCACAGTCCTGTTTATACACAGTCCCTGGTTGAAAGGGGTCAAGAGCATCAAATTCCGGGGCTGTACACATCTCTAAAGATCTCTCTCCAGCTCCCTGTTTCCTAGAAATACAGATGCAATTATTTAGAAAGCTCATCAGCTGCATCAACTCCCTGAGAAGATTACGGAGAGTCGGTTCTGTCAGGAGGAGAGGACTCTCTCTAACTTCTACAGGTGCACCGTAGCGAGCATGCAGATTGTTGCATCCGTGCTTGGTTCGGCAACTTGAGTGCCCTGGAAGAGAAAAGACTTACAAAAAATAGTAAAACACGGCCCCAGGTCCATCATCTGCTCTGACGTCCCTTCCATCAAGGTGATCTATTTGCAGTCGCTGCTCAAAAAGGCTGGCGCATCATCAAGGACCCACACCACTCCTGGCCACACACTCCATCTCCCTGCTAACCCTTCAGAGCCTGCAGGGACTAACAAGAGCCTGAGGACTACAACGAACCCAGTTTTACATGAATAGCTACTTCCCCACAGCCGATCAGGCTATTAAACTTGGCTCGGACACAAACTCTGAACATTAATACCGCTTTATATCTGTTATTTGCACTTTATCAATTTATTTATTCAGTGTGTGTATTTAACGTATATAATGGTAATATGGACACACTGATCTGATTTTTGTTTAGTCAATGCATTTACTATGTTCTGTTTGAGCTGAAGCAATGAAAGAATTTCATTGTCTGTCGAAAGGACACATGACAATAAACTCTTTTTGAACTGTTTTTGACTTTTTTGAACATGCTTTTAACAATCCTTCTTTTATATATCTTGGCTAGCTTACACTTCGTTTACCTCGTCTTTTCCTCCCCATATTGCAATTTTAGTTATCTTCTGTTGCACTTTAGACATTACCCAATCCTCTTGCTTCCCGCTCATCTTTGCTACGTTGTACTTCTTCTCTTTTAATTTTATACTGTCCCTTGTCAGCCACCGATTTGCCCCTTACTCCCCTTGGAATCTTTATTCCTCTTTGGAATGAACTGATCCTGCACCTTCTGTATTTTTTTCCAGGAATACCTGCCATTGTTGTTACACTGTCATCCCTGCTAGGGTATCTTTCCAGTCAACTTTGGCCAGCTCCTCCCTCATGGCTCCATAGTCCCCTTTTTATTCAACTGTAGACACTACACTACCTACCTCCCGTTTCCCCCTTCTACCCCTCTCAATTGGTGATTTAACGACCATATTATGGTCACTACCTCCTAATGGCACCTTAACCCCAAGTTCATTACACTAAATCCAGAATTGCCTTCTCCCTGGTAGGCTCCAATACATGCTGCTCAAAGAATCCATCACGGAGGCACTCCACAAACTTCCTTTCTTGGGGTCCAGTACCAACCTGAGATTTTTCCCAGACTACCTGCATGTTGAAATCTCACCATAACAACTGTAGACCCTTTACTACAACGGCAAATTTATTCGGAAGTCACGTGAGTGACACGGAAATAGCCCGCCTAGGCCTTGGCAAAAACGGCATTACGTTCACCGCTGACAGGCAAGATAGCAGGAGGCTGCACAGAAACAGCTCCTCGACAGCGTAGGTTCTGAAACCGGCAGGTAATGCCTGTTGAAAAAATTTTTAGGACTTGCAAACTCCGTGCTGAGAAAACCAGATTTAAAGGTTTTAAAAACAAATTAAAGTCTAAATTTGCCATATATACTCAGAAAAATAACGGAGTTTTTAAGAAAGAGACGTCCCAGGGGCATTACTTCATCGATCGGGTACGAGAAGATAATTACGGGGGGGCCGGTTCCGATACTGGTACCGTTTAAAATACGGTAGAAAGTTTAGATGCTCCACAATTTTGGCAGTTTTCAAAGTCAGAAAGACGTAATTAAAAAATAAAAAAAAAAAAGTTAATAAAATTACGATATGGAGAAAGCTACTCCAAATATATAATAAAGAGTCCAGGGTCACAGTAACCCAAACAGTTTCCCCAAAAAACCCTGAGGGCTTGAAATTATACAAAAATGGCGAATGTGCCAAATTGGAGATATAAAAAACACTGACCCTGGATAGGGTGAGGAAGTCTCTTTGGATAAATTCTCAGTGATACAGGGCTGCAAAAAGATCGACCCTGCAATGGTGATGTAATTATGATGCACCCACAAATAAAATAAAATAAAAGTGAGGCCAGGTGTGCCTGAGATAGCAATTTTGCTATATCTCTAAAGGAAAGTGTAAGGCTAAGGGAAACCTAGTGCCTACATTAATATTGTATCTCCCCAACTTCAAGAATACGATATAAAACTTTATGTTTTATTTAAATAACAATGGTTAATCCATTTAAAAATATCCATGTCCTCAAATAATATGAGATATAATAATATACACAAATTCAAAGTTCAAATGGTGCAAATATGTAAATATAAAAAAATTGCATAGGTTGGAGCTTAATAGGAAGAAAAATATATATAATTTAACCGAATCTGCATTAATAGTTGCTGATTAATACAAATCAGGATTTATCAAACGCCTGATTATTATAGAATACCTGCCTTATGATTAATCAAAGATATTAATTACAAAAGAAAGACCCTGATCTTTAAACTTGGCGGAAAGAAGAAGAACTATGATAATAAAAAATTTTTGATATAATGGAACAAAACAAAGACACAGATCTTTTATTATTACGGGAAAACTATGATCCAATGAAAAAATTTGATGATGGATCAAAATAAAGGCAGAATGGTAATACCAAACATAGCCTTATCTTAACTATAAAATTGGGGAAAAGAAGGTTGATTTTACGTTGAAGAGGTGCAAACATCTTGGTTATACAAATAAGTCATGAAATCTTCCAATTTATGGGGGATTACAGGTGTATTAATGATGGTTAAAAACTTAATAAACTAAGAGATTGGTTCACCCTGAATTAGGGAAAACTGATTTTCAGGTTTGCACTCAAAAGTAAAATTTAAAAAAGAAGGGGGAACGTAAAAAAAAAACAAACTGTAATTAATAAACATTATAAAATTCCTTTAGTGTAAAGATTCATGGTTTAAACCATACCATAAATATCATTATTTACCTTTCACAGTGTAGAAAAAAAACATCTAGAACATGGAAAACTGTTGTGATTAACAAAGTGTTAATCAATATTACAGGTGCTTGAAAATTATTTAAAGTGGGTCAAGCTGTGCAAGTTAAAACTTGGTCCAAACAATCAATCGATCAAGTTGTTAAACTGACACTCAAGGAACAAATATACTGATAAAAATCAGCACTTTGCACTAATGATGTACAGGTTATGGTTAACTCGATTACATATAAATTAGAAGAGATAAAGAGCAGCTGCAAATTAGTGCCTGCCAAAAAACTGGTGGACTTGACCCATTACATAAAGCAATATTCTCAGGCATTATTAATAATAATATTTAAATTACTATTCTGAAATTTCAGAAGTAAATGAAGCTGCACCATAAGAGTGGGAAAATGTTCCATGAAAACAAAATGTATTTTGATGTTTGACATACTTTGTTTCCTCCATTAGGATAGGTAAAATATAATAAAGATTCAAAAGAAGGAATACAGAAGCCTTATAGAAATGTATGCCTTGTGAAGAGGTTTATGTAATGTGCGAAATATCAAATGTACGTTATCCTATATTAGTAATGTAAAAACGGTAACAAAAGCGCTTTCAATATTTAAATTACAACTGAATGCAAGATAGATTACAGATGAGTCAGCTTCTGAGATTTTGGGTAAAGATAGAATATATCTATCTTATAACAATAATTTGATATTTTTGTGTTAAGCGACTGCAGACAATTATACCAGGCAAACATAAATGGTTTGTCCTAAGAATTTTCCAAACATTCGTATTAATTGTTGAAATGGTATATAGAGTTTAAGGATCAAACAGATCGATTGTTTTATATTGGAACTGTCCATGACGTATTAAGATGAACAAACCACGGCTGGTGGCTATGTTTACTATGGTCAAATTATGGGAGGAAAATATAATTGTCTTGTTTGCATACTTTACGAATAATCAGGTATTATAAGATAAAATCACGCTGATATTAAATAATTCTTGTGGTCACAAGATAAGTCAACAACAATTATGTGATTATCTAATAAACAGATAAGAAACGATAGAAACTAGAAATAGGTGCAAGGAGTAGGCCATCAGCCCTTCGGAGCCTGCACCGCCATTCAATATGATCATGGCTGATCATCACTCATATCCCGTAACTGCCTTCTCTCTCAGACCCTCTGATCCCTAGACCACATGGGCATAACTACTCTTAAATAAAGCCAATGAACTGCCTCACAACCCTCCTGTGGAAGAGATTCCAGAACTCACCACTGCTCACTGTGTGAAGAAGTCTTTCTTCATTCTCGTCCTTAAAGATTTCCCCCTTATCCTTAAGCTGTGACCCCTTGTCCTGGACTTCCCCAACATCCGGGAAACAATCTTCCTGCATCTTAGCCTGTCCAACGCCTTAAGAAATTTTGTAAGTTTCCTAATAAGACCCCTCTTAATCTCCTAAATTCCAGAAGTTATAAACCGAGTCTATCCAGTCTAACTTCATAAGACCAGTCCTGACAACCCTAGGATGTGGTATGGTTTTAAAAAGTTAGTCCACCTGTTTATCTCTAAGAAGAGACATTGGTATCGGAAGATAACTAATTTGGTAAGAAAAAAACATATGTCCATTAATATGATTACTACGAATTAATCTGATTGCATACAGATTAAATCACCTGATCATCGAATCATCTTGTGGGTATCTAAGAACAGTGAAGGTGGATGCTTTCTCCAAAATTACATGAGGAAAAGATTCTTTGAGTTCCTTCTTTTTTGTTTAATAGGGGCAGTTCTGAAGAATATAGCAGGACACTGCCAGAGGCATTTTGGTGGCCCAATATGGGTCCTTTAATGGTTATTTATATTGTGTATTTGAAACTGCTGGTGAAGATTATATGGCAGTAATTTATTGAAGGTCAAAAAAGGGTCTCGAGCCACCCCTAGGACGTATGCCTGTCTCCCCTTTGTTCTTTGGATGCTGCTGCACCCCTGGGATCCTCCAGTTGAGAACCCTGCAGTAATTTATTGTTGTACAAAAACCATCCCATAATTGAAAATATGAAATTTGACTATCTACAGTTTTGACTAGACAACTCCAAACAGCTGATGGTCAAAAGAAGTCTATGAATTTAAAACCACTATTACGATTATATCAATAAATAATTATGTATAAAGTGTTATCCACTTTCACTTTGGGCGGAAATAAGTCAAATAACTATATTTTGTTATAAGAAATTGAGGACGTATATACAGTACAGTTATTTTTGGTCATTTAGATAATGTGAATTCCTTGTGGATTGCATTTTCAAAGTACTAATTGATAAGCCATAAGGGCTCAAGTGTTTACCGTCTTAGATCGGACAATATATTAACCAAGAAGTTATCAGAATGCATTTCATAATACAATATGGAAAGGGATAGATATGTATGTTAAAAAATATATATTTTTGTGTGATATATCTAATAGAGATATAGATATAGATATGTGTATATGTAATATATACTCATCGTCCAAATGAAAAAATATTAAAGGCAGGTGATAAAAAAATCTTGAATGCTTAATATACTTTAACTCTATCTATGATTCAAAAAACTAAACAATTTGAAAATAATAATTCTGATAACTATAGTAAATCAATAAAGAGTGCAAACATTGGCAATTTAGTTATAATGCATGTGGATACAAAATTGCATACACATTTTACTGAATCTACCCAAACCAACAGCCCCCAAGAAGACCTGAAAACAAAACCAAGGTAAACCTATAAGCACATCCTGCTGTCTTAAGTTGTGTTGTGTGTGGTGTTGTGTGAGTGTGTGTGAACGAGATGAAAATGGTTTGCAGTATGGAGTAAGAGATCTGTGCAATGAGACTGCTATTACAACACAAAAAATAACCCACATTGGTTTCAGTAAAAACTGGATGTTTATAGAGGAATGTATTTCTAGATGGTTTTAATAATTGGATACATTCAGTCAGGAACTTGACCATGCGAAAGGTGGAAATATACACTTCTGTTAATGAAGGAAAATACATTTCACAGAATGGCCACAAATGAGACCCACACGCGCAATAAGACGCAAGCAAGCCCGCAGGAGGCGTTAAGAGATACTGGTAAAATAAAAGAACAGCATTGTGGTCCAGATTAGACACGCAATGTTCGGTTTCGTCTATAATGTTCTGGCTTTGTCAAGATGCCCATAAAAAATATAATATATCAATTGGTATTTGTGATAAATTTTTGCGTTTTCAATAAAAGGGCATTAATTTTCATTTTATATATGTGAAAATATTTATCAATAACATGAGGCAATGGTTGGGGGAAAAGTGTGTTATTTTTCCGTTAATTTGTGTAATGAGCCTAACTGTCATATGGAATAAATTCTACGACACAACGAAACACATACAGTTTTAAACACTTCACACGAAGTAGTCACTACTCACGTGACTCCCGACGTAAAATAGTAAGATTAAACGAGAACTTACCAGTTCGAATTGATGATCGTTTATTTCTGAGGAAGTTACGATGAGGATTACGTCCCTCCACTCCCCTCCCTGGGATAAAATAAATGATCAACTGTAAGTTCCTAAGAGTCCTATTAAGAGCCTTAACTATGTTAATTACGTCTATTTTTGTGTGTTTCTTGTTTTTTCATGCCGCTGCTTGAAGTATGCCGTTTGCCAGGCGCCAAGGCGGGCTCTTCACGTAATCCCGCAACACATAACTCCTCATATGAAATAACGACAAACTTCGAACGTAAGTTTCTCGTTAATCTTACTATGTAAATCTTCCTGATTTTCAACTTGCACCCTATATCCAGGCTACTGTTTGGCGGTCCTACAGTAAGTCCCTTTAGGGTCTTTTTACTCTTACAATTCTTTAGTTTCTATCCCTTACTGACCTCCACATCTCCTGTTTTCAAAGCCAACCCCTTGCAAGGGACGAAGAATTTCATTCCTACCACCACAGGAGCTAAACCCTAACCCTATCCTATCCCCCTTGCAACCAGTCAATTTTAAATATCATGTATAACCACTGAATAGTCAGTTGTTTCTCCACCCCTGGCCTCACTGCAGCCTCCTAACTCTGAAAATTTCCCACATCATAATGCCAGTTTCTAAACTGAGGCCTCAAGCTCGTCCACTTTATTTATCATATACTTCGCACATTCAATACAAACACTCGACCATCAGTAATTCACCTCTCCCGGTCTCTGTCACCGCCTCGCAATTTGGCCCGACCTAACTCCTCTAATCCCTTCTCGAACTTGTCCTTCCATTAATTGAGAGTCCTTTTGTAACTTTGTCTGTACTTCTCACTTACCCCATCAACTCCATCTTTAATACCCCAAATTGTCAATACCCAATCCACCGCCCCCCCCCCCCCCCCCCCCCCCCTAGCAAACCAGACGGGTCGGTCCCCCTCCAGTTAAGGTGTACCCTGTCCCCTTTTTGTACAGTCACCCCTACCCCACCCAGAAGAGATCCCGTGTCTATAAATCTAATCCATGCTCCCTTCCCCAGCCTCTCAGCCACACATTCAGATCCCCCCATTCCCGTTCGTGTCCTCATAGCCACAATGTACTGAAGCATCCCAAGATAACCATCCTAGACGTCTGCTTTTCAGGTCTTCTTCCAAATAACTCGCTAAACCTCTCGAGCACAGAATCTCCTTCCCTCTCTTCTGATGTCGTTGTGCCACGTGCCAACTACCTGCGGGCTGTTCACCTTTCCCTCTCGAGGATGTTCTGAATTTGGTTCCTGGAATCTTGAACCCTGCACCAGGAGGCACATACCCATCTCACACTCGCCCTGCCTCATAAAATGCCTCCTCACATGGCGGACTGGAGTCACCCACCACTAAGGCTTTGCCTGACGTCCGTCTTGCCGGTCGAGTCCCATCTCTAGGATTGAGCCAATCCCGATGTTCCGCCGCTCTCGGTACTGGAAGCATCGTCCTCCCCCGACAGTTCCCAAAGGAGGGCGTAACAGTCTTCAGGGGGTTGGCCGGGGGGTTGGGGGGGGGGGGGGGGGGGGGGGGGTAGTCCCCACCATTCTGGGTCCGCTGCACTCCCACATTGTTTACCACCCTTTCCTCTCAGTCACATACCTTCGATCTTTCCCGATGCCTCGCGTGTAGGTCCTGTCCAGTAAACTCTTATTTCCTCGGATGAGGCTCAGAGCTCATCCATCTGCATCTTTTTCCCTTGCCCAACACGCCCTTCTTCGGAAGCTGAACCCTGGACCGCACTGTCCTTGTAGTCCCTGGCCTCCCCGGCCCACATTCTGCAACATCACAACTCGTCTCATTTCTCATCCCCCGTTCATGGTTTAACACAGTCCCCCGTCCTCTCCTTCTTTTGCCTATAGTCCCCCTCTCCTCCGCCTCACATTTCACTTTCTTTTCCCTCCCCGTATTAGCTTTTTAGTCACCTGGTTGTGATTGTTTATTTTAAAAGCCTTCCCAATCCCTACAACCTTCCCACTAGTCCTTTGGCAATGTTATATTGCCTTCACTTTTAGTTTTATGTTTGTCTTTATTTTGTAAAACAATTAAGTTTGTAAAAGTCCTCCTGTTTTGGGCGTCTGGTTTCGAGGAGAAACGTTTTCAATGCAAAATTGCCGTACCCTAAACAAACATACAACCACAGTATTTAAAAGGTATATTAGATGGTCATTAACTCCTAGTGTTTCCTTTAACATCACTCATCACATCCATTAACAACAATACCACATCAGAATATGACTTTTCCCCTGGTAGGACAACTTGAACAAGTATCTTTAAGAAACCAATCTTGTAGGCACTTTACACAATTCCCGCTCTTGGCTTAGCCAGTACTAAATAAGACATTTCTCAGTCTAACCTGTATTTGAAGCATCCCCAGACCACTGTAACATGCCTTTGCTTAACAAATCCAAAAGTTTTGCATCTTCGTGATGTAATTTGTAACCCCATTTCCTGGCTAACTGTTCGAAGCCTGAAATAAATCTCCCATAATGGTCTTTTATAACCCTTGCGTTTCTCTCTAGCTCTCTACCCACAAAGATTCCCACATCTTCTGACCTGGTCACCGCCTTTCAAAGACTGAATTTCAATCCTTAACTGAAGGAGCTATTCCACCCACTCTCCCACCTTTCCCTGTCTTTTTTTGATTTGGACGATTAACCTTGGATATTCAGCCTCCCAGGCCTCTCTTCAAAACCAAAGTTTTCCTTATCCCACAATGCATGTATCAGCATATTATTTTTATGTCTTATAAAGCTCATCCACTTTGTTCTGACACTACATGTATTCAAATATAACACCTATTGCAGTATTCATCACGCCGACTTCCTCACATTGGTTCAGAATTCTACCCGACCTGAGATCTCTATCCCTTCTAAAACCTTCTGTCCGTATTATCTTCCTGGAGACAATCAGTAACCTCTCCTGCCACTCTCCTTCCCCTCAACCTTCATCCATACATTTCCAATTTGTTGAACTCCACCCCCACTATTTTAGTTTAAAAGCCTATCTACACAGCCCTGGGTATGCCAAATCTTTTTATAATAGCAATCCAATTTTTGATCCAATATAACAACATTTACTGCCCTGAGCCCTCACAATCATCAATGTCACTTCACACAAACTAATGTCCGGAGGCCTGACATCCACCATCATGAAGTGCTTTGAGAGGTTGGTTCTCACACATATTAACCACCACATATTAATACCAGCCTTACAAGCAGCCTTGATCCACTGCAGTTTGCCTATCGCCACAACAGGTCCACAGTCGATGCCATCTCCCTGGGCCTAATCAACGTGGAACACCTAGATTAGAAGGACACCCAAGTCAAACCTATTCATCGACTTTTGATCTGCTTTCAATACCATTCTCCCAAACAAGCCCATCTCCAAATCCGTGGAACTTTGGAGTCAGAACTCCCCTCTGCAACTGGGTCCTCGAATTCATGACCAACAGACCACAATCAGTGAGGATGGGTGATAAATCATTGATACCGGCAAGGCAAGGCCCCGAATACTCAGAGATGCCAACCCTAAATTTTAAGTTTCACACAGGAACATTCCAACCTTTGTCAGTAACAAATGGGGGTAAATCATTTCTCTCAGAACATGTTTGCGGCACCTAGAAATATGCATGGCAACGACTACCAAAAATCTCAACGCGCGTTGAATCCAACTTCCTTTTTTTCTTTCAATATTTACGATATACAAACTCATTAAACACACATAAACATCCTTTAGTATACACAGTAACACTTAAAGATTACTTATATATAAGTATTGATGAGTCTGAATGCTTTAAAGCCTTCAGTGGCCACAGCTAACAATACTTTTCATACTTTTCAGTTTCCTTCTCACCTGACTCTAGTCTGAAAAGGGTCGCGACCCAAAGCATCACCTATTCATTTTCTCTCAAGATGCTGCCTCCGGCCCCCACTGGTTTTACTCTGGCATGTTGTGTCTATCATCAGTGTAAATCCATGCATCTGGCAATTCCTTCCTGCTCACACTATATGTAAGAACATAGTTTACAATCGAAGTTTGTGTTGTGCTTAGTATGTGTTATTGACAGAGTACTGTGCTTTCCATATGTTTGCACTGCTGCTGGCAGTGAAAGTTTTTCAGTTGTTCCCTTTCCAGACACTATAAGTTCATAAGAATATAAGGAGCAGTGACCATGTCAATGGCCCATCAAGGTCCTAGAATTGCCGTCATTCAATAGTAGCTGATATATCTTTCCTCACCCCATTCTCTGTCCTCTCATAATAACGTTGAGACATCCAAGCACAGAATCTGTCTCAATCTCCCACACTTAGAAAATTCCCAGTGACATGGCCTCCGCAGCCCGTCTGTAGTAATGGTGTCCCCAGATTCACCGGCCCTCGACTAAATAAATTCCCCTCATCTCCCCCCGACAGTACGTGAAAAAGGTAAAGCGTATGTTAAAATGTCTGTAAGAAGGCGGTCCTCGACCCAAACGCCGCCTATCTCCTTGGCACCTTCGATGCTGTCTTGCACCCGCTGCGTTTTCTCAAGCACTTTTGTGTACCCCAAAGGTTAAAACTACATTTGTTAACCTCTTGAGGTTTTGTAAGGAGGTGCACTGGGCTGGGCTCCACTTACCTTCATGAAGGGAGATGCCAATAGAACGAGAGCGCCATGGCAGCTGACGCCCTGCCTGCTGCTCTTTAACATTGGTGAGGACCTGCTCCTGTGACCGCTCATGCTGCTCTCTGCCTGTCTGCCCAGCCGTGACTTCCTGCGACTGGTCCCCAAGCTGATCCAGGGGGTACGGACTGGGCTGTACTACGGCCAGGGTGGACGGACCGGGGGCGTCCGAGACGGCCAAGGAGCGGTACTTGAAGAAAGTGAAACGTCCTGCAAATCGTTGCTTTCATCTCGCTGGCTCTTTTCCCCTCCCCGTGAAAGTGTGTCTAAGTGCGCTGGTGTTCGCCGCGATCCTGAGACATACCAGATGAAGTCCCACCCTCCATCCCCTCTCCCTCCCTCTTCGACGAGTGGCTAAGATCAAAGATCCTACAAGAGCGATCTCTTTGCACTGTGAATCTCCCTGAGCTTTCCTCGCCGCGGTGGGGCTGGGCACCGAAATGGGAGGAGACTGGTGCCCTGCCACGTCGCTGCCTGCGTGCTTTACTAACCGTGGAGCTCTTCCATCTTCCAGTGTGTAGTGAGTCCCAGTTGACGTGCTCCAACCGCCGCATCGTCCCGCCCGTTTCGCTGCACGTGTCCATACCGCCGCTCGTTATCCCGGCTCCCTCCCTGCCCTTCCCAGTTTGGGGTGATTGTGTTAGAATTATTTTTCGTTACCAGCACCCAAGCCCTCTTCCGTACACGACATGTTTGGCTGCCGGAACACCCCACGTAATATAGGTTATTTCGTCGCCGGGGACAAAATACGTGCGAATCCGGGTCATCTTGGCATCTCTGTTTACTATACCACTATACTCCTTATTCACACATAAATGTGCATCCAAACACCAATCCAACTTAATCTACAAGTTCACAGACGACACCACTACAGTGAGCCGGATGTCAAATAATGATGAGATGGAGAACCTTTGTAACAGTCCAAGACAATAACCTCTCCCTCAATATCAGCAAGACAAAGTAGATAGTGATTGAGTTCAGGAAGCGAAGCAGTACATACTGATGACGCTAAAGTAGAGATGATAGTAACATTTGAGTACTTAGGAATAAATACCAGGAATTTGTCCTGGACCAGCCACATCAAAGCTAATGCCAAAACAGCACACTATTGTCTCTATTTCCTTAGACGGCGTAGGATGTTTGGCATATCTCAAACAACCCTCACTAACTTCTACAGATGTGCCATAGAAAGCATTTTATCAGGATACATCACAGCTTGGGAACAGCTCCATCCAAGACCACAAGAAATTGCAGAGTGCAGAGAGCATAGCCCAGACCATCACGGAAATGAACCCCCCTTCCATTGAGTCCATCTACACTTCACCCTGCTTCAGCTAGGCCACCAGCATAATCAAGGACTAGTTTCACTCTCTCTTCTCCACTCTCCCATTAGGTACAAAAGTCTGAAAACTCATTGCTCCAGATTCAGGGACAGTTTCTTCCCAGTTGTTATCAGGCAACTGAATGGCCCTCCCTCTCATCAGCTAGAGTAGGGTCCTGACCTTCCATTGAAGATCATTGAACTATCTTAATCTGATTATTTTACACTAAATGCTGTACCCATTATAATTTATCTGCACTGTGGCCGGCTTGATTGTAATCATGCAGTCTTTTAATTGACTGGATAGCATGCAAACAAAAGCATTTCATGCACCTCAATACGCATGACAATAATAAACTATACTCGTTACTTTGTAATGTTGGCATGCCATAGCATATCAACATACCTCTCCTCAATTCTGCCACAGCCCAGAAAGATATCAAATTCTTACAAGGTTAAATAGGTTAGATGCAGGAACAATGTTTCTTTAATTGGAGGTTTTCAAAACCAGGGTTCATGGTTTGAAAACAAAGGTCATCCATTATCATTTATTTTTAAATATCTTGTATTCTATTCATTTTCCTAAGTATCATCCATGTCTCGATCCCCTTTCTCTTGACTCTCAGTCTGAAGCAGGGTCTGGACACGAAACCTCACCTTTTCCATTTCTCCAGAGATGTTGCCTGACTCGCTGAGTGACTCCAGCTTTTTGTGGCTGTCTTCAGTCAACCATTAGGGACTGATATGAGGGAAATAAAATCTCTTCGACCAGAAGATAGTGAATCTTTGGAATTTTCTACCCAGATTGATTATGGAGGCTAAATCATTCTTTATCAAACTTATTCACAGACTGAGGAAAGTGGGGTTACTGCAGGGAGGTGGTACCGAGGTTAAAAGACAGGAATGGTATTAGTCAACAGCAGAGAAGGCATAAGGGGCAGGTTGGCCTGCTCCTATTATTTCTTTTTTTTTTGCAATTTGAGCCACACATTTACTTTTTTTTTGCACAAAACAAAATTGATTGCTTGGTTACTGATACAAGAGCACAAAATCATGTCACGGAATCAAAGAAAGGTTGTTGCATGGAAGAATGCCATTTGGCCATTGACTTAATGCAAAGCGATCACCCTCCTCCAGGTCCCCTGTCCTTGCTCTCCCACCCCACCCAACTTCTAATTTTCTAGTATTTATCCTTTTATCATTTAGTTGGCCAAATATTGAAGAAAAAGCAAGCAACGTGTAACTTCAAAAGACATCCAAGGACCCTGAAATGCATTCAGAATTCTGTTTTGTTGTATTTCCGCTCTTTTTGCATTGAGACAAAATAAAAGACACCCTCTCAAGGCTGCTGATGTTATTACTTTTACTTTGTGTATCTATTAGCGATGTTACAATACTTACCTTCAGCAGCGCTGTAGTTCTGCCACTGGCCGTGTGCGCAACTTTGGTGCCTTTGAGGGGGGGGGGGGGGGGAGCGGGCAAGATTAAAATGCCGTTTTCTCCTGCCTGTTGGAGGCGAACTTCCTCAGGCTGTTAAGCTGCTGCAGAAAAATCGTTCCGACTTCCGTTCTCGGAAACGCGGGACAATTTAATCGCTGGAATAAAATAAAAAGCTACTTCTAACGCCTTCAACAAGACGGATCTCACGTTGGGGACAAAACAAAATGTAAGTCGTATATTTTACATATAAACTTGCTTCTTAGGATGACTTTAATCGAAATTTCCTTGGCGAAAATGTGATTTTAGCCCCATACGAACTGGCAGTGTTTTTTCTGCCGATACGGGGTTCAAATTCACCACAAATGCAACGTTCCAATCGATCGCGTTCCACAAAAACCCACTCGCAAGATGATTAAAATGCCCATTAATTTAAGGGAATTAAACATTAAATTCCTTCCATTTGGCCTATAAATTCATGACAATGAGATATAAAAATTATCTTATATTGTGAATTCTTTGTGAATGTTATTTGGACACTTAGGCTATTTAAAAATGTTAACCTTTTCTTAAGAAATGGATAGATGTTTAGATCTCAGAATTTTGTAATTGAATTTTGTAATTAGCTACAATTAGGTAGCTACCTAATTATATGCTTTAATTTCAGCTCATCCAAGTAGGATTGTTTCATATTTGTTTCAGAATGCTTCAATCTATAATAACTGAAAATTTCATGTTCTCTTAATTTTTTAGAATGTTACGGCCTTTTGACTGTCCTCGATCACAGCTTTTGAGTTAACTCAATGGAAAAGCAATAGGGAACAAGATGCTAATTTCAGAGTATGAAAATGGCCAACACATTTTTAATACTGAAGATATGAAAGTGAATTAGGTGTCAAATTAAACTTTTTATGTTTTATCTGATGGGATAAATCGCAGACATGATTTTTAAAATCTCAAAATGTTGTAACATTGCTATATCTATTCTCAACATTCTGCCAATTAAACTCCATCGTTTGCTGGAGGACGACCGTGTGGTTTGGCAGAAGTCTTCTCTCCCTGGGATTTTCTGAATGGCCCAGCTGCGAATTATAGTTTAAACTATGCATCTTGAAGTATTCACCACGTTAAATGGGAAACGTGCCTGAAATACCACATATAATATGCAATTTTGCATCTGATTTCAATGAACGTACCTTTCTATTATTCAGTGTTCAGTTTTCAAGGCTTTGAGCTCAGATTTCTGTAGACTTGCGCAACGTGCATGGCGAGAGCTGGGTAACCAGCCTCAAGGAGGTGAATTTTCATTAGATTTGTTTACATTAAGACTAACAAATTTTTCTCCTCTGTCCAACTCGTCCTTCGCAACTCGACATGAAACGTCACCCATTCCATCTCTCCACAGATGAGTTACTCCAGCATTTTGTCTCTGTCTTCGGTGGAAACCAACATCTGCAGTTCCTTCCCATACATATTAACTTGCATGTTTAAAAAAAACAACGTAAATTGTGGTTAAGGGGTTTCAACTTGCTGACATTAACCACACATCCCATTTGCTGGCACTAGCACCAAGGGGGTGGGGGGGGGGGGGTGGTGCTGGGCCCGCCGTGTTACCGGCGCGACCTTTAGAGGACAATGTCTTCTCAGTGCAGCCCACGACCACATTTTGACCCGGTTTAACAGGGAGGTCATTTTAATTTGATCCTACGCTCTGTATGTTCTTGTATATCTCTAACTGTGCACTGCTTAAGGTTAGTTTGACGGCCAGGTGCTTTTTACCGCCAGCGCACCAACGGGCGGCTCACGCGCTGCCGTCCAACGATTTTTTTTTGTTTTCGCTCGCCGACCCGAGACCCCACACTGCGCCTGCGTGGTGCCGTCGCTCTGCCCAACTTTGGGGCAGGGATGGTGTGAGGTGACTTGGCAAGGATATTACGGCCAGCGCTCCCCACTAACCACACACTAAACACCAGGTAGAAAAGTCATCAAATTGAACCAGATCATTCACCCTCCCACACAAATACTCAGGATGATTGAAAATGAAATCAGCACGAATAGAAAATCGTTTGAGAACAAAACGCACCATTCTGTGTGTAAGGACCATGCATGTGTGGTCCGTTGTGCATTCAGCCTACAATAGCAACAGTTGTCATTTTGCACACATGCTACGGCGAAATTAGCTTGAAACGTTTATTTTCTGCAGTATTTGGCGACATATTTGCATTGCCGTTGGGTTTTAAGTATCAGATGAACAATCTTTCAAAGAAGTCAACAAATGTATCTCCATTAATAACAACTTTTAATAATCTATTCAACAAGTTATATAAATTGCAAAATGTCATATAATACTCAAATTGTTACATAAGCTATGTACATTTATGTTGATGTGAACATTTTGTACAAAAAGAGCAAATATGAAAACCTTTAAGACATTGAGATTTTTTTATATGTAACATTCTTTACAAACTTATACCCATGTTATTTTACATTTGACCATAGCCAGAAAAAAATGATTAACAACAGTTACAAAATAGGCTGCTCTGTTTGCACATCTGGATGCCTGAAGCATTAGTATCAAAAGTGCAATAGCAACAACATATTTCATGTTGATTGTTTAAATTAACATTGCAAATGTTGTAAATCTGAAATGAGAGAAAGTCCTAAGAAATGCTCAGCAAACCAGACAATGAAAAATATAGCAAAAACGTTTTTTTAGGTAGCATATTTAATGCAGCGAAACATGTTAATGCACTTCCTAGAATGATAGGAAAGAGTAATCAAGCCAAAGGCAAGATTGAAGTATAACTAAAATCTTGGTTAAACATGTACACATAGATTTTAAAGATATGTTAGATACAAAGAAAAATGGAAGGATCAAGATTTTGGAAAATATCAAAATTATGTGACATTTTATCAGTATAACACCTTAAAATAATGTCATCTTGAGATACTGGTTGACCTGTTGTATATGTCCAACTTTTTCTGAGTTTATCTTTAAAACAATTACATATAAACAAATTAAAAACATGGTTATGAAATGTGTGTATCCATCACAGTAGATGCTGAGATTGAGTAATTCTCTTGAATTTAGTTTGTGATGTACAAACACAGATGGTGATCCCAGGCCAATATTTAATCGTGAGGATGAAAATGTAGTTGGATGAGTTTGATTACAGTTGGTAGATTGGAAGTATGAAACATTCCCTCTGGATGGATGGATGCAATGGCATCAACAGTGAAGGATGATGTTTAGGAGGGTGCAAGGCATGGCAGAACAAGTTATTTCTCATTATTTCATATTTGTTTAAATGTTCTTAGCATTACAAAAGTATCCCTGTTCATTAGATTAGCACAGAAATGCAATGTCTCACACATTAAATAATATGCAGATATGGTTACTTTTTGGACATTTCAGTTTGGAACAATACAGTGACAGCTTTAAAAGGGACCCTAACCATACATCAAAGGTTTTGGGTTCTTCTAGTAATTTATTAAAAATAGAAATACATTTATAGTAATGATCTTGCTTAAACTTAATGTCACACATTAAATAAAATGCAGATATGGTTACCTTTTGGACATTTCAATTTGGAGCAATAACAGTTACAGCTTTGAAAGGGACTCTAACCATCGGTCAAAGGTTTTGGTTTCTTCCAGTCATTTATTCATAAACAGAAAGAAATATATAGAAATTATGATGCTGAAACTCACAATGGTAACTGTGCTGATTTTGTTAATATGCAGTGATAGGCTCATGAGGATTGTGTGCTTGCTATAATACCCACCTATAATCATTTCACTTTGGATGATCAGCATTTGGAGTTGGATAGTAGATGATGCTTGTTGAAATGTAATAACATACTTTGGCTAATCCAATATCATTGTTAGTCTTGTATATAACTTGAGCAGAGGCATGTCAGGCAGTTATTGGTTCAAAAATAATGAAACAGCTGAAATATATTGATTTCAGGTCTCTGTATAAACAGAGGACAGCTGACTCAGACAACGGTCAACAGTGCTGATCTGGAAGAGTTCATTGTCTTCTGTTTCATTACGAAGTGTCTCTCCGAATGTGTCTTGAGATTCCGGGACAATGTCAAACCCTATGGACAGAATTCCACAGGTATACCGTTAATGGCAGTAATTTTACAAAATTTTCACTGCCATCTGAAAGCCTCAACAGATTTCTGCACAAATCAGAGATAAGGCAGTGCGGTGAATATATCTTTTGAATATAAGACTTAACCATATGAAGTGAATGCTAAATACTTGGAACTATATCAAGCTACAATAACTCTGAATCATTCTTTTGACCATTTTTTTTTGGACCGCTGTGTTTATAGGGGGGAGTTATTAAATGAAAATTTTACACTCTTGGTAATGTCTGAACAGTAGTTAAAATTTTGTATATGCCCTGTGTAAACTATTTTTATAAATTAATTTGTACATGCATGCAGAGGAAACCTTGCTCACTCCTGGTTAATGTCAACTTGGAAAAGTGAATCTTACCATAGTAATTTCTGTATTTAGTCCAGTCTCTCTGGGAAATTGTTATTTACTTTCTTATTAGAACTGGCTTTGTATTTGTGACTGAAGACCACAAGGGAATCAGACTGGGACTTGCCAACACCATTTACTTCATATCAGAGAGGTATTTTATATTTTCAGACAAGAATATTTGAACATAATTTCTAAATGTAAAAGGACTGTGTTTGCAAATAATTTCAACTTTAATAATGCTGCATGATATATATTGATGCTATTTGTTTAGGAAAGAGTACTCGTTGTTCGGTTTTATGAATTAAAATCAGAGTTAAATCTAAATTTAAAAAATCAGTAGTTGACATTATCTTGCTATAACTAAAGGCAAAGTATGTGAAGTAGATTTTGACAAAATGTTTTCTTAGAGAGAAAGTTACACAAAGCAAAGCTAAAATGACCCAATAACTACAAATATAACGTTGTCCAGTTCAGACAATGATGTAGTAAATTTAAAAATGTAGTGCTTAATTAAACTTGGCATGGCATAAATTTACTGCATTTAATAGGTAGAGTAGTTCAGTTCACTGGGCATTTTAATTTAGAGATAATCTATCTTGGCATGGTCAAAGCTGCTAATTATAACCTCTGATTAGAATCTGGACTGTAATTAACTGACAACAACATCAAAATGGATTCTATTTATTTCTAGCTACACTCAGGAAAGAAAGCAAAAATCTAATCAATGTTATACTATCAAACAGAGACGTTTAACAAATTATGTACTGTTTGTGTAATAAAATTAACCCAATGTACAAGCAGAATGCATTGGAAAGATAACTAATACTAACATCTATTCAGTCTAAGTTTGGTTGCTGGGTTTAAGAGGCAAGAGATGTTGTACATATTGGTTGTCAAAAATTGCAGCAGGATCTTGATCGGTTGGGCAGGTGGTCTGAGGAATGGTTGATGGGATTTAATACCGAGAAATGTGAGGTGTTGCATTTAGGGAGAACTAAATGGGCAGAACCTACACAGTGAATGGTAAGGCTCTGGAGGATGTTGTAGAGCAGAGGATCTCGGCGTACAGGTACATAGTTCGTTAAATAGGGTGGTCAAAGAGGCTTTGGCACATTGACCTTCATCAGTCGAGGCACTGAGCATAGAAGCTGGGAGGTCATGTTGCAGTTGTATACGATGTTGGTGAGGCCGCATTTATAGTGTTGTGTCCAGTTTTGGGCACCATGTTAGAGGAAAGATGTTGAGAAGCTAGAAAGGGTGCAGAGAAGATTTACGAGGATGCTGCCAGCACTCGAGGGTCTAAGCTATTGGGAGAGATTGAGCAGGCTAGGACTCTATTCCTTGGAGCACAGGAGTATGAGTGGTGCCCTTATAGAGGTGTATAAAATCATGAGAGGAATAGATTGGGTAGATGCCCAGAGTAGGGGAATCATGAACTAGAGGACATAGGTTTAAGGTGAGGGGGAAAGATTTAATAGGAATCTGAGCGGTAACTTTTTCACACAATGGGTGGTAGGTATATGGAATGAGCTGCCAAAGGAGGTAGTTGAAGCAGGTATTATCAACATTTAGAAACATTTCGAATAGGTACATGGATAGGACAAGTTTAGAGGGATATGGGCCAAACACGGGTAGATGGGACCAGTGTAGAAGGGACATGTTGGAACATGTGTTGAGCAAGTTGGGCTGAAGGGCCTGGTTCCACACTGTGAGAGACTCTATGAATCAATTACTCTACATAATCAGTTGCTGGACTATTTAGTTAATTATTTACCCTCTAACCTTAAGTTTTGTTTTGGTGGTGGTGGCGGGAGGGGGGGGGGGGGGGGGGGAATGCTATTGCCGTTGATGAAAATTGAAGTTGGTACCTATCAATGTTCACAGGAAAAGAAGAAAAATACATTTTTTTGTTCTAAGAGGAGCCCACCAGCAATGTTGTTAGCACCTCTACTTTTTATAACAGGACCAGAGTGTCTCTGGTGAGTTTAACCAAAGTTGTCCATTCCTAGTTGCCTTCAAATTGAATGTTGTATTCAGCCATTTCACAGGGCATTTAAGAGTTTACTGTGTTGACATGGATGTGGAGCCATACTTCGGTCAAATCTTGTAAGGTTATAGATTTCTTTCTTAATCATACATTATTGAGCCTGTGGTTTATAACACCTTGACAACTACAGTAGAATAGTCCCATGGTGCTACAATATTTTGAGGAAGTATCCATCACCACATGAGGTTAAAAATAAATCGGAGCCCTGACATTAGCAATGAGCTTTGTGTCGTAATCTGCAATATCTCCACTTTGATATACATATGCCTGTCTAAAAGTCTCTTAAACGCTATATCATATCTGTTTCCGTCACCACCTGTGGCAAGGAATTCCAGGCCCCTGTACAGTACCTGTCTCATCTATTCAATATAATCATGGCTGATCCTCTATCTGAATACCATATTCATGCTCTGCCACTTACCTCGTAATGCATTTTGTGTTTAGAAATATAGCTCTCCTTAAGTATATGAAATAACTTGCTGTCCACCACTTTATGCACTGAAGAATTCCATAGGTACACTACCGTCTAAGTGAAGTAACTTTTCCTCATCTCAGTGCCAAATTTTACACTATATCTAGAGATTGCTTTCCTTCATTTTAACTCTCAGCAAGATTAAAACATCCATTATTACTGTAGTGCACTCCTTACATGCATCTCAACTTTATTTTTTTTTGCTGTCCCTTACATTACCAATTTCTGTTCGGAGGATTAGAGATGATTTCCATGAATGTTTTTTGACCAGCATAAATCCACCAAGACTTATTCTCAATCTTAATCATCATCCATCCATGATCTCCAGTGATACTGCCTGACTTGTTGAGTTACTCCAGCACTTGTGTGTATTTTTCATGATTTTCTGAGTCCTTTCTCACTACTGCTCAGTTTTCACCCTTCACTAGAAAGCGAGCTTTGCCTTTCCAAATATCAAATATCCTTGGATATTTGGCTAACAACCTTGGTCACCTAATGTCATGTCTTTACTGTGACAATTATTGTGTGCCCATGTATATCAATTTGCATGTTGATTTGACAATGTTATTAAAAGTGCACGTCCAGCATCTTTAGATGTTTTTTAATTATATTTTTTACACTATGGTCCTTTGATGTTGCTATTTTTCATTATCTGGATCCTATTTGTTAGTGGACTGCCTTCCTGTGCTGTCTTCCTGACATTATGGGTTATTCTTACCCCTTTCAAATTTCTGCAATGCTTCCTTGTTTCTTTAGTATTGTTGATTATTCTTACCAGGACTTTTTAGTTTAATTTAATTTAGAGATACAGCGTGGAAACAGACCCTTCGGCCCACCGAGTCTGCGCCGACCAGTGATCCCTGCACAATAAAACTATCCTTCACACATTAGCGACAATTTACATTTATACCAAGCCATTTAGCCTATAAATCTTAACATCTTTGGAGAGTGAGTGGAAACTGGAGCTCACTGAGAAAACCCACAGAGGACATGGGGAGAGCATACAAACTCTGTACAGACAGCACCCATCGTAAGGATCGAACCCAGGCCTCTAGCGCTGTAAGGCAGTAACTCTACCGCTGCGCCATTGTGCCACCCATTATCTTTCAAAATGCATCCTTACAATGTTTATTAATCGATGGCTTGCAGTCACTTGATATAATTCTGTTAGACTTATAGTTTTCTTTTAACCTCATTCCTGGACAACTGATCCATGATTTTGCCATTTTCCTTTCTATGTGCATTTTTCAACTTAAGGTAATCTGCTTTTGTTCCCCAATACACGATAAATTTTGCTGCCAAAATTTAATGGATATGGTTCAGCAACTTCAGATACAGGTGACATGTTTTTGAGTGTTAATATTCAAAAGTTCCTTTCCAGGTTATCATGCATAACTTATTATTGCTGTGCTTCAAATTATGTAAAGTTGTCCTATTTGGCCAGAAGTTACAAACCCAACTTGTCGCTAATACTTAAATACCTATCAAACATTATAAAAATCAGACTCTCTAGGCAGTAAAATCTGTCCAAACATGTTCAAAGAAAGACATCTTGTAATCTCGTCTTAACCAAACAAATGTCAAATTGAAAATGGCTGCCAGCTTGACTAAAGCAATAAATAAGGTATCATAGGTATCACAAAATGCTTAATGAAATGACATATTGTATACCAAGCTATGATGTGCTTTTTGGTACTTTATGTGAAAGTCATAGTATTAGTTATTATACATTTATGCAAAATCATATTCATTCAAACATGTAGAAGAAAAACAAAGAAGTAACACATTAATCCTAGCAATGTGTACAGAAATCTGCATCACTTTGTTTACCTGATAGACTTGCATGTGCAACACGTGAATGGTAGCCATTATGCTGAGCTGGACTCGGGCAGTGTGAATTGTCTGCTGAAAGGGAATTGCGAATAGCAGTTTGTTCCATTGTTCTAAATGAGTCACTGTACTGGGAGGTGTGCTGCATGGCATGAAAGCTTCCTTGGTAACCTGAAAATAAACACTAGTTGTCACGTTGTGATCAATGTCTATGATTAAAAAAACAACTTATTAGAAATCTAAATTTAAAATGTTATTTTTCTTTATATAACAAATCATGAACGATGGAGTAACAATATTAAAAATAGTTTAGAACTGGGGAAGGGAGTATGGGCAGAATAATGGGATCCTCCTGGAGTGTAATGGAAAAATATGCAGAATTTATACTCTTATTCCCCTTGTAGGTTCTTCCCACCCCTGCACCATCACCTCTTAGGTCTCCAAATAATCGATTCTTTGTCATAGTCATGCAACACAGAAATAGGTCCTTTCGCCCAACTTGTCCATGCCGACCAAGATGCCCCACCTAATCTAGCCATTTGCTTGCAATTGGCTAATACCCCTTAAAGCCTTTCTTACCCATTTACCTGTCCAAGTGTCTTTTAAATGGTGTTATTGTACCTCAATCCCTCCTGTTTCCCATCTTCACTCTACCCTAACGTTATCCACAGAAGCATGACTCCTTATGTACAAACTTGGATTAATTTCTCCAGCACAATTCTTGACCCCTTCACTGCCCATTTGTTCACACTGCTTGTCTTCCAATTAGTGTTCTCTGACAAAATATTGAGAGAACTGACACTAATTAATTCAGTTCCAGCCATAAAATTGTTATAAGTGTAGTCAACATTCTAATCTCACTTCAGTCATGGAGATGTGCAGTGCAGGAATGGGTCCTTAGACTCACCACATCCATGCTGACCATCTTGCCTATCTATACTAATCCCATTTGCCAACATTAGGTCTGTATCATTCGATGCCTTACCAAGTTGAAAATCTGTATTTATGCCTCCTAGTAAGAATAATGGAATCTATATCCACCACTACTTCTGGCGGTGTTTTCCAGATATCAATCACTCACTGTTGTGTCACCAATTTCATGGAACTTTAGTCTTGAACCCCCAAGGTCTCCATATTCATTTACGTTCCTTACTGCCCTGCCACGTACTATATTTGTCCTATTCCTATTTGATTTTCCAAAATGCATTCTCACACTTGTCAGGATTAAATTCTATCTGTCAAGACTCCAACCATCAACAAGAGAATCTTCTCAACAGCATGGCTAATTACTTTGACCTTTTCAGCTACTTCTGCTCCTGTCAGATTTTTTCTGAAATTGTCATTCTTACCTTTGTGATGTTGAGATTTGCACTCTGCTTGTTTTATCCTTTACCTCACTTAAATATGAGTACATCCAAGACTGCTGCCTGTTTCCTAACTTGTACAAATCCTATTCACCCATGACTTCTGTGTTTTCTGACAACTATCACCCAATAGAGCAATTCTCTAATTTAATGCCTCTTGGCCAAGATTTCAAATCCATCCAAACCCTTATTCCTTGATATCTCTGCAAGCCTTGCAATGCTTCTATCTCTGCACTGCTCCAATTCTAGTCTCGAACACCACCCACTTCCTCCCCCCCCCCCCCCCCCCCCCCCCCCCCCCCCCCCCCCCACCTAGATTTTCTACATTCTGCCACAAACATCCATGTTATCACTTGTTTGATTCTAAAATATGGAAGTAGCATCTTAAACTGCACAATTACGCATGCTTCTTCATTTCTATACCTCTCTTTTAAAAAGGTCCTTAAAAAACAACTGAATATGTCCTCATACATTCTTAAAAAGCATCATTCATAATATTTTGGTTTAGTTTAAAAAAACAACATGGAAACCAACCCTTCAACCCATCAAGTCCAAGCCAACCATTCATCATCCGTTCACACTAATTCTATGTTATCCCACTTTCACATCCACTCCCTGCACACACAAGGGGAAATTTACAGGGGTCAATTATCCTGCAATCCTACACATCCTTGGGATGTGAGAGGAAACCAGACCACCTGGAGGAAACCCATGTGGTCACAGGAAGAACATGCAAACTCCACTTAGACAGTCAGGATCAATCCCGGGTCTGTAGCGCTGTGAGGCAGCATCTCTACCAGCTGTAGCTCTTCCAGGCAAAGAATACCATTTGATCCACATGGGCATTAATGCTCCACTTCGTCTCATCTTTCCCCATCTAAGTATTTTTGTGTCCTTGCAAACTGATCCTTTTTGTGCCCTTCCAAATGCTTTTATCTGAACTTTCTCAGTAGCTGTAACACTCAGCACTGTTTCATTTCTCTTTTTGCACTACCTGTTTTACTCATTGAGGGAGTCTCAACGATTTCCGGCCAGTGGCACTTACCCCTGTCATAGCCAAGAGCTTCGAGTGGCTGACCTCAAAGCCAGCCTCCCCCCCACACTGGACCCCCATTAGTTTGTACTGGACCAATAGGTCTACAGAGGACGCCATATCAGCGGCCCTACACTCTGCCCTGACCCACCTGGACAGCAATAACACCTACATCAGGTTGCAGTTCATTGACTTCAGCTCCGCCTTTAACACTGCGAATGGTATGTTAGCTTTCATAGCAAAAGGATTTGAGTACAGGAGCAGGGAGGTTCTACTTCAGTTGTACAGGGTCTTGGTGAGACCACACCTGGAGTATTGCGTACAGTTTTGGTCTCCAAATCTGAGGAAGGACATTATTGCCATAGAGGGAGTGCAGAGAGGGTTCACCAGACTGATTCCTGGGATGTCAGGACTGTCTTATGAAGAAAGACTGGATAGACTCGGTTTATACTCTCTGGAATTTAGGAGATTGAGAGGGGATCTTATAGAAACTTACAAAATTCTTAAGGGGTTGGACAGGCTAGATGCAGGAAGATTGTTCCCGATGTTGGGGAAGTCCAGGACAAGGGGTCACAGCTTAAGGATAAGGGGAAATCCTTTAAGACCGAGATGAGAAGGACTTTTTTCACACAGAGAGTGGTGAGTCTCTGGAACTCTCTGCCACAGAGGGTAGTTGAGGCCAGTTCATTGGCTATATTTAAGAGTGAGTTGGATGTGGCCCTTGTGGCTAAGGGGATCAGAGGGTATGGAGAGAAGGCAGGTACGGGATACTGAGTTGGATGATCAGCCATGATCATATTGAATGGCGGTGCAGGCTCGAAGGGCTGAATGGCCTACTCCTGCACCTAATTTCTATGTTTCTATGTTTCTATGTTTCATACCCGCTAGCTTGATCACCAAACTCAGCGGTCTTGGCATCTCCACTTCCCTCTGCAATTGGACACTGGATTTCCTCACTAACAGACCACAGTCTGTTAGGGTCAAGAACCTCACCTCCTCCACTATAACACTGAACACTGGCGTGCCACAGGGCTGTGTGCTCAGTCCTCTCCTCTACTCTCTCTTCACCCATGACTGCATCCCTAGGTATGGCTCCAACGCCATCATAAAATTTGCCGACGACACCACGGTGGTAGGACTGATCAGCGACAACGATGAGTCGGCCTACAGGGAGGAGGTCCAGCACCTGACAACCTGGTGTGCCAACAATAACCTCGTCCTCAACTCCCAGAAGATGAAGGAAATCATTGTCGACTTCAGAAAGAACAGAGGGGGCAGACACACCCCCATCCATATAAACGGGACTGAGGTGGAGCGGGTCTCCAACTACAAATTCCTCGGGGTACACATCTCGGAGGATCTGTCCTGGTCCCTCAACACCTCCAAGCTGATCAAAAAGGCGCAGCAGCACCTTTACATCCTGAGAAGACTCAAAAAAGCCCACCTGTCCCCCCAGATCCTGACCAACTTTTACCGCTGTACCATCGAAAGCATCCTGACCACCTGCTTTACGGTATGGTACAGCAGTTGCACCGTAGCATACAGGAAGGCACTACAACGGGTGGTGAAAACCGCCCAGCACATCATCGGTGCCCCGCTCCCTGCCATGGATGCCCTCCACGGTGTCTGAGACGGGCCGGGAAGATCATCAAGGACCCCTCCCACCCCAACCATGGACTGTTTGCCCTCCTACCATCGGGGAGGCGGTACAGGAGCCTCAAGTCCCGCACCAGCAGGATGAGGAGTAGCTTCTATAATAACAACATCACACTGCTGAACTTGGAGTCCCGCCGATAGATTTCTACATCTGTATTTATTTATCTGTATTTATCTATATATTGCTATCACTACGTACTGACACTAAACTGCATTTTGTTGTACCCATACTTGTATCTGTGCAATGACAATAAAGTTGAATTGAATTGAATTGAATTGAATTGAATGTATGGTTTGAATACAATCATGTATGGATGATTTAGGAAAGCACACAAAACAGTTTTGCAGTGCATCTTGGAACACAAGACATGCACAGGAAATGTCCTTGTGAATTTCTTGATAACGAACATAGTAATGGCTTCTATTCAAGCTATACCCCATTAAAAATGTTCTTTCTGCATCTGATCTATAAAACATATTTATTATTTTAAACCCCTCAATTGGATTACTCCTCTCTTTTCTCAATAGAAAGGAAACACTAAACTGTTCATCCTTTCCTGATATTTCTAATATAAACCTTGTAATCTTCTCTGCACAATCTCTCTTTTTTTAAATTTCCTCTATTAATATGACAACCAGACATATACTATACTCTTAAGCGTGACATAACCAAGGTTCATTATAGATTTAATATAACTTCACTCCACTTTAATTTTATATCCCGAGTACTTGATTTATTTCTCTTGTCAAACCGTGATGGAGCTTTTAGTGATTGGTGTATTTGATCTCCAAGGTCCCTATGTTGCTCATACG
The DNA here is from genome assembly GCA_035221665.1 of Okamejei kenojei. Classification (NCBI taxonomy): domain Eukaryota; kingdom Metazoa; phylum Chordata; class Chondrichthyes; order Rajiformes; family Rajidae; genus Okamejei; species Okamejei kenojei. The sequence continues at coordinate 17,731,860 of CM069140.1, read as the reverse complement.
ACATTCTGCGGCATTTTTGATTGATAATGTCCTTCTACGCTCCTAATGTATTGTATTATATTCAAGATTATTGCAGAATTGTCAGCTATCTTAGGGTCAAATATGACCTAGAGAGGTGGCACAGTGGCCCAGCGACAGAGTTGTTGCCTTACAGCGCCAGAGATCCGAGTTCGATCCTGACTACGGGTGTTGTCTGTGCACAGTTTGTATTTTTTCCCTGTGACTGTATTGGTTTTCTCCGGGTACTCCAGTTTCCTCCCACATTCCAAAGACGTGCAGGTTTGTAGGTTAATTGGCTTCTGTAAATTGTTTAGGATCATGTTAGAGTACAGGGTGGTCGGCACGGACTCGGTGGGCCGAAGGGCCTGTTTCCATGCTGTATCTCTAAACTAAAATAAAATAATGAACACTTTTAAAGACTCAGACTATGACCTGTACTTCTCATCTCATTTCCTCTCGAAACTATGGCTACCTACTTCCAAATTCATCAATTGACCATCTCTGCCCCAGGTAATATCTTTTGAATAAATAGGTGGAAGCAATTTTTACTTATTCAGAACTGTTTGTTAGACCATTCAAAATAGATACCCTGTAGCTATCCCCAAACATGAAACCATTTCACAGAAAATGTCAGTATCACTGAAGAGAAAATTAAAATAATATAAATAAACATGGGACCACACAACAGAGATACTCATGAATAGTACGCTTTATATAGAATAGTATGCATACACACAAAACACAAACCACGGTGGCAGTACTGTTGGGACCACAATCATTTATTTGATATGAAGATTATTATTATTACAATCAAATCTTTGAATAGTCACTTGTATTTATAATTATCATCCCACATGCTTGGACAGATTTTAGTTTATTTTAATCTTTTCCATGTTATTGGACATTACTTTTAAATTAATTCTTTAAATACTGACAGTTTCATTTGCTAGACAGCCAGTAGATAATTAGTGGGTACACAAAAAGCTGGAGAAACTCAGCGGGTGCAGCAGCATCTAAGGAGCGAAGGAGATGGGCGACATTTCGGGTCGAGACCCTTCTTCAGTCTGAAGAAGGGTCTCGACCCGAAAACGTCGCCCATCTCCTTCGCTCCTTAGATGCTGCTGCACCCGCTGAGTTTCTCCAGCCTTTTGTGTACCCTCGATTCACCAGCATCTGCAGTTTCTTCTTTAACAGTAGATAATTAGTGGTTGATTGGCTGAAAATTCCCTTAACATTTCAATGAACAATATATGAGACTTGAATGACAACCCCGTAATTTAATGGTGCGCAAGGAAATACCACTAGTAATTAGTGAAGTGAATTCAGGGACTCAACTCTTCGTTCTTTTTCCCCACTCCCAACTATCAGTAAGTTCTTTCCAAAGATCTTCCGTATATAATGTATAAGAAACCATTTCCAACTTGGATTTTTGTTTTATAATGGGCTGGTACCTCATTTCCGCTGGTGGCATTAAAATAAACAATAGTCTTAATAGTAATTCATCTGTTCACTAATTTTGAACTAAAAGTAAGAGAATGGGAGGAGAGGATTATTCTTAATTATTTTACTCATCATAATGTTACTTTAGCTTGAAGGTGAAGGTGTTAACTTTTGTTAGGCTTCATTCATGCTATAAACAACTGCATATTGGAATTACTACTTATTCTGTCTTGCCATATGCCGGTAATCATCTGGGCTGCTGCCAAGGACCGAGAGCAAGCATATCCGATCCCTGCATAAAGGATAGAACTAGTGTACGGGTGATCGCTGGTCAGCACGGACTCAATAGGCCAAAGGGCCTGTTTCCACACTGTATCTCTATACTAAACTAAGAGGGAAAAGTCTCCTCTTACCAATTCTGTGGGCAACTATTACCATGTTGATGAGTGAGCACCTTAGTATCATGACTGTGAAAAGTAACTGTTCTCATTTGGGATGTCACCAGACCCTGGAAAATGTCATCATTAATTGAAACAATATAAATTCTATAATCTGTGACTATTAAATGTCTGGCAGCAAAAGGAAACTCCTTAAAAATTTTATTCAGGATCATTTTGGTTTACTTTACTGAACATTTACTGCTTGTAGAGGCGCAATTTTATGTTTCATGTTTCTTGCATATATGCAATAATTTCCCAAAGTAAATACTTCAAAGTACCTGCTTGAATGGGTTGCATCAGTTGGCTTTGAAAGACTGGGTACGATTTATGGTGCCCTCTGTTGAGTTGGTTGTTCGATGGCTGAGGTGAGTGAGAACCATGTTTCTGCAGCAATGCTGGGGACACCATTTTCATTGGATTGACTCGAGAAGAGAAAGGAAGAACAACAGGTCCATCCCTGCAAGGAAATATTAAATTTTAGGAATTCAGCACAGCATTTGTACTTAAAATGCAAGTAATTAATTGGTTTTAGAATCTTTATAGAAACCCAATTTTTCAAATGTTTTTCAGGGGTTGGCGAATGAAGCTATTTTAGCAGGCATGCTGCACTTTAAGTGTAGTTTGGAACAAATAAAACCTATATTCAATTTCAAACTTTTAAAATAAATCCATGAAGGGCAGCATGACCTACAGTGAAGCATTTAAAATATGCTAGATTTAATAAATAATAGTTCACATGCATCCAACATCTTAGATAGTAGATACATTTTCCTCTACATTCTCTTAATTTTTTTGTTGAAATCTGTCAGAACCGCTGGAGTTTTACCAGAAGCAGCCATGACACAAAAAGATATCCGTAATGGCAACGGATTGTTTGAAGGCCGGAGATGAAAGGGATCAACTCACGAAGAGTTTTAATCAGACACAGCTTCCAGGTGGACAAAGAGATGGTGGATAAAAATCAGAAGCCAGAAAGTTCTAATGTCCAACTTCTATCAAAATCGTGCCTCGTTTTCTGTACTTATCATCAGTTGCAACCTTGTGTGAACCTCTACTCTGGGTGGCATATAGAGTCATACAATGTCCATACTGGCCATCAGGCTCATTTACATTAATCTGATTCCATTATAATTTCCCTATACTTCCATTTACTCTTATCCCTCCCCATAGATTTCCTACCCGTCTAAACGAGGGGTCACGTGAAGTTAACCCATCAACCAGCATTTATTTGGAATGTGGGAGGACACTGGAAGACCTAGAGGAAACTTCCATGATCCAAGGGAGAATGAACAAACTACACACAGACATCCCTAGAGATCAGGATAGTTGGAGCTGTGTGGCAGCAACTCCATTAGCTATATCATTACGCTATCCTATGGTAACACTTACCCTTGGAAAATAACATAACTGAGATGTTGATACAGAACTCATACAGGGTTTGAGCAGAGATGAGCTTCTTCTCTGAAGTTCTGCATAGATATTTGAACCTTCATGAGAAACATACTGGACTTAATTGAGCTAGCCGTGGGGTTGACAATTCCGATGGGAATTGCTGGCAGTCAGCCCAGATTTACTGGGTTGTTCTGAATGACAATTAGCAGAGCATTTTCTTATATGCTCTACCACTGGGCTTCATATAGGATCCAGCAGAAGAGCCCAATTGTGCTATGATTGCCCGGTATAGTGTTGCAGAATCCACCTTTCCAGTCCTATGTCATTCAAGGATAACACTGAAACAGTTATGCCTTGCTTTGAATGGGGAATCCCTGTCCTGTAAAATAATTAAGTAGCTATTATTTCAGTGTATCTTGATGAAACAGAGCAGTACAGCACAACAACAGGCCCTTCGGCCCACAATGTCTGTGCCGCACATGATGCCAAACTCATAACTTTTCTACCTGCACATAACCTATATCCTGCCATTCCCTGCTTATCCATATGCCTATCCTATATTCCTATGCCTATATTCTTGTTTACAAGAATGATCCCAGGAAGGAGTAGGTTATGATGAGCGTTCGACAGCACTGCGCCTATATTCACTGGAGTTTAGAAGAATGACGGGGGAACTCATTGAAAAGTACAGAATAGTGAAAGGCTTGGATAGAGTGGATGTGGAGAGGATGTTTCCATTAGTAGGAGAGTCAAGGACTTGAGGTCATAGCCTCAGAATTAAAGGACATTCTTTTAGGAAGAAGATGAGGACGAATTTCTTTAGTCAGAGGGTGGTGAATCTGTGGAATTCTTTGCCACAGAGGCTGTGGAGGCAAAGTCAATGGATACATTTAAGGCAGAGGTCGATAGATTCTTGATTAGTACTGGTGTCTGAGGTTATGGGGAGAAGGCAGGAGAATGGGGTTAGGAGAGAGAGATAGATCAGCCATGATTGAATGGCGGATTAAACGTTATGGGCCAAATGGCCTAATTCTACTCGCACATGATCTATCCAAACATCTTTTAAATGCTGCTAACATACCTGCTTCAACCACCACCCCAGCAACATATTCCAGGCACTTCACCACCTTAACTATAAAAAATTACCCTGCACATCTCCTTCAAACTTTGTCTCTTTCACCTTTCCACTCATGCAAGTGGCGGTGCTGCCTTGCAGCTGCAGTCCATTTTGTCTTTTCTTTTTTTTCTTTTCTTTTTGTCCCGTTTTAGTTTATTTGGTGGACTACAGAATTGCACACAGTGATCCAAATGCGGCCTAACCAAAGTCCTATAAAGCTGAATCGTGACTTCCAGACACTGATACTCAATGCCACAATCTATGACACAGGCATTACATATGTATTCTTTACCACTCTCCACATTTGTGTTGGCACTGTCAGAGAGTTGTGGACTTGGACCCAAAGACCACTCTGTTCATCAATTGCTGTTAAAGATCATGCCATTAATTGTATATTTTCCCCTTACATTTAACCTCCCAAAGTGCAATACCTCACACTTGCTGGGATTAAACTACATCTGACATTTCTCCACCCATTTCTGTAGCTGATCTATACTCCGCTGTATACTTTGACAACTTTCCTCGCTGTCTGTAACTCCATCAATTTTGGCCACCCAGCATTCTTTGTGTCATCTGCAAACTTCCTAACCAACCTGTCCATGTTTACGTCCACATCCACAAACAACTGTGGTCCCAGCAGAGATCCCTGCTGAACTCCACTGGTTACAGACCTCCCGCCTGAATATTGTCCTTCCACCATAACCTTCTATCTTCTATCAGTAAACCAGTTCCAAATCAATATGACCAAATCGCTATTAATTCCATGGATCTTAATCTTCTGGATCGGTTTATCTTGGGGGACTTTATCAAATGCCTTACTAAAATCCATATAGACAACCTGCACTGTCATACCCTGAATGATCATCTTCATCACCTCTACAAAAAACTCGATCATGTTTAGTAAGACATGACCTGCTGTGTACAACGCCATGCTGACTCTAATTAACCAATTCCTTCCAAATGGGAGTAAATCCTATCTCGAAGAATACGTTTTATGTAATGATTTAAAGCAATTGTGATAGTTTTTAATGTCACCAAAAGAAGTCAACATTATTTTTCCCATTTTTAATTGCTCAGAGGTTGACATTCTTTCATTGTTTCTGCTGTCTTCTTTCTGATAGTTTCATTTAAATTATGCAATTTCTAGTCACCAGTGATAATGAAACAATTTACAGCATTGAACCATCTGTGTGAGCATACAATGAAAGAAGCCAATGTAGAATTATTTCTTCCCACGCTAAGATAATATTTGTCTCATTCTTTTTCTGCAATTTTACATATACATGTAGTTAACCATTCACAACTTCTGCAATTGATTCATAATTTAAAGTTAAGACATTGCAATGTTTTGGTTTACTGAGGGATCAATTTTAGCTCAATATGGCAGCAACCTTAAATCTGGGAAGTGGAAAGTACTGCATAATTACAGAAGCGTAACTCTAATTGCTGACAAGCAAATTTAAAATAAAAGTAATTGGTCTTCATTTGATCCAGGCAACGCTTGTTGTATGGCACTTTGGGTAACAGAAATTCACTTTTACAGAATTCACATACCCCAAAATTTAACGAACACAATAAAATTCGCTCACATACAGTAATTTCTGTAAATAAGCAAAATATTTGTTTTTTAAACTTGCATTGCTTGATACATGCACAGATACAAAAATATGATTTAAACTGTTTTCTAGGAATGCAACACACCGTTCTCCCCTGAAACCAACCCCCCCCCCTCCCCCACAACTCTCGTCACCTGTAGTTTAATCCTCCCACGGGATGTGAATGTATTTCCATGACTTTTTCTTTGCTTATAGACCTTGTTATAAGTTTGAGAGCATGTTGTGTATCCATATCCACTTGGGAGAAAGGTCTCAGAGTCTGGACATTAATGGTTCCCAATCTATTTTGTGATCTTGCAAAAGCGGATGAAACGAAGTGCCAAAATCTCAGATATTGTACTGTTTTAATATATTAAATAAGTGCACTAAGATATCCTAATCCAGACCTGATAAGTAGTGGTATGAGGAGAAGTTTCCAGGTGTGGGTTCTGGGTCAGTAAGGCCAGGTTCTATATGAATTGAAAACATCCATGATTTGCTGGATATTTTGTCCTACTCGACCACAAGCTTCTTAGAAACTGCATTCCAGTTCTAATGATTTTTGCGGGATAGTAATATTTGCCTATTAAATAAGCACTCAATTCTTATAGAATGTCAAGTCTAATAATTAGCGGTGTAACTATAACAGGCACCTTTTTGTGGAAAATATGCTGTTTGTTATGCAAAAGTTATGTGAAGCACCTTAGGAAGTTTTACAATGTTAAGAGCATTAAGTAAATGAAAGCTGTTTTTGATTTCTAAGACAGCAGTCCAGAATTCTTAAAATGTAGCAGGTTTAAATTCTTCCCATACATCTGGTAGACATCAGAGATCTTAAGTTTGACTCTCACTCTCATGTTGAGTTAGCTAATCTTAACATGAAATTCAATAGGAACACTGATATATATCAGCAGTCCTGGAAATGGGAGGGAGTAGAGTCAGCCAAAGTTCTTGCGGGTGAATATAGGATTGTCATAGTCATAGAGGTATACAGCGCTTTGGTGGGCCCTTTGGCCCAATTTGTCAATGTCGACCACAATGTCTGTCTACACTAACACTACTTACCAATAGTAGAGCCGTTTCCCTCCACTACTTTCCTATCCAAGTAACTGTCAAAATGCCTTTAAAATTTTGTCTTTTGGAAGTTTATAGAAAAAAAATGTTCAAATCCACCACCTAACCTTACCTTTAAATTATGTATCCAATGAGTTATTAAACAATGTCCATCCCAGTCTGAGATGCTTAAAAATTTAAGAATATAATCTGAGAAATAGAAATGGAAACATCCCCTTCTTGCCTAGTCCACCATTCAAAATGGTTATGGCTGGTATTTTCCTCTTGACACTTTTCTGCACTAACTTTATTTTCCCTGGATCTATTTAAATAAAACAAAACAATTTTTGTCTGTAATATACTCTGCAAAGAAGCCCCTACAAGTTTAAGGGCGGAGTATTTTAAAGATTTGCATGGCGGCAGAAACTCCCACAGCTCCGTGGCCTACGGGGGGAGGCTGCTGAGCCAGTCCCTGCTTGGAGAATCCGGCAGACCGTGACCCGGAAGAGGGAACCGGCTGAGCCGACCCATGCTCGTCCCCTGAATATCAGGGACTGGGAAGATGGAGCTGATGACAACAATGGACGTGACCTGCTAGGAGCGAGGCCAGTAGGAGAGGAGAGGTAACCGGAGTCTGGTCTACCGCGCCTTCAAGGTCGGTTGCCGGAGGATCGCCCAGGGAACAAAGATGGACGAGTAAGGAAAGGGACGTCAGTTCGCAGATCGACCAGCACTTCCAAGGGAACAGGCACCACTCATAATATCTGGTGCATGGACTGGACTTTGAAAAAGGCGCCAAATCATGGCGCCTCTTGCATGTGGGATCAGTAGATTATTTCTGTAATTTGGCTAATCGGGCATGTGCTTAGGTATGGTAATACTTTATTGAACAGTTTGGAAGAAAATAATTTCACTGTGCATTTGCACTTTGCACATATGACAATAAAAGCTCAACTGTCCCATGGAGATTCAACACCTCTGGATGAACATATTTCTGATCTTTATCCTGAATTGCTGAACTCTTATTGCGAGGTTGGTTTTAGAGAGGATCTCTAGGATTTACCCCTCCCTAGGGAAACACCAACTGCATCTCTACTTTGTCAATCCTCTTAAGAATTTAGTGCATTTCCAAGTTAATAATAATTCCTAAAGTCACAGTCACCTCCTCCCGCTGCAAAAATACGTCAGGAATCTGAAACTGATACTTATTGTGATACTTCCTTTTACTAACAGCAACATCCAGAGCCCTTAACATTGCAAGAATGTTAACTGATATAAAAACTGATAACAACACATAGGAAACTAAAGAATTGGTCAAATCAAAAGGCTTTAAGGAGCTTTTAATGGGGGAAATGAGGTTGCAAGGTTGGGAGATAAAATTCCAGAGTTTAGGATCTTGGCAACTGCACGAATAGCTCCTGGTGATAGAACATTTAAATTGTAGAATAAAGGCTGATTTAGAGGAGTATATATGGCGGAAGGTTGCAGCATCGAGGCAACTTACAGGGACAGGGAGGGGCAACATCATGGAAGCTATGAAAATCGCACTAAACACAGAGTGTTAGAGGAAGTAAACAGATCAGGCTGCACAGATAATGTTTTGAATTGGGACCCTTCTTGAGACCCATCCATCTAGCCACTACCTCCACAGATGCTGCCTGACTCACCGAGTTAGAGTTTAGAGGGATACAGCATGGAAACTGACCCACTGAGTTCACACCAACCACGATCACCCATACACTGGTTCTATCCTAGACACACAAGGACAACTTACTGAAGCCAATTAACTTACAAACCTGCACGTCTTTGGAATGTGGGAGCAAACGGACCACCCTGAGAAAACCTTTGTGATCACAGGGAGAGCATACAAACTCTGTACAGACAGCAGCCATCGAACCCAGGCTCCAGCGCTATAAAGCAACAATTCCACCACTGCGCACTGCGAATGTGTATTGCTCAGGATTCCAGCATCTGCAATTTCTTGTGACTCCATAGAAAAACCAAGGATGATCATTTTAAAATTATGCCATTGCGTAGCTAGGATTGAGTGTGGATAAGTAAGCGCGGGAATGAATGAAATTTGTAATGGGCCAGCAAATAGGCATCAATTTATGGATTTATCTCAGGTTTATGGGGATTGGAAAAAGAAAGGCATATGAATAGACAATTTTAGAGATAACAAAGTCATGAATGAAGGTTTTAAAAGCAGATAATCTGAGACAAGATCAGAGACAATGTTAGACATAGATTGCTGGAGTAACACAGCGGGATGGGCAGCATCTCTGGAGAGAAGGAATGGGTGACATTTCGGGTCGAGACCCTTGAGACTCAGAATGTACTGAGGTAGCTACAGTTGGATCCAGTGCTGGCTAAGATATTCTCCTGCTATTTTCAATGAGTCAACAGCTGTGGTGTTTTGGGTTCTTCTAATCTCGCATTCTACGCAGGAGTATCATGGAAACACATCTGTTTATTACAAAAGTCAACACTCAACTGCCTGAAGCATAGTACATACAAAGTTGAAAAAGTTAACCATAAAACACTGGTAATAACAAGCCCCACAACCTTAAAGCAACACTTAACCTTCAAATCAATATACATTAACCGCACTGTTCTACCAATGTGCATAAAAGCTGTAAACTGTATGGAATACACTGTGGACCATTATCAGAGACCAACTATCAAAGTAGATGATGCAGCAAACACTAATCATAATTTCCCCTTAGTATGTTCTTTGGTGGTGGAGAGTCCCCTTAGCTTTACCTCAAGTCATCTTGAATGGCTATCCACCAGAATAAGAAAAAAATGCAGCCTTGCTGAAAAAAAACAAAACACACTCAATGGAAAATCCAAGCTAGCCCCCTTCATATTGTCCAAAGTTCAGAAAAGATGATCGCAATGAAAAATCCTCAAATAGCTGGATTCATAGAGGATGATTTCCCTGACTGGGGAGTGTCAAACCAAGCGTTCAGTTTCAGAATAAGAGGTCATCATTTAAGACTCAGATGAGAATACATTTCTTCACACGGACGATGGTGAATCTTTGGAATTCTCCACCGCATTGGGCTGTGGCAAGCTTAATCATTGCGTTTGATCAGAAAATGGACTGATTAGATCTGGATATTAAGGGATAAGGTGATAGTGCAGAGCAATAGAGATAAAATGAAAATCAACCACTATATACATGAATAGCGGAACAAGCTTGAAACGCCAAATAACCTTCTGCTATCACTTCTTATGTTCTTATATTTCAGAAGTTGATGTAGATGTATACTGCAGTCCTGACTCAACAGCAGACATGCATCTTAGAAAGTTATTGAACCAGATAAATACAAAACAGCCATGGCATTATGCATCACAGAAAGTATACTGATGGGTTGCATCACAGGTTGGTTTGGGAACAGCTCTGCCGAAGACCACAATAAAATGCAGGGTACATAAGGTCTAGGAGTAGAAGTGTACTCCGCCATTCAATCATGGGTGATCTATCTTTTGCTCTCAACACCATTCTTCTGTCTTTGCCCCATAACCCCTTACACCCTTACTAATCAAGAATCTGTCAATCTGCCCTTTAAAAATACCCACTGATTTAGTCCCCACAGCCGTCTGTGGCAATGAATTTCACAGATTCGCCACTCTTTCTAAAGGTAAGTAGTTGTACATATAGTCCAGTCCTTCACACAGACCAGACTCTTCACCATTGACTCCATCTGCACGTCACACTGCCTCAGAAAAGATGCCAACAAAATCAAAGACTTGTCCTACCCCAGTCATTCCTTCTTTTATCTGCTCCCATCGGACACAGGATACGGAAGCGTGAAAGCATGCAACACTAGATTCAGGAGCAGCATCTTCCCCTCTGTTATCAGGCTTCTGAAAGGACCTTCCAAGGTACTGTCTGATTCTCCTCTTCCCCATTGCGGACGTTGGATTATGACCTTGGAACAGTTGCCTACAACGCTGAGAAATTGGTCAAAAACAAGAAGAATGGACGGGAAAGGTATAGGCAGCTGGGATCAAGTGCATCCCTGGTGGTGTTTTGGGAACTAAGCAGTAAATTGGAAAAGGAGATCCGAGGGGCAAAAAAGGCCAGGGGATAGCTCTGACAGGGAGCATTAAGGACAATCCCAAAAGATTTTATAAATACATAAAGGGGAAAAGGGTAACTAGAGAGAGAGTGGGACCTCTCTGGAATCAAAGTGGTCACCTCTGTGTGGAGCCACAGGAGATGGGCAAGGTCCTCAATTAGTATTTCTCCTCTGTATTTGCTGAGGAGAAAGACAGTAGGCTGGAGGAATTTGGGGCAGTCAATGGAAGTGTCTTGAAAACAGTCAGTGTTACTGTCGATGAAGTACTGAAGATACTATCGTGTATGAAGGTAGAGAAAACTCCAGGGCCTCAGATATTCTGAGAACATTGTGGGAAACCAGAGAGGAAATTGCAGGAACCCTGGTTTAAATTTATGAGTCATCCTTAAATACAGCAGAGGTGCCGGAAGACTGGAGGGTGGCAAATGTTGTGCCTCTTTTCAAGAAGGGCTGCAGGGAAATTGCTGGGAACAATAGGCTGGTGAGCTTAACATCTATAGTTGGATAGTTACTTGAGAGTATTCTGAGGGATAGGTTATACAGGCATTTGGACGGGCAATGGCTGATTAGGGATAGTCAGCAGGGTTTTGTACGTGGGAGGTCGCGTCTCACAAATTTTATTGAGTTTTCTGAAGACGTGACCAAAAAGGTTGATGAGGGCAGATCTGTAGATGTTGTACACATGGATTTCAGTAAGGCATTTGACAAGATAGGCTGCTCTGGAAGGTTAGATCACATGGGATCCAAGGAGAGATAGTTGAATGGATAGCAAATTGGCTCCATGGAAGGAAGCAGGGGGTGATGGTGGAAGGTTGTTTCTCGGACTGGAGGCCTGTAGTGGTGTGACTCAAGGTTCGGTGCTGGGCCCGTTACTGTTTGTCATCTACATCAATGATTTGGATGAGAATATACAGGGAAAGAGTCACAAGTTTGCTGATGATACAAAAGTGATGGTTTTGCAGATAGTGAAGATGGTTGTGAAAGATTACAGCAGGATATGGATCAATTGGTCAGGTTGATGGAATTTAATACAGAGAAGTGTGAGGTGTTGAATTTTGGGATGTCTAACAAGGGCAGGACCTACACATTGAATGGTAGGCCTCCGGGGAGTGTTGTAGAGCAGAGGGATCTAGGAGTGTAGGTGCATGTTTCCTTGAAGGTAGAGTCGCAAGTAGATAAGGTGGTCAAAAAGGCTTATGGCCCATTGGCTTTCATCAGTCAGAGTACTGAGTATAGAAATTGGATGGTCATGTTGCAGTTGTGTAAGACGTTGGTGAAACTGCATTTAGAATATTGTGTTCAGTTCTGGGCACCATATTATATAGAAGATATTGTCAAGCTTGAAAGGGTTCAGAAAGATTTACATGGATGTTGCCAGGACTAGAGGGTGTGAGCTATAGGGAGAGGTTGAATAGGCTGGGTCTCTATTCCTTGGAGCGCAGGAGGATGAGGGGGTGATCTAATAGAGGTGTACAAAATCATGAGAGGAATAGATCAGGTAGATGCACAGAGCCTCTTGCCCAGAGTAGGGGAATCAAGGACCAGAGGACCTAGGTTCAAGGTGAAGGGGAAAAGATTTAATAGGAATCTGAGGCGTAGCTTTTTCACACAAAGGGTGGTGGGTGTATGGAACAAGCTGCCAGATGAGGTAGTTGAGGCTGGGACTATCCCAATGTTTAAGAAACAGTTAGACAGGTACATGGATAGGACAGGTTTGGAGGAATATGGACCAAGCACAGGCAGGTGGGACTAGTGTAGCTGGGACATGTTGGCCGGTGTGGGCAAGTTGGGCCGAAGGATGTGTTCCCACACTGTATCACTCTATGACTCTATTTTGCATCATGTATCTTCTACTTTGCTTTACCTATTGTACTTGAGTTTGTCATGATTATATTTATTTATTGTGTTATCTGATCTGATTAGATAGCATACAAAATATTTCACTGTATCTCAGTATACGTGACAATAATTAACCTAAATCTAGAAGCATTACCCCCTTATTGTCAACATACCAAATTAATCTGGTGAATCTTTGTTGCACTCCCTATACCATAAATATCCTTCTATGATTTGGGAGATGGGATCTGTACACAATATTTGATGTACAATCTCACCTAGGATCTACAGTAAATCGTTCAAGAAAAGTGTGCTTTTAATTCTTACAACTCTCGAAATTATGGTCAATATAATTTGCCTCCCTAAATCTCAATGTTTTATGGACGACACTAAAATTATTTTGAACAATACCTTTAACACTCCCATCATTTATAAAATATACTGCTTTTCATTTTTGTTTCTACCTCCACACAAATCAACGACATAGATTGTGAACAGTTGGGGGCGCCAACCCAATTCCTGTGGTACCGCACTTATAGCCTTGCAATTGACCCTTTTATCCTCACTTTTCTCTTTTCTGCCCATCAACCAATTCACTGTTTACAGCAGTGTATTATCATCAATCTCATGAAGTTTTAATTATTTTTAATAATCACTTACAATGACACTTAACAGTAATTCAACACAGATATGGGCCTTTTGTCCCAACATGCCTGTACTGACGATCAAGAACACATCAACGCCAATCCCATTTTTGTTCCTAACTCACCCTAATTGATCCTGTAACCCACTTGGCTTGTATGAGGAAACTAGAGCATTTTATGTGGTACCTTGTATCTTCCGAAGAGTCCACCAGGGACTATACTGGAAGTTGGACAATTTTATACTGGACAATGTTTACATTTATCAAGCCAATTAATCAAGCCAATTAACCTACAAACCTGTACTTTTTTAGAATGTGCGAGGAAACCGAAGATCTCGGAGAAAACCCAAGCAGGTCACGGGGAGAATGTACAAACTCCGTACAAACATCGCCCAAAGTCGGAATCGAACCCGGGTGTACGACACTGCATTTTGCTGTAATACAGCAACTCTACCGCTGCGCTACTGTGACTGTCTGGGAGAAGTCACACAGTCACAGGGATAATGTGAAGACTCCACAAGGCAGCAGCCATGGTCAAGATCAAACCAGGTCTGTGGTCTGTGAGGCAGGAGTGTTAGTAGCTGCACCATTCTGCCAGTCTTCTCCAAAGGCCTCTGTAAGTCCTTACATCATCTGTTAGTTTCACATGTTAACTCCAAACAATTCTAATGGATGTGTCAAATATGGAAGATCATTTCGACTCATCAACCCAGATCTAATGTTCACCTTTTTTCTAAAAACATATATAAACAGTTTAAGATGATAGAATGATCCAATCCAAATCAAGTATAGACTAAAGCATTCCAAGGAAAGAGTGGGGCTCTGTTACATTAGATGATCCCCAAACTTTCAATACATTTGACAAATTCTTCTGTACTGGTCTCAGCCCTTGCGTATTAATTTGCAGGTTGAGTATCTGACTTTGTATTGCATGAAAATGTTTTGCTTTATTTTAAACTCATCTGATGACGGTAAAACCTTGTGGGTATTTCACTAACTCTATTGAGTGCCCCTGTTATTATTCTCTAGCAGAGAACACCTTATAATTTTTAATTCATTACTGCTTTAACTACATTTAAAGTGGATCTCAGCTAATATGGCAACTTTGTGTTGGCAAATTTTCTCTCATGTTCACTGTCAGATGGCGCTGACCACAAGATATGCATTCAATTGGACACAATTATGAAACAATTCCAGCTTGGTATAATGATCAATCCTTTGATGTCAGCTCCATAGGTAGATCTGTAATGTGCCAGAGGGTATTGCTCAGTTTCAATAGTTTTATTCAGTTATACTTGGAATGAAGTATGAAAAGATATTTATCCCATCCTTCTCGTATTTTGAACAAATAAGAGATGAGGTGATTTCTGTTTTCTTAAGACATCTGCCGTGATTATCTCTGTCACATGACTGAATGCCATTAAAGATGTAGTTCAATGGTCTGATGCTGCACTAATATGAAGTTTGAGCACAGCCCAGTTTCTGGCCCCATGCTGCTTTATGAGATCCTATCTCCAGGGAACTCACTGTCAGTACATACTCAGGAAACAGTTATGCTGTTCACTTCCAGGGAACGTTTTGAATTAACCAGCTAAATTCTCCTTTATTATAGTTTAAAATATTTCATAGGCTAATTGTTGCCAGGTGATTCTTTCCTTGTATCGTGGAATGTGTAGATTATTTAAAAAATATCATGAATCTTTGTGTAAAAGTCAACTTTTCAACAGGCACGCCAGTTCAGAAACATCATTTTGATAAACAATGCAGCCAACCCCCTATTTTTTTAGATTTTTGTGAGGTCTTTGATTTTCTTGTTTAAATCTAAATGATCAAGTATTTCTTTACTGCCCATCTGCCCAAAAGATGATGACTCCAATGGTGGAAAGTGCACTACCATATTTAATCAAGATGACTTCTCTTTACAATTACCAAATCAGTAACCGTGGGAAGGTTATTGCTTCATAGGGGCGTGGCAAGTAGCTCAATCTTATCCTCATGAATATTGCACATGTTCCGTTTTAGAGCAGTGAAAGCAATCTATAGCAGGAACTTTCAGAATCTTTTAACATCCAAAACTCAGTTATGCTGCTATCAGTTGCCGTTCCCCACCACTAGTTTGGGCTAAGGCCAATTAACTTTGGATAGAAAACTTAGGCCTTTTATGCCCTCACAGAAAAAAATTGGTGCACGTATTCAACCACATGGTAATTTTCAGTAATTGTTCAATTTATACTTTATAACACCCCATTTATTTGTAAAACTGAGTACCCACTGAGTTGATTCTAATACCCAGCACAGTTATCCGATAAAAATCATATGGCGTTTGGCTATAAAAGCCACAAAACTCGTATCAGTCCAACTTATTTGAATCTGGCAGCTAACCTGTTCTCAATTTTTAACATTAACTGGCCTGCACTTATCTAGCCAATAGCTTTTACTGTGTGCCCGTGTTTAAACTTTAATGATAAAATATGATTGCCCCTTGGCAGTCTTCAGTGGAAATGCATTTTAGCTGTTAGCAATATCTGTTTCTTGTTAGGATTTAAAGAACTTAAAAAAGTATGAAATTCCTTACTGATGCCAATTTCATTGTTTTAAACATAATTTTCCCATTGGGTATTCTAATTATTCTCTATAAGACTTAAGCATGCAAAATATACAGAAGCTAAAGAATTCCAATCCAATTATTAAAATGATTCCTAACATCGCTGCAAGTCAATCGAATTTCATTATACCTTAATTGGTAGACATGATAATAAAACACCTTTGAACCGTTGAGCAATTCAAAAACAGGATCATTCAGGACCAGCAATCTCCAAACAAAACACAACAACCAAAATATTATTCATAGATTCAGTGACTAATTTTCAATATCAACTCCATTTTCCTGTGCCATCCCCATATCCATAATCCCCTGAACACGCAAAATATCATTTAATTTCAAACTTACTCTTTCACTGGCATCCGCTAAGGTAAAGAATTCCTAGATTTACAATGTACATTGTGAAGTCATTTTACTTCATTGCAATCCTAAATATCCAACTCCTGAATCTGAAACAGTATTAAATCTAGACGGTCCACTCATGAGAAATAGTAAGATTAAATGAAAACTTACCAGTTCGAAGTTTGATCCTTATTTTATGAGGAGTGACGTTGAGGGATTATGTGAAGAAGCCCCGCCAGGCGCATGCGCGTCATACTTCAAAGCAGCGGCGTGAAAACACAGAAAACAAATAGCCGAAGTAACATAGTAAGGCTCGTAGAAGACTAGAACTACCAGATGATCTCTTAGATTATGAGGGTGGGAGCGGAGAGCACGTAATCCCTCAATGTCACTCCTCATAAAATAAGGATCAAACTTCAAACTGATAAGTTCTCGTTTAATCTTACTATTTTACTTTGGAGTCACGTGAGTGACTACGTGAAGATTTCAAAGCTCTGTATTTTCATACCGTAGATGCACACCATACGACAATCTGCTTCGGTTGACACAGTAGGGAATACATGATATATTGAACATTGCTTCGAATTATTTGGTGGCTTCACGGGCTTCTGAAGCCCATGAAGCCACCAAAGCATGGGCTATGGCAGGTAGACCCAGACAGGGGCCTGTGTTTGAGCACAAGAAGCTCACTAATGCAAGGTATAAGTATGCTGTTCGCTTCATCTGTAAAAATGAGCAAGCTATGAGGGCTGATTCCATGGCTAAGAAGCTGCTGAGTAACAATGCTACAGATTTTTGGAAGGAAGTGAGAGCTCTTAGCAGTTGCAAAACATCTCTACCATGTACTGTAGATGGAATCTCCGGAACGGCTAATATTGCGGAGTTATGGCGACAACATTATAGCACTTTATTCAACTGTGTCCAAGGTGACTTGTGTAGGGTAGACATTATTGAGAGTAATGACTCGATGGTGATTATGTCACATGAGGTGTATCATGCCATGAACAAGCTGTCCAACAACAAAGCAAGTGGCTTGGATCATATCTCTGCTGAACATCTTAAGTATGCGAGTATGAGGATAGCTCCTCTCCTAGCTATTTGTTTTACTGGCTTTATGATTCATGGCATGTTACCAGACTCAATGTTGTCTGTCCTGTTAGTGCCGGTTATTAAGGACAAAGCGGGTAAAGTAGGCAGTTTAAATAATTACAGGCACATAGCTTTAGCCAGCATATTGTCAAAAGTCTTAGAAAGAGTTCTGCTGGATAGAATACATGAGTTTGTTACCTCCACAGATAACCAGTTTGGCTTTAAAGCTAAACATGGCACTGACTTATGCATATATGCCCTAAAGGAGATTGTAAACAAATATATAGGCAAAAACTCTTCAATCCTTATGTGCTTTATTGATGCTTCCAAAGCCTTTGACCGTGTTAATCACAGAAAGCTGTTTGGTAGAATGCGTCAAAGAGGGGTGCCTAAATACATTGTGAGAATACTGGCCTACTGGTATGCCCACCAGACTATGCAAATAAAATGGGGCAATAGGGTCTCAGCCCCATTTGGAGTTAGCAATGGTGTTAGACAAGGGGGAATTTTATCCCCAGTCCTTTTTAATCTATATATTGATGATCTGTCTAAACAATTGAAAGCTTGTAACACTGGGTGCGTGATTGGTAATATTTTAGTGAACCATATTATGTATGCAGTTGATCTTGTGGTCTTTAGTCCATCTAGCGCTGGTCTCCAGCAGCTCCTTACTGCATGTTCCGTGTATGGTTTGGAACATGACATTAAATATAATGCTAGTAAGAGTGCTGTTATGGTCTGTAGAACCAAAGATGATAAAAGCCTAAAATATCCTGATTTTAAATTGTCTGACAACAATCTTAGTGTCTGTAATAAGATAAAATATCTAGGGCATATTATTACAGAACAAATGACAGATGATGAGGATATTTATAGACAACGACGCATGCTGTATATACAGGCGAATATCCTCTTGCGTAAATTTGGTGTGTGTGCAGATGTGGTGAAGATGTCGCTATTTAGAGCATACTGCACACCCCTCCACACTGCGCACCTGTGGTCGAACTATTTAAAGACAAGTATGCAGAGACTAAAGGTTGCATATAACGATGCCATGAGAACATTGCTAAGGCAACCAAGATGGTGTAGTGCCAGTAATATGTTTGTGGCTGCAGGAGTCAGTACTCTAGAAGCTATCCTAAGACACCACATGTATAAATTCATTTGCAGGATAAATGACTCTAAAAATGTGCTTATTGTGGCCTTGACAAACATAAGGGTTAGCACTACACGCTACGAATCCCAGTTGTGGAGAAACTGGTATCGTTGTCTCGTTGTACGACATTGATCATTTTTTACTCTGGATTTTTAACTTAAGTATTGTGGGTTTTTAAAAAAATATATAAATTATGATGTTTTTATGTGATTTACCATGATTTAATATATATTTATGATATTTGAGATGCAATGCATTTTTAATGTAATTTGAGATGCAATGCATTTTTAATTTAATTGCCCCTTGTCTGGACCTTGAGTCCGTAATAAACTTATTATAATTATTATTAAATAACTATTGTTAACAATAATAAACACAGGAATAACCCCTCTGTCTCAGGGAAATTACAAACAATGATAGAAAACAAAGCAAATGAATTAAATGTGACCCAAAACAACATGCCCAAACCGTGGCACGGTCTGTACAGGTTTGTCAGAAAATTGAGAAAATGTTGCTTCTCGAGACCATCCTGCGGCCTCGAAGATTTGGTCTAGCGGCACGTCCTGAGCCTTCGCCGCGGAGATCGATGCCGCCCTGGTGGAGTGAGAATTAAAGACAGGAATGTCGACTCCAGCATAATTGAGAACCTGTTTCAACCATGTAGAAATAGTTTGTGCTGACACTTTAATATGTCTTTTTGTGACGAATGAGCAGTCCTGTCTCAGAACCTCTGAGACTCCTTGTTACCTTAATATATTGGCTTAAGTTATATGGCGTAACTACATATAACATTTGGTCAACAAGATAGGCTTTAAACGTCACCTTGATTCCAGCCAGACCGGGCCTGCTTTGTTTGATTAAATCATAAACATAGAAGTTGATGTCATTGACAGACAAATGCATACAAGGTATTCGTAAGAATTGTAATGTTTGTACACGTTGTGCTGAAACCAGCACTATTAGCATAACCACAGCAAGAGTTAATCTCTGCATAAATAATGAAGTAATTGGAGCCCATTGCTGAAGCATTGTGAGAACAGGAGTGATGTCCCAGATTTCAGCGAGGTTTTGGAGGGTTTTTATTAAAAATTCCTCATAAATCGGGATACTAACGGATGAGACCCGATAGGATGTTGTTCTGAAGACTGCCCTCAATAAGAGGACAACGCACTCCGAGCGTTGGTAATGTCACTATAACGCAGGTGCTCATCAAAATGCAACTTAGCAAGGAACTCCAACACATCACATATGGTTGCATTATGATAAGACATATAGGATTGTACACAGAAACAGTTCCCATTTCTTTATGTGAACCATATATTGTTTTTTGAGTTTTCGCGAGCCTGTAGTGAGAACCACCATGGCCCTGTTCGACAATCCAAGTCCTTGGAAATGTCTGGTCAGAACCTGCAGACCAACAATTAATACGGTCATGTAAAGGGTGACTTTCTCATGTAACTGGATGCACCAAGAAATTACTGCAGCTGGGAATCATCATGAATGACTGAACCATCATTGAAAACACTAAGGGGAACCATGGTTGTGTTGGCCAATCTGGGACCACCAAAACACCTGTGGCGGTCGCGCTCTATTGTGGTGAGACAGTTCAGGATGAATAAATGGAGGAATTGTATAAAATTTTAGTGCCCCCAATGTAACGAGATTGCATCGACGGCAACTGCACCTGGATCTGGCTCCCATGAAACATATTTAGGCAACTGATGATGTAATCTGGATGGAACAGATCAATGGCTGGCAACCCAAATCGAGTGACAATCATGTGACAAAGCTTAGAATTCAACATCCACTCTATATTGGCATGAAACGTATGCGACCTATGGTCGGCCACCACATTAGCTATAGGTGGTGAATAAATGGCTGAAAGGCAGATATGCCTTGACATACACCAATGCCACATGACGGTACCCAGTTAACGCATGATACTGATCGTGCTCCTCCCATATGATTAATATATGCCACTGCTGTGGTGTTATCAATCTGGAGTTGAATGTGTAAATCCTTCATTGAGGAGCAATATGCCTTTACCCATAAAATGCCCCCAATAATGCGAAATAATTTATCCCGTGTGTGTGGCGAATCAACCCTTCGTGTTCATGCCAGCTACCCCCCCAGCTAGACTCGGTGTCCGTAGCCCCCCATCCAAGAGCGCTGACATCAGTCTGGAAGATTAGGGAAGAGTCTAGTACTCTTATTGGTAGCTAGAGTAACATTAACAATGCACCACTGCAATTCTGCGAGAGCTGTGGTTGGTAACTGGATAATCCGATGAAAATGGCCTGCATTCGATTTTAGTGCTAGTTCTCATGCTCTCTGCAAATGTTAATAATGCAAAGGCCTGAATGTACTGCAGGAACCTGCTCCCCATTTACCAATGACCGTAGCGTCTTCTCGGATGGAGGGATAAAGTTTTGTGGGAGGCAAGTACAGACATCATCATCATTGACAACCTTGGCTGTTGGTAATGTTACTGTTGTAGCAACGGAATTAATAAAAAACCCCAAATACTCAATATTTTGGGTTGGCTGTAAGTTGGACTTAGTTGGATGCAGCAATCCCTAATGACTCAAGCACCGATTCTGCAGCTGACTCATTAGTGTTGCTGATAATTAAGATATCAGCTAAATAAGTAATTACAATGTGATGATGGGCTGAATAGCACCAGCACAGGTTTTAACAAATTAATAAATAGCCTGAGTGCTGAACTTAATCCAGGAGTCAATGCTTTGTATTGCCACAGCTGTGCCATCCAATCAAATTTCAAGTACCTGCGATAATGAGCATGAATTGGCAGTAAATAATACATATCTTGCAAACCAATAGTTGCCACATAACAGCCCTGTGATAGCAGGTGTTTAGCTGTAATGAATTTAAGTGATTGAGGATGAGAATTACTCTACAACACCCATCTTTTTGAGATCTGGGGAAATATTAGACACAATTGTGGAGGATGATTAATGGCTTTATCAATCACTATTATCTATCTGTTCAGGCTCTTGAGCAGAAAACACCCACATTTTATTAGGCTTGTGCTGTTGAGGTGGATCTTTCCCTGAGATAAACTCAATGGGAGACGTGAGACAGTATTTAGTATAAACATATCATACATTATACAGCACCATTCATTAGAAAACATTTGTAATCAACCTCCAATAGGAGATTGGCCAGAACTTTATCGTTAAGAAAAGTCCCTGTACCTCTATAGTTGACCTGTAAAGCTGTTGTCTGCTCATATTGGGATTGTAGCCGGTCTGTCTTGGTGGGTACCCTCGTTGCCCCACTGGCTTGCCCCTGCTGAGCCCAGCACCTGGATCTGACCTTCAGTATTAACCCAGGGTTGCGAATAGGTGGCCTCGAAATGCTTGACCACATTAAGCCAATTGCTTTGGCCTCATCATGAATTTCACGAATTTTCATGACCAGGTCTGTTCCAAACAATATTTCAGGTGTTTGTACAGTAGTCGCCCTACATAGAGCAGCAAATTTTTGGTTTAGTGTTGGCCTGATGGCGATATTCCCTGATTCAATTTCCTGAAAAATGCATTGCATTAAAATCCCCAACATATCTGTTGTGAGTTTGAGGAATGATTGTCCCTTGGACCATAGTGCCAAATGCAGTAATTGCTGCAGCCACCAGTTGGAGGACGTGTTAACACCGAACCTCTTGTCCCGTCAAAGAAGGACTCATGGGTGCCCAGAACCTGGGTCACCATAGGCACTTTCAGTAATGCACATTAAACAGGTGTCTCATATTTGTTTGCAGTCACTTGCATCATATCTTGCTGGAGCTGTTGAGGTACTACATAATTGATACCGCTGGCAAAGGATTATTCCATTGACTCACCAGTCCCCTCCGGAATAGCAACTCAGTGCCATTTCCGAGACACCCGGAGCGTGGATCTTGTGCTCGCTGGTGTTTGCACATAAGCAGGGACACCAGCATCAGGGTCAGCTGCAATCTGCCCGCTTCTCCCAAATCATATAGTAGGGAGGCATCCTCCAGTCCTAAACAAGGCACTGGAAGGAACCCCAATATATGTACCCTCCATATGTTGGTCTTGGTATGGCCCTCTTGGACATTCCTGGCCCTTGGACCCTTATGTAATGAAGGTTGGAGCATCAGCTGCATGTTCCCAACCTCCCCCACAGTCTTGTATGATCAGGGGAAGAGTCACCATTGTTGTCAGAGAACCCAGGTCTGTGACTTTATATTTGCCTTTTCATGGCTAGGAGCAGCCTCAGTCTGCTAGCACCCTTGGAAATAAACAGATGGACCAGGCTCATTCTGAAGCAAATTCCAGTTGGCCTGCCTTTTGTCAATGGAGCTAGTGGGGAAAATTAGCGCGCTATTTTAACTGCTGCCGGTAAAACGGCACCCGGCATCGGAACCGGTGTTGCCGCGCTTATCTCCCGACCCGATCAAATTGGTGAATCCCTGGACCCACACTAAGACCGATCTTCGGAAGTGACAGCTCCAACTCCCCACTCCTACTGACTGCTCGAGCCAGCTTTACGGAGTGGAAATACTTCTAAGTAAAGTTTTTAAAACACTTACCTTAGAAGTTCCTACTTACCCGCTGGCGGAGCTGTGCCCTCCAGCCCGTACAGTGCGACATGCGCGGACATAATGACGCGCATGCGCCTGGCGGGCTTCTTCACGTAGTCACTCACGTGACTCCGAATTAACATAGCCTTGAATGAAAACACTTCTTGTTCCAAATTATCTGAATTGCTGAGTATCTGTATTCTGCATTACATAGTTCCAGTTTCTTGTTTGTTTTTTTCCCCAACTCTTTACTAATAATAATAATAATAATAATAATAATAATAATAATAATAATAATAACTTTATTACGGACTCAAGGTCCAGACAAGGGGCAACATTACATTAAAAAAAATGCATTGCATCTCAAATATCATAAATATATATAAAATCATGGTAAATCACATAAAAACATCATAATTTATATATTTAAAAAAAAAAAAAAAACTGTTTTCCCTCTATTTATATTCCCTTGATTAACAAGACAGCGGCTTGATCTCTTGTCATCTGAAGAAGGGTTCTGATGCTAAATGTCACCCCATGTCCATTCATTCCCATCACAGATGCCTCCTGACACACTGAGTTCCTCTAGTACTTTTTTTTTTGTTCAGGTTTCCAGCAACTGCCATATCTTATTTTTCCTATTCTCTACAGACATTCCTTCTCACCATTCCCACCCCATTTGGAACTTAAAGCATGCTTGTTTCCACACTTTCCAATTTAGATAGAGGATCATTGATATGAAATATTAACTCTAAATTCTCTCTCCAAGATTCTGCTTGGCCTTCTGAATATGATTTTTTGTGGTCTATCTCTTCAGTGCTCTCTCTTCAGTGCTCTTTTCCTAAAGGGCAGGTGGTGTTATTTAAACTTGGAGACCAATCTCAAGAATAATGAAATAGGCAGGGGAAAGCACTCAATCTGAAAGTGGCTCAATAATCTCGTGGATGAAACTAAAGTTACGATCTATCATAAAGAAGAACATATCAGACTGACAATAAGGCATTCATCACTTCATGCCTATGCTTTCAGAAGAGGTACAGAAGAAACTGAGGACAAGCTTATAACCACTGTGCACATCCACACACGTTAAATTGCCTCAGAATTTGAAGAGAGTCACTGTCTGTTTACTACAAATAATTGATTTCTAATGTCCCCAGGTTGCAGGGGTGGAATAGGGGGTGGAAGATTGCAACCTTCACATGGTCCGCCCTGTTTTGACTAATGCAATCAACGCGGCGTGGACAATCAAATAAGATCAAATAGAACAAGTTGTCCTACAACTTTACACTGTGCACGCTATACGCAAGAAGAAGAAGGGGTAGAATAGGATGACAGATATACAGACCATATTCTGTATTCCATTCCTTATAAGAATAGGCATGGTATTTTTTTTAAATCCCTCAATGTGAAACGTTTTGACTAAAATATAATTTTCACCTAAGGGATCACCTTGTGACTACTTCAAGGAGTGGTGCTGTGTGGGAGTGAAGCAGTGGTGCAAATCTCTAGCAAACAAATTTGGAATGAAGTTCCTTACTGCTTCCTCATCTTAATAGTTATCTTTGTCCAATGTGTGTGGCTGCATCAAGCTGCATTGAACATGGATATGCAAATAGCAGCTGCCATTGTGTGTTGAGATTCTATCACTGTCAGTTGTTGCGAAGGATGGGTCTGGCCATATTGTAATGGAACATTTCATTCAGTTGGAGTGTACTGTACTGGCTCTTCCTTGGTTTGTGTAGAAGAACTCCTTTGATGCAAGTCAGTAATATGTATGGATTGTCCTCAGCGTGTTGTGAGTAAATGTAATAGTGGATCCCATCAGATTTGTCCAATGTCATTTGGCCTAAAGCTTCAGCGACAGGTCTTTCCAACAACTTCAGAGACTTGGTTTGCTGATAGTGAGAAGGTCTCTCCCTGTTTGAAGTATGTGCCATAGTTTAAGGCTTTTCTGCCAATGCATCATATGGGGATGGAACGTATGTAAAATCCCATCAGACATTGCTCATGGAACATGCATGGAAAACATGATGTCATGCTCAGAACTAAAAACTTCGTAAGCAAATGGATTGATTTACCTGGTGTTGTGAATGGCAACATTTGGATGCAATATATTATATAATTTCAAATTTTACAAAATATGTTCTTGGGAAAGAAAGCTTCTCAACAGAAGGAATTAAAATAATATTTCTAATTGAATTTTTGAAAAAAATATTATCAATGCCTTTCCTTGCCAAATTAGCAAAATGAATACTACTAAAGCTACATTGTGAGTTAAAAGACAGGTTGAAATAAAATAATTTTGATAAACCATGGCTATTCTCCTCCATCCTTGCCTAACTCTATCAGTCACCTATTTTATTTCACACGAATCAAAATAGTTTTCTTGAAAACACCTTCATCCATGTGAAATTAATGATAATACATGATTAAACTGCTACATTGGTGTCAGATGTGTAAAGTGGGTGGGCGTGGCGCGGACTTACCATCCTTTGCAGGGATCGACTAAGGAGGCTCCAACTGTGGATTTTAACATTGTGGGGCCCGTGGTCCCTGGTTAGAGACCGATTCGGTAGCTCCAAGCCGCGAGGAGTTTTAACCGCCTGGATGTGGGAGTTTCAATCACCCCGATGCGAGGGCTTCGGATCGCCGGCTGCGGGAGCTTTGATATCCCCGACTGTGGATGGTTCGACAGCCCCGACCGCGGGAGAATAAAGAGGGAGAAGATTGGAATTTATTACCTTCCATCACAGTGAAGAATGCGGGGAGCCGCTGTAGTGGATGTTTATGTTAAATTTTATTTTATGTGGCTGTGTGTTGTTGCTTTTCACTTAGTATTGCTGTATGGTAACTCAAATTTCACTGTACCTTGCTACATGTGACAATAAACTGATCTTGAAACCTTGTTTATTATAATTCTATAGGATTAGAATCTCCTAAAGATATTAATAACTAATAATATTCAGAATTATTTGTTTGGTATCAGAGCTGTCTCTTCATAAAGTATAGTTATGCAACACAGGCTATCACATCTTCTACCACTGGAGTGCAATAGAAACTACTTATTGCCAAGAAGCTAATGGTCTAACTATCAAAGCTTCTATGGGCAGTCAGTTCCCTTGTCACAAATGTTTGTGTTTAAAATTGTTCACTATTTCCCAAAGATTCTGAACAGCGAAGATTATTCCTGGTTTATTTCCTCCACAGGAAACTTTCTTCTAATATTCCTCTACTATCTCCTTTACTCCCAGCTCCAATAAAAAAAGGTAAAGTGCTTATGAATTTCTTTATCACTAAGATTGACATTCAGTCAGTTGACTCAACTCTTTCACTTACTTCCATAACCCATTGCACTAGACCTCTAATGCCACAAACTTGCATCCATAAGTTGATGAGAAGACATTTTATATTGCATTTCTTCCCTTGGTCTATGGCAAACTAATCTTATTCTTGAGACCTACCTCCTGCTTCCACAACTTTTTCCCACTAACAATCCAAATTCTGCCATAAATTCTGCACACATCTTACCTGGTACTCCTTATTTGAATTTCTCCATTTGGGTTTCTATCCCATGACACATCATTAAAACAGCTCTGTCCAAAGTCACTAATAACATTCTATGTGATTGTCATGGAGTAATAGAGAGATATGGCACACAAACAGTGCTTTTGGCACATTAACCATCAATTACACTCATCCGATATGAATCTCTTTTCTCATTCTCCCCACATTCTCATTAAGTATGCCCATATTCCCCCCTCTCATCTACACACTGAAGGTAATTTATTATGGTCAGTTAACCTACTAACCTGGATGCCTTTGAAATACAAGAGGAAACACAGGAGCACCCAGAGGAAATGCACAAAGTCACAGGAAGAATGTCAAACTCCACACATGCAGCACCTGAGACCAGAATTGAACTTAGGTATCTGGTTACGTAAGGTACCAGCTCTACAAGCCGTCACACTGTGCTACCATTGTTCAATACTATTCACAACTTCTCAGCAAATGGTATATTATAATTCTATAGAATTATATAGAATCCATGCCTGCTTGGAAGGGATTCAGACATGAACTGGTAGATGGCAAGTAACATTCAGTCCACTCAAGTGCCAGGCAATGCATATCTTCAACAAGAGTGAGTTGATCTAACTCATTTCTTTGAGATTCAATTGTATTACCATCAATATGTCCCACACTATGAATATTCTTGTCACTATAGACCAAAAACGTAATCAGATCAGTTACATAAATGCTAAGGATACAAGACCAAATCAGAGGCTCTGTATCCTGCATCGTGATTCATCTCTAGATACCTCGAGGTCTTTTCACCATCTGCAAGACACTCTCCACTTATCTGGATAAATGTAGTTCCAACATTTCTCGTAAAGTTCAACACCATCCAGTAAAAAGTAGCCTGCAACAATCCGCCTAAATAATGATTCCCACCACTTCTGGCTCACAATGGCTGCAGTTCAATATACAAAATTCACTACAATTACCCTTCTCAGCTACTCTAAGAGCATCTTCCAAACCTGTGACATTTATAACCAAGGGAGCAGACACATGAGAATACTTCCAAGGTCACATGCTATCGATTTGGATATCTACTGTCAGAGCTTCATCGTTGCTGGATCTAAATTTTGCAACTCCCTTCCCAACATTACTGTGGGAGAACCGTTAAGAAAAGGACTGTAGTAGTTCAAGAATGGGCAATAAAAGTATGTTGTGCTTGTGTCACTAGGATCCCAGAAACAAGATAAACAAAAAACATAAAATTGCCTAATATTATTTTCCTTGCAGAACTTAAGAAATGTACTTTCCCCATAAAATGTTTACAGTCTTTTTTTTAAGTTTCAGATATAATGTGTTATCAAAGCTTCAATATTGACTTCAGAGAGAGAACTTCAGATAAATTATTTTCCTTCTACTGAAAATAAGTACACAAATGTCAAACTATTTCTTTGCTCAATTCTCGTTGTTCTCCACCTTGTACGTCAGATTTAAAGCATTGGAAAATTATTTTAAGAAGTTTGCTTGAGCAACGATCTTTTGCTTGTATACTTTTATAAGTTTTATATATAAAGATACTTATCTTATGAAACAAAACACATATGCTGGGTGCATCTTGAAATTCTTAAGTAAATGTGGCTTACCTAAAGACTTAATTATGTGAGCAATGCTAATATGGGTATCATGAGCAAACCACAAAATGCCTTCCATACTATTGCAAAATTCCCATTTACAGGCTGCCAAACCTCAACATCTTTTGTCAACAGTTCTGCCAAATCCCAAGATCTCCTGCCTCCTTAACATAGCCAAACCTTGATCTACACCTCCAAATCTGCCCAAACCTGGGATTTACCTTTCACATTTACTGAAACACCCCGACATTCTGCTTTGAGCTTCAGATGAACTCCTTACTGTTCACCTTTCACATACAATCAAAATAATTCTTATTCTTGGAACTACTATATCATCCATCTTACCATGTGTCGTGTCATGGGAGATTGAGATTTGTCATATTTTGGCATCACATTTATTTTCTTTTGTGCAAATATCTTGCAGCCAATTACACACATCATGCACTCGTAAAACAGCAAGCAATCAAAAATCCTATCCATGAGCTGCATAGAAACGCTATGAATAGACAGAAAAAAACAGGACCAGATTTCTTAAGTTACATTTTTCGGTTTTTGGTGTAACAAATCAGAACTGTAAGGCATTAATAAAAAAAGTTAGAATGGATTTTCTAAGAAAGAAAATGATCAACATGATTTAGTTTCTTAATGAAACAATAGAAAGGGAGCCCAGGCAGTGCAGTTGATATTATGGCTCTGCACATTGAAAAGAGATTAGATTAGGCATTAGCAAAACTGAAGCCCAGTGGATATATATTGGGATATTTATTTCTAGGGATAGAAAACTAAAGTGAATGACTAATTTTATGACTAGAAGTAGGTATATTTCTTAAAATTGACACAAAGTGCTGGAGTAACTCAGGCAACCTCCCTGGAGGACAGAGGGAGGTGGTGTTTTGGGTTGGGACCCTTCAGACCAGATCTCTGCAGTTCAGATATCTATCAATGATTATTAATGAGAAACCAAAAATCTTTGCAAACAGTGGCAGGATGGATTAAGAATGCAGTTACTGAAGCAATTGACATCCTTGAATTTATAAACTTAAGCACAGTTTTCTTAAAAAAACATATGTAAAGCACATACAAAACATCTGAAGTTTTTTCATGCTTTAGGAAATGTATCATCACAGTGCTACAATAAGGCTTTTTGCACAATGAATGTTGGTAAAACAAAGAAATTCAGGTAATTAAACAAGTACACAGGAAGAAAGTATTTGTGAATAAGCATTAGAACAGGTGAAAGTATAACACCAAATAAAAGTTGATATAGAAACATATGAAAATGGGACTGACATAATAAATTCCAGGTGAAAATTCAACCTAGGGTCATTAAGTCATACAGCATGGTGAAAGGCCCTTCAACCAAACTTGTCCAAGTCCCACTGGCCTACATTTGGCCCATATCCCTCTAAATCTTTCCTATCCATTTGCCTATCCAAATGTATTTTAAATGTTGTTATCGTACCTGCGACAACTACCTCCTTTGTCAGCTTTTTCTCTAAATCCAACATCCACTGTGTGGAAAAGATGCCCCTCAGGTTCCTATTAACTCTTTCCCTCTCATCTTGAATGGATTTCCTCTGGTTCTTCATTCCACTGCTCTGGGTAAAATACATGTACATTCACCCTATTTATTCCCCTGATAATTTTATACATCTCTAGATCACCCTCAGCCTCTTGCACACAAAAGAATACAGTTTTAGACTGCACAACCACTCCCTACAACTCAGCCCCCCCAAGACCTGGCAACATTCTTGTAAATCTTCTCTGCACTCTTTTCAGCTTTATAATATCCTTCCTATAACAGGGTGACCAAAACTGAACACAATACTCCAAAAGACACAAAGTGCACGCAGTCTGAAAAAAGGGTCCCCACACACAAAACATCGTCTATCCATGTTCTTCAGAGATGCTGCCGGACCAGTTGAGTTACTCTAGTACTGTCTTTTTTCATAAATGAGCATTTGCAATTCCTTGATTCTACTATACCTCAAATAACACCAAAGTATTATGTAACTGTAAAACATCATTTATAGTCAGTACCCTGACTGATGAAGGCCTGACTGATGTACTAAAAGCCTTCTTGACCACTCTAGCTACCTGTGATGCCACTTTCAGTGAACTATGTACCAGTACTCCAAGATCACTCTGCCCTTCAACACTTCCTAGGGCCCGACCATTCACTGTGACTGTCTTGCCCTGATTTGACTTCCCCCTAGTACTTACCTGCATTAAACTCCATGAACCATTCCTTAGCCCACTTGCCCAACCGATCAAGATCCTGCTGCAATTTTTGATAACCATCTTTCCTATCTATGATACCACTCTCTTCAGTGTTGTCTGGAAATTTACCAATTATGCCTTATACATTATCCTCCAAATCGTTGAGATAAACCACAAGTGGCAATAGGCCCAACTCTGTTCACTGAGGGACTCCAATAGTCACAGGAACTCCCGTCCAAAAACAACCTTCCACCATCGCCCTCTGTTTTCCTCCATCAAGCCAGTTGGTTAGTTATCCAGTCAGGTAGCTCTCCCTGGACCCCATGAGATCTAGCCTTCCAGAGCAGCCTACTATGCTGAACCTTATCAAAGATTTTGCTGAGGTCCATATAGACATCTATGGCTTTGTCCTCATCAATTTTTTTGGTTACTTCTTCAAATAAGTTAATATATTTGTAAGACACAATCTCCCATGTACAAAACTATGTTGACGCATGTAAACCTCCCCTGTTTATCCAAATGTATATATATCTTATCCCTCAGATCATCCTCTCCAGTAACTTGCATACCACAGATACTCACTGGTCTGTAGATCCAGGCTTTTCCTTGCAGCTATTCTGAAATAGGGGCACAACATTAGCCACCCTCCAGTCTTCCAGCACCTTACTCGTGTCCAATGATAATTCATATATCTCTGGCAGGGCTCCTGCTATTTCTTCCCTAGCTTCCCACTGTGTCTTCAGAAATTTATCTACCTTCCTGTGCCTTAGGATCGGGTCATCGCGTTCCCCAGTCATCATGTCCTTCTCCACAGTAAAAACAGAGGAGAGATACTCGTTGAGAACCTTGCCCATCTCCTGCAGTCCACACAAAGGTGACCACTTTGGTTTCTGAGGAGCTCATTCTCTCTCTAGTTACCCTCTTTCCCTTAATGTATTTATAAAATCTCATTTTATAAAACCTCCTTAATATTATCTGCCAGAGCCATCTACTGCCCCATTTTTGTCCTCCTGATTTTCTCCTTCAGTATACTCCTCAGCCTCTGAAGTTCCCCCAGGGATACATTTATTTCCAGCTGTCTATACTTGGCCCATGCCTTACTTTTCATGACAAGAATTGATTAAGAATTAAATAATGTAAATGATGAGAATATATATAATGAGAGGTAAGCATGCAATGGAAACTTTTGAAATAGAATTAAGAAATAGAAAAGTGTTTAAAATACGTCGGATTGGATATAGGTTTCCTTATAGCAATTATGGAATGGCATAATACATAAATATAGAAATTAAACAAACATGTCAAAAAGGCAGTATCGTTGTAATGAGGGATTTTAGCATATATATATTTTGGTTTTTTTGTTATAATATTTTTATTAGAAGTAATCCATCATAACAACGGTATAACAACTTTTCAAATACACAACCAACTTATTTCAATAAGTATACGGATGTTACGAATAATTCTTATAAACTTCTATTTTTTAGAAAATAGAAAAAATAAATGAATAGATTTTAATCAATAAGAATGGTGATTAAAGAATAATTTTGATTATATAGAGAGAGAAAGAGAAAAGAAAGAGAGAAAAAAAGAAACAATTTAAAAAAAATAATAAATAAAAAATAATTGTTATATATATTTAATTAAAACAAACTATTATATATATATATATAAAAAGATTACAGTATACATCTTAATAGTGAATAACACAATTTCAAATAACGATATCAATAGAGACATGTGTACAAATAAAAAAAAAGAATTATTTTCATCTAATCCTGCCGGGTACCCATTGAGTTGTGATGCCAAGAACAGCTACCCCTTCAAATATTCTGTATATGGAGACCATATCGGTTCAAAGAGTTCGTATTTGTCCATTAGGACAAATCTGATTATTTCCAAATGCAATGTCTCCAACATTTCCACTGTCCACATTTTAATTGTGGGGGATAATGTTCCCTTCCAAAATTTCAATATTAATTTTTTCCTTATTATCAAACAGTAATCCAAGAAATTTATTTGGTTTACTGTTAATATTAGATTTGAATCCGGAACTCCTAATATTATTAATTTTGGATCTGGGTCCAGTTTAATTTTAAGAACTTCAGAGATTACTCTAAAGATTTCTGTCCAATAATAATTAAGTTTTATACATGTTACAAAACTATGCGTTAAATTAGCTTCCAAGTTCTGACATTTATCACAAATAGGAGAAATGTTAGGGTAAATTCTATTTAATTTCGTTTTTGAATAATGTAATCTGTGTAATACCTTAAATTGTTTCAATATATGTCTAGCATTTAATGAGCAACAATGTATACGTTGTAGGCTTTCTTCCCAAGTTTCCTTCGTTATAGATAAACCTATTTCATTTTCCCATGTTTGTCGATATATTTCCGGTTGGTATTTCCCCATCCAAGATAGTATTGTATATATACGCTATTAATTTTTCTGTATTTGGGTGTTTATAAACAATTCATCTAATAATCCTGGTTTTCTATTTTTATAATCTTGCGTATTTGACAATATAGTTTCTAATTTGTAAATACCTAAATATGTTATTTGACTGCAATCCATAGATATCCTGTAACTCTTGAAATGAAATAATTTTTCCTTTCTTGTAAAGGTGTTCTATCCTTTTAATTCCTAAATCATTCCAATGTCTAAACCCCTTGTCCAATACAGAGGGCTTAAACAAAGGATTATTCATAATTGGCAAAGTGACAAATTATCCATATGTAGGGTCTTAACTATTTGTTTCCAAATACGTCTATTGCTATGAATTATAGGGTTATCACCATACGTTTTTTTTTTGTACTTCCCTTGGTGCAAAAAGAATCGAACCTACATCAAAAGGCAAATAGTCTTCCTTTTCCATTTTTTAGCCAGCTTGAGCCAAGCTGGCTAAAAATGGAAAAGGAAGACTATTTGCCTTTTGATGTAGGTTCGATTCTTTTTGCACCAAGGGAAGTACAAAAAAAAAACGTATGGTGATAACCCTATAATTCATAATCTAAATTTACCAACCAAAAATTCATATTCTTAATCTGAACTGCCCAGAAATAATATAAGAAATTTGGTAGTGCTAGTCCACCATTTATTTTAGATTTACATATATGTTTTTTACTTATTCGATGATTTTTATAGTCCAAAATAAAACTATTAACCAAAGTATCTATTTAAAAAAAAAAACATTTTAGGGAGATATAAAGGGATGGCTTGAAATAAATATAACAATTGTGGCAAAAAAATCATTTTTATAGCATTTATTCTACCGATCATTAAAATAGGTAATGTTTTACAATATAAAATATATTTTTTTAGTTTATTTAACAATTGAGGGTAATTATATTTAAATAGACGGTGAAAGGATTTAGATACATTAATTCCTAGATATTTAAATTTTTCCGTGACTATTTTAAGTGGGAATTGTTCTAATATATTTAATTTTATTCCCGTTATAGACATAATTTCACTTTTATTCCAGTTAATTCTATACCCAGAAAATGTGCCAAACTTAGTTATAACATTAAGTAGATTGGGAATACTAATCTCCGGCTTTGTGATATAAAATAAGATGTCATCTGCCTATAAAGATATTTTATTCGTTGTAGTTTTGATATTATGTTGCATTCTCTAAATAGGAATGAGCTAGATCTGGCATGGCCGTCCAAAGGGGGGGGTGCGTTGGGTGCGACCGCACCCCCCTTTTTCCCCAGTGTAAGAAAACCCCCCCCCCCCAAAAAACAAAAAAAAAATCGGGAAAAAAAAAATCCCCAAAAAAAACATCGGAAAAAAAAAATCAGCTTTGTCGGAAAAGCGCCCGAAATTCTGGTTCCGGCCGCTGGATAATTTGGGAGAAAAAAATGCGACCATCCACGCCTGCGCAGTTGGGGAAGCGACGCAAAATGACGCTGTCTCTCCGCACGTGCGCAGTGGGCCGGGCGGGACCAGACTGCCATTTGCACTCCACACATTGAGCTTGATGGCTCGTGTCGTCTACTCCAGGTCAGTGGAATATTACATTGGAGGAGGGGGGTCTGTTTTTTATCCTCGGTTCAAACTTCCCATGAGGGGGTCTAATCTGGCCCGCGAGATAAGAGAGTGCCCATTTCTCCGGGCCCAGGGTGGGGAGGGGGGCGGGGTGCGGGGGGGGGGGGGGGGGGGGGGCGGGGTGCGGTGTCTGCCCGCCCGGTCCAGCGTCTCCATGCGCGGTGTCGGAGCCTCACCAACGGCCAGCCTGGCGACCAGAAGACCGTTCTCCCGTCGCCGGGCGGGAGTGGCTGAATCTGAACCCAGCGGTTGTAACCCCAACACCAGATGCTGCTGTGGCGGGGCCCGCTCCCCTCGCCTTCCCCCGCCGCCGGGGCCCAAGTCATCTTCCCCCCCACGCCACCGCCGCTGGGCTCACGCCACCTTCATCACCCCCGCCCGCTGGGCCTGCGCCACATTCATCTTTCCCCCCCCGCCAGAATGAGGGGGGGGGGATGTGGGAGGGGGAGAGAGAGAGGGGAAGGGAGGTGAGAGAGAGAGAGGGGAGAGGGAAGAGGGAAAGGGGGATTATCTTTAGTGAGATAGCAAAATTAAGGTAGAGCTATTATTATATTTTCTCCTCCATATGAATAATTTTAAACAATTGGAACTGCTGTCTTTTCCTCGATAACAATACTGAAACATATGAATTCCATAGTTTGTGACATAAATATACATTTTAATGGGATCATTATATTCAGATGTAACATTTCCATTTCGAGATCGGGAGGGGGGGGGAAATATGTGTCAAGCCGATAGCCTAATCATTAAAGAGTTTAAAGATAGCCTAATCGATAAAGAGCTGAGAAGAGGAATCAGAACTGCCAAGGAAAGGTACTCTGAGAAGTTGAGGAGCAAGTTCTCAGCTAGTGACTCTTCTTCAGCATGGAAGGGCATGCAAGAAATCACCAGCTATAAGAGGAAAGCCCCCCGCTCTTTCGACAATCATCAGCTGACGAACAACCTGAATGAGTTTTACTGCAGGTTTGAAAATCAGAATGTAACCCTGGTACCCCCTCCCCAACAAACACAGCCAGACACCAGTCTG
This sequence comes from Okamejei kenojei, assembly GCA_035221665.1. Classification (NCBI taxonomy): domain Eukaryota; kingdom Metazoa; phylum Chordata; class Chondrichthyes; order Rajiformes; family Rajidae; genus Okamejei; species Okamejei kenojei. The sequence continues at coordinate 17,696,059 of CM069140.1, read as the reverse complement.
CAAAGAATGGACCCTGCACTCTCTCCTTCCCATTCACCACTTCACACCTACTTAAGGCAAGACTCCAGTATGAAAAGAGTGGACCCTTTCCCACCCCAACCAACACTTCACACCCAATTACTCATTTTTAACCAGTCCCTGCAAAGATGCACTGTCCCTGCCTGCTTCAAAGTCTCCACTATTGTCCCTGTACCCATAAAGTTAAGGATTACTGGTCTTAATGACTACAGGTTTGTCGCACTGACCTCTGTAGTCATGAAGATCGTTGAAAGGCTTGTGCTGGCCAAGCTGAAAAATATCACAATCCCTCTGCGGGACCCTCTGCATTTTGCATATTGGACCAATAGATCTGTGGATGACGCAGTCAATCTGGGCCTACACTTCATCCTTCAGCACCTAGCCCGCCAGTTGCCAGAGCTACTACGTTCCAAACTTTCTGAGTTGACTGTGCCTGAACCCCTCTGCCGGTGGATCACCAGCTTTCTGACAGACAGGAAGCAGCATGTGAGACGGGAAAGCACATCTCAGACCAGCAAACGCTCAGCATAGGAACACCGCAAGATGCGTACTCTCCCCTCTCCTCTACTCTAGCTACACCAATGACTGCACCTCCACAGACACCTCTGTCAAGCTTCTCAAGTTTGCGGACGACACAACCTTGATTGGACTGATCCAGGAGGGGGATCTCTGTACTCTTTTCAGTTTGACATCTTTCCTATAACATGGGGCCCAGAACTGAACACAATATTCTAAATGCGGTCTCACCAATGTCTTATACGACGGGCCGGGAAGATCACCAAAGTCCCCTCCCACCCTAACTATGGACTGTTTGCCCTCCTACCATCAGGGAGACGGTACAGGATCCTCAGATCCCGCACTAGTAGGATGAGGAACAGCTTCTATAACAACACCATCACACTGCTGAACTCGGAGTCCCGCCGATAGGTTTCTCCAGTCTCTCCGTCCACATTGTCTGCATTCTGTATCTATTTATATATTGCTATTACTACGATCTGACGCTAAACTGCATTTCTTTGTACCCGTACTTGTATCTGTGCAATGACATTAAAGTTGAATTGAATTGAATTGAATTGAACATGACCTCCCAACTTCTATACTCAATACTCTGACTCTGAAGGCCAGAGTGCCAAAATACGTTTTGACCACCTTATCTACCTGCGACACGACCTTCAAGGGATCATGCAACCATCAACCATCCCACTTGGCTAATTGATCCAGATCCTGCTGCAATCTTTCACAGAGTGCTGGAGTAACTCAGCGGGTCAGGCTGAGTATAGAGGTTGGGAGGTCATGTTGCAGTTGCATAAGAAGGTGGTGAGGCTGCATTCAGAGTATTGTGTTCAGTTCTGGACACCATGTTATAGGAAAGATGTCATCAAACTGGAAAGGGTACAGTGAAGATTTATGAGGATGTTGCCAGGACTGGAGGGCCAGAGCTATAGGGAGAGGTTGAGTGGGCTGGGACTCTATTTCATGGAGCACAGGAGGATGAGGATGATCTAATAGAGGTGTATAAAATAATGATTTGAATAGATATGGTTGAGTCTTTTGCCCAGAATAAGTGAATCGAGGAGCATAGGACATAGGTTTAAGGTGACGGGCAAAAGATTTAATAGGAATCTGAGAGGTAATGTTTTCACACAAAGGGTGGTAGATATATGGAACAAGCTGCCAGAGGAAGTAGTTGAGGAGGGGACTATCGCAACAGTTAAGAAACAGTTAGACAGGTACATGGATAGGACACGTTCGGAGAGACATGGATCAAACGTGGGCAGGTGGGGCTAGTGCAGATGGGACTTGCTGGGCTGAAGGGCCTGTTTCCACATTGTATCACTATATGACTATCTATCTTTCCCTCTCAAACTCATTCTCCTGCCTTCTCCCCATTACCTCTGACACCCGTATCAATCAAGAATCTATCAATCTCCTCCTGAAAATTTTCCATTGACTTGACCTCCACAGCTGTCTGTGGCAATGAATTCCACAGTTCACCACTCTGACGTAAGAAATTCCTGCTCATCTCCTTCCTAAAGGAATGTATTTTAATTCCGAGGCTGTGGCCACTGGTCCTAGACTCTCCCACTAGTGGAAACAACTAGACTCTCTCCACGTCCCCTCCATCCAGATTTTTCGCCAGGCTGGGACAGGTGGCAACAGCTTCACACCGTGTCCCAAAGCTTGTGTCCTGTCCTGCATCACCCAAGGCAGCAGAGACGTTATGGGAGAGGGCAAGCACCGTAACAAAGTAGCTCACGATGGTTTGGGTAACATTCAGGAATGTCTATGTATGTCACATCATGAATATTACTGAAGAATGGTCTTGACCCGAAATATAATCTATATCTTTTCTCCAGAGATGCTGCCTGACTTGTTGAGTTACTCCAGCGCTCTGTGACATGTCATCTATCCATGTTCTCCAGAGATGCTGCCTGACCCGCTGAGTTACTCCAGCACTCTGTGAAACGTCGCCTATTCATATTCTCCACAGATGCTGTCTGACCCACTGAGTTACTCCAGCACTTTGTGTCTATTTCCCTTCACCCATCTGCCCAAGCCCACTCTCCCCCCTCCTTTCCTATGTTCCTTTCCACCCATAAACCTCTCTCTGCTTTACATTTCACTCCTCTTTCAAATCTGATCTACTTATCTACATGCATTTTTCTTCTTAACCTTTTAGTCATAGAATGATGCAGTGTGGAAACAGGCCCTTCAGCCCAACTTGCCCATACCGACCAACATGTCCCATCTGAACTAGTCCCACTCACACATGTTTGGCCCATATCCATCTAAATCTGTCCTATCCATGTACGTGTCCAAATGTCTCTTAAACATTAGGATAGTCCCAGCCTTAACTACCTCCTCTGACAGCTCGTTCCATACATCCAGCACCCAGTGTGAAAAAGCTACTTCTCAGTTTCCTGTTAACTTCGGAAATATTGGTGCAAAAATGCTCCAAAATAAGGCTCAGAATGCATCAGAGAGCATCTAAAACCACAGAGCTTCCAGGGCCCTGGACCCTGGCATCAAGGGACTTCACGCTTCGCACTTGTGATGTGCACAGCGCGCACATTATTTCACATTAAATTTTTTGTAATCCTGTCATGCCATCCCCCTTTTTGGAAAGCTTCATACGGGCCTGTCTGGTGAACAAAATTGTGTATGAACATTTATCTAATGGCAATCATCATGGGACAGAACACTTTGGCAGGGGCAAGCTGCCAAACTCACTGCTTCCTTAAGTGGGAACTGTGACTTAAGGAAGTGATGAGTTTGGACAGTTTTTCTCTGCCAAAGTGTTCTGTCCCTCTTTCCATTTCTGCTGGTGTTGATGTACTGCCCAAAGTCATCCACATCCTAAACGATGAGTCCTTATACAATATTATGCACAGATAGACAGACCAAATCCTGCCCATATAGCAGCTGAAAAATATTTTGGAAGTTGGCTAAGCCATGCCCCAGGTTTAACTCTCTGTCAAACCTATCAAAAACTCTAAATACCTAACATTCCCTGACATTCAAAAATGTTTTAATAAACTGCTAAAGTTAAAAGTTAAAAATACTTAAAAGCACTTAAAACTGTTTTAAAAAAAGCATATAACTAACTTAGAAAAGTTGCAAAATTTAAATGAACAAATACTCATCCATGTCCCACGCAGCTATTCGTTTCCAACAAGATGAATGGACTCCCTGTTCCAGTGAACTGGCCCACGTCCAGCAGACAGAATCTCATGCCTAAGTGCTGAGAAACTGCAGCAGGTTTGTACACCATTTCCAAACTTCATGAGAAGTCCAACGTCAAACCACAATCAACAAATTCTTAGAATGAGAATCGAGCAAAATGTAGCCCTCGCCTTTGCATGAGAATCCAAATTAACTGAGGAATGCTGTTAATTATGTATGGAACTACCAACAATTCCTAGCAAGATCTTGTCTAATCTAATTGAGTCAATGTGGTATTCAAAGGAAGGAAGTGCACAACAATTTCCTTTTGGACAGAGACCCAGCATGGATTTGTAAAAGGATGATCATCCTCGAAACAAATGATTACAATTATTAAAGAGCTAATTAGCATCATGAACATGAACGTTGACAATTGGATGGCAATTATATTTTTCCAGAAGGCATATGATACTGTCCCTTAAATGAGACCATTGGTGAAAGATGAAGCTCATGGAATTGATGTCAAATTAATTGCATGGCTAAGAAATTGGTTGATTAGATGAAAGTAGAGAGGAGGAATGAAATGTAACAAGTAGAAGCATGTGACCAGTGGTTCCTCAAGTCTCGAGTCCTGTGCCAGGACTCGAATTCTTTATCATATTAATGTATGACTAATATGATGGGTAACAAAACCACACATCCTGGTTTGCTAGTGACAGAAAGATAGTAAGCATTGTAAGCAGCGGAGGTGTGTGGAGTATATTTTTAATAGATTAAAGGAATGGGCAAAGCTGAGGTAAATGATGACTTCATTGTAGACAAAGGTGTTTTTTCTTTTTGTCCAGAAAAGGTGCAAAGTACTTTCTAAAAGGGAAGGGTGGAAGAGAGAAAATCAAAAACACTGCAGGTGCTGGAAATCTAAAATAAAACAGAAAATGCAACGTCCCCCCGCTGGAAGGGAGACAGAGTTAACGGTTAATGTTGAAAACACTTAATCAGAACAAGGAAAGAGACAAAATAGTCATCTGGGTTTTACCCTCTCCGAGATAACACGCCCCCCCCCGCTTCCCTTCATACTGATGCGGCCTGAACTGCAGAGCATTTCCAGCATTTTCTGTTTTTATTATCCGAATGTACTAGGAGCCTGGGTGCAGAGATAATTCAAATGTCACAAACAGGTCCATAAAATCATCATAAAGGTTATACAAAGCCATAGTTAGACCACAAATTGAGTACCGCAAACAATTGAGGTCAACGTAGGAATATTGGCTTGAGGGAACACACAGATGTCAGAATAATAATTGCATTTCATAGGTTAAATTATAAAATAAAATATTATGCAAACTTATTAGCATTTTGATTTAGAATTTAGTATATTGATGATTTTATTATGGAGAGATAAGATGGAAAGAAAGTGTTTCTGATAGTTGGGAAGTTTGGAAATAGGTGATCCAATCGAAAAATAGGAGATGGGCATTTAGGAAACGTTTCTTCATGTAAAAGGTCATAGAAGTTCTCAGACAGTTCTCAACCTGTCCTGTCATTTCCATTGGTTTGTACACACATGTTAACGGACTCTGTGGCTTAATCCTGCCCTTTCATTCCTATGTTCCCGAAAAGGATATTGAAATGACTTACTGGAATATTTCCAGAGAGATTTCCAAGAAAACAAAGTGCAGCAGCTTAACAAATTAAATAACATAAAACAAATTCAAAGCATTTTTTCAATCATTAGTTTTGTTTCATTGTACTTTCATCAAATATTCCCTCAGCTTTCTCTCTCCAAAGAACTATACCAGCCTCTTTAATCTAATCTTGTAACTGGAATCCTTCATCATTCTTTGAAATGCTTTCTGGACCCTCTCTATCTCTTTCATATCCTTTCTATAATGTGGGAAACAAAACCATACACAGTACGCTACTTGAGGCCAGACCTAGGTCATATAAAAATTCTGCATATCCTCCCTGCTTTATAGTGTATTTCCCCTTTGATAAAGCCCAGAATTGGTGGGCGGCGCAACCGATGCCGCAGCGGCCTCTGCAGTCCGTCTGTCTTTTTTTCTTTTTTTTGTCCCATTGAGGGTATAGTTTGTAGTGGGTTTTAACTGTGTATTTGTGGGGGGCAGGGGGGTGGGTGGGGGAAACTTTTAAATCTCTTCCCTGTACGGGGACCCGACCATTTCCCTTTCGGGTCTCCATTGTCGTTGGGGCCTAGCACCATGGAGCGGCCTCCGACCGGAACGACCTGGGGGCCTACCATCGTGGAGCTGGCCAGCTTCGGAGCGTGGAGAGCTGTGGTGGCGCGCCGCTGCGGCCCAACTCCGGAACTCGGAGGCTCCAGCCACAGGTCCGGTGGACGGTGACATCGGGAGCTCGCGTGTCCCTGGTGGGAGACCCCTATTCAGAGCTCCCGCAATGGCAACTTCTCCCACCCGAATTGTGGGGTTAAAAGTGACCTGGAACATGGCCTTACATCGCCCGGTGCAGCTTTAACGGCCGCGGGACTTGCTCGCGACCGCCGGGGGCTCTAACATCAAGACCCGGAGCATGGCCTTACATCGCCCGGCGCGACATTAAAGGGCCGCGGGACTTGCCATCGCCCGCCGGGGATTTGACTTTGACATCGGGAGAAGAATGAAGAGCAGGGGAGAGACAAGACTTTGCCTTCCACCACAGTGAGGAGGAGATTCACTGTGCTGGATGTTTGTGTAAATTGTGTTGGTGTGTGTCTTGGTTCTTTTCTTGTTGTATGACTGCAGAAACCAAATTTTGTTTGAACTTCATTTGAGGTTCAAATGACAAATAAACGGTATTGTATTGTATTGTATTATGTATTTTACTGCTTTCTCAACCTGTCCTGCATTTTCAATGGCTTGCACACGCACACTCTCAGTTTTCTCTGCTCCTGAACCACTATCAGAACAATATTCTTTTGTGCCTCTTCTTATTGTTCTTACAAAAATGCATTAATCTCACATTCTGCTGCAATAAACTGCATCTGTCAAACAATATCACATTCAATCAGCCTGTTCATATCCTGCTGTAATCTATCACTTTCCTCTTTGCAGTTCTCAATACTGCTAAGTCTATTGCCATCCACAAATTTAGAAATTGTAACCTGCCCAAGACTGGTTATTAACTTAGATCAAAGAAAGCAATTACACCACCAGAAGGGCCTGTTTCCATGCTGTATATCTAAACTAAACTAAACCTCGAGTCATCTTTAGATATGAGGGGCGGGGAAAGGGTCGAGGGTCCTTCAGAGGGTGGCAGGACTGATTGACGAAACAGTTGAAATGTAAACAGGATTCTGGTTTCATAAAACGATGTGTTGGGTGCAAAAGTGAGAAAGCTCTTGGTTTGAAATCAGTATAAGAAAGGTGGAAAGAATATTTATTAAATGTGCATAAATGTTAAATTAATGTAAGACACACCTTAATACAATTTAAAATCTCAGATTATACTATTCAAAAACTAAAATAAGTAAACTTTTTCCCAATGTCTCACCTAGTTGTGATAGATGTCAATGTCAAGAAGCTAATATAGCGCACTTATTTGTCTTTTGTACAAAAATTCAAAAATTCTGGCCTGAAATGTTTGAAATTTTCACAAAAGTATTTAAAATAAAACTGACTCCAAAAGCACACTGGATTATCTTTGGAACGTCGGAAGATAGCCCTGAATTAAATGTGTTTCAAAAGAATCTATTTGAATACGGCTTAATAACAGGAAGAAATCTAATCTTAAAATTCTGGAAAAATACTCCTATACCAACAGTTAATATGTGGATTACAACTATGTTCGAAACACTACATTTGGAAGATATGGTACTCCGACTGGCAGGAAAATCAGACTGTTTCTATAAGACGTGGTCTGCATTTATAAATCTACTACAAGGATAAGGTGCAAGAATACCTCAAAAAAGAACCGGTGTCGGGTCTTGGAAAAGGGGAAAGAAAAACTGTCGAGTTGGTAGATTCCTTTTGCGAGATGTTTATAATAAAGTAACTGGCTTTTCTTTTTTCCTTCTCTTTCTTCCCCTCACCAGGGTCTATCTCTTAATCTCCTTTCTCTAACCCTTCGCCCAAGGGTTCCCTTTCCCTCTGCCACGCTTTTTCACTTTCACAACTCTTTTCACTCTTCTACTTTCTCTGTAGATATTTCTTTCTTTTTTCTTTCTTTCTAAAGCCTTAAAAAATTAAGGGGTACAATGATTGTAATACTATATAAGGGATGTACACTGATGTTACTTACGGTACCTCTAATAAATAAAGATATTAAAAAAAAAAAAAAAATCAGTATGAGAAATACATACAATTCTTAAGATGGTACTTTAGGAATGATGTTGAGGACTTCGAAAGAGTACAGGAAAGATTTATTAGACTGGTTTCAGAGATGAGGGACCTCTGTTAAGGGAATGGCTGGAGAAGCTAGGGATGTTCACATTCAACAAGAGAAGGTGAGATGTGCAGTCAATTGCCTGAGACACTTACAATGCCCACTCTTCTGGGCTCTTCTGGAATGTTAAGGTTAAACTTAACATCCTAAATTTGCGTGTTCCATTCATTGTCATTATATGAAAGAAGGACATCATAGCTGTACCACTACAATATGCAACATACTTTCTAGTTGTTGTCATTAGAAAGCTATCAGGAACTAATACCTTGGCTGCATCCTTTCACCTCTGAGCTGTAGTATGTCTACTGCGACCCCTGCTCATATCAACCAACAGGACAGGTATCAAAGCCAGTGTATACATTCTGTAGCTTGCTGTTCAGGCCGCCTTCCCCCAGCAGCTATCATTGTTGTGGATTAACTCCCATCATTTATGTCTACCTTGTTATTCCATAATTCCAGTAGAAGTGCAGATATCTTGGACCTAGTAAATCTTAAAATTGTAAATCTTACCCTAATTTTGAGTCTTCCACTTTAGGTAGTTGTGTAAGGTGACCATGTGGGCTGTGCAGGTCCACTTCAATAGAATGGCAGTCAGAAGACAAACTTCGGGTGAGCTGTGGAGATGATAAAATAGGTGCTGCTGGCCCGTTATGGCTGGTGGGAGAACAACTGTACATCCCTAAGTGAATAAGTAAAACATTTATCTCAACTCATCAAATCAAAATAAATATTACTACTATATTTTTCCTTCACAAACGCCCCAAGCACTTTTAACTTAACCTATCCAATGTGCAAAGTTAAAGTTGCCTGAGGTGTAATCCAATCATATTAGTCTCCGCGCTGATTGGTTAGATTAGAATTACTTTAAAATGGGCAATTTATTAAAAAAATGTAATCTTAATCCTGAAGGAAGTCGATATTGCAAATAAATTATGATGAAAATAATCTGGATTTGGCATATCTATCGCACTTGAAATTATCATGCATAACAGATGAATTAAACGTTCATAAATCTATAAATAAACTTGCACTATCTTTATAATCAGTATGAACAAAGAGCAGGTAATTAGTTTCTCTGTGGTCTGAGAGTTTGAAAAGAAATAAACTGGGTTTAACTGAACAGTTTAACAAATAAATCTTACTCATGATAATAAAATATTATTTATTATAATGCCCTTGCCTTCACAAATGGAATATTTCCTCTGAGCATCATCTAGGCCATAGCAGATTTGCTTGGAGATTATAAATGTATTTAATGTTAAAATCTACACTCTTTCAGGACATCAGTGGTTACTGCAGAATGCCACAAATGGAGAAGAGGTTTTATGCATTTCAATACAGCTTCAAAGAGTTTGCTGTCGGCCACAATTTCAAAGCTACCTGCCATTCAAACAGAACCTACTTCAGGGAGAACGTAATCCTAGCAAAATATGGAATGTACCCAGAGGGCATCTTATTCCTGGGATGACCAGCTCAAAATGACTTCATGGTGAATCTAAAATCACAACTCACTCACAATTATAGGTGTTTTTTGTTAACTTCACCAGTAGCAGAGTCCCACATGTCTAAAATCTCCATTGAAATATTATATTTTGTTAATAATCAATATGAAATATTATATTTTTTTCAAGAGACAACACAAATTTGAAGAAAACGTATTCTCTGGCGACATTCTTTCACCTTTGCTTCATGCCATTTGCTGCTTTACTACCAGAATCATTTTTTTCTGTTGACTCATCCGAAGAGATAACATCTGTTCCTAAGTGCTGAAACTCTTGTTAATATTTTTTGACTGTGTTACGCAACTTTGAGAAGATTTCTGTATATGTAAGTATTTAACATCACAGTAATACACATGGATCATCAATCAAGAATATAGCGGCTCAAAGTTGGCTCCTATAGTGAATAAAAGTTGGCTAACTTAATGCCTGTGATTATCACCACACTGCCTGCCAAGTTTGGAAAGCTAGTAAGGTCCAAAATGTAGATCATAGACATACTGGCACCAAATAGAAGTCATGTTAGCTGGAGAGGCAGAGAAATGAATAATTTCTCCATACAAACTTTGACATTTGTATTATCAATAGTGCAATTTATATTGTATTGGGCAGCAGGGTTTAATCAGCCTTTTTCATCGCAATGTAGCATTTCATCTCCAGCAATCTCCCCATGGGACTAGAACTGATCTTCTGAACTATTGAGAAACTGTTTAATCTTTGGCAACTGCACTCAGAACCAAGAACACCCCAACATCAGTAGTCAAACTGCAGTATTCAAAGGATGCTTGTGTTTGCATGTACCTCAGAGGCCGAGCTCAATCCTGCACTGACCCACTCACTGAAATATACAAGTGGAAGGGCCTAACTATGCATCTGCAAATCAATGGCTCTCTGCCAATCTTCCCCCACTCCACAACAATGCCCCTCAACAGTAAACATTCATGTGGTGACCCGGAAAACATGACCATTTTCCAGAACTTAGGAGCTACCTCTTGGCAAAGGCAGACATCAGTGATTACATTTACCATCATATTCAAGCATCACCATAGCCTTTGGTCAAATGAGAAAAAGGGTGCTTAAAGATCAAGACCCTGAAAAAAAAATGTGCCCAACTGAACAACAATAATGTCCACACTCCTTCTGAATCCTAAACTACCTACAGCAAGCACTTCAAGCCACTAGAAAGATATCACCAACACCCTCTCCAAAAAATCCTCCCAATTCACAGGCAGGACAAGTGAACCGATGTCTCAGTGTCTGGTGTCAGGCTGCCATCACCAGTATTGAGAGCTGAATTATACTCAGTCAAGTCCAATGGGCAGGCCACATAATTTGCATACTTGGCACTAGGATCCTGAATCTAACATTGTGTTCCAAGTTCTGTCATAAGTTCTTGGAGCATCTCAGAGCTCATATCTGAGAACCCACAGAGTGGAAGTCATTCTTGGTCCTGATGGAATGCCTGAGAGGGAGAAGAATGACAGCAGTGGTATGATATACTTCATCAGATTTTCATTTGCCTCTTCTTCCTTCCAAAGACACAAAAAAGTATTCAGTGACATTTTTGCAAACAGTATTTACTTATTTTCCTTTTTCCCCAATAGAGACCTGCAACATGGGATCTCTGGCAACATAGATATTAAACTCTAGAGACCAATTTTGCTCTGCAGCAGTTTATTAAATGCATTGACTAGCCTTTCTCAAGCTATGAAATTTCTTCCCTCTGCACCCACTATGCCTTGCCTAACCATCTCTCCCCAACCCACAGCTGCCATTCCTATAATCTCTTCACATCTCTCCAGTACTACAACCTATTTCAAAGTGCAAGCTTTATGTAATCTCCACATGTCATCTTTTATTTTTCTAACCATTATGACACCTTGTAAATGCAGTCAGTAGTAAACTAAATTCTATGTACACAGGCAGAAGGAAGTAAGTCGCCAGATAACAAGAGCAGGGCAAAAAACAAAGTCAGGGGAGGAAGAGAGACTGAATGGAAGCAAACAGTGGAATAGATTTTGATGTTCTTGAAATTAGGGAGGAGTTTGGAAGGTAAGAGTTTGTAATGAGTTCTGTAACTCTGGGATATAACATTGAAAGGGGTAGGTCACCTAGTTTTCTTATTTTAGACAAAACCACTGTGATGGGCTTTATAAACTAATTTCTGTGAATGAGGATATTTTATATCAATAATACAATTTGATTTAAAGTATTTAAAATATACCTGGATATAGCTCATGGTTGACCACTAAAGTTCTTCCAATTGTGTTGCTTGTTACACTGCAAGGCGAAGTTGGTGGGTGAAGCGTTTGAATAGTTGGGCAATCGTTCATCACATCCTGTTCAAGTTCAGTGCCCGACCGCAGCTTCAAATAAAAGGGAAGATACAGATAAAGTCCAATTAAAACATGTCCATTGTTACCTTAGTCTAAATATTTGCAGAAGCTGCTACCAAATAATGATTTATTAGACTGTGAGAATATAACAGCTAAAATAGAATCAGGGCCCTTCCGATTTTTGACAGTTTAAATACATTGCAAAATAGACTGTGCTACATAAAACAGCAATATCCTAGTACTGATTTATTCTTAATAAAAACATACTGCTGGAAGCATTCAGCAGGTCAAGCAACAACAAATGGCAACATTAACAATAGCCCCTTCCCATGTGACAACTGGAGTTACACCTATTTCTCCCCTCCCTCTCCCAATCCTTTCTCTAGCTTCACAATTCACAACTCTTCTACCCTTTGGTCTCATACCTTCTGTCTTCATCTCTGGCCTTTGTACCCCATCATCTGTATCAACCTTTTACTAGCCTACTCCTCCTCTCTTCCAGCTTTCCCCCCTCCCCCCCCAACCGAAAGCGTCACCTAGCCATGCTCTCCAGAGATGCCGCTTGACCCGTTGAGTTACTCCAGCACTTTGTGACGTTTTTTGTAAAACAGCTTCTGCAGTTCCTTGTATCTACATTCTCATTACCATTTATTTTTCCACCATGAATAGTGATCTATCATGAAAAGTGACAGAATGATGAGAGGCAAATCATCGGAAGCCTACTATCGTATTCACCTTGCAACAAAAAACATCACGCTTCCCTGAAAGCAATAAGACTGTACATCGCTGAGTTTTCCAGGCCAGTGTCCACAGGGCATAAAAGATAGTGCAGAATAAAGATTAATTTTGCAAGACAAGTCAGATTCCTATTTAGAAAGTTGCTGGAGCATTTTCTCAGTATCTAGCATGAACTTTGGCTCAGAGCATCGCTCAGGGAGAACCTCTACCAGAAATTCAGGCACAGGTGTTAGTGTCATAAAAGGATTCTAAAATCTACAAGCCTCTGCAATGCTACTATCGTTTCTGCCCCCACCACCACCCCTGGCAGCACGTTCCAGGCACCCAACACCCAACCTGCTCCGCATATCTCCTTTAAACTTTGCCCCTCTCACCTTAAAACCCTGTCTTTGACATATCCACACTGGGAAAAAGGTTCTGACTGTCTACTTTATTTTTGTCTCTCATAATTTCCTATACTTCTGTCAGGTCTCCTCTCCACCTCCAGCGTTTTAGAGAAACCGATCCAAATTTGCCCAATCTTTAATGTGTATTTGGAAGTCCATTCAAAAGCTTTTGGTTAATTGGATTGGTGACGGTACATGTTGAAGGTTTTCCAATAGTCTCTGAGCTTCACATTGCAGATCTAAATATTCATTTACTACCCAAATGTGATGATTTTGTATGTATAAAAGTAAAGTAGACCTACAACTTCAAAGCAGACGATCTTCTGATGCCTATTTTCAGGTGTTTTTTGTCCCCAGTGTACATTTAATTCACTGACTGCTCAAATAACATTAAAAAAAAGATACAGTGTGGAAACAGGCCCTTTGGCCCACCTAGCCCAAGCTGATCAGTGATCCCCGCTCATTAACACTATCCTACACGCACTAGGGACCATTTACATTTACACCAAGCCAATTAACCTACAAACCTGTATGTCTTTGGAGTGTGGGAGGAAACCGATCATCTTGGAGAAAATCCACGCAGATCACGGGGAGAAAGTATCAACTATGTACAGACAAGCATCCCTAATCAGGATTGAAACCGGGTCCCTGGCGCTGTAAGACGACAACTCTACCACTGCACCACCGTGCCACCCTATTTAAATGGAGGAGGTGAGGTGCAGTAAAAAGGAATTGCAGGTGCTGGTTTACACCAAAGATAGACACAAAATGCTGGAGTAACTCAGTGGTTAGGCAGCATCTGGAGAAAATGGATAGGTGATGTTTCAGCTTGGGACCCTTCTTCAGATTTCAGATTTCTTCAGAGGTATGGTACATATTGGCCTGCTGATCCAAGAAGTAAATAAAACCATGAATGGAGCCAGAGGAATCCACCCCATCTCCAGATGAACATCAGCAAAATGGCCAAAAAGCTCCCTGCCCTTTGTATGGCCATGGAATGAAGCCCAAATAAGAGGAGTCAGCCAGGATTGTGAATGTGTGATCCAAGCCATTTTCTAGCTGAATTCCTTTTCCTAAACACGCTGTTGAACCATTGACAAATTATCCTGCAAAATGCTCTGAGAGACCTCATTAAATAAATGAAGGTTTTTTTTTCTGATTTTTTTTAATTATTGGTGTATATTTTCAAGAAATGCCCCTGGAACATAAAGTTAACAATTGGAATTTTAGTAACTACTTCATATCCTTGGATGTTTTTTTATAAACTTGGCAAATTTACAGAAAATGTAATTAAGCCCCCATTCCTTTCGTGTGTCCCTTGAGTCAGGTTATAGGCCCAATTAAATTGCCAGCATTCCTATCACCCAAGATAGTAAATAAGCTCAGGACATCTGTTTGACATCCTTTGGATATAACTTCATAAGAAGCGCTGACTTCAAAATTCAGACTGGTTATTCAGCATTGGAAAAGTAAACTTCTACACCAAGACCATAAGGTTCTCCTGCACCTTTGGTTTCAGGTTCATTTATGAGTTATGTACAACAAAATATCATTTCAATTTTTATATATATTTAGTTAAATCTTTCTTGTTACTGAGAATGTTTTGGTTATTACGACTTTTAGTGTTCCCATTCAATCCTTATCCTTGTTTCTCATTTCCCTTTTCCACCTGTTTTTCATTGTTTTATAACTTATCCGGTGTTGCAGTCTAATACATATCATGGCATTTTGAAAATCTCTGCTTCACCCAATTCTACACTTTATCCCTCAGATTGATCACATTAGGTTTGGTTATCCTTTGTTCTGCTTAAGAAGGAACTGCAGATGCTGGAAAAATCGAAGGGAGATAAAAATGCTGGAGAAACTCAGCGGGTGGGGCAGCATCTATGGAGCGAAGGAATAGGTAACGTTTCGGGTCGAGACCCTTCTTCAGACTAATATGGGGGTGGTGGGGGCGGGAAGAGGAAACGAAGAGAAGGGGACAATGGGCTGTGGGAGAGCTGGGAAGAGGAGGGAAAAGAGGGAGAAGGCAAGGACTACCTGAAATTGGAGAAGTCAAGCAGTATGAACGTTTACCTCCAATTTCAGGTAGTCCTTGCTTTCTCCCTCTTTCCCCTTCCCTTCCCAGCTCTCCCACAGCCCACTGTCTCCGCCTCTTCCTTTCTTCTTCCCGCCCCCATCACCCCCACATCAGTCTGAAAAAGGGTCTCGACCCGAAACATCACCTTTTCCTTCGCTCCATAGCTGCAGCCTCACCCAGAGTTTCTCCAGCATTTTTATCTACCTTTGTTCTGCTTAGGTTGCACCTTCATTAACATTTAATCAAATAGTATTTACTTTTGTATCATAATATATTTAAGTACATTCATGCTTTCTAAAAGTAAGGAATTAAAATGGAATTGTTTCACATGATGTAAGTTGTGTTGTCCAAAGTTACAGTAATTCTGAATCAGTATCTACAATGTTCGGCACTCTCTCTTTCATTGGATGTACTTCCACTTCAATCTTTAACTTTGTTGTATCTAATTAACAAGGCAAACATTTCCGTTTTTCAATATGTACTTGTGTAATCAGGAAAAATTGGAGATTTTTTAAAAAGTTAAAAAATAGGGGGTATAATTGTAACATTAACTATAATTACTGATATAAAACCTTTTACAATCTGAGGGGAATTTAGTTTCAGTTTTAATGTTCTCAGTGAGACTTATAAAAATAGATTTTAGTTGTATTTTGGCTAAATGTATTGCAGATTTAAACCAGTAAAGAAAGGGATAATCATCTAAAGAGACTTTCAACACAGTTATGAGACAGTTTTTCTCATACTCTTGCCAATGATTAAGTGGAAGCAAGAGCCAGCTTTATACTTTTTATATGTTGTACAATCTTAACTAAGAATTGTCATGAGTACACGATTTAGCTTCCATTTCCATGGCCATGTTCCATTTATGCATTTCTGTTTTCTTTCTGTGTATGTCTATTCTTAAGCATACTTATTGGAATTTGCAGAAGCATGCATCTTCAGCTGTGAAGTAATTAGTGAATCTACGGAAATCTAAACCAAACGGAGTGACCCCAGATTATCTTGGGGGCTTCCTGGCACATGACTCAAGAGCTACATCGGAGGAGAAACTTTTCCTGGACTTTGTCTTAACCATCAGGAGTATATGAAAATACGATAGATTACGATAGACAATAGGTGCAAGAGTGGGCCATTTGGCCCTTCGAGCCAGCACCACCATTCAATGTAATCATGGCTGATCATCCCCAATCAGTACCCCGTTTCTCCCCATATCCCCTGACTCCGCTATCTTTAAGAGCCCTATCTAGCTCTCTCTTGAAAGTATCCAGAGAACCGCCCTCTGAGGCAGAGAATTGCACACTCAGAACTTTCTGTGTGAAAAAGTGTTTCCTCATCTCCGTTCTAAATGGCTTACCCCTTATTCTTAAACTGTGGCCCTGGTTCTGGACTCCCCCAACATCGGGAACACGTTTCCCGCCTCTAGCGTGTCCAAACCCTTTTTAATCTTATATGTTTCAATAAGATCCCCTCTCACCCTTCTAAATTCCAGAGTATACAAGCCCAGCTGCTCAACATATGACAGTCCCGCCATCCCGGGAATTAACCTTGTAAACCTACGCTGTACTCCCTCAATAGCAAGAATGTCCTTCCTCAAATTAGGAGACCAAAACTGCACACAATACACCAGGTGTGGTCTCACTAGGGCCCTGTATAACTGCAGAAGGACCTCTATGCTCCTATACTCAACTCCTCGTGTTATGAAGGCCAATATGCCATTCGCTTTCTTCACTGCCTGCTGTGCCTGCATGCTTACTTTCATTGACTGATGAACAAGGACCCCCAGATCCTGTTGTACTTCCCCTTTTGCCAACTCGACACCATTTAGATAATAATCGGCCTTCCTGTTTTTGCTACCAAAGTGGATGACCTCACATTTAGCCACATTAAACTGCATCTGCCATGCATCTGCCCACTCACCCAACCTGTCCAAGTCAACCTGCATCCTCATAGCATCCTCCTCACAGTTACTAATTACTAATTACACATTACTAATCTTCAGAAGTAAATGCATCAGTGTGGTTTACATGAATGTCGAATAGAAATACTGGGAATGCTGAATCAGATGGAAGCCACCGATTATTTGTGGAATCATGCTGGTTTATAAACGGACAATGCTATGTTTGTGCAGCAGCTAATTTATTTAATTCTAAGAAATACCTCATATATTTTGAACAACTCTATTAGCCAACCAGTATTTAGTACATTAAAGCAATATTAGGTGTCTGGTAGCCATGCGATCTATTTTATACTTCATTACCAGGCAGATATACAGAACTGTATAACATATGGGAAAAAGATCATCATTGGTATAGATCATTATGTGTGAGCTGGAAACTAGAATTCTTCCTCAGAGTTTTCTTACTCATTCCTTAGGAATTATTTTGGCTTTGGCATAGTTATTTTTCATCTGCAGAACTACTGAAATAGCAATCATCTGATGGATTACTGGCTCATTCTTACCCCTTGGTAAAATATTCAAATACTTCCCAAGAACAACATTTACGCATTCTTCATTGGGAAAGTACTTCATGGAAAATGATTTAGCATTGTACCCATTATTTGTTGTGTGTCTGTTCAGTATATATATCTTTGACATCTGGTAGACTTCAATGATCTAGCAACAGATCATTTTTGATCGATATGTACCAAGATCTCAGAATATCGAATGCCAAAATGTCAGTATTACATACTTTGAATAAAACAATAACAAAAACTGATATTGCTGCTATACTAATTCAGCCACAACTGCATTCTGTTGTGCTCAGAAAAGGAAGTTCTCCAGTCTCCCTG
Organism: Okamejei kenojei; assembly: GCA_035221665.1. Classification (NCBI taxonomy): domain Eukaryota; kingdom Metazoa; phylum Chordata; class Chondrichthyes; order Rajiformes; family Rajidae; genus Okamejei; species Okamejei kenojei. Next base: position 17,678,151 of record CM069140.1, on the reverse strand, counting down.
CACAGGTAGCAGCCAGTGACCCAAGAGAGCACACAATATCATTAATTGAGGACAGTATTATTTATAACTGTGATTGTATAATTATTGACACTGAATAACTAATTACATTTAAAGGTAAAATGAGTTGCTGATATGAATGTAAAAGAGTAATTCAATAGACTGATTTATGCTAAAAGTTGGACAATTTTCAATTCATTTGTTTCCCAACCCTTTTATACTTGTCAATGAATTCATTCACAATTGGTACGTGAAATTGATTTGGTGGCATGGAGGCTAGTGACAAGTGTGGGCATACAATGTAAGTTTGTTGGCACTACTGGAAGATTGGAGCATGCACAGCAACAAAATTATGTGGGTTTTGACTATAAGAATAGGCGGTAACAGGAAGACAACAATCTGCTTAAGCTCCAGTCCAATAGCCTCTTCTCGCCTGAGCCACTGTCAATGAGTCTACCCGCAAAGCCAGCAAGCCGACCTACCCTGAGCATGATCAAGACAAGGCTTGCTTCTGTCATATGACTGTCCTGTCCAATCAAGCCCATACTGGACATTATGAATTTTATTTATTTTAATCAATGGAATTCCATGCTCACTCAAATAGATGCCACAGAATTGATTAAATTATATATTGACCCGGTTGCAGGAATTCTGAGGTCCAGTTTTGTACATAAATGTCAGTGAAGAAGTGAATGATTCTGGTGGATGACTTGAGATTGTACATACAGATAGGGATAGAGAAGTCATACTTCTCGTTTGACTCCTCCCATTTCCTCCAAATACAAGGCGTAGCTATGGGCACACGCATAAGCCCCAGCTACACCTGCCTCTTTGTCGGGCACATCGAACAATCCTTGTTCTCGGCGTACCAGGGCCCCATCCCCGACCTCTACCTCCGCTACATCGACAACTGCTTTGGTGTCACCTCCTGCACCTACACACAACTGACTGACTTCATCCGTTTCACCACCAACTTCCATCCGGCACTCAAATACACCTGTACCATTTCCGGCACTTCCCTACCATTCCTTGACCTCACTATCTCCATCGCAGGTGATAGACTCCTGACCGACATCCACTATAAACCCACTGACTCCCACGGCTATCTGGACTACTCTTCCTCCCACCCTGCTTCCTGTAAGGACTCCATCCCTTATTCCCAATTCCTATGCTACATCTGCTCCCAGGATGAGGTGTTCCACACCAGGGCATCACAAATATCCTAATTCTTCAGGGAACGGGGATTCCCCTCCCCCCCTATAGATGAGGCTCGCACCAGGGTCTCCTCCATACCCCGTAATACGGCCCTCTCTCCCCATACCCCCATTCGCAACAAGGGCAGATTCCCCTGGTCCTCACCTTTCACCCCACCAGCCGGCACAATACAACACATAGTCCTCCGCCAGTTTCGCCACCTCCAACGTGACCCCACCACTCGCCACATCTTCCCATTCCCCCCCCCCCCCCCCCCCCGTCTGCCTTCCGCAAAGACCGCTACACTTGTCGCTTTACCTCCCTCCTCCACTCCATTCAAGGACCCAAGCAGTCGTTCCAGGTCCGACAGAGGTTCACCTGCACCTCCTCCAACCTCATCTATTGCATCCGCTGCTCTAGATGTCAGCTGATCTATAACGGTGAGACCCAGCGGAGGCTTGGCGATGGTTTCGCTGAACACCTCCGCTCGCTAGCCAACCTGACCTCCCGGTGGCTCAGCACTTCAACTCCCCCTCCCATTCCGTATCTGACCTCTCTGTCCTGGGCCAGAGTGAGCAACACCGCAAATTGGAGGAACAGCACCTCATATTCTGCTTGGGGAGTCTGCATCCTCTTGGCATGAACATCGAATTCTCTCAATTCTGTTAATCCTTGTTGTCTCCTCCCCTTCCTACCTCTCCCTCAGCCCTCGGGCTCCTCCTCCTCCTTTTTCCTTTCTTCCCCCCGCCTCCCCCCAGCCCTCATCTGAAGAAGGGTTTCGGCCCAAAACGTTGCCTATCTCCTTCGCTCCATAGATGCTGCTGCACCCGCTGAGTTTCTCCAGCATTTTGTGTAAACCTCCAGGGACTAACTGTATACTGACTGGGCCAAAAAAATATGTGTTTTTACAGGAACATTGCTGAATGCAAGGCCTACATTTGCACTTATTTAGGAGCTATGTCCGCTAATTGGCGGCCAGGTCCAGTTCATTATTTCTATATTGACAAGAGTGGATGGAAACCTGTTCAGGAAAAGATGTAGTGGTACCAGACAGCTAACCAAAGTTAATGTTAATTTCATAAGGATATTAGCAATATTGTCTGATATAAATATATTTATCTTTTTCATAATTTAAAACATTAAGATTTGAACATGAGAATCTGTGAAAGAAGATGGCAGTAGTCTATGCAGTTTATACTTCTGTAAACCATATTTAATACATCCTATTGTAATGCTCATTGACGTATTTATAATGCTGTTCATAAATGATATTATTCACAAAACGATAGAATTACCACAAAACATTGTCAGGACTCAAGAGAAATGGTTAGTACAACAGCATTTCACAGTCTTAAAACAGTACGTTGAGTTCTTAAATTTGCTTTCACGTTCATTTATATTTCTCCATATTCCTTTAACAGAATGTAAGAAACCCATGGAAATCACCATATACCTGGACATGTATTAAATCCTATTGACAATAACTTTTCACATGCAGTCAATTATACACTAGATTAATTATGAACATTTAAAGCTTCTATTACCTATAAATGAAATTGTCAATGTATTTCATTAATTCAGAGATCTATTTAACAGTAAATGTGTGTTTGTCAACCCTGAAGTGTCCACTCCAGATGTCCTCAACTCTGGTGGATGACCTTCTCCTATTGATTGTGTCTCTGCTTTACATCATTTCTACCTCCTAAACAAGTCTTGCCCAGAATCCTACAATCAATCAGCAATTTAATCCGAGACTCATCCTGCACGAGTTCCCAAACACCATCTTATTGGGTATTATGTGCAGGTGAAAATTGATCAACATAAACTTTTGGACTTATTTGAATCATCTTCAACCCTTATCCTCTTAACCATACAGTTCTTATGTCCCAGGATTTCTATAATCTTTCCACAGCTTCATCGTGTCACTTTAGTTTTTAGTTTAGTTTAGAGATACAGCGTGGAAACAGGCCCTTCGGCCCACCGAGTCCACACTGACCAGCAATCTCTGTACACTAGCACTTTCTGACACACTAGGGACAATTTTACTATTTTACCGAAGCCAATTAACCTACAAACCTGCACATCATCGAAATTTGGGAGAAAACTGGATCATCTGGAGAAAACCCACGCGGTCACGTGGAGAACATACAAACTCCGTACAGAGAGCACCCGTAGTCAGGATCAAACCCGGGTCTGTAGTGCTGTCAGGCAGCAGATTTCTGCTGCGCCACCGTGCTGCCCTATCGAATATCTCTATATCCTGATGTTGGTGTTTTCTCATGGTATTTCCACTGTTTCCCACCTCTTCGTCTGAAACAGATTCTACATCTTGTCATGCACTTGCAAACTCTTATTCTTTTCCTCCACCAATTCTTTCTAGCTGGGCAGGATCTAATTCGACCATGTCTGCAATCATACTTGCATTTCATCTAATACCCAAGAGCTAACCTTTCTTCAGGTCTCGACCCGAAACGTTACCCATTCCTTCTCTCCAGAAATTCTGCCTGTCCTGCTGAGTTACTCCAGCACTTTGTGTCTATCTTCAGTTTAAACCAACTCCTGCAGTTCTTTCCTACACAGTAGAGTAGATTATATGTGGTTAATGAAATAGATAGGCTTGAATTATCTTTTTTATTTCACATTCTGCTAATGTTGGAATCAGAATAGGTTTTAAGTTCTGAATAGGACAAATATTTATATTAAGACATTTTTTTCATTTCCACACAAAACTGTAGGAAACAAAAAAGCCAGTCCCTCCTTGACGCAATATGCCCTCCCCCGAACACAGGTTTACAGCACAAATGACAATAATCCCATATCCTGTTTGTGTAATACATTAATGTACATTAGATTTCTCTCAACCTCCTCTGATTAACAGGGCAAGTCAATTTATAAAGGTTCTAGAGTACAATGACTACAAACAACAGCAGAGGAAATGATTATGATTCTGAAGTTGGAAGTTACACCTTGTTAAATGATCCTGCCACAGTCTCCAAGGAGTTATGTACAGTGCATTCAGAAAGTATTGAGACCCCTTCACTTTTTCCACATTTTGTTACGAACAGACTTATAAAATAGATTAAATTCATTTTTTGTTAATCATCAATCTACACACAATACCCCATAAAGCAAAAACAGGTGTTTAGAAATGTTTGCAAATAAATTAAAAATAAGTAACTGAAATATCACATTGACATAAGTATTCATACCCTTTGCTATGACACTCAAAATTGACCTTAGGTGCATCTTGTTTCCATTGATTATCCTTGAGATGTTTCTTCAACGTGGTTGGAGTCCACCAGTGGTAAATTAAATTGATTGGGCATGATTTGGAAAGGCACACACCTGTCTATATAAGGTCCCACAGTTAACAGAGCATGTCAGAGCAAAAACCAAGCCATGAAGACGAAGAAATTGTCCGTAGACCTCCGAGACAGGATTGTGTTGAGACACAGATCTGGGGAAGGGTATAAAACTATTTCTGCAGCATTCCCGAAGAGCACAGTGGCCTCCGTCATTCTTAAACGGAAGAACTTTGGAACCACCAGGTCTCTTCACAAAGCTGGCCGCCCGGCCAAACTGAACAATCGGGGAGAAGGGCTTTGTGAGGGAGGTGACTAAGAATCCGATGGTCACTCTGACAGAGCCACAGTGTTCCTCTGTGGAGATGGCAGAACCTTCCAGAAGAACAACTATATCTGCAGCACTCCACTAATCAGGCCTTTGTGGTAGAGTGGCCAGACAGAGGCCAATCCTCAGTAAAAGGCACTTGACAGCCTGCTTGAAGTTTGGCAAAAGGCACCAAAACAAGATTATCTGGTCTGATGAAACCAAGATTGAACTCTTTGGCCTGAATGCCAAGCGTCACATCTAGAGAAAACCAGGCACTGCTCATCACCTGGCCAATACCATACCTACGGTGAAGCATGGTGGTGACAGCATCATTCTGTGGGGTGTTTTTCAGTGGCAGGAACTGGGAGACTAGTCAGGATCGAGGGAAAGATGAACGGAGCAAAGTACAGAGAGATCCTTGATGAAAACCTGCTCTAGAGCGTTCTGGACCTCAGACTGGGGCAGAGGTTCACCTTCCAACAGGACAACGACCCTAAGCACACAGCCAAGACAACGCAGGACTGGCTTTGTGACAAGTCTGTGAATGTCCTTGAGTAGCCCAGCCAGAGCCCAGACTTGAACCCGATCGAACATCTCTGGAGTGACCTGAAAAGAGCTGTGCATCGACACTCCCCATCCAACTTGACAGAGCTTGAGAGGATCTGCAGAGAAGAATAGGAGAAATTACCCAAATACAGGTGTGCCAAGCTTGTAGCGTCACACCCAAGAAGATGAGGCTGCAATCGATGCCAAAGGTGCCTCAACAAAGTATTGAGTAAAAAGTCTGAATACTTATGTAAAGGTAATATTTCAGTTATTTCTTTTTAATTACTTTGCAAACATTTCTAAACACCTGCTTTTTTATTATGGTGTATTGTGTGTAGATGGATGATAAAAAAAATATATATGTTTCCATTTTAGAATAAGGCTGTAACGTGACAAAATGTGGAAAAAGTGAAGGGGTCTGAATACTTTCTGAATGCACTGTATGTTATTCACCAATTCTTTGATGAAAGAGCTGACTTTCCATACTTGACTGAACACATAATTAGAGCACTGAGAAGGCCAGTTAACATGCAGTTGTATTCAATTTATAAAAAGGTATATCTCATAGAGCCAAGAGGATACAGAACCTCCAAGAATGTACAGGGAATGTTGCTGAAATGTTGTGCGCTTTATGAAAGGGAGCTGAGAAATGTATGAGTTCTTTTAATTGATGAATTTGTGTTTTTTTTGTAACAGAAAACACTTGCTGGGATTGGATCATAATCAGCAAAGTTGAGCCCATTCACCTAACTGTGGCAAATCATCTTGACATATCTCTATAAACTAGCAACATGATTGCTCTTGGCAATGCTGTGTAAGACAGAGAGTGCTTAAAACACAAATGGAGAAGAAGATTAAAAACAGCAGGAGGACCAAATCCAACGGGGCAGAATTATTCTAATCTTCAATTTCAGATTCAGGAATCCCTGCCAACTCACTGTTACCATACATTATTCAGTTTACAAAGTAATTCAACATAAACATACAGCTTAATCCATCTTAATTGATTATTCAAAGTAAACCACATTACTACTTCTCTAAAATTAAAAATCTGTTAAGTCATTTTCATCTATACTTTATTTGTTTTAACAACGTATTGTGTAAATCCACAGCTGGTGTGATTATTGTGCAATTGCAGAAAACAATTTTCTTTCCAGCCCCTTTCTTTCTCTCCTTCCCTCCTGAAACTAGTGATTCACTCTATTTTAGTGACTGCATGCCATGTGTTTACATGTTTCTTGCCAAACGATCAATTTTGTGCGAGAACCAAGATTGTAACTCTTTTTCAGGATATCATTACCCCCAATATTGTCCTTGCACATCTGTCCACAAATTCTACAAGTATCAAATGAGCCTACATATTCCAGCAGCAGAGGACACTCTTTGTTTAAATTGAATTAGACTAATTATGAATTCATAACTCATGTTCCTTCTCTTATCTTATCTTATTTTCCAAGATACACATCACCTTCTGATCATTGAACTAGTTATCCTCGTTCTAGTTCTATGTTGTAATTAGCTTAGGTGACAACTTGTCACAAAAACAGTCCTCTTAATTGAATCAAAAAAATTCTTCAGTCTGAACCCTCATTATTTCTCATCTTTCTAAGCTTGATTTCGCAACTTTTAAAATTAATTAATATTGTAAATAATCTTGTTTACTTTTTTGATTACTTCAAGAACTTATAATATTACCTTCTGTTATATTCCAGATGGTAGAATGAATAACAACTTACTCGCAGGTTGCCTGGATCACGAGAGAGAGATTTATTACCCAACATTCCCTGCTTATATACAACACCAACTCATTAACATATACATGAATATGCATGAATACATTACACTGCTCTCCTTTTTTAAAGTATTAAATCTAAGTACTCAGTTACAATTTTGTTGTCGTGATTTAAACCAGTATTCATGAAATTCTGAATGATAACATCATATATTTATTTTACATATTTACACATTTTCGTTTTACTTATACAATGAGTTACATAACATACAAACCTAACCTATCTACTGGTTTACGGATCGTGCCTGATCGTCTAACAGTAACAGGTGTAACAGGTTTAGGTGTTGACTCAACTGTAGGCTTGTTTGGCTCTGTTTTAGTACCCTGACTTTGACCAGAGGAATCTGTTCCTTTGTCTGCACAAACTGAACCTTGTGTTTCAATCACAGTTGTCTCTTCCAACTCACATTCAGATAAATACTTAGGAATTAGGACTTCATGCTCAGTTTTTGGTTCATCTTTGGCTGGAATCATTTGATCGACATGAACACTTTTGAACCTATCTCCATCTTCAACTAAGTATCTTTTTGTTCTACACACTTCCACTATTTTCCCAACATCCCATTTGTCTTGACTGGACTTGTTGGGAGGACTGAGAACATGATCCTGCTCATCTGGTTTGAAGTACCTCTCCTTTTTGTGGGAGTCAAAATGGCATTTTTAACTTAACTGTTTTTGCTCAACTCTCAAGGTCAAATTGGGTTGAACTAAACTTAGGCATACTCATAGCCTTCTCTTCATCAACAGTTCTGCAGGTGAGTAACCCGTTGTGTGTTGTGTGATTCTGTACTTCAGCAAGAAACTAGCCAAACGATGTTTCATGCTGAGCTCTGAACTACCCTGCAAAACTTGATCTTGAGAGCATATTCTAACAGATCTTTCCACTTTGGAGGTGGGATGGTATGGGGAAACAAGTGTGTGTTTTACACCATTCCGCTGCATAAACTCTTTGAACCGTTCTGAAAGAAACTGAGGCCCGTTATCAGAAACAAGTTCTTCCGGTAAACCATGGCATGCAAAAATGGATCTCAAATCATCTATAGAACGCTCAGTAGTAGTGCTTGACCCCATATGCTTAACCTCAATCCATTTGGAATGACTATCTACTAGCACCAGAAAATGATCATTACCCTTTTCACCTAAATCTACATGAACTCTCTGAAAAGGTCTACTTGACCATGACCAGGGTTGCTGTGGTGTTTTTGGTGGGTTGACTCCGGCAATTTTGGTAGCGCTCACATTTGCTCACCAGTGACTCGTGTCACTGTTCACTAACCATGGCCAAGACACAAAACTTCTGGCAATTGACGTCATTGCTTACTATGCCAGGATGTTCGGCATGAGGTTCATTCATAATTTTGTTTCTCAAAGACTCTGGTACAAACACTCTGTAACCCAACTTAATGCATCCCTGATCACGTGATAATTCATGGCGTCGATTATGGAAAGGCTTCTGCTCTGAGTTCAGAACTGAGTTCAATCCACTATCGATTTCATTCTATCCGTTCAATGTCTGTTCATAAACCCACTTCAGCACATTTTATTTCTCTGTTTCTGCTGCAATTTCTGTTGCAGTCACCGGAAAGTCTTCATCTACAACTTGCAATATGTCGATTGAGTTCTCATTTCCCACATCAGAGTTCTCATGGGGCAACCGGGACAACACATCTGCAACTGCGTTGCACTTGCAGCTTCTATACTCCACCTTGTAGTCATACTAGGACAGCAACATTGCTCAGCGCTGCATCCTTGATGCCGCCATGGAAGATATAGCTGACTTGGGACCAAGTATCACTAGTAGTGGCTTGTGATCAGTCACTAGGGTGAATGGTCTGCCGAGAAGAAACTGATGGAATTTCTTGATTCCGAACACGATGCTGAGTGCTTCCTTTTCTATCTGTGCATAATTGCGTTCACCCGGTGATTGGGTGCGGGATGCAAAAGCAATAGGCTTTTCCTGTCCGTCATTCATTACGTGGGAGATCACTGCACCTACACCATAACTTGAAGCATCACAAGCAAGTTTCATCTCGCGTGTCGTATCGTAGTGAACAAGGAGTTTGTCACTTGTCAAGTTTTTCTTGCAGATGTCATATGCATGTAGCTGTTCCTTTCCCGCATCCATTTCACATCTTTTGTTGCAGATGATGTAAGTGGCTTTATCACAAGTTGCTAAAACCCACTCTTTTCTCCTCCCCTCGGAAGGAATAGTTGCATAGAAACGCACCATCCCAAGGAAGAACGTTAGCTATGACCCATTTGTTAAAGGTTTTTGGCGCATTCACTATTGGCTTCCACCATTTCGTCCTTCAATTTTCGTAGGGCGAAGTCCCGTTGGTGTCTACTTTGAGTCCAAGGATAGGACCACCTCTGACTGTGCAAATGCACATTTACTTTGTCGCAGTTTGACATTGTAGGGCAATGTTTCAGTCATTGTTGAAACCTGCTCCAAAGGATGTTCCAGATGTTTTTCTAACCCATGCCGCGTCTGTGGAATATCAAGTAGGTCATCCTGGTTGCACACCACAGTGCGGAATGCCATGTAATATTTTGTCCACATAACAGAACTGGAAATTTTTCAGGGAGGTTTCACACCGTAGGGCAGCTTTGTAAATGAATAACAAGCCCCTGAGTGTGTTGATAGTCAAGTATCTGCTGACTTTCCTTGTCGACATTGAGTTGGGCGTAAGCATGAGACAAATCAGTTTAGTGAAGACTCTTGCTCCACTATAGTTCTGCGTACAGCTCTTGCGAGGTTGGTAATCGGATATTGTTCGTCATTAACGCTTGGGTTGATTGTGACTTTGTAGTACGAATCGTTTGATCAGGCTTTGGATACAGCCCACAATTGGCGTTTTCCCAGTGACTCTGTCTTCACCAAGTTACTCCATTCCGTTCTAACCTGTCGAGTTCTTCCTCCACTTGTTGCTTTAGTGCATATGGTAACAGGTCTTGGTCGACAATACACATGTTTCACATCTTGGCTTAAGTCGAATCGTGTTGCTGAGCACCTTTTAATTTCCATGTAACTGTCAGCAAAAATGGTTGCATGTTGGCTTTCTTATGACGTTTTCCAAGAACATGATTTGGGGACAAATCGATGCTGAAAATGGTTACTTCCAGTCTAACTCTATTCCCCCCTTATCAGGCAATTCATAATTCGTTCCAAGGAGGGTTGGTTTATTTCTGTAGCTGGCCACTATGATGGGCTGTGTTATTGACTGACCATTATAACCATATAACCATATAACAATTACAGCATGGAAACAGGCCCTCTCGCCCCTTCCAGTCCGTGCCGACCATTTGTTTTCCCCTAGTCCCATCTACCTGCACTCAGACCATACCCCTCCATTCCATACACTCCATTTATACCTATCCACTTTACTCTTAAATGTTAAAATCGATCCTGCCTCCACCACTTCTGCTGGAAGCTCATTCCACACAGCCACCACCCTCTGAGTAAAGACTGAATGCTGGACTTTACAATTCAATTGTCCCCATGTCTCCAAACCTTCGCCCAAGTAGGTTCTCAGCTTGACCTTACTCTCAAACAATGGTGTCTGTGGGAACTTTGTTTCGTACAGGTCTTTGCTCATGATCGAACAATCTGCTGCCGTGTCAATACACATATCGATTAACTGTTCATTAATCAATAGTTTAGTTCAAAAGTCCTTGCCTTGGCTGGTTGTAGGCTTATCATTGTTGGTTTTCATAAATGCAGTACCAACCAAGTTTCAGTTTTCCCATCTGGGTTCAGATGTGTGAACTCCTTTCTGGTGTTGTCGCTTGTTTCACTGCAGATTGTTGGTGTTTTCCTGTTTTAAGATTGGCACCCAACCGTGCTCAGGCGATGGTGGCCCTTTCTTCTGGCAGTTATAGCACTTGGCCATTGTGAACCGACAAAATTGGGATGAGTGATTACCATTGCAACGATAACAACTGGCTGAACTCGGCTCCCCGCATACTTTGGGTTTTGGTTTAATGCCTCTTGGTTTGGCTATAGGGGCACCTGCCGTTTGTGTGACTAAACCGCCTCTGCAGTCAGTGATGGATGAAACTCGCAAGCATTCTTTGATGTCATCTACATGTTAGCAATCTTGCATGCTTTCTCGGATGTAAGATCTGGTGGTCATGAGTTTGGACTGAATTTGTCCATCCACTAGACCACAAACAAATCTGTCATGTAGTGCGCCTCCGAGAAAGGTTCCAAAGTTACATTGCAAAGTTAAGTTTTTCAAGGCAACAATGAACTCATTCATTGTCTCATTCTGCTTCTGGTTTCTAGTGCCAAATTTATAGCTTTCTGCAATTTCCAGAGGCTTTGGGTTGAAATGCTCCTCCAACTTCTTCACAATGTCATTGAATGGCACGTCTTTTGCCTTTATGGGCGCAAGGAGATTCACGAGTGTGCTGTACACTTCAGGACCGATCTCCATGAGCAGAATTGCTTTCATGCATTCACAATCGACCTTATTTGTTTCAGTCACTATCTCTCCTGCACCACTAATCTTCAATATGTTGTTTGTCATGAAAAACATGTTTGCTCTCTCCATATAGGAGCTGAACGGTTCTCTCCTCTTGTCAAAAGTGCCACGGTTTCCGATGTAGCCCGTGGACGCTGCCATCGTCTTGATCTCTTTTTTTTTTTAAAGCCCGTTCAAAAACCCCGATTTCCTGTCTGTTCTGGTGTAACAATTCACCTAAAACATAGCTGTACAAAGGCTATTCAGCTTGAGGAACTCGACAAAAAAAATCTTATACCCCAAGGACAGCATCTTGCCACATAGATACAGCATAGAGATAGTTTGACAAATTCTCGACGATTTGTCCAGTTGCTGTTTTAAATTACAGTCCCCTGTATAGAAGGATCTGTGGCCTATCGTGTCCAATTCGCAAACAACTGCAACACAACTCCGTATTTACTGTTTAAAATGTTAAACAATACTGCATGTTACGAAACAGTCCTGCACTGTATTTAAAGGGTGAGTTCACAAACTCTAACCCATCCTCGTCGCCAATTTTGTTATATTACGGACGGCAGAATGAATAACAACTTACACGCAGGTTGCCTGGATCATGAGAGAAAGATTTATTACCCAACATTCCCTGCTCATATACAACAACTCATTAACATATGCATGAACACATTACACCTTCAAAACCACATTTTACCTCCTTAGTTTGAGAAATTGTAGCGCCAGTTTTCCAGTCATTTAATTTTCTTATAACTGAAATTATCCTAATAAATTCAAGCTGTGTTTCTCCAAAGTTAATATAACCTTAGGCATAGAGCTCAAGAGTCAACCTAAACATCATGTTGTGGAAGGCTGTCATTACCCCTTTGGAATGTATCAATTTCTTCTGACTGTCAATAGCAATATTCCATTTGTTTATTGGTGGAGCACACAAATAAACACATTTTCATCCTTTTCCCACTTTTTCATGAAAATCAAAAGTAGAAAATGCTGGAAACAGCAGGTCATAGAGAAATTTGCTCGGTAACAGGCTATTCAGCCCATCATGTCAATGCAACCAGTGCTCGTGTATTCCTATTAATCCCATCTTCCAGGAATTGACTGGTTATGTTCTATGCCTGGGAGATTCAAATGCTTGTCTAAACACTTCTTAAATGCTGTCAATGATTCTACTTCTCCCACTCCCTCAGAAAAGGTCTTCCAAGTATCATCACTATCTTGGTGCAAAGGTTCCACCTCAGATGCCTCCTAAATCTCTTACCCCTTACACTAAACCTATGTCATCTAATGTATTTTACCTCTGATATGGGGAATAATTTATCGTTGTCCACCCTTTCTTTACATCTCATAATATTATATACTTCCCTCTTAACCTCCTCCGCTCCTGGGAGAACAGATCCAGCCATTTCTCTTATCCGAGGATAGATGATCATCCCAAGTAATAATCTGGCGAATCTTCTCTGCACCCCTTCCAGAGGTATCACAGTGCGGTGTGGTGACCAGAACAGCCTGCAGTACTCCACACAAGGTCTGGCCAATGTTTTATAAAGTTGAAGTATAAGTCACTGTTCCTGTATACAATGCCTGTCCTGACTAATGAAGTACAGCATCCCATATGCCTTATTAACCACATTATTTACCTGCACTATCATCGTCAAGCACCTTTGAGCTGTACACCTATATCCTCCTGCTTCTTGATACTCTCTAGGATTCTGCCATTCATGGTGTATGTCTTAGCTCTACTGGTGCGTCCAAAATGCATCTCTCATTTTTATCAGGATTAAACTTAGTCATCCCATTTCAAAAACAGGTCGATATGAACATGTAGCTTAAGAATACCCTCCATATTATCAACAATTCCATAAATCTTTCCTGTTGAATACCATAAGTGACAGGTATCCGATGACAAAAAAAAAACCCTCTACTACCATACCCTATCTCCCACTGTTGTCAATTTTGATCCAATTTTCCGTCTTGCCCTATATCCCATTGGGCCATATCTTTCAGACCCATCTTCTATGCAAGAGCTAATCAAAGGCCTTACTGGTCCATGTAAGCCACATCTATGGCACTGCTCTCATCAATACACCTTGTTACCTCTTTAAAACATTCAATAAGATTGGTTAGACAGGATCTGCCATTAACAAAGCCATTTCCAATTAATCCCAGCCTTTCCAGGGTTTAGCAGTTTCTGTAGAAAGAGGAATCAAGTTAACATCTCAGGTTGAAGAAGAAAGTAGATACTGTTTTTTTTTTTGTTTCATAATGAGTGGGGAGGCAAGAGTAAAACAAAAATAATATCTCAGAGGAGAGGTGTGGGTTTCATTTCTCTCTTTGTCTTCGATAAGGTGTTGCTCTAATTGGGCTAACTTTATCAGAGATATATTGCTATATTTAAGAGGGAGTTAGATGTGGCCCTTGTGGCTAAAGGGATCAGGGGGTATGGAGAGAAGGCAGGACAGGATACTGAGTTGAATGACCAGCCATGATCATATTGAATGGCGGTGCAGGCTCGAAGGGCGAATGGCCTACTCCTGCACCTATTTTCTATGTTTCTATGTTTCTATATCCTCAATCTGAGTACTTCCAGCAATTTCTTCCTGCTGAGCCAGAAAGAGTCGAAGTATTGTTGCATCAGTACCTGCTTCAAACGGCTGTGAGTTGATGTTAGTTGATACAAAAGGCAAAACAGGCACACGCAGCTCACCCATATTATATAAATGAAATTTTATTTAAACTGCCCAACATGTTACCCCTCCTTGTGACCAATCATGCCATATCATATTCAAATCCAGGATGCAAAAATTAAGGACTTCTTCAGCTCCTGCGATTTCCTTCTTCATTATAGTTGGCCTCCAAAACATGAGGTTGACGTTAATTAATTTCTACTTTAATCTGTTTTACTTATGTTTTTCATATGTAACATGTTCAGTATTCAGAAAAAAAATACATGTGAGGAAAGAACATTTAATTCTTGTATAGTAAATGTATATTTTCCAAAAGGATGTGATTATCCAGTGCATGATTGAAATTGGATTATCTATGATTATTTCTTACCTTCTTACGCACCTGCTGCTGTTTGGCCGAGTGTGCTTTGACATGCTTCCTCAATGAGCTTGGATCAGTATAGCGCTTTGCGCATCCTGGGATCTGACAAGCATATGGTTTCTGTAAATGTTTGAGAAAGGAAAAGCTTTTACACTTCACAATCGCTGCTGAGTCTCATTAAGACAATTCTGCCCTGACTGTGTACATCTGATTCCTTCTGCTGTGAAATTGTGAATTATTATTTCCTGTGCATGAGCACATTTAAACCAGAATGCAGTTACTAAAAGTAGAAATTCTTCTTTTTAAGACACTTCACTCAAATAGCTCAACGCTGGCAGCTGACCAAGGGTGTCAGATGATAGTCCTGCTTCTGGATATGATTCAAACGCTGAAAATGGTTTTTACAACTGTAGCTGTTGATAATGGTTATTGCTGCTCAGAGTATAGTTAGAAAGCTGTGAATAAAGAACCTTTGAGATAAATAATTTATCAATGGCCATATTTAAATGTTGCACTTTTTAGAATTACATGAGTACGTTTGTTTGTTTCAAACACAGTTGAAATGCGGGACTATTAACTTGGTGCCATTGTGGATTGTCTGTTGTAATTTGTTCAAGCAGTCTTGAGTAATCATGTGTAGCATTCCAACAGGTAATCTCACAAAACAGATTGAATGAACTGTTAGGAATGCTCTAAACTTTTCTTGACTTTCTTAATCCTTTGGCACAACTGCAATATTGCACTACTATTGTCTCTGGGCAGAATGCCATGCAGCAGCTGGCAATGGATCTCCATCTGGTATTCTTTATATTGCACAGCCGAGAGCATAGCAGGTTTACTTGGTTACTAAGGCTGTCACATTTAGATACATAATGTAGTCATAAGATAGATAAACATTTAGATACAAGTATAAATAATGGGTCGATGGAGATAACATTTTTGTCTTCATTGCATGGGCAACAATCTGACAGAGCAGATTATTCTCCCATTATTGATAACTGATAATTTCAATGAGTGAAATGTATAATGTGTATGCAGTTGAATAGTATTCTCTGTCAAATTATTGTCCAAATGATGGATGAAAAAAACATTATTGCTGAAATTTGTCTCTACCATCATTAACTGAATTGATTGAATGTGTGGTACCTGAGCTCTGAAGATAGAGATTCCATGGCAAAGGAAGAAAAGCACAAAGAAGAAAAGAATTAAGTTATATGCTGATACATTACAAACATCAATATTTGAATCATAACAGAAAGACAGAGCAAGCTATTCTGTATCCCATGACGAACGTTTTATAAATTCAAACAGATTCAGCATCTGTTTTATCTTATTTAATTATAATTCCTCTGACAATCCTAAACATATGTTTTCAAGATTACCTGCCTCAAAATGTAAACCATCACACAGTGTTGCTGGCAAACCTTTCATTTGGTTTTTACCTCAGCTATTGGGTTGAGCACAGCTCCATGCTTCCTAAATGCCCAAGTGTTGTTCTCCATGCATGTGCCTGGATAAGGCAAGGTTGGCTATTTTACCGCGGGAGGCACTGTAGGCATTCCTTACTTTGTCCTCACATGACATTTACAGTAAAGGCATTTCAGCATGCATCTGTAATTTGGCTGTGGAGTCGGAGTCGGAGCAATTTTGGTGCTGTTGGAGTCGGTAAAAAAGTCCCGACTCCGACCTCAACATAAACTCAAACGTGCGAAGGCAGCCTTTTGATGTTAAACTAATGGAATTTAAGCAAGATTTTCTTGGTGGTTTAAAAGTAGAGAAATATGATTACTCATCTAAACGTACAGTACAAGGTCATCCCTGCTTTTCCAGAAATAGTAAAATTTGTGGCTATGATAGTAACAGCCATACCACCCACTCAGGTCAGCGTGGAGAGACTGTTCTCCGCACTGAAAATAATTAAATCAGATTTAAAAGGAAATCTGGCAGAAACAATTTTGTTCCTAAGGACGTTATTAATAAATTTTAGGTATGTACTTTTGTAGCAAACTTAACTACCTAAGCATTTATTTTTAATTTCTATTGCACTTGAGAATGTTTTTTGTCATACTTTAGCCATTTAGCTCATACCTGTGGCCTTAGTTTAATAAATTTTGGAGAAATGCTTTTATAATTTTTATTTAACTCAATGGCATTTTAATTTTGTCATTGTCCTATATGTATTTTTTTAGCATAATGAATTATGTTTTTTTTTTCAAGAATGAACAATAAAAAAGCCGCAATAACAAAGCTACAACCATTAGACTCAAAATTTTAAGGACATGGGTTTAAAAGGTAGCCTGATGATTCATGTAGTTCTTATATCTTGTGCGATGTCATCATAGCAGATTTAGAATTATTATACCTAGGGGTGGGAGTCGGAGTCGGATACACAAGAAATCAAGGAGTCAGAGCCGGAGTCAGATACACAAGAAATAAGGAGTTGGAGTCGGGTGTTTTGGGTATCGACTCCACAGCCCAAAGTCCACAGTTTATAATTACTACGGACAAGTTTTTTTGCAACCTCCCTGAATAGAGAATTTGAAGCAAACTTTAAATTCAATAGTTGATTAATTTGGATCACAGAACAAGTCTGGGTCCTTCCCAGGAAGCCTGCCTCAGTCTACAACCAAGAGGGCAAACTAGCCTAGCTTATACTTGCAGTAAAACTGCTGAATATCACACTTTGAACTAATTTGAACTAATTTGAATGATGATACTCAATACATATGTTTTCTGAGAACAAAATAAATGAGTGAGTGTCTTTCAACAATTATAGGAACTAAAAACATTGGGCAGCAGAGTGTGTGGCTCCGTGACCCAGGTTTGATCGGGATCTCAGCTGTTGTCTGTGTGGAGTTTGCACGTTCTTCCTGTGGCAGCGTAGATTTCCGCCAGGTATTCCAGGTGCCTCCCACATCCCAATGACGTGTGGGTTTGTAGGTTAATTGGCTGCTGTAAATTGCCCCTAGTATGGACATGGGATAACAGAGCTGGTGTGAAGGGATGATTGATGATCGGCATGGACTCGCTGGACCACAGGGCCTGGTTTCAAGCTGCACCTATAAGTACATAAAAGCTAATTACATTAAAAAATAAGAGTAGGAGCAGACCTCCAGGCTCGCCCTGCCTTTTAACATGTTCACGGATGATCTTCCCATGGCTTCACCTCCTTCACTGATCTCGCAAAGAATTATCTACTTCCTCTTTAAATGCCCTGAAGGAAGTAGGCCCAATGACCAGGATTGTGAATTCCAAAAATTCACCACCCTCTGCAAGGAGTAATTTAATTTATTTTAGAAATACAGCATGGAGGCAGGCCCTTCAGCCCACCAATTCCGCACCAACCAGCAATCCCCATACACTTTTTTTTATCCTGCAGTCTGGGGACAATTTACAGAAGCCAATTAACTTACAAATCTGTACGCCTTTGGAATGTGGGAAGAACCTGGAGCACCTGGATAAAACCCATGTAGTCAGAGGGAGAACATCCAAACTGTACAGACAGGACCTACAGAACAGTTTCACCAATGTGGTATTCCAGCACCTCATTCAAGTGTCTTGATTTAAAAACATGAAGCTTGATAGTAAGTAAGATATTTTCTTTCATATCATGCCACAGGCCATCTGTGGCAAAACACACCTAACTTTAGTTTCTAATGATTTTCGATTCAACCGACACGAACAGATTATCATCCATTGTGAAATTTCATTTCGGAGTCACGTGAGTGACTTCGTGAAGACCCCGCCAGGCACGCGTGCGCGACATATCGGCGACCGCATGTGAGCGACAGGCGGTGAGGAGCATTGCTCCTCTACTGCAGGGACCTGCAGGTAAGGAAAACTAACCTGCGGTCCTTTTTTCATTTTAGGTGACTCTGTTTCAGAGTACTCCAGGCCGCCTCGACACTGACTGCGGACCGCGGGATGCGGGCAGTCAGCGGCGGCACCAACAGACTGGAGTCGGGAAGAGCCCGTT
This sequence comes from Okamejei kenojei, assembly GCA_035221665.1. Classification (NCBI taxonomy): domain Eukaryota; kingdom Metazoa; phylum Chordata; class Chondrichthyes; order Rajiformes; family Rajidae; genus Okamejei; species Okamejei kenojei. Next base: position 17,659,511 of record CM069140.1, on the reverse strand, counting down.
GACCCAGGAGGGTCCGGGTTCACACTCGCCGGTCGGAGGGACGGCAGAGGCAGCCCCGACTCTACACCGCAGCCCACAAGGACTCTGTGGGCTGTCAGCATTAACCAGGGGGTGGAGCGGCAGCCCCGACTCTACACCGCAGCCCGCACGGACTCTGTGGGCTGACGGCTTTACTACGCACTGGACCCGGGAGGGTCCCGGCTTACACGCCGTTCGCAGCCAGCGACGGCACAGCGACAGCCCCGACTTAATTTCTACACCGGGCAGGTTGGGCAGCTCGTTGACCCGGTAGGGTCCGGGCTCACACTTGCCGTTCGCAGGGCTGACGGCTATACTACCCGGCAGTCGGGCAAGCCCGTGATCCAGGAGGGTCCGGGCTCGGGGACTGCCATTCGCGGGCAGCGAAGGCAGAGCAGGAGCTCCGACTCAACGCCGCAGGCCGCAGGTATTCTGTGGACTAATGGCTCTGCTACCCTATAGAGGTAGTAGACAGAGCCGGGGGCCCCGACTCACACACAGGGGGGGCAGCCTATGTCCCCCATTAGCGGCAGCCTATGTCCCGCATGAGAGTCTGGTCACCATTGGAGCTGGGGGGGGGGGGGGGAGAGAGAGTGCGCTCCTCCACCGGAAGCTCATAAAGACCCTCAGGTAAGATACTAACCTTGAGTTGTTTAGCTTCTGTACTAGACTTTGCTTACAGAAACGATCGATGGGAGACCAGAATGAAGGCATCGAAGTCTGCCTCCCAGGGCCATGGGACTTCGGATGGGAGTCAACGCCCACTATTCCCGGAGCTGCCAGGAATGCCGGCAGCGCCCGCTCTGCAGGTTCAGGATAAGAACGAGGAAACCGGGGAGCCCTGCGCAGCCAGGACCCGATTCTCCACCACGGCTGGCCATGGAGCCGTAGAGTGGTAGGAGCACCGCGCAGGATCAGGGTAGCAAGACCCTGACTCCCTACCACTGTCACCTAAGCATAGGGACAGTGGAGCAAAGGTGCGTAAACGTGTTATTCGCCTGGCGGCACGTTCTCTCTCCCCAACTATGCAGGTCACCAGAGAGAGGACCAGGGGAAGAATCGCACAACAGTCGGTGAAGCCCCGCTGTAGGAGCCGGGGTCGACTTTCCACCGGAGCAGCCGCCAGGTCACGGACCGGTGAAGGATTGAGGCCTGGGTCTGCAAGCCCGCATGTGTGGCCGGCACAGACTCACCGCCGGGGGAGCCTGCCAGATTGCAGGCCGGTGTAGTCTCATCTCGGTCACCGCACCCTCCTTTAGCGGCAGGATGTGACCGAACGTCGGGACAGGCGGCAAGCCCGCGCGGACGTCGGGGTACCACGCTTCGGCGGCCGGGACCGACTAATCACCGCTAATGTCTTATCAGACTAGCGGGCCGCCTCTGCCCGGAAGACGGCGGGCCAGCGGCAGGTCCGCGCGGGAGTCGCTTAGCCACGCAGAAGCGGCAGGCAGCGACATCCTGTCTAGGCACCCTTGTTATCACCTCGACGAGGTGCGGGGCGATGACAGAAGCCTCAGGGATTCTCCAGAACCTGAGGAAGTCGACTTGTCATCCGCAGATGCGGTGGCGGTCACATGGCTCGGATGGAGCGTATCCTAGAGCACAATCTCTGCACCTGGACCAGATGTCCTCCAGTCCAGGAGACATGCGGCTGGGCCACCCAGCATGTCCACGTCATCGGTGGGGATGCCACGGATCAGCAGCTGGTGGACACGTAAGACGGGCTGGAGCAGGAACCTACAGTACCTGAGAAAACCCAGGAGGAACTGCTGAATGTGGTCTCCAAGTTCGCCCAGCCGAAGCACTCAGCCCAAACCAGGGGCCAAGCATAGACTACCTCACCACACACCAGCTGCAGGAACAGGTCTTTACTGAGGTGATCAACATATACCAGGCCCAAACAACTGCATACAGTCAACACGCCCATCTGGGGCAACATCAGTCCGGGGATAGGGCACAAGAGCTGAAGTTTCTAAAACATCCTGAAATTGCTGACGTCGGGGATTACTGCCTTTGCCAGGTCGGTTGACGGCATGGAAATGACGGCAGAACAGGAGGATGCTCTTGCAATATTAGTCATGAAGTTAACACTTCCCGGAGTATCGCCATCAAACCGACTCCAAACCCCATATTTGCGGGGTTGTACTAGGCATCTGCGATGCCACCACCGAAACAGCTGTTCAGTGAGGACCTGCGCAAACAGGTCTAGGACCTGGATTAGGAGGCGAAGGCAGACGGGTTGATGAACCCACCTCCCTCCAGCAGGCCGGCAGTGTGCAGACAAACACCATATGGAAGACCTCGGGGCCACCTGAAAGACCAGTAAGGACCTACACGCCGGCAGCACCTCAACACAATTCAACGGAACACCAGGAACTAGAACGTCAGGCCCGCCGGTAACCATGGAGGTAAGGGGGTCTGGTTCTCTTGGAAGTGCTGCATGTTTAACCTCACAAGTAGGAGAGCGGTTATATACATTCTGGGATGTAAGGGAGCTGATTGTCACTATCCCAGGGAACAAAGCTATAGACATAATAGAGGCTCGTAACAGCCTTGCTTGTGCCAGGAAACCGACTATTAGACATACTGCTAATATAATTGCTAACTTGTAGCTACATTCTAGCTACATAATTGGGACGTTACACTATCTAAGCTTGCAAAGAGCAAAATCTCGGCATTAAAAGCGAATACTGGACATTTTTACGGGCCTATGCAGCCGCCTATCAAGGCATAAATTGAGCTACAATAGTGGATTAGCTAAGTTGTGATTGTTAAATCCCATCATTACATCAACCCCATTAGTCGTGTTACAAACCAACGCAAGCACCAAGGGCTGGGGAGCTACTGACACCATTTCCAGTTGGGGTGGTAGATGGGATTTGCATGAGTCTACTTTTCTTCAATCACAAAGTATAAACTGTTTAGAAATGCTGGGAGCATGTCACAGGCTACGGGCTTAATGCACTAATCTGCAGCATACGCATGTCCGTCTTCAATAATACTACTGAGGTGGCGTATTTAAACCTTATGGGTGGCATCAAGTCAATATCTTGTGATGAATTGGGAAAATTAATTTGGCTCTAGTGGATTGATAGAAATATTTGGATATCAGCTACGGACCTTTCGGTGAAGCTCAATACAGTGGCGGACACCAGGTCACAAGTCTTTAATAACGGCATCAAGTGGATGTTGAACCTCCAAATATTTGCTAAAACTATAGCCTAATATGGAACACCAGATATTGACCTCCTTGCGTCCAGGTTGAACCATTGGATACCAACATATGTGTCTTGAGAACCAGATCCTGGGGCAGTGGCGATGGACGAGTTCTCGCTACATTGGGTGGAAATGGGGTTTCTATGCTTTCCCCCATTCTGCTTCATCAGATAGGTGTTGCAGAAAACTAAACCAGATCTGCAACAAAAAGGACCATGGACATCACACAGCAGCGTGCAGAGAGCGTCCACTAGGAAGCAGTACCTTACCCACATAAGGATATGTGAGGTTTCCATAGTTGGACCTAGACCACCTACATATCTATTACGATCTCCAATGTGCTGGAATCCTCATGGGCCTGCATTATGATGAGTCCCTCAGTTACAGTGCCATATACAGTGCCAGGAGTGCACTGTCATCCTATTTCAACGTTGGAGTGGGATCTCACCAGCTGGTATCCACACTGGAGGGTATGTTCTATCCCTCCCCGACCTTGATATATTACCAGAGATATAGGGAGTGGTGTTGACCCTACTCAGGAGCTGGTCGCCTTTGGCGGATTTACCACTGGACTTATTCACCTTCAAAGTGGTGATGGTACTGGCACTGAAGACAGCACAACGGGTCCAAACTCTACAGGAATTGCCTGGATAGAATGGTTTCGACCCACAATAAAGTCACTGCGTTACAGAAGAGTTGCTTAAATGACACAGACCTGCGACTACAGGTCTGAAAATGGGCATCAGGAGATGGCTCAAGGTGGTATTCGGTGCAGCAGGTAAGACACTAACATTTTAAAATGTCATTCTACCAGGGCTGCATCCACATCAGCGGTGAGGACCATGGAGGTGTTCATGGATTATGTCCTCGCAATAGCGGGCTGGGCCAGTGAAACTACATTTCAGCAGTTTTATAACAGACCTGTGGCCGCTCCTGTGATGTTGGCGGATTCAGTTTTAAGTGCTGTTCCCTAAACATTTGTCCCCGAGTTCAGGGGTTTTATTGTTGTATTAACAAATGTTATTATTTTTCAGCTTGTTCAAGTCTGAAATACGTTAACATATTTCCTCCATCAGTATTACGGCAGTGTCTGAGCATGGAAATGATCCAGGGCATGTAATCACAGAGCTTTGAAATCTTCACGAAGTCACTCATGTGACTCCGAAATGAAATAGTAAGATTAAACAAGAACTTACCAGTTTGAAGTTTGATCTTTATTTTATGAGGAGTTGCGATGAGGGATTTCGTGCCCTCCGCTCCCAACCCTCTACTTTAAGGTTAGCTGCTAAATAGAGTCTCTTCAATCTTACTATATTAGTTCATTTCTGGGTAGTTCTGTGATTCCACACCGCTGCTATGAAGAATGTCGCGCATGCGTGCCTGGCGGGGTCTTCACGAAATCCCTCATCGCAACTCCTCATAAAATAAAGATCAAACTTCAAACTGGTAAGTTCTCGTTTAATCTTACTATTTTATGGCACTTTGATTGTGAGATTTGGCTGGGATGTAGATGGAAAGTCTGAACCAAATCTAATTATGATTTCTGTAAAATAGCATATAGACATCCACACCAGCAATTGTGAATGGAGAAGAGGAATTTTCTCTGAATGTTCGGCACTAATAATAATAGTTGCTTCACACAACTATTTCTTTACCCATTAAAATAAATCAATTTAACAAACATTGGAGAGCAAACTTCTAGCCTGCATATCTTCTAATCATAGCAGTTATCATCTCCTTTTTCTATTTGAGCTGTCCATTTGGGTTGGGGATGACTTGCTTCTGCTCCAGTTAAGTGGGTTCAGAGGTGGTGTTTGGTTGAATATCACAGGCCTGCCAGTTTCAGTCCATTAAAACAATTGGATAAACAATCAGTGGTTCTGGGATGTGCAGGAATGAACTGCAGATTCTGGTTCACATCGAAAACAGAAACAAAATGCTGGAGTAACTCAACGGGTCAGGCAGGATCTCTGGAGAAAAGGAATAGGTGACGTTCTGGGATCCCAGTTTCGTGTTAGCTATTGGTTTTGTATATCACTCTTTGTAGGGATTATGGAATCAGTCACTTTGGGTACAATTCTCTCCAACTCATTAAAGTAGAAAAGGATAGGGACTTTTCACTTTCAATTGCACAAGAAATCTGTTGTACATTATAGGAAATGCTGAAATGGCATTAAATAGGTATCAATGCCAATTAACATGATTTTTCATCCACAACAGTGGTTCAACGTTTTCTGGCTCGCCAAAACATTGCTTGCACTTCACATCGCCTGTTCTAAAGAAGTTCCTGCCTAAACAATTAATGGACAGATTTTTTTTTTAATTTCATGATCAACCTATTGTGCATTAGTACCATTAATTCTGTTTCTTATTTCAGAATTTTGATTCCCACTGTTTCTCCTTGATTGCCCCCATTGGCTAATTCATTGCATTGAAAGTGTGATACTGAGTAAACACCAATTACACATAATGTAAAACATTCTGTATTGTGCTCACTGTGTCCAGGTGTGTTCGCTGGTGTTTGGCACGATCACTGGAGTTGCTGAAAGCTTTCTGGCAGCCGGTGTGTTGGCAAAGGTAAGGTTTCTCCCCAGTATGGCTCCGCAGGTGGATCTTGAGATTTTCTAGTCGAGAAAATGCCTTATTACAGCCTTCAAACTGCAATAAAGTATTAAAAAAATATATAAATATTACCATGAAAAAATAGTTAGCAAAGCAAGTTTGCTACAATGGTCACAGTGTAAACCAACAATGGTCATCCAGTAAATCACCTCAGCTAAACATCTGTAGGAACTCAGGGATGAAAGAAAAAAAGCTTATATGCTATTAATTTAACCTTTCAACACTGACATGTACTAGAACAGCACGAGATTGAATTGGGTTTTTTTTTTGTTGAAGTATGCTTCATCAACTTCTGCAAAAACATACATTACCTAAGCTGCTTTAAATCACCCACATAGTGGGCATATTATTCTCAGAGTGATCTTTCTGAGCGCCACTAAAGACAAATTAATAACCTTTTGGGATTAACTTAAGTCAGTAGTCGTGAAACTAAATGTTAAACCTGTCTGGGTTGATTTAGCCCATGTGCAGCTTATACTAATTAATAAGTCATTCTGTCTTCTCCAAACCACGCTCTGAATTTTTGCATGCAAAATGTCAAATGGGATCTTTAAGAGGAATTGGATGGTTTAGATATGGGTTGGTCTTGTTGGAGTAGGCACCTCAGAGCATGCCCAATAATTGGACTGTTTTCTATTTTGTTCAGCTTATTTTTTTGCTCTTGCTGATCATTTGAACCACAGGCTTGCTAACAGGGCATCTGGGACCCTGTCCAGTATTATAAAGTGATAGGACCAAAGTCTGAATCTCCCGAATAGATTCAAACGTGGTGAAGCATAGTGGTTAAAGGGAGTTAGTTTTAAGTTAAATCCATTACGGATTGTCTCATTTAAAAAAGTTAGGCAAGCTAGGCTTATATTGGAGTTTAGAAGAATCAGAAGAGAATTGACCAAAACGTTTTAAGATCCTGAGGATGGACCTGAAGTGGATGCTTCTTCTTGCGGAGTCATCTAGAACTATGGACACTGTTTAAAAAAATAGGAGTTACTAACTTAAGACGCAGGTGAGCTGAAAGTTTTTTCTCTCAGAAGATTGAGAGTGGAAATGAAAGAATATATTTGAGGCAGAGGTAGATAAATTATTTACAAGCAATAGACTGAAAGGTTACTGGGGGTATGAGGAAATGCAGTCTTGACATTACTCTCAGATCAGCCATGATCATATTGAATGGTGGAGCAAGTTCAAGGTTCTGGCTGGCCTACTTCTGTCACTAAGATTGATATGAAAGAAAAATAAATAGACGGTAACAGTGATTAATTTAAAGGAAAGAGAAAAAGCAATACTCCAAAAAGAAAAAAAAGTTAGCAAAGATTTAAAATCTGAATCCTAAATTTAAATAAAATCACCATCTGAATAAATAAGACTTTTTTTTTTAAATTGTTCACTTTCAGGGCTTTGATTGGCAGTATTAATTGCCATCACACAGTTAGAAAACTTTCACTATTAACTACTAGATTTAACCTCTGCGCTGAAATTAATTGGTCATTAACGTGCAGCAACTTTATGAAAAGTAGAGTGTGGCTGCCAACAGGATGACATTTGTTAAATATTAATAGTGGAGTAAAATAAATAATTTAGTAACTCGTGGCAATTTGCAAATCTTACGATATCTCTTCCTCTGTACTTTCTGGCCAGCTTCCAAATTGGTAATGAAGTTCATTCCACATTAGTATTTTTCCAACAAATTTTGGCTCACTAATTCTATGTCTGGAACCTGCACACAAATCCTGTTCAGACTGAAAAAATGAATATCTCAGTTTTCTGGATGCTAGGATCTGAAAAAGGCAGACTTCATCCATTTTCCCTTAGCAGCTCAAAACGTCCCTAAATTGGCAAATGGCTACTGTGGGAAAAAGGACCAATGTCACAAGTCATTCGGGTACAAAAATGATATCCCTCTAAATCTTGGATGAGCCACACTGTAATTCATTCAGAGAGATCTTCCTCTGCATCATCTCTCATCTTTCCTCAAAAACCTAACTCTTGCAAATCCCAACACCCAGTTCTACTTTATCACCACCTCCATCATCTCCGTCTCTGTATCTAACTATTAGCATACTTATCTGTAATCCAGTGTTGACCAGCTGTACATTTCCTTCAACTAAGTACTGGCAAGATCAAAGCCACTGTCTTTGGCCGCTGCCAACAATACCTTTCCATTGCCTTTGATTCCATTCCTCTCTTCACTCTTCTTGGGAACTGTCTGACGCTGACAAGGGTATTCATAACCTTGTTGTATTTGATTCCAAATGAGCATCAGACCAAATACATGTTCTGTTTTTAATCTGCCTTTTTCATTTTGTCACTTCCCCAGTGTCACCAAACTCTACCAAACTTCAGCTCATTGGCTTCTCAAACCCTCGTCCATGACCATGTTTACCTCAAAGCTTAACCTTTGTGCATTAGTCTTTGTGGACGAGGTGACCTGGTTAAACCAGGTGACTTCCATCCAGCTATTGCACTCCTTGTTTCTTGTTTTGCTTTTCCGAAAACAAACCTAAATTTTAGTGCCCATGTACTGATTTGTATTTGTAGCCTTGCCGCTTGTTCAGTTCTATTGGCTTCCTACTAAACAGCACATTGATTTTACAATAGGGATACAAGACACTGTAGATGCTGGAATCTGGAGCCACAAACAATCTGCTGGAGAAACCCAACAGGTCAAGCATAATCTGTAGATGGAGAGGAATTGTGGAAGGTTTGGGTCAAAAACCTGAGTCAAGACTAATTTTAAAATTCTCATTCTTAAATTCAAATTGCTTCCTAAACCTCCTATCTCTGCAATCTTCTTGAGTTCCATAATTATCTTGGTATTGGTTTATTATTACCACATGTACAGAGATACAGTGAAAAACTTTTGTTTTCATCCTATCTAGTCAAATCATACTAGACATGAGTACAATACACAAAAATAACAGATAATGCAACGAGAAACATACTGGAGTGCAGAATATAGCATCACAGTATCTGTTTATCTTCAGTTCTGACAATGCAATTTTAATTGAGGGCGGCACAGTGGTGTAGCGGTAGAGTCGCTGCCTTACAGCGCCAGAGACCCAGGTTCGATCTGGACTACATGCACTGCCTGTATGGAGTTTGTATGTTCTTCCTGTGACTGCGTTAGGTTTCTCCAGGAGCTCCAGTTTCCTCCCATATTCCAAAGACGTGTAGATTTATTATTATTACGAGTAAATTTGTTTCTGTAAATGAGTTTCTATAAATTTTCCCAAGTATCTAGGATGGAACTAGTGTATGGGTGATCGCTGGTCGGCGTGATCTCAGCGGGCCGAAGGGCTAACTTCCACGCTGTATCTCTGAAGTAAATTACCTCACTGTGTAGGACTATGCATTCCTGAGGCTGCAAAGCTCACAAACTCCTTTCTTAAAATGTCTGACTCCCTATATCTCTCTTTTTGTTTTTAAGATGCTTACATATTTTACCATGATTTTAGTTCATCTGATGCTCTGATCTTTCCATTTTGTGATGTGCTCAAATTATGTTTGATAATAAAAATGGGCTACTGGAGTAACTCAATGGGTCAGGCCGCATCTGTGGAGGGATATGGACTGATGACCTTTTGAGTAGAGAGGATTTACAAGCCCTCCTCACCTGTATCTGCCTATTGCATGCTAACTCATACTCTCTCCCACCTCTTTATACAGGCTACTTTCCCTGTACTCTTTGTTGAGATGGAGGGTCTCAATCTGAATCATTGTCCACTACCTTCCACAGTTGCTGCCTGACCCACTGAGTTCCTCAAGTAGCTCTTATTTATGATACAAATTCCAGCATCCACAGTCTCTTGTGCCTCCTTTGATAATATCTTGGAACACCTTCCAATGATGACAGATTTTATCTTGAAAATATGTAATTACTGTCGGATAGACAGGGAATGCTGAGTGATTCTCCTACATGGCACTGCCATGCTTTAGAGAATGATGTGGACTGACCCTTTTCTGCATCTCAGTGGGAAACAGAGCAAATGTGTAAGTTAAGAATGAGTTGTAGCCTTGAAGTAAAACTTAGTTTGGAGTTAAATTGGACCAAAGGTATTGGCTGCCTGCTGTGCTCTCAAACACACATTCAGTGGAATCAAGCATGAAGAGGAGAAAACCATAAGCGGACAATATTCAAGAAGGGTCTCGACCCGAAACGTCGCCTATCTCCTTCGCTCCTTAGATGCTGCTGCACCCGCTGAGTTTCTCCAGCTTTTTGTGTAACCCCCAATATTCTAGCAGACATTAGTTTTGGCCACATGTTATGGGAAAGATGTTGTCAAGCTGGAAAGGGTGCAGAGAAGATTTATGAGGATATTGCCAGGACTTGAGGGCCTGAGCTATAGGAAGTGGTTGAACAGACTAACAGACTAGGACTTTTTTTCCTTGGAGCGCAGGAGAATGAGGGGTGATCTGATAGAGATGTACAAGATTATGAGAGGAATAGATCGGGTAAATGCACAGTCTTTTGCCCAGAGTAGTGGAATCGAGAACCAGACAACAGAGGTTTAAGATGAGGGGGGGGGGGGAAAGTAACCTGAGGGGTAACCTTTTTATACAACAGGTGATGGATATATGGAACGAGCTGCCAGAGGAGGTAGTTGAGGCAGGTACTATCATAATATTTAAGAACATTTTGGATGGGTAAATGGATAGGATAGGTTTAGGATTATAGGCCAATGTAAGCAGATGGGATTAGTGTAACTGGGGCATGTTGGTCGGTATGGGCAAGTTGAGCTAAATGGCCTGTTTCCACCCTGTCTTACTCTATGACTATCAGCAAAAAAAGACAAATTTCAACTAATTCTTTATTTAGTTGCAAAATCCAGAATTGTTTAATTTACTGAGAATTAATTTCAACTCTTTAAGAATACTAAATTATGATTACTCAAAGATATATTATTTCCATTAATAGATTACTCATGTTTTTAGATCACCAAATTGTGCTCAAGTTAGAGATACATTCTTGACTTAGTCCCCAAACAGTCTCCAATTACATAATCCTATTGGATGACTTGTGAAATAAACCAGATTTGCTTCTACTAAAGTCCTGGAAGAACAGTCCCTTATCAACACTGGTTTTAAATCGTTTCCCCTCATAATTAAGGAAACCACAAAATTGCCAAAGGTATCACCAGTACCAAGATCATGGATCATTCTGGAATTATCCTGTAGCTTGCAGCTCAAATAATCTGCTTCTGGGGAAATGCAAAATTCAGTGCATTTTAACTTTAATCTATAGCAAACGAAAGAAAGCAAGACTGGGAAAACAGAGCTTGTCTTAATGAATATCAATTGTAGCTCTGAGTAACATTTCTGGGGGAAATGAGCTGTGATGGAATAAGTGAAACTTTTTTTTAGCATTATGGAGCTGAATAGCAGCAGTGTGCTGTGCAAAAACCTTGCTAATATCCATAGTGGTTGCTGTCAGGTCAAATAAACAAAATGGCCTTTATGGAACAGTAAGGAAAGAGCAGGTCATAGACTACTGACATCGGAGACAGACTACACATGGAAAATCTTAAGATTTTCAATCCAAAACGTTTTTTTTAGTTTCATACTGAAAACTCCATAGCCAGAGAATAGCATGCCGGGTTTTGATTAGTGATTTACTTAGAACTTAACATTGGTTTAATCATATTCATAAACTACATTTTGTTTTACTTCAAGAGCACCTGATCAGAGAAAGTGGTCAAGGAAAGTTTGTGTTATGTCAAACATGCTATAGAAAGTTAAAACCGAGTATTCTTTACTCTGAAGTTTGAGCACTTGTTATTACTGACAGTTTCATTGCTTTGATTTGATAGGAAATGGTCTCACCTCATAGCCCAAACTATCCTTTTCTCTCTCCCTTGCGATATCTCTATTTCACTGATCCTTCCATGATTAATACTCAACCAAAGCCTTATCCTGTTTCCTCTGGTGATCAAATTATTATTTATATATTTTCTTTCTCCTTCAAGAACCAAGATCTTTCTGCTCACTTCAAAGCAGAAACGTTTTTTTTCTCAGTTCCTTGAACTGAAACTTTTCTGGCTCTGACCATGATCTCATGTCCTTGCATTCTTCAAATTATTTTTTAATTTACTTGCAGTTTCATCTTGGATGAGGAATATAATCACAAAACATATATTCATTTACTCTATGTGACTGAATTGAAGTGTAAAATCATTGTCAAATGCTATTGGCAGTTCTGAATGTGCCAACCATTCAGTGGAGAATCAATTAATCAGCATGAACATTTATTTGTTGGTGATACAGATACATGGTGTAAATATAGAGCTGCACAACAGGATGGATACCATCTTGAATATTGGTTAAAGGCAAAGTTCTTTCTTGATTCATAACCATTGATTCTGTCACACATGGCAACTTTAGATTCTTTTTTCATGGATCACTTATAACCATGATTTTATATCAAGCTCTTCACTTTCATTCGCGGAAGTAGTAGAGGGATTTGGGAATACTGTGTACTGCTCAATTCATTTCCCCGGGTACCCATCCTTGTTGCCCAGATTGTACATTGGAGAAATGGGGTATCCACTCTGCCCATCCAGTTCCTGCCAACGTTGTCCAATTCAGCTCCACCATGGCAGCAGTGGTGACCTGCTGTTTAAAGTGTTCAGGCCATGGTGAAAAACTGCATGGATAACTGAAGAATTGCAGTATAACTCCTGAATTGTTATATGGAATTGCATAAAGCCCGGGATGCCGCTTACACAAATAACCCACTGTGCACCGAAGAAAATTGCTTGCAAAAAACAAACTGCTGTCAGGTCCTGATGCAGGTTCTTGACTCAAAATCTCGACTATACTTTTGCCTCCGCAGATGCTGACCTGCTGAGTTCCTCCAGCAGTTTGTCTTTTGCTCCAGATTATAGGATCTGCAGTCAATGTTGCCTTCAGAAAATCCACCCATAGGGCCCTGGAAGAAAGTTGTGAAGGTTCAATGCCTCCAATTTAAACCGTTTTGCAATGTACTTTAAAGTACTCTTCTCATAAATCCTCCAAGTGTCATGCACAAGAGTCTTCTGCCATTAATCTTGATGTCTTAAATAAAACAGCAATTACTATATTATGTATCAACATTTAAGAAAACACTGCCATCCCAATAAAGAGGTTATGTTTACTTCTTTGCTTACTTCCTTTCATTAAATTAATTTATGATTCCAGCCTCCTTCAGAACTTCCCTAGCTGTACAGTTTTCAGATTTAAACATTGGCAGGATAACATGTCCTCTTTGAGACCTCCCTGCCAAGAGCTCTTGAGCCTGAGTGTTCCTGATTTTATATTATCTTCCCTTAAGAGAAGGCTATAAAGTTTGCACCTGCCAAATGCTATGAGAACCCGCCCCACATCAAAGGGGAGTACATTCCAGAAACTAACTATGCTATTCGGTGAACCTCCTAACTGAAGTGTTTGCTCTTTAATTCTTTCACAGGCACATGAGGGTGAACCAGAATATTATTTTAATCCTAAATAAAAAGTGGCTATATTTCAATGCCAGTCTCTTCTTTTACTTTAGGTGTCAAGAAACAGAGCTACAAATAAAATTCAGCCAAGAGCATGGTTCTCCACAGAAAGAATAGGGTTTCAGTCGTCAGGCACACACATTTTTAAATCAGAAAATCATGATTTCAAATCTTATTCTATAAACGAACACATAATCTCGATAAACACTCAAATGTAGAACCCACAGAATGTTACACAATCTATGCTGCAAGCTTTTTAACCAGTCCCAGTCCACCCTCTCACGTGAGCATTGAAAACCCAGTGGAACTGCTTGTCGACAGGCATGAGTTCTCTGCATGTCCTGATTAACATCCAAAACAATCTATCAGATCATTTATTACATTGCTGTTTCAGGTCAGGTCGGGGGGAGATCCCCCCGCCACGGGTACCATGTAATCCCGTGCTACCTGCTCCATGGTCGGATAGTCGGCGACTAAACGGTCTTCCCCACCTGGTTTGCCAGGTGAGGAGGGGGCTGTGGACCCCCAGCAGGACCAAAAACAAGACCTGTCAAAGGGCGGATGAGCTTCTAGCGAGCCAACGGCCATCCACACTTCAGTAGAAGTTGCGATCACTGTCGTACATCGCATTGGAAGGAATGATGATAAAGCACACACACCAGAATCCTATACTTCCAGCGGCGGAAGTCGGCAGGAACTGGAGGACAGGGATGTGTGGTGCGTCTGTCACCGTTCCCCTTGGAAACCAGCACCACTGTGTCGCTAATGTTTCCAACGATGATGAATGAATGAATGAATGTTTGTGGGATGTTGCTCAATGAAAATTGACTGTTGTGATTCCCTACCCTGACTTCCACATACCTGTTGGGAAGGCTATATTATTTGCATACCCAACACCACGCTCCTGGACTCAATCATGGTACGAGATTACTGGATGAACAGGGGAAAAGAAAATGCAACGTCCACACTGACTCTTGGGGAATCCCTGGCCCATAATTGCTCAAAGTGGAGAAGGAACATTCGTAATGGTATTAAGAATTTTAAGTCTGTGGACCACATAGTTGCACCACCTACAAGCTGCCACCACTCTGCCCCATCAGGCACCTGCGGCCCATTTTATGGACACGCCTGCTTTAAAGGTCACCTCAGCTCCCACAAAACCAGAGTAGAAAGAAGCCATCCTTGATCTCGAGAGGTTGCCTAATAAGAAGACGACCTTCCAAAAAACTTTTTACTAAAGTTTGAAAGGTATTTACTAAAGGCTGAAAGGTATTTTGGTTACCCCACTGTTACTTGTTACTTGATTTTTGGGTGCGAAACAATTTTAAAAATCAATTTCTCTGAGTATATATATATATATATATATATATATATATATATATATATATATGTTGAGAGAAATTTTGATATTAAGAATTCAAATACTTAGTTACCATATTATTGTTGTCGGATAAAAGGAGATCATTCACAAAACACAGAGAGTGGAGATCTGTACTTTTAAAATGTGTTCAGAGTAAATGTATAGATTGAGGCCAAAATGGTTATTCATTATATAGTCCACATTCTGTTTTAGTTGCTTGATCTTAGGTGTTACAGAATAACATAAAAATAAATTGGATGAAATTGCTGAATTTGCTCCAAAAATAGTTGAAACATGAGAGAGGTTTGGCTGTAAAAGTTATATTTTTCTTAAATCTTGAAAGTGTAAAGCAGAAAAGGCTTCAGAGTTCTTCAGAGAATACTTTTGCAATTATAGGCGATTCAATTCTTCCCTGCATACAAATGCCAGGATCTACGGGAGTATTGTTTTATTTGGCATTTAAACTTTTTTAATTTGCAGGAATTATAGATCTATTTTCTCTCCACCTCTTTAGGTCCCTCTAGGCCACAACCTTCCAAGAGCATGGCCTGCTGCTAGGCATTTGACACTTGGAGGCATACAAGTGCAAGCCCTGGGATGGAAAAAGAGCTGAACAAATATCTAGGCAGCCACAAGAGAGAGTCAAGAGTGTTTTATTGTCATATGCCCCGCAAAGGAACAATGCAATTCTTACTTGCAGCAGCAGCACAACTGGTTTATAAACAGAGTAAACAAAGATAACACAACAAACAAACATAAAAACTGCAAAAATAAAACAAATCCCAAAGTCCCTAGTGCAACCCAGGCAGTTTGTAGTTTAGTAGGCGTTTATAATATTCAATAGCCTGATGGTTATTGGAAAGAGGTTGGTCCTGACGTTACAGTTTTCGGACTCCAATACCTCTTCCCGATGGCAGCAGTGAAATGAGAGCATTGCCAAGGTGGTTTTCGACAGTGCCTCTTATAGATCCCTTTGATGGTGGGCAGTCCAGTACCCTCAATGGCCCGGGCAATGTTCACAACTTTTTGTATTAGCCTTTGTTCCTGGGTGTTCAAATTGCCGAACCAGGCTGTGATGTAACCTGTTAATATGCTCGCTACCATACACCTTTAGAATGTCAAGAGAGCATTCGTCGACATACCAAATCTCCTCAATCTTCTAAGGAAATAGAGGCGTGATGGGGTTTCTTTATGATTGCATCAACGCACTGGGTCCAGGACAGATCTTCAGAGTTATGCATGCCAGGAACTTGTAGTCTTTGACTCTCTCGACCACCGTTGATGACGAAAGGTTTGTGAATCCTCAGCCTTCCTCTTCTAAAGTCCACAATCAGTTCCTTGGTTTTACTGAGATCTTAAAAGATCCCTCCCTGACATTGACTTCACGCTTATTGTGTACAAATACCACAGTGGCGCAGCAGGTAGAGCTGCTCAATCCTGATGCCAGTTGCTGCCTGAGTGGAGTTTGCATGTTCTCCCTGTGAGTGGTGCTCCGGTTTCTTCCCATATCCCAAAAAGGTATGGGTTTGCAGATTAATTGACCTCTGTAAATTGCCCCTAAGGTTTAGGGAATGAATTCGAAAGTGGGATAACATAGAACTGGTGTGAATGGGTGATCAATGGTGGGCAAGTACTCATGAGGCCGGAAGGCTTATTTCTATACTACATCTTTCAATCAATTATAAGCATTTTCCGAGAGACAAAGGTGAAGCCTTCAGTGAGTATATTTAGATTATAACCATTCATTTCAGTTTACAGACACAGCATGAAAACAAGCTCTTCTTCCTACCAATTCCACGCCGACCATCGACCACCCATTCACACTGGTTCTCTGTTCTCCCACACTATTTCTCATCCACTCCCTGCACACTAGGGATGTGGGATGTGGGAGAACGTGCAAACTCCATGCAGACATCACTCGAGGTCAGGATCAATCCCAGGTCTCTGGCTCTGTGAGGTAGCAGCTTTACCAGCATTGCCACTGTGCCACCCATTTTAAATTTATATGGTTTTGAGACATTGAAACAACCACATGATATGAAGATTTAATTATTTAATAGTTTCAAACAATTGCTTCACTTTTTGTAACTACAGAACAATTCCTCCTAATGGAGGGATTGCTTTCCGAGAATTCTCATTTCTACTTAACACAATGCAAATCCTTGACAAAAGTTACTTTTCTTTAATTTTCTTTAATTTTTTAATATTCTTTTAATTTTTTATAATTCTTTAAAACAATTGTGTTTATTTTATTAATTTTTTAAAGCATTCATTCCATTGGGATTAACTTTTATTCTGCATGTCAAATTTTTGATCATGATTTGTGAATTTCATAAAGGCAAATTTCCGTTAACCAAACTGCTGTAACGGGGGGAGCTTGCATTTGACACGAACACAAAGGCAGAAAATGTAAGTAAAGTAAAGTAAAGTATCCTTTATTGTCATTCAGACCATTCTGAACAAAATTCCGTTGCCTTGCAGTCAAACATTTAATAAAGTAACAAAACACACAATAAACACAAATTTAACATCCACCACAGTGAGTTCACCAGGCACCTGCTGTGATGGAAGGCAAAAGTCTTGCGTCTTTGTCTCTTCCCTCCTTGTTCTCCCTCTGCGCTGAGGCGATCCAGGCTTCCGATGTTGTGACCCCACCGGGTGATGGTAAGTAAGTCCCGCGGCTCAACCGTGCTCCACGAACATGGCCGGTTCAAACTCCGCAGCCCGGGTGGTCGAAGCTGTCACCCTCCAGTCCAGCGGACGAAGCTGTTGCCGCGGGAGCTCCGGAAAAACAGGTCACCAACCTGTGACCTGCGAGCTCCCGACGATGTCGTCCACTGGGCTGGGCCGGGCCTCCGAAGTCGGGCCGCCGCCGCAGGGACACCGCCTCAGCCCCGTGTCGAGCTGCCGCCGGGACACCGCCTCAGCCCCGAAGTCGGCCAGCCTCGCGCTGTTAAGTCCTGGCTGGCTCTGCCTCCGGAACCTCGAGGTCGGTCCAGGTTGGAGGCCGTCAGCTCCGCCATTAGGCCTCAGCGCAGACGGAGACGGAGACGGGGAATACGGCAAGAAAAGTTGCATCCCCCCGAAGGAAGAGACTAAAACAAGATTCTCCCCCCCCCCACACATACACAACCTAATAACTCAAGTTAACTAGCTAAAACAGGACAAGAAAACAACAAAAAAAGAAAGAACAGACGGACTGCAGGCGAACCGCAGCTGCTAAGGCAGCGCCGCCACCCGGATGTAATTTTGTCTCTCATAAGTAATGCACTCAATTGCTTAACTGCACTTTAATTTGAACATCATCTGAATTTTCAGGAAAATGAATGAATCTTGATGAATCTCT
The DNA here is from genome assembly GCA_035221665.1 of Okamejei kenojei. NCBI lineage: Eukaryota > Metazoa > Chordata > Chondrichthyes > Rajiformes > Rajidae > Okamejei > Okamejei kenojei. The sequence continues at coordinate 17,641,480 of CM069140.1, read as the reverse complement.
CACATTTCCAGTTTCTCACCAATATTTTACATATCCTAATCTAAAATCATGCCATCATAATTATCAGTGGTTGCAACAATATGGGAGAGATAAATGTAGGTACAAGTGTTCAAACAGTGAACAGTGTAGTAATATAATTCCAAGTTTACTATCTGACAGGTTAGATTTACAAGTACATTTTTCATGTAATAAAGTTGAAGTTTGCATACAGATCCAACAATAGATTTGGAACATCCAAAATGTTCCTAAAATCACATCTCGTTCCCCAACTTGAGCCAACTAAAGATTTCAGAGAAAATTTAAATCACAACCCAGTGGGAAGGCAAACTTATTAACATATACAGTCCAGAATTCTACTTAATGACTTAAAGATTGGCTGCTGGCAATACCAGCAGGATGTTTGAGCTATTTACTTTGGCATTACACAGAAAGGATTTATCAAATAACACAAATTGTACAATTCATTCACAAGTATAAAAAATTAACAATTTACAAAGCCTCAACAGTATGGATTTGGAGATAAATCAATATGTAAAGTTACTGTTTCCATGACACACTAGTGCTTTACACCAGCTTTTTCAAGACTACAATAATTGTCTGTACAGTCCTCTTTCCTTTGTTTCTAAACTTTCTCTCCATTGCAACCTCTTGCTTGCCTTATTGATCCACCTCTGGTCATTCCAGCTCTGAACGCTTCATTCTCTTAAATACTGATATGCTTCTCCTTGCCTCAGATTCCTTACACCATTCCTACACCTTTCCTGCTAAAAATATTCCTATATTGAAGTGCTTTAAAGGTTTTTGAAATGCCCTTCCATATGCTACGGTACTGTTCGGTTCACCTCTTGAGGGCATTGGACTTTGTCTATGGAACTAATGAGCAGCAAAAGTCATGCACACTACAATGCAGTCTATATTTTGCACTCTGTACCTTCCGCTTTGCTATATCTATTGTGCTTAAGTTTGAATTGATAGTATCTGATCTGTTTGGATAGTATGCGAAACAAAGCTTTTCGCTGCACCTTGGTACATATGACCGTGTGTGGACAGGACGTCGAAGGACAATAAGCTGAAGCCAAGAAGCTGAAGCCAAGATGCCGAACCAACATCATCCCGAAAAGCCACGATACCGAACGGATACAACGGCGAAAGGACACGAACCCGAATGGACACCATGCCGAAAGACAATACGCAGAATGGACATGACGCAGAAAAGCCGCCGAACGGACATGATGTCTCTGTGGATGGGATTTGTCCAAGACCTTGTCAGCGATTGGTCCAGACCCCTGCGTCCATCACATCACTGGTCGGGAGGAGACGGGATGGTGGGGGGGCAGCTTGAGCTTGCGTTTGTAAAATGGTGGCAGTGACTCCAAGCTGCTGCGATTGCTACAGAGGCAGTGATGTGCATCACTGGCCGGGTGGAGACCGGAGGGTGGGGGGGCAGAGATTCCAAGCTGCTGCGATTGTCATCACTGCCTCTGTGGCAATCGCTGCAACTTGGAGTCACTGCCATTATTTTACAAACGCAAGCTCAAGTGTCCAGACGCGGGTGTCTGGACCAATCGCTGATAAGGTCTCGGACAAATCCCGTCCCCAGGGATGTCATGTCCAGTCGGCAGCTATTCAACATCACATCCGTTCTGTGAATTGTCCTATCGGCATGGTGTCCGTTCGGTATCTTGACTTTTCGGTGTAGTGTCCGGTCGGTATCTTGTCTTTTCAGCATCGTGTCCGTTCAGTATCTTGGCTTCCACTTCTTCGCTTCGGCTTCTCGTCCTTCGACTTCCCGTCCGGGTACCACTAATGACAATAATAAACCTAAACATAAACCTAAACATAGACATACAATCCCCTATAATAGTGTTGCTTCATCTGGTCAATTACTTCATGAATCCACTTTTAAGTAGTCCATTATGAAATCTGTTAATAAGGAATCAAGAGTCCAAACATACGAAGAAGATATGAAGAAGCTGCCAGTGGCTTACACAAAGCAGTAAACCCTACATAGAGGAAATAATACTGCTATCATTGATTTATAAGAGGGGTAATATGGAATTAATTAATATGGAATTAATCAGATAGTTATTTGGGCTATTACAATACTGACTGGAAAATCCTCCCTTAAAGGTCTAGAAGTTACCTGAAATAAAATAGATACCTGGCAGAGAGTTATAGAGTACACATAAGGTTACATACAAAGTAAGAGAAAACTAGAAGAGACCATGTACAATACAGAACTCTTCAGAATACATGGAGAGAATATTGCAGGACTGACAAATTACATAGAAAATAACAGTTACAGCAACCTAATTCATCAAGCAGCGTTGTCAGTACAGAGCGCAAAGGATATGAACAGATGGCAGTGATTTACAAAAAGGGAACAATGACGATCCTATAAGGGATGTTTCCCAAATCAGCAGCCAAACACATGCCTGGAGAGGAACCTACATGATTATCCTCCACTGAAATAAACGGAAGAAAATTGCAAGGATTCTTTTATACGTGTGCTCTGTGGATAGCAGCTTTCATGAAATTTACAGCATCCATGTTTTTTAAGGCAGGAAACTGCAGACCTCGGAATATCTCCTTTATGTATGTAGGAATTCGTCACATGCAAATGCAAGAGACAATGATCGCTATTGAGCATAATTATGGAGTTGGCATTGAGGTAAACAAAGTATAATGAAGGACTGGCAATGAATTGCCCTGGGAATAACAACCCCAGAGAGTTACACAGAGGATAATAAAGAGCTTGCAGTAATATATATGGATAATGATGAATTGGCAGTGTGACAGAAGATAATGCTGAGCTGGCATTGAGGGAAATGGAGGATAATAGTAAGATTAAATGAGAACTTACCAGTTTGAAGTTTGATCTTTATTTTATGAGGAGTTGCGATGAGGGATTTCTTGAAGACCCCGCCAGCACGCATGCGCGACATTCTTCAAAGCAGCGGGTGTGGAATCACAGATAACAACAATGACTGAAGATAGTAAGATTTAAGAGACTCTGATATACCAGTTGACCTTATGATAGAGGGTTGGGAGCGGAGGGCACGAAATCCCTCATCGCAACTCCTCATAAAATAAAGATCAAACTACAAACTGGTAAGTTCTCATTTAATCTTACTATTTTACTTCGGAGTCACGTGAGTGACTTGGTGAAGATTTCAAAGCTCTGTGATTCCATGCCCTGGACCACGTCCATGCTCACACACTGCCGTAATTACTGATGGAGGAGTATGTTAACATATTTCAGACTTGAACAAGCTGAAAAATAATAACATATTTGTTAATACAAACAATAAACCCCTGAACTTGGGGACAAACGTTTAGGGAACAGCACTGACTGCGCAAACGTTGTGGGAGCGGCCACAGGTTTGTTATAAAAACGCTGAAATGTAGTTTCACTGGCCCAGCCCGCTACTGCGAGACATGATCCATGGGTACCTCCATGGTCCTCGCCGCTGATGTGGATGCAGCCCTGTTAGAATGAGATTTTAAAATGTTAGTGTCTTACCTGCTGCACCGAATACCACTCTGAGCCACCTGGAGATAGTCTGCACCGTCACCCTGCGATGTGGGTTTCATGGCTGATAACAGTCCCGTCTCCATATTCCTGATGGTGTGTGTGACATGAATATAATGACGGATATAAGTGGCTATACAGAGTCTTACATCAACGGAATATGCTAGGAATTCCATTTTCAGTCCTGTAGTTCCAGGTCTGTGTTGTTTAAGCAACTCATCTATAAAGAAAGTCACTTTATTGGGGGTCGAGACCATTCTATCCAGTTTTAGTTTCTGTAGTCTGGATCCATTGCGCTGTGGTCAGTGCCATTAACATCACCACTTTGAAGGTGAGTTAGTCCAGTGGTAAATCCGTCATAGGCGATCAGCTCCTCAGTAGGGTCAACACCACCCCTATATCCCAGGTAATATAATATAGTGGTCGGGGAGGGTTGGAATTGAATATATCCCTCATAGTTTGGATACCAGCTGGTGAGATCCCACTCCAATGTTGAGATAGGATGACAGTGCACTCCTGGCACAGTTTATGGAACTGTAACTGAGGGCCTCATCATAATGAAGGCCCGTGAGGAATTCCAGCACATTGGAGATCGTAGCAGAATTGTAGGTGGTCTTGTTCCGACTACAGAAGGCCTCCCATTTCCTTATGTGGGTGAGGTACTGCTTCCTTGTGGACTCTCTGCACAATGTTGCTGTTATGATGTCCATGGTTTTTGATGACAGCTCGAATTCCAGTAGTGGCCTCTTGAGAACCTGCAAGCCAACAGGTTCAGATGACCATGGCATGGATGATTTTCCCCTGTTATGGGATTGGTCACCAATTCGGGCATTTGGTAACCTGTGCCCATGGTTCTTTTATCATTTTGAGGACCACCGGGTACCATGGTTGTGTGGACCAGTCGGGTATAATCAGTATACCTGTTGCAGAATCTAGTTGAATTTTCTGCAATACCCGACTAATGAAGCAGAATGGGGGAAAAGCATAGAAACACATTTCCCCCAACGTAGCGAGAACGCGTCCATCGCCACTGCCCCAGGATCTGGTTCCCAAGAGACACATGTTGGTATCTGATGGTTCAACCAGGACGCAAAGAGGTTGATATCTGGTGTTCCATATTTGGCTATAATTTAGCAAATATTTGGGAGTTCAACATCCACTTGATGTCGTTATTAAATACTTGTGACCTGGTGTCCGCCACTGTATTGAGCTTAACCGGAAGGTACGTAGCTGATATCCAAATATTTCTTTCAATACACCAGAGCCAAATTAAATTTGCCAATTCATCACAAGATATTGACTTGATACCACCCATATGGTTTAAATACGCCACCTCAGTGGTATTATTTATTTTGAAGACGGACATGCGTATGATGCAGATTTGTGCAGTAAGCCCGCAGCCCGTGACATGCTCCCAGCATTTGCAAATAGTTTATATCTTGTGATTGAAGAAGAGTAGACTCGTGCAAATCCCATCTGCTACCACAACTGGAAGTGGTGTCGGTAGCTCCCCAGCCCTGGGCGCTTGCGGCGGTTTGTAACACGGGTGATCGGTTTGATATAATGATGGGATTAAAACTAATCACAAACATTGCTAATCCACCATTGTAGCTCCATTTTTGCCTTGTTTGGCAGCTGCATAGGCCTGTCAAAATGTCCAGCATTCGCTTTTAATGCTGAGATTTTTGCTCTTTGCAAGTTTTGATACTGTAACTGCCCAAATTGTGCAGCTGGAATGTAGCTACAAGTTTCCCAATCACCTTAGCAGCATGTCTAATAGTCGGTTTCCTGGCGCAAGCAAGGCTGTTACATGCCTCTATTATGTCTATTGCTTTGTTCCCTGGGATAGTGACAATCAGAATCCCATGCATCCCAGAACCTCCCTCCTACTTGTGAGGTTATACATGCAGCACTCCCAAGAGAACCAGAACCCCTTACCTCCACGGTTACCGGCGGGCCTTGATGTTCTGGGCTTTTTTGGTTCGTTGTGTTGCTGGGATGTGGAGTTGGCGCATCTTCCACACTGGTCGCTGTGGGCCCTGTCCTAAAAAAGGCTTTTGTTGATAGGGTGCGACTGATGGATAGGTTCTGATTGCCCTGTCGGGTTGAACCCGAGGCCTGTTTAGACGTAGTGTAAGGATGCTGTCTGCGATACACCGGTGGCCTGCTCGAGGATGGTGGTTTCATCAACCCGACCGCTTTTGCCTCCTCGTCCAGGTCTTTTACCTGTTTTGGCAGGTCTTCACCGAACAGCTGTCTCGGTGGCGGCGTAGCAGAGACTTTGCACAAACCCGCAAATTTTGGGTTGTGAGTTGGTTTGATGGAGATTTTCCAGAAGGAGTTTATCTCGTACTGTGTATTACACAGTAGCGCAAGAGCATCTTCCTGCTCCTCCATCATCTCCGTGCCTTGGCTGGTAAACCACGTTTCAGGTACAGGTGCTGCAGGTTCCTGCGGCAACCCCTCTTCAATGTCAGCCAGCTGCTGACTCCTGGCACTCCCCACCGATGAAGGGGATATGCTGGGTGGCCCAGATGCATGTCTCCTGGAACTTGAGGACATCCGATCCTGCTGCGGGAGATCTCGCTCAAGGAGTCGCTCCATCATGCACTCCATGCGGGCCATGCGACCGCCGCCGCTATCTGCTGACAGCAAGCCGACTTCCTCAGGTTCCCCTGAACGACTGAGGCTTCTGCCATAGGCCCGCACCTCGTCGAGGTGATAACTAGGGCGCCTAGGCAGGATGTCGTTGCCTGCCGCTCCTGCGGGGCTCTGCGACTCCCGCGCGGACATGCCGCTAGTACGCGGTCTTCTGGACTGAAGCGGCCCGCCTGTCTGGAAAGACATAAGCGGTGAGGAGTCGGTTCCAGCCGCCGAAGCGGGGTTCACCGATATCCGCGCGGGCTTGCCGCCTGTCTTCCCCCGGGACAAAGGCGATGCATGGTCACGTCCAGCCGCTAACGCAGGGGTGCGGTGACCAAGATGTGTTGCCACTGGCCCGCGATCTGGCAGGCTCCCCCGGTGGTGAGTCCGCGCCAGCCACACCTGCGGGGCTCCCAGACTCAGATCTCGATCCCTCATCGGTCCGCGATTTTGAGGACTGCTCCAGTGGCAAGTTGACGCCGGCCACTGCAGCGGGGCTCCTCGACCTCAGTACGGTTCTTCCCCTGGTCCGCCTTCTGGTGACCTGCATTGGAGGGGAGACAGAACGTGCCGCAGAGCGGGGACACGTTTACGCACCTTCATGCCACTGTCCCTATGTTTAGGTGACAGTGGTAGGGAGTCAGGGTCTTCCCTACCCTGCTCCCACACGGTGCTCCTACCACCATGCGGTTCCATAGTCAGCCGTGGTGGAGAGTCGGGTCCTGGTTGCGCAGGGCTCCCCGACTTCCGCGTTCTTTTCCCAACACGCGGAGCGGGTGCTGATGGTGTTGCGTGCAGCTCCGGGGATTGTGGCCACTGACTCCCTTCCGAAGTCCCGTGGCCCTTGGAGGCATGCTTCGATGCCTTCATTCTGGTCTTCCTGTCCATCGTTTCTGTAAGCAAACAAGTCTACTACAGAAGCTAAGCAACTCAAGGTTAATATAACTTACCTGAGGGCCTTTTTGAAGCTGCCGGTGGAGGAGCGCACCCCCCCCCCCCCCCCCCCCCCAGCTCCCATGGTGACTAGACTCTCATGCGGGAATATAGACTGCCGCTAACAGCAAGTCTCCCGCCTATGTAGTGAGTCGGTGCCCCGGCTCTGTCTTTGCTACCTCTACCGGGTAGCGTTGCCATCAGTCCGCGGTATTCCTGTGGCCTGCGGTGTTGGGTCGGAGCTCCTGCTCTGCCTTCGCTACCCGCGAATGGCAGTCTCCGAGCCCGGACACTCCTGGGTAAGCGGGCTTGCCCGACTTCCGGGTAGCTTGCCCGACTCTGGTCCTGTCGCTGCCGCCGCTCTGACTGCCCGGGCTGCCCAACTTCCCGTCCCGCAGTCAGTCTCAAAGCGGCCCGTGGAGTACTCTGTCATGCAGAGTCCCTGGAAGAAAAACCGACCGCAGGTTAGTTTACCTTACCTGCAGGTCCGTTCCGGTGAAGGAGCGACCCTCCTCCCTGCCTGTCGCTGCGCATGCGGTCGACAATATGTTGTGCATGCGTGCTGGCGGGGTCTTCACGAAGTCACTCATGTGACTCCGAAGTAAAATGGCAGATTGGCAGTGAGACAGAGAATAATGGTGAACTCAGTGATTTATGCAGAGCATAAAGGTAAATTGTCCATATGGCAGAATAATACAGAGCTGGCAATAATATATGTAGAGAATAATGGTGAGATTACACTATGATTCACAGGGGATCTTGCAAATATCAATCAGACAGACATTAAAGCTGAGCAAGTAGTGAAAGAATCTGGAAAATAATGGTGAGTTTGACATTAAGATGCACAAAAGGATAAAAACAAATGCCAGTGAAATAGAGAATAAAGCTGAGACAGATAAGATAAAGATGGGAGTGATATATTTGGATGAATACAACACGTTGGTGGTGAGATAGAGGATAATGGTGAGCTGGCAGCAAAACACATTAACGATACTGGTGAACTGGCAGAGGGAGATGGTGTGTTCACAGTAAACATTACTCAAGGGACAATTCTGGGCGAACAATCACCATTAAAAAATAGGATTTGCAGTCATTAACACTGAACACACAAGTCCTTCTGGTAAGAAGGAATATAATCTGTTCGGATTTCTACTTGGTCAATATTCAGTGATTTCTGCCAGGAAATGCAGATGTGGGAATGTTGCCCACAGATTAACAAGGTTAACACATGATGCCACTCTTCCAGAAGAGAGACAACCAAAAATTCCTATCTAAGCTCATGCACTGATGTGGAGGAATACATCAACACGAGTGCACAGCTTGGAAAGAATAAGCAAGAGAATTAGTGACAAGGAAATGTTCTTTTCTGTTTTTGTAAGAGCTTTGCCACAACCATTCATGGGTATCAGAAGTACAGCAACAAGATGCATGCATGAGTAAACCTGCATATGATGTTGGTTTTCCCACTACGTGATAGAAAAATAGAGAAGTGACGAAGAACAACTAAGTTTACAATAAGTTTTAGATCAGTTGGGAAGATGGGCCAAGGAATGTCAAGTGGAACTAACTCTGACAAGTGTGTTGCACTTTGGTATGTCAAATCAGGGCAGGATTTACACAGTAAATAGTAGATCCATGGAAAATGCTGCAGAACATAGAGATCTGGGAGTATATAAGCATAGTTCCCTAAAAGTGGCAAATCTGGTGAACAGGATGGTGAAGAAGACATGTGGCATCTTGCTTTCACTGGGAAGGATATTGAGTATAAAAAGTGGGACATCATGATGCAGCCGCACAGGTTGTTGGGAGAACACATTTGGAGCATTGTGTGCAGTTCTCATTGCCCCAATATAGGAAGAATTACATTAAAAGATTAATTGTAATGTTACTCGGAGGTGCGTTATACAGAAAAATTGGATAGCCTGCACCATTTTTTCTTTGGACCATAGGAAGCTGAAGGGTGACCTCGTTGAAGTATACAAAGTCATGAGGAGCATGGATAATTGAACGCTCAAAGTCTTTTTCCCCTAGAGGATTCTAAAACTAAATGGAATAGGCTTTAGGTGAGAGGGGAAAGATCTAAGAATGACCACAGAAATCAGAGGGTAGTCTGTCTGCAAAGAGCTGCCAGAGGAAGCTATAGAAGCTGATTCTATTATAACCTTCAAAAAGCATTTCAATAGATGTACGGATAGGAAAGAATATGGACCAAACACAGGCAAGTGAGACTAACCCAGAATGCCAACTTGTCGGCATATACTAGGACATATGGTTATTCTAGGACTGGTTTCCATAGGTTAAACTATTCAATAGCTGCCAACTAGCAGCTTTGTTGCATCGCTTTGTGCACGTGCGAAACCTGTTGAACCTTGAAAAAGCCAACTACCTTCTACGACTCTCACGTTTGCCGTGTATCATCCTTCATAGAGCAGGAACCTACAGGGTTGTATACACTCTTTTGCCGACAGGAGGTAGGGGGATGTGTGAGGGTGTTTTGGGAATGGGGAAAAGATGAAGCTGTCCGAGCAAATGAATCTGTCAATGTATGATTAACCATCGTAACATCAGTGCAAACTTGAAATGGGTTCCGACTCGAGTGCTGAAGAAATAAACAAATTGTGTGGATTGTCACATTTAAACCTTGTTAAAGTGACAATAATGCAAAAATAGCACCTTAGAATCATTCCAACTCTGTAATCTGTTGGTAGTTATGTAGAATGAATGAAGATGTTCTTCAGAGCCAAAAATAGAGTTGAAATTTATTGTGGGAATCAAACTTTGCCTGTTCAAAATGAAGCTATGAAAGAGAATAAGAAAACAACCATACAAATGGAGATGGGCTCAGTGATGTATTCCTCTTTGGCAGATTCCTTGGTTTCAAGCAGGGCCTTAAGTTGATGGTGGAGGGATCACAAACTCAATTCTATCTGGCACCGTTGGAAATTGTTGAAAGTGTAAATTTAGAGCCAGAAATCAAAGATCAAGTGAGACCATGAGACAAAGAATTTATCTCAACACTATAATTTTAGCACCTTCCTAAATTGAGCATTGCAGGACAATGTTACGTGCAGTTTAACAGACGTGAAAATTAAATCCAAATTAGTAAAAATACAACATTTAATTTTCAAGTTTCTATGCAATGTTGCCAATATTGAGGAAGATTGCTTCCAAAAATGTTAACGAAATTCAGCTAATGCATAATATAAATGTTGGCCTGAAGACGAGTCCCAGCCTGAAACGTTGCCCATCCATTTCTCCAGAGATGCTGCCTGATCCGCTGAGTTACTCCAGCATTTTGTATCTCTTTTTGTAAACCAGCATCTGTAGTTCCTTGCTTCTATATAAATGTTGATGCTGCACACGCGCAGAAGGCAGTAGTAAAGGCAGGTGTTTGAATATTAAGTCCGAATCATGGAAATAAGTTTGGCACAGAACTATCAAGAAAAGCTGCCACCAAGGTATTGGAGATCATCCATTGTAGCGCAGTGAAATGCTTCAACTGCCAGAAGGAAGGATCTAAAATCTGTGTAAAAAAAGACCCTGCACTGCATCAAAATAAGCTGGGGGTACACAAAAAGCTGGAGAAACTCAGCGGGTGCAGCAGCATCTAAGTATAGGTACCATCAAAATAAGCTGAGTAGGTCCTCAATGGAAGAGACACTGAAGAAGCAAATCTTGTAAGGCAAATCTGGTTTTACAATAACATATACTTGCAGATTTTCTTTTGAGTTCCAGATCAACTCTGACAGAGCACTAACCTGCAGAAATACTGATGCACTAAAGACCCACTGTGCATTTGAGTTTGGTTCAGCCAAATCTAGAAGGGATGGTAGAAGAAAGACAGCTGCAACAAATGAAACATGACAGCTCCTCACAATTCAAGATTAATGTGCTAACACCATGAATGAGAGGGAAACAAATCACATAAATTGTGGAGACATTTGGTTCCAAGAATCATTGAGAAGAACTTTGGTTAAACCAGTCATACCTTCCAGAGACCCCCCTCTTACTTTGCATATTGGTTCACTATGGACCAGGGACCTGCTGGGGCACATACACTACACTGGGTACATTCAAGGCTAAGATTGATACATTTGGAGGATTCTAAGGAAATCAGGGAATATGGAATTATTGAGTAAGAATGTCAAGGATCAGCCTGATATTGACTGGGATAGGAGTTTGGAAGAGCTGGAGTGCCTTTCTACATGCCAAGAACAAGGAGGGACACGGTGTTTGGGGGGCGCAGGGGCTCCCTGAACTAAGAGGGAGGGGAGGCACTGAGAACAAAGGGGGGGGGGGGTAGGTGGGGGAAAGGGAAGAGGAACTATATTGAATACTTTTGCGTTCTTGTTCTATATCTGTATAAAACTTAAGAGTCTTCAAGATACAACAGAAGTCTTTATTACATTAACTCAATGCTGGCAGCAAGACAACTAAAACTGGCTGCAACCACACAATCTGACTGCACACTCACACTGTGTACAGACAGATAACTGTGAACAAAAACATCTCCCTTTGTCCTGTGCAGCGCCACCTGCTGCACGGGAGAAGCAACGGGTCCTCCCATCCCATACGGTCCACCAAACATCACACTCCCCCTTTCCAGTTTGAACATCTCTATTCCTGAATGAGTCGTCTTGGGGGAATACCACGATTGCAATGTGTCGATCGACGAAGGACCACAGGCAGATCAGCGGGGAGTTTGTCAGGTGGAACTTCGTCAGGCCAGGGGAGGGGCAAGTCAGGCACTCCAGTACCCACACGATTCGGCACCGGGGTGTCCGACTGCTTGGTTCTGGTCAGGTTCTGCGCAGTCTTCGCCGGAGGAATGCGGTCTTAATTGGTCATCATGCCGTCGGCATTGTCCTTCTTGTCCTTGGACGGTGTACATTTTGGTTCCAATGTGAGCCATGATCCTGCCAGCGCACGATTTGCTTTCCTTGGCCGTATAATTGCAGTAATATACGTAGTCCCCAATGTCGAATTTGGACTTGTTCGACTTCGTTGGCTGAGTGAGCGCCGTTTAAGAGTTACAGCTCGGATTCAAAACTGATAGGGGAGAGCGCACTTGACGTCCGAGCATCATCTCCGCTGGAGTTCGCCCGGTAGTGCAGTTTGGAACGGTTCGATATTGCTGTAAGAAATCGCGCAATGCCAATCGTTTCCATTTCTTTTCAATTCCTACTGCACGTTTCATGGCCTGCTTGAAAACGCCCACGAGCCGCTCTGCCTCACCATTTGAGGGCGGATGAAAAGGTGCTGATATCAGATGCATGATTGAGTGATGTTTGCACCAGTCACCAAACATTTGCGAGGCAAATTGGGGTCCATTGTCGCTTACGATTGTTAAGAGCAATTCCCAAATTCATCGAGCGCAGAAATGGTTGTTTCGGCGGTTGGATATTTATTCATTTGGATAACTTGTGGCTATTTCAAATGGCCGTCCATGACGATTCTCGAGTGATCATTCCGACGGAACTGCGATCGGAAATTATGAAAATGTTGCACAAGACACACATTGCAATTGTGCGAGTGAAGGCGCTCGCCCGCATGCATATGCGGTGGGTGAATATCGAGACTGATATTACTGACCACTGCAAGGACTGCACACCATGTGCCGAAACAGTGCCGAATTCACCGGAAAAGACCTCAGTATGTCCCTTCCCTGACCAACCATGGCAGCGAATCCACATGTCCTCCAGGAACGTTACGGCAAAGTCTATGTGTATTCGCTGCCATGGTTGGTCGGGGACGGGCCATGTGGAGGTCTTTTCCGGCGGATTTGGCATTGTTTCAGCACATGGGGTGCAGTCCTTGTAGTGGTCGGTAATATTGGTGTCGATATTAGGCCACCACACATGCATGCGGGCGAGCGCCTTCATTCGCACAATTCCAATGTGTGCCTTATACAACATTTTCAGAATTTGCGATCGCAGTTCCATTGGAATGATCACTCAACAATCGCGGAGCAGAATGCCATCCTTTGAGGAGATTTACGTTTTGCGCATTCTGGAATGAGCGGAATTCCTTGTCCAGCTTGGGACTGTTCGGCCATCCCTGAGTGACAAAATGTCGTACCTTCGACAAAATGGGGTCTGTGCTCGTGTAATTGGCGACCGTCCTTGCGGAGATGGGGAAATCGGCGATGATCCGCGTGTTGAGCAAGTTCACGTCCGTCTTAATTTCCATAATTGCCTCCTCTTCGTCGAACGTCAGGTCAGGTCCAATCGGAAGATGAGACAGTGCATCGGCATTGCATGCTCGCCAGACTGTCGGTAAATGATGTGGTAATCATATCAAATCTTCATCAGGGCCCAACGTTGTAGACGCTACAGCGTCATGACAGGCAAACTTTTCTCCGGACTGAAAATAGTCAGCAACGGCTTGTGGTCGGTGATGAGCAGGAAATGTCGGCCACTCAAGTATTGGTGGAACTTCCGGCCACCAAACACGATCGCCAGAGCTTCTTTCTCCACTTGCCTATCGTTTTTCTCGGTGGTATTCAGCATTTTGGATGCCAACGTGATTGGTTCTTCCTTGCCGTTCAGCGCAATTTGTGAGATTACAGCTCCAAGACCATACAGCGATGCATCAGCGGCCAGCGAGATCGGCTTCGATGGGTCATAGTGGACCAAATGCGTCTTCTGGGCGAGCATCTCCTTCAACCTGGAGAATGCATCGGTCACACTCTTTGGACCAGTGCCATTCGACATCCTGTTTTCGCAGGTTGTTCAATGGTGCACACAAAGTCGAAAGTGCCGGTATGAACTTGCCGTAGTAGTTCACCTTGCCCATGAAGCTTTCAAGCTGCTTCACATTTTCCAGCATCGGCAATTTCACAATTGCATCCACTCTTTCTTCCGATGGCTTCAGACCACTTGCTGAGATCACATGTCCGAGATATATGACCTGTTGTCGGAAGAATGCGCACTTGTCCATGCGCAACTTCATACCGTAGTTGTTCAGTGCCGTGAGGACCTGTTTTGGGTTCTGCAGGTGTTCTTCCTCTGTCCGGCCAGTGACAATTATGTCATCCAGGTAGGCGGCTACGTATGGAATCCTGGCAACCAGATTGCCGAGCAGTTTCTGGAAGATGGCCGGCGCTGGTGCCGGTCCAAACAATAATCGGTTGTATCTGAACAGTTCCTTGTGCATGTTGATCAAAAACAGGATTTTTGTCTCATCGTCCAGTTCCACTTGGAGATATGCGTCGGACATGTCCAATTTCGAGAAGTGCTGTTCTCCTTGCAGCTTGACGACAGCTCGTCCACTCTTGGTATGGGGTGTTGATCAATGTGCAATTGAGGGTTTACAGTCACTTTGTAGTCGCCACAGATGCGCACCTTGCCGAAGGGAACTGGTCTTGGTTTTGGAACTTGGGGACATAATCGTCTTTGCGTATGAGCCGTGCCTTCATCTTTGTGCAATGCCCGAGTCCAGGTACGAAAACGGACGGAAACTGGTCAAGAACCTTCTGCATGTTGTTCTCGCACTTGCGGACCATGTTGCAATCCGTGGTAGATGACAATGCCATAGTTCATCCATCTTAGATCGAGGCGTTCATGTCAAGCTTGAAAGCATGGATCCAGTCAATGGCGCACAGCGATGTACCTTCTTTGCCAACGACGATCAGCGGCAACGTCTGTGTCATACCATTACAGGAAACGGCGACAGTGCATTTGCCTTTTGTGGGAATGGGCTGTCGGCCGTATCCGAAATGGGCTGTATCCGAAAAGCGATTGGTTCTTCCTTGCCATTCGGCGCAATTTGTGAGATTACAGCTCCAAGACCATACGGCGATGCATCGGCGGCCAGTGAGATCGGCTTCGATGGGTCATAGTGGACCAAACGCATCTTCTGACCGAGGATGTTGGCCGGTTTCAGTTTTGGCGATCCAATCCTCTCCCAGATGTCCTGACACAGCGCCAGCGTCCACCTAGTGACACAGCCGCACCAATGTCCACCTGAAACTGGAGATCGACGTTCGAGACCCGCAGCGAAACCCTCAGCTTGTCGGTGATCGTGGACACACCGAGCACTTCAATAGAAATGGTCTCCGCGATTTGGTCAACTGTGTTTTGCGCTTTCTTGCCCTTTGTCAGCTTTCCTACTCTGCCTGGAGATGACCTTTACGGTAACAGGCATAACATACGGGCACTCACGGTGATGATGAGCAGTCGATCCGGACTGGTAGCAGAGTTTCGAACCTCCCCCCACAGGGGGACGGTTCTTCTGAAACTGTCCCTCCTTCTCCGGATTTGCTCTGGGTCGATCAAGTAGTTTCTGGCATTGCGGACGAGTCTGGTGAACTGTATGCAACTCTTGAGGGAGCTTCGATGCTGTTTCGCCGGCCATTTTGTACAGTTCTTTACTTAGCAGCTCGGCCATCTTAGCACACTGCAGCACATTCTTCAAGGAGGCGTCCGATTCCTTGAGAATCGCCTGCTGGATGAATGCGTGCCTGCAGCCCATGACCAGTTTATTCCGCAATGCATTGTCTTGCCATTTTTCGCAGCATTGAGCTTTAAAATCATATGCCTTTGCCTTGGTGCGAAGTCCGGCAAGAAATTCGGTGATCGATCGGCCTTCCTGTTGCACTGTCCAGTAGAAATCGAGGCGAGCTGCGAGGAAATTTCGACTCTCTTCGAAATGCAGCTGCAAAGCCGTTTATGAAACTTCAGTTACTTCTTCTGTAAGTAAATTTGTGTTGCGCAAAAGTTTCTGAAGACATTGATGAACACACGAAAGCCTTCTTCCTCAGGTCAGTCGTAATTGCCATAATATCAAAATAAAACTCAGCTCGCATTAAATACGATGACCACCTTTCTTGCTCGGGATCGAAACGATTGAATTGCCGAGACATGTTAGTTTGAGTACACTACACAACTCAATAAAAATAATAAAATCAAAAAATAGGCTCTTATCGGGGTCTTTGAACGCAATCTGAAGTATCCCACTTCTGACACCACTTTCGTGTTCTTGTTCTTTGTCTGTATAAAACTTGAGAGTCTGCAAGCTGGCAGCAAGACAACTAAGAATGTCTGCAGCCACACAACCTGACTGCACACTCGCACTGTGTACAGACAGAGATAGCTATGTACAAATACATCTCCCTTTGTCCTGTGCAGCACCACCTGCTGCATGGGAGGAGCAACCGGTCCTCCCACCCAACACGGTCCACCAAACATCACAAGTACATTTATAACTTCGTCGGCAGCCTATACGTGGCGACTCTTGCATACTTGTACTGTGTGCAAAACAAAGAATCTCACTGCCAAGCACACCTCAAGTATGTGATATTACTTTGGAACATTGAAGGGACAACCTCTTCATGCCTGGCTCCTTCACTGAACATTTGCTTACTTCAGTCAAAAAATAAACACATTTCTTTCAAACATGGCTTTGATTGTGATGGAAAGCTTTACAAATTTACTTACAATATCATTAATGGCAAGAGAATTATTGTTCCTTTGTTTCCACAGCAAAATAATGCTCCTACTGAACAAAATGTAAGATGTTTCTTCGGGTTTTCTTGAATGTTAATGAAGAAAGAAATGTAACAGCAGTTGGCTGTGACCTGCTGTTTCCTAAAATTACTTCAATCCTTGTTATTCATTTATTTAAAGTCAAATGTATGTTCAGACAGAGTGGACTGAAACTTAGTTGCAGGCAGATGCTTTCATCATCCAGACATGACAGAGGAATTTAATTTTCCATCTTTGAAATTTAAACCTGAATCCAATTTGAAAAAGGGAAAGACATTTAGTCATTTAAACCAACCAAAAGGCTGGAACAGGTGTGTTACATTAAATCATCACAAACATTTTGTGCTACCAAAGAAATCTACATCAATTTCAAAAATCTATTTGTGATTGAAGGACATATGATATTACTGAAGTTATGCAAAAATCTATCGAATGTGGACATTTAGCCTCATTCTGGGTGAAGGGCCAAAGCCCATTGTGCAAGATGCCAGCAAGGTTAAAGAGAGTAGGGCAATTCAAATAAAGAAACCTTTGTGAGACCATCCCAAATTTAAAAGGCTAATAGACTGTAAAAGGAAAGAAAGGCACAAATACAATTTTTTTGGGGGCTGCGGAGAACAAAGGGGGTGGGGGCAGCGAAGGGCCTTTTGCCACATGCGGCGGCAGTCAGTAGATAGGTCTGTTCGGTATTTTTGTAACTTTATCAGCGCCGACACGTGGCGACACGTGTACTGCCTAGGTTGTATGCAAAGCAAAGCTTGTTACTGTACCTAGGTACATGTTGGGAAAATAAAGTATTATTCATTCTTTAGAAAGTGGAACAGAACAAGATGCTAGCTGAACTGATCATTACCATGTATATGGCTGACATGGGGCCCAGTTTTGGACAGAATTAAAAACAACAGCTGGTGAAAACAGATTTGGAATGACAGAAGGAACCTATCCGCTTGAAAGTAGCTTCAACAATAGAGGAGGTGAAGAAGTTACTCGTGATCAGGAGAGATGATTGACCACTACTGAGTATAGGAACCATGGATATAATTAAAAAATGTGAAAATGAAAGCATTTATCTATGCTGAATCTTAATTTATGTAGTTATGGTGAGACATAGAGAGAATTTCAATATAGTGCATGTTCTTCATTTAATTTAATCTTAGAACCTTATATTATTTACTGCTTTTTTCATATATTCTGGGGTTTTTTTCTGGTCCATCTCACATTACTTTTTTCTCCTTCATTAATTCGGTTCTCCTGGTTTTTATTTAAGGTCTCAGCCTGGTATGAGTTAATAGCGCTCTCAACTTTGAGTCAGAGGTTGTGGGTTCAAGTCCCACTCCAGAGACTTGTGCACATAATTGAGGCTGACACTTCAATGCCGACTGAAAAATTATCCCTCTGTTGGAGATACGGAGCTGTATCATGCTTGATCCAATCCGCCAGCCATAAACACCCTCCAAGCCAGTCCAATAACCACACTGACATTTGGCGGCCATGTGCTACTAAGTATCTCCAGCATTGTGGCCTGCAAGTGGTGCAGTAACTAGCCTTCTCGACATACATCATGAGGCTCCACCTCCAGCAACATGCTGTGGCCTTTGGCACCTCATGCTGTCATGGGTTTGTTTCACTGCTCTTAAATGTCTACAACAATTGACATTAACTTAATCAGGAAAAATGTTTAAAAAACAATTAAAATAATTAATTTTCAGGCACATTAAATTAGTATTAGATAATTAAGAGCAAAACAATACAGGGAAACCAAAAAAGTAAACAAATAATTTCCCTAAAGTTATTTTTTTAAAAGGTTGGCATTTGAAATGATGCACTTGAAACAGCATCCATGTCAACCGTGGGCTCAGCACTGACATGTCATGGTACCGAATTTACAGGCTGCAGGTACGGGGGCAAGCTTGAAACGCACTGACCCAGCCCTGAGATGTACTGACACTTCTCCTCAGATTCACTGGTTCACCCTCAGTCTAATCTGGCCCACCATGTATCAGATGAGATGCTAAACCAGGACCTTGTATGGGCAGAAAGGACGCTGTGGCATTATTCAAAGAAGAACAAGTGGTACTCTTTCCACCTAGCTTCACATTTGTGCCTCTTTTTTCCTTATCCCTCAGCCTTTTGTCTTATTTCCAACACTAGCCTTTGTCCACTCATCTGCCAATAAAAAAAACTTTAACCTCTATCCACTGATCACTTGCCTGACATTATCCTGTCTCCGCCTCTCTTACGGTGCTCTCCCTCCTACTGTAATCAGTCTAAAGAAGGGTCCCAAACATCACATAGATGGAGTCATACAGCATGGAAACAGCCCCTTCAGCCAAACTTGCCCATACCGACCAATATGTCCCATCCACACTAGTCCCACTTGCCTGCATTTGACCCATATCCCTCCAAACCTGTCCTATCCATGTACCTGTCTAATTGTGTCTTAAACGTTGCAATAATACCTGCCTCTTCCACCTTCTCCAGCAACTCGTTCTGTACACCCAACCACCCTTGTGTGGAAAAGTTACTTTTCAGATTCCTATTAAATCTTTCCCCCTTCACCATAAACCTTTGCCCTCTGGTTCTCGATTCCCCTACTCTGGGCAAGAGACACTGCGCGTCTACCCGATCTATACCTCTCATAATTTTATACATCCATCCATGTTCTCCTAAGATGCTGACTGACTCGCTGAATTACTCTGTCACTTTGAGGCTTTTTTTTGTTAGCCAGCATCTGCAAGTCAATAGGTACTCCTACCCTCCTGGTTAATATTTGCTTGCCCACCAATAAATATATGATGCAATCATGTAATAGATTCTTGTTTCTGCCACCTTGTTGTGTGCAAATTAGTTGCTGTGAATCCTGCATCATAATGGGATGTGCATGTCAATAATTCTTAATTGGCAAATCCAATTAAATAAAATCCCACGTCATTTTATAAATACATTAAAAACAAGAGGGTAGCTAGGGAGGGGATAGGACCACTCAACGATAAAGGAGGGAATTTATGCCTGGAACCAGTGGTAGTGGATGAGATACTAAAGAAGTATTTTGCATCAGTATTTACCAAGGAGAAGAACATGTAGGCAACGAGACTGGCGAGAGGTATGTTGATATTCTCAGAGGCATTTTGATATCATGAGGAAATACTGAAGAACATTAAGTTGGATAAGTCCCTTGGGCCTGATTCAATATAAACCGTGTTATTGAGAGAGATAAGAGAGGAAATTGCTGGGACTTCAACAGAGATCTCTATATCCTCCCTAGCCACAGGCAAAGTCCCAGAGGGCTGGAGAGTAACCAGTGGCATTTCTTTGTGGATATTGTTTACATGATTTTCAGTGAGGAATTTGAAAAGGTCCTTTATAGTAGACTGATCCAGAAGATCAAGATCACGGAATCCACTGTGACTTGGCAAATTGGATTCAAAATTGGGCAGGCCAGAGAAGACAAAAGATAATGGTGGAGGGGTGTTTCTCTATGGGAGGTGTGTGACTAATGCTGTTGCACAGAGATAAGTGCTGACCTCTGTTGTTTGAGATTGTATAAATAAATTGAACGATAATGTCAGTGGATTGATCAGTAAATATGCATAATACACAAAGATTGGTAGAGTTGTGGATAGCGAATATGTTTATCAAACAATAGTGCAGGATATAGATCAGTTGGAGACAGGGGTACGGAAATGCCAGATGGAGTTTAATCCAGAGAAGTGGAGATGTTACATTTTGGCAGGTCAAATGCAAGAGGAAAGTATTCAGTAAATGGCAGGAGCCTTGGAAGCTTTCATGTACAGAGGATTTTAGGGTGCAAATCTGTAGCTCCTCAAAGGTGGCAACACAAATTGATTGGGTAGTAAAGAGGACATAAGGAATTGCCTGCCTTTATTGATTGGGGCATTAAGTATAAAACTCTGAAAGTGATGTTGCAGTCGTATAAACCTTTAGTTCCGCCATATTTGGAGTACTGTGTGCAGTTCTGGCTGGCACACCACAGTTAGGATGCGAGGGTGTGGAAGAGGGTGCAGAAGAGGCCCACCATAATGTGGACTGAATAGGGAGCATTATTTAGAAGGAGAAGATAGACAAACTTAGATTTATTTTTGTTTGGCGTGTTGGAGGACTGCACAGAAGTTTATAAAATTATGAAAGGCATTGATATATATAATCAGAGTCTTTCTTTCCCAATGTGGAAAGGTCAAAGAATAGAGGCCTTGGCTTTAAGATGAGTGGTTAAAGTTTAAAGTAGATGTATAAACCAAGTTTATTGAACAAAGTGTATGTTCCTCGAACACACTGCCAGAGGTGCTGGTGGAATCAGATCTCAAAGAAATGTTTAAGAGGCATTTAGACAGGCATGTGAATATGCAGGGAATGGAGGGATATGGAGTCATGCAGTCAGATAGGATCATTTTAATTTGCTATAAGTTCACGTTATAGGAGTAGAATTAGGTCATTCGGCCCATCGAGTCTACTCCGCCATTCAGTCACGGATTATCTCTGAAACCTAATCCCACTTTCCTGCCTTCTCCCCATAGCCTTTGACACCTGTTCTTATCAAGAACTTGTCTATCTCTGCCTTAAAAATATCCACTGACTTGGCCTCCACAGTTTCACATGCTCAGCATGGTTGTTGTAAGCTGAAGGTCTTTTCCTGTGCTGTGCTCTTCCATGTTGTATGTCCGTGGAAAGCTTTGGGGTATCCTGACATTATGAACAATACTACAGCAATGAAAGCTGTTTCCTTTCCAAAGCATTCTTTTCCTAAATTCAGATATACAATTCTAATTATTTTCTTTATTTCATTCATTCTGGATCCTGGCCACGACTCCACACTAGTAACTCATCTGATGATAATGGCATACAGCAGTATGAGCAATGCCACTGGCGAAACATTAATGACATTGGAACAGATTATATGCTACTTTATGTTTAAGAAGGAACTGCAAATGCTGGAAAAATCGAAGGTAGACAAAAATGCTGGAGAAACTCAGCGGGTGAGGCAGCATTAATGGAGCAAAGGAATAGGTGACGTTTTGACCCGAAACGTTAAATGAATCTATTATAACACTTATACCTAAAATAGACAAAGACCTGGATGACCCAGGATCATATAGAGTTATAGCTCTTTTAAATACTGATCAAAAGATACTAACCTAAATATTAGCACAAAGACTAAGTACAGTTATTAATAAATTAATTCACCCCGATCAAACAGGATTTATACCAAAACGATATTCCTCATATAACTTGAGACGATTATACATTATTATATATTCAAAAAGAGATATTAATAAAGATCTAGTAATTATTTTGTTAGATGCGGAGAAAGCCTTTGTCCAGGTGGAATGGTCTTATTTGTTCTCGGTTATGGAAACTTTTAAGTTGGGAGAGAAGTTTATTACTTGGGTTAAATTATTATACACTAATCCAACAGCCAGAATAATAACAAATCAAATGCTATCAACTAAATTTAATCTATTCCGAGGCTGCAGACAAGGTTGTCCTCTATCCCCACTACTGTTTGCACTTGTAATAGAACCTTTAGCTCAACGGGTGAGATTACATCCTGAAATATATGGATATGACACCAGAGATACTGAAAATAAAATTTCTTTATATGCGGATGATGTATTACTTTATATTACAAAGCCGGAAATTAGTATCCCAAATTTACTAAAATTAATATCTGAATTTGGATTATTTTCAGGATATAGTATTAATTGGAATAAAAGTGAACATGCCAATAATGGTAAATAACTTACATATACTACAACAATTTCCTTTTAAGATAGCAAACGAAAAAATCAAATATCTTGGAATTCATGTCACAAAAATATTTGACTTTTATTTAAATCCAATTTTCCACTTTTATTGAATAAATTAAATAAGAACATTTTATATTGGAAAACATTACCTATCTCAATGCTAGGTAGAATTAATGCAATAAAAATGATTTTTCACCTGCAATTACTATATCTTTTCCAATTGATTCCGATTTATCTTCCTAAAAAATGTTTTAAGAAGGTGGATTCTATAGTCACCAACTTTATCTGGGATTATAAGAGCCATAGAATAAACAAAAACATTTATGTAAACCAAAAATAAATGGAGGTCTAGCACTACCAAACTTTATGTTTTATTACTGGGCAGTTAATATTAAAAATATGAATTTTTGATTTGTAGAGACAGATAAACAACCAACCTGGTTAAAAATGGAAAAAGAAGATTGTTCGCCTTTTGAAATTAGTTCGATTTTATTCGCCAATATTAAAATAGGTAAGAAAACCTATAGTGAAAACCTTATAATAGAAAGTGGAATACGTATTTGGAAACGAATAAAGAAAACACTAAAATTTGAATGTATACCACTAGCCCTTACCATTGTAAATAACGTTACTTTTAAACCCTCAATGATGGACAAAGGTTTTGTACAATGAAAAAACTATGGAATTAATAAGATGGGCGATCTCTACAGGGAAAATTCTTTCCTTTCATTTCAAGAATTACAACAAATTTATGGATTACATTCAAAAGATTACTTTAGATATCTACAAATTAGAGACTATGTAAAAGCAAATACACAGGAAATTAGAAATAGAAAGACAGAAATTTTAGATGAATGCCTAAATAAACACCCGAACACAGAAAAATTGATATCATATATTTATAATATTTTACTGGAAAACGATGTCCCAATGACAGAAATATATAGGCAATCATGGGAAAACGAATTAGGTCAAATCATTAGACCTGAAATATGGGATGAAAGTCTACAACATATACACCACTGCTCGTTAAATACTAGACACTCTCTTATACAATTTAAAATATTACATAGACTACATTATTCAAAATCCAAACTACATAGTATTTTTTCAAATGTATCTCCCATATGTAATAAATGTCAGCACTTAGAAGCTAACTTAGCACACTCATTTACAAATTATGTAAAAATCACTAAATTTTGGACAGAGATATTTAAGATAATTTTGAATGTTGTTAATATGAATCTGATCCCTGACTCAAAGTTAATAATACTGGGAATATTAGAAACAGATCAATTAATAACAACAAATCAAATAATTGTTATTGATTACAGTTTAATAATTGGGAAAAAATTAATATTGAAATTCTGGAAAGGTCCTACATCCCCCATAATCAAAATGTGGATTACAGGAATGTCGGAGACACTTCATCTGGAAAGATTAAGGCTTGTCCTATTGGACAAGTTGGATCTTTTCAGAGGAATATGGTCTCCATTTATTGAATATCTAAAGGGTCAAAATGGCTCGGTACAAGAGCCTGACTGAAGCCTGAATAATGGAATAGATGAAGAATCATGTATAATAAATCATGGATATATCTGCAATGATGTATAACTTTTTTAATACTCCATTCATTTCTACTTTTACTTTATTTTTCTCTATCTTTTCTTACCTGTAAAGAAAAAGTATAGAAATATATAAGACTTAATTGTTAATATTAATAAAATTATGAATGTATGTGAGAAGTATACTCTATTAATATGTATTTACGTCTAATAAAAATATTTAACAAAATACATTTCTCATTAATAATTAGGTGCAATCCTAGCTTAATCAAAATATTTTTTAAAAGGCACCATCGTTCACCTTAGTCTATTTGTCCGCTCCTCTCTCTTTCCACCTACATGTCCAAGAGCAACACTTTTAATGTTAATTTTGTTTTTGTACACCTAATCTGTTATTTTCCCTTGAGATTTTCCACCAACATATTAAGCTTAAAGGCTTTTACTTCCCTGTTAATCCCTTCATGTGGTTATATTTGCTCAAAAAGATTACAGACTCAACGGAATCAAAATGACATTTTATTGGCTAAAATTTGTCATAAGTACTTCAGGGAGTCAGAGACCCCTCTATGGTAAGATGAATGATTTCCTTCACTGACATTGCCGTAGATCCCACACTCGACAGATTCAGGAAAGAGATAGAATTAAACACTCAAAACCTTTCCTTTGCTTTTTCTTCTCATTCGATCATAATTAAGTAATCAATTCAGAGAACAGTTATCAATGCGTTTCTTTGTTAATAAGTATAATAAATCAGAATCAGAAAGCTGACATTAAGATTGTGAGTATGAAAGTACCGTAGATGCTGGTTTAAATCAAAGGAAGACACAAAAGGCTGGAGTAACTCAGCGGTTCAGGTAGCATCTCTGGAGAAAAGGAATGGGTGACGTTTTGGGTCGCGAACCTTCTTCAGACTGAATAGAAACATAGAAACATAGAAACATAGAAATTAGGTGCAGGAGTAGGCCATTCAGCCCTTCGAGCCTGCACCGCCATTCAATATGATCATGGCTGATCATCCAACTCAGTATCCCGTACCTGCCTTCTCTCCATACCCTCTGATCCCCTTAGCCACAAGGGCCACATCCAACTCACTCTTAAATATAGCCAATGAACTGGCCTCAACTACCCTCTGTGGCAGAGAGTTCCAGAGACTCACCACTCTCTGTGTGAAGAAAGTCTTTCTCATCTCGGTCTTAAAGGATTTCCCCCTTATCCTTAAGCTGTGACCCCTTGTCCTGGACTTCCCCAACATCGGGAACAATCTTCCTGCATCTAGCCTGTCCAACCCCTTAAGAATTTTGTAAGTTTCTATAAGATCCCCTCTCAATCTCCTAAATTCCAGAGAGTATAAACCGAGTCTATCCAGTCTTTCTTCATAAGACAGTCCTGACATCCCAGGAATCAGTCTGGTGAACCTTCTCTGCACTCCCTCTATGGCAATAATGTCCTTCCTCAGATTTGGAGACCAAAACTGTACGCAATACTCCAGGTATGGTCTCACCAAGACCCTGTACAACTGAAGTAGAACCTCCCTGCTCCTGTACTCAAATCCTTTTGCTATGAAAGCTAACATACCATTCGCTTTTTTCACTGCCTGCTGCACCTGCATGCCTACTTTCAATGACTGGTGTACCATGACACCCAGGTCTCGCTGCATCTCCCCTTTTCCTAATCGGCCACCATTTAAATAATAGTCTGCTTTCCTGTTTTTGCCACCAAAGTGGATAACCTCACATTTATCCACATTATACTGCATCTGCCAAACATTTGCCCACTCACCCAGCCTATCCAAGTCACCTTGCAGTCTCCTAGCATCCTCCTCACAGCGAACACTGCCCCCCAGCTTAGTGTCATCCGCAAACTTGGAGATATTGCCTTCAATTCCCTCATCCAGATCATTAATATATATTGTAAATAGCTGGGGTCCCAGCACTGAGCCCTGCGGTACCCCACTAGTTACTGCCTGCCATTGTGAAAAGGACCCGTTTACTCCTACTCTTTGCTTCCTGTTTGCCAGCCAGTTCTCTATCCACATCAATACTGAACCCCTAATACCGTATGCTTTAAGTTTGTATACTAATCTCTTATGTGGGACCTTGTCGAAAGCTTTCTGGAAGTCCAGATATACCACATCCACTGGTTCTCCCTTATCCACGCTACTAGTTACATCCTCGAAAAATTCCACAAGATTCGTCAGACATGATTTACCTTTTGTAAATCCATGCTAACTTTGTCCAATGATTTCACCACTTTCCAAATGTGCTGCTATCCCATCTTTAATAACTGACTCTAGCAGTTTCCCCACTACCGATGTTAGACTAACTGGTCTGTAATTCCCCGTTTTCTCTCTCCCTCCCTTCTTAAAAAGAGGGGTTACAATTGCTACCCCCGCCAATCCTCAGGAACTACTCCAGAATCGAAAGAGTTTTGAAAGATTATCACTAATGCATTCACTATTTCCTGAGCTACTTCCTTAAGTACTCTGGGATGCAGCCTATCTGGCCCTGGGGATTTATCGGCCTTTAATCTATTCAATTTACCCAACACCACTTCCCGACTGACCTGGATTTCACTCAATTCCTCCTTTGACCCACAGTCCCCTGCTATTTCAGGCAGATTATTTATGTCTTCCTTAGTGAAGACGGAACCAAAGTAGTTATTCAATTGGTCCGCCATATCCTTGTTCCCCATGATCAACTCACCTG
Organism: Okamejei kenojei; assembly: GCA_035221665.1. Classification (NCBI taxonomy): domain Eukaryota; kingdom Metazoa; phylum Chordata; class Chondrichthyes; order Rajiformes; family Rajidae; genus Okamejei; species Okamejei kenojei. The sequence goes on along the minus strand of CM069140.1, from coordinate 17,614,852 downwards.
TTTCTGACTGCAAGGGACCTACATTTGTTTTAACTAACCTCTTTCTCTTCACATATCTATAAAAACTTTTGCAGTCAGTTTTTATGTTCCCTGCCAGTTTTCTTTCATAATCTATTTTTCCTTTCCTAATTAAGCCCTTTGTCCTCCTCTGCTGGTCTCTGAATTTCTCCCAGTCCTCTGGTATGCTGCTTTTTCTGGCTACTTTGTACGCATCATCCTTTGCTTTGATACTATCCCTGATTTCCCTTGTTACCCACGGATGCACTACCTTCCCCGATTTATTCTTTTGCCAAACTGGGATGAACAATTTTTGTAGTTCATCCATGCAGTCTTTAAATGTCTTCCATTGTATATCCACCGTCAACCCTTTTAGAATTAATGGCCATTCAATCTTGGCCAATTCACGTCTCATACCCTCAAAGTTACCTTTCTTTAAGTTCAGAACCATTGTTTCTGAATGTGTGGTAAATTTAAGTGATCTTAAATTTAAGCGTTAGATATAAATTTTATGTCATTCATGAAGTTAATTTAACATTTATTTATTTCACGCAATATATCCTTCAAGAGCTATTTTTTGAAGGATAAATTATGAAGAATAAATCTATTAAAAATGGATTTAGTGTCTCACAAAAGCTCAGGCGCGGCCAGCACAGAATCGGAATGAAAGTAATGATGGGGATTCCCTGTAAGGCAGCGCTTCCTATTGGAATGGGTGTCATCTGTACTCAGCACATCCTTGATTTGCAGCTAGTCCAGGTATACTTACAGGGAAGAAGCTCAACAGAAACAATGTATTAGCCAGTGAGACTTTTTCAGCAAGTTGTCTACTGATCCCAGCAGTTCTATAGAAAGGACAGGCAGGTGGGCAAAGGAGGGGGGGGTAGCTCTGCTGGTGAGGAATGGAATTCAGTCCCTTACGAGGGAAGACATAGGGACTGACGAGCTAGAGTCACTGTGGATTGAGTTGAGGAATTGTAAAGGCAAGAAGACACTAATTGGTATTATCTACAGACCCCAAATAGTAGCCTGGATGTAAGGTGTAAGTTGCAGCAGGTGTTAAAACTGGCATGTAACAAATGGTGATGGGGGATTTCAATATGCAGGTAGACTGGGAAAATCAGGTTGGTTCAGGACCCCAAGAAAGAGAGTTTGTAGAATGCCTCCGAGATGGATTCTTAGAGCAGCTTGTAATGGAGCCGACCAGAGAAAAGGCAATTCCGGATTTAGTGTTGACCAATGAACCAGATATGATAAGAGAACTCGAGGTAAAGGAACCGTTTGGAGGTAGTGATCATAATATGATTAGTTTTAATCTGCAATTTGAGAAGGAGAAGGTTAAATCGGAAGTGTCAGTGATGCAGTTGATGAAGGGGACTATGAAGGCATGAGAGGGGAGCTGGTCAAGGTAGACTGGAAAGGGATCCTAGCAGGAATGACGGCGGAACAGCAATGGCAGGAATTTCTGGGCATAATCCGGAAGACGCAGGATCATTTCATTCCAAAAAGGAAGAAAGATTCTAAGGGGAGTAGGAGGCAACTGTGGTTGACAAGAGAAATAAGGGATAGACTAAAACTAAAAGAAAAGATGTATAACACAGCAAAGAGTAGCCGTAAGCCAGAGGATTGGGAAACTTTCATAGGACAACAGAAGTAAACTAAACGGGCAATATGGGCTGAAAAGATGAAGTACGAAGGGAAGCTGGCCAAGAATATAAAGAAGGACAGTAAAAGCTTCTTTAGGAATGTTAAGGGAAAAAGAGTAGCAAAGTCAAATGTGGGTCCCTTGAAGGCAGACGGGTGAAATGATTATGGGCAACAAAGAAATGGCAGAAGAGTTGAATAGGTACTTCGGATCTGTCTTCACTAAGGAAGACACAAACAATCTCCCAGATGTACTGGAGGACAGAGGATCTAAGAGGGTAGAGGAACTGAAATACATTTTCATTAGGTGAGAAATAGTATTGGGTAGGCTAATGGGACTGAAGGATAATAAATCCCCTGGGCCTGATGGTCTGCATCCCAGGGTCCTCAGGGAGGTGGCTCTAGAAATAGTGGACACATTGGTGATCATATTCCAATGTTCAATAGAATCAGGATCAGTTCCTGTGGATTGGAGGATAGCTAATGTTATCCCACTTTTCAAGAAAGAGCGAGAGAGAAAACGGGGAATTACAGACCAGTTAGCCTGACTTCGGTGGTGGGAAAGATGCTGGAGTCAATTATTGAAGTGGTAATAATTGGGCATTTGGATAGCAGTAGAAGGATTAGTCCAAGTCAACATGGATTTATGAAAGGGAAATCATGCTTGACTAATACATAGAAAATAGGTGCAGGAGGACATCATTCAGCCCTTCGAGCCAGCACCGCCATTCATTGTGATCATTGCTGATCGTCCCCTATCAATAACCCGTGCCTGCCTTCTCCCCATATCCCTTGACTCCACTAGCCCCTAGAGCTCTACCTAACTCTCTCTTAAATCCATCCAGTGACTTTAGTCTAAGACTGTGGCCCCTGGTTCTGGACTCACCCCACATTGGGAACATTTTTCCTGCATCTAGCTTGTCCAGTCCTTTATTAATTTTATATGTTTCTATAAGATCCCCCTCATCCTTCTAAACTCCAGTGAATACAAGCCTAGTCTTTTCAATCTTTCCTCATATGACAGTCCTGCCATCCCTATGCTGCACTGCCTCAATCACAAGGATGTCCTTCCTCTGGAATTTTTTGAGGATGTGACAAGTAAAATGGATGATGGGGTGCCAGTGGATGTCATGTATGTAGTCTTTCAGAAAGCCTTTGATGAGGTCCCGCACGGGAGACTGGTGACTAAAGTTAGAGCACATGGTATTGGGGGTAGGGTGTTGACATGGATAGAAAATTGGTTGGCAGACCGGAAGCAAAGAGTAGGAGTGAACGGGTCCTTTTCAGAATGGCAGGCAGTGGCGAGTGGAGTGCCGCAAGGCTCGGTGTTGGGGCCGCAACTGTTTGCCATATATATTAATGATTTGGAAGAGTGAATTAGGAGCAACACTAGCAATTTTGCGGATGACACAAAGCTGGGTGGCAGTGTGAACTGTGAAGAGGATGTTAGGAGGTTGCAGGGTGACCTGGGCAGGTTGAGTGAGTGGGCAGATGCGTGGTAGATGCAGTATAATATAGATAAATGTGAGGTTATCCACTTTGGCGGCAAAAACAAGGGGGCAGATTATTATCTCAATGGGGCTAGGTTAGGTAAGGGGGAGGTGCAGCAAGACCTGGGATCCTTGTACACCGGTCACTGAAAGTTGGCTTAGAGGTACAGCAGGCAGTGAAGAAAGCTAATGGAATGTTGGCCTTCATAACAAGAGGATTTCCGGATAGGAGTAAAGAGGTTCTTCTGCCGTTGTATCGGGCTCTGGTGAGACCACATCTGGAGTATTGTGTACAATTTTGGTCTCCTAATTTGAGGAAGGACATCCTTGTGATTGAGGCAGTGCAGCGTAGGTTCACGAGATTGATCCCTGGGATGGCGGGACTGTCATATGAGGAAAGATTGAAAAGACTAGGCTTGTAGTTACTGGAGTTTAGAAGGATGAGGAGGGATCTTATAGAAACATATAAAATTATAAAAGGACTGAACAAGCTGGATGCAGGAAAAATGTTCCCAATGTGGAGCGAGTCCAGAACCAGGGGCCACATTCTTAGAATAAAGCGGAGGTCATTTAATACTGAGGTGAGCAAAAACGTTTTCACCCAGAGAGTTGTGAATTTATGGAATTCCCTGCCACAGAGGGCAGTGGAGGCCAAGTCACTAGATGGATTTAAGAGAAAGGTAGATAGAGCTCTAGGGGCTAGTGGAGTCAAGGGATATGGGGAGAAGGCAGGCACGGGTTATTGATAGGGGATGAATAGCCACGATCACAATGAACGCCGGTGCTGGATCGAAGGGCCGAATGGCCTCCTCCTGCACCTATTATCTATGTCTATGTCTATGTTTCTGTGTTGATACCAAGGGTACAGAAGAGGCCTGAGAACCAACTACAAATGTATCCATGGATCTCTAATCAGAGGTTTACACTTGTTGGGAAAAAAATCACTCTACAAATTATATGACCTTCCTTTGTCCAATGTTAATTGTCATCATTATAACTGACTTGGAGAACAACTGGGCGACTTGGTGTTTCAGAAGTATATACTGCTGTACTTTTATTACTGAGAGGAAAATAAATTAATTGTGTCTGTCACTAATACAATATTTATGTACTTTATTAGTACAATGAAATATTAGTTTAATCTCACTGAAGCTCATTCCAGAAATTCCACCCTTGTTTCCAACAGACTGTCTTGATGAAAGACAGTTTGTTGTCTAAAAGTATTTGCAGTTTGAATGAATGTAAGTTTCAAAGACTTCACGACAAGCTGTTCCTCCAAGACAAACATGATATTTCACCATCCATAATTATGATTTACTAATAAAGTTTAAAGTTTAATTATTCAACATTTTACTGTGTGGCAGGAACAGCAACTCTCCTGTCTGCTAGATCAACAGTTTCTGCAGGTGACCCGTGACCACAAAATACATGAAGTGGTGAAATTAAGATTATTTGACATGTTAACTAGGTGTGAGTAGATTTAACCACATCATAAGGAAAATATTGCAAAAGCAGAAAGCTTCCTCCAAGCTTTAGTGCACCGAGTACACCAAGATAGGTTTCAGCTGCAAATGACTGGGGGGTTATCAAATACTATCAGAAATTAATATTTCAAAGTCCCGCCTGTTATTAAGTATGTGTAGGAAGGAACTGCAGATGCTGGTTTACACCGAAGATAGACACAGAATGCTGGAGTAACGGCTGAAAAACAGGCAGCATCTCTGGAAAGAAGGAATGGGTGACGTTTCGGGTCGAGTCCCTTCTTCAGAATGTAATTGACTTTAGGTGGTGCATTTTTATAGATATAGAGAGAGGAAAGGATTGGATCTTGGAGCTTTATGTTTAATCACTGTATTGATTCTCAAAATCCAGACTCACACAACCGATCGCTAAATGCTATTCAAAGGGATGGGAAAAAGAGGAAAAAAAACTAGGGAAAGATCATAAATCTGACAACACCAGGTTCTCTAGTATAAATCCACTATTTCTGTGATAGGATAGAAGGTTTTTGGCAAAGTTTGTTTTAAAATGACACAAGTAATAATCCAGCTGTGAACATAACTAAAACGCCTTTGAGTTACTAAAACACTGAGGTGTCCAGGCTAAAAGCTGGTGGTTAGAAGTTTAGAAACATGCTGAAGAAATTTTGCCAATGGCTTTGGGGTTTTAAGTGTAGCCCTTTTATTTGGCCCACTCTAGATCATTGCTGTATCTATAAGCTGCCAAGAAAGCCATTGTGACCCACCTTTCAAAAATAAGTCAGGAAAAATACAGCTCTATTAAAATAGAGAAATTTGGAAAAACACTCACTGCCAACATTTCAATTTTAGGTTCATGGTGCTCGAGGTAACTTGGCACGCATATGAGTTCCTGAGCAAGGGCCACTACAAAGCATTGGGAGCAACTGGGGATAGATCTGACATGTAATCCAATTGAATAAATACCAGCACTTGACAACTTTCCCTAGAAAGTCTTTAAATGTTGGAAATATAGTAGAGCAACAACTGGAAATTCTATTCATTCAAGAGTTACGTCTGTACTTCAAGTAGTTAAATTACTTTAAATGCTGTTGCTTTTAACACTCTGCCACTTTATTTTTCTATTTCTCCACGCTAAGTTCTATAGTGTTATCCATCGCATCTTGCAAGTGGAAGTAAGAGATGGATGATGTGAGGAGGGAGATGGAGGAAGAGATTTCTCCTTGATGTGCAAGGGCCACAGACTCCACCCAACACCTCGTTGAAGGTGGACGGAAGACAGCTGAGATCAGTATCCATGCAAGAAATATTAAGCATGATCATAGCATCATTCAGTCTGGCACGCTACAGCACAACACAGCAAGGGGCAACACTGCATGTTGACACACTGTGCCTCCAAGTCATCCAATTATTATACACAGATTGAAAACAGCAGGAGTCTGCAGGACAATAATTCCTCTGCTCAACAACAACTAGGAACATATATATTCAAAAAATGTGCTTCTGATTTTACAGTGAATGACAAACAGAGGAATTTTTCGTCCAGGTGTTAGAAAGAGAAATGCACATTTTGTATTTCCTGCACCGAATACTTATTTTAATTTGGTACTTTTGGTTAAGCTCCAATATTTTGAATTTAATGATGGTGCAAAACATTGCTTAGCATTGCTTAGACAGTGTTGCCCAGCTCACTCTTCCATGTTATCCCAGCATGGTTATACTCCAAGACTGATACCACTGAAGTTTCTCCTAGACCATCTATGCTCTGTTGATGCTGCTTCACTGCTGTTCACACTGAATGCAACGTGCACTAATATTGCACCATGTTCCAACTGGCTGAGAGCAGCACCCAGAGACATGACAGGAATAAACAACATTGTCCTCTCAAAACAGGATAGAGAAACATACTATCAGACATAACTCTGTCATTATGTAATCCATACCTGAACATTTCCTTTCCAGGTTAACTGCCTCTGTATGAATAAATCCAAGTCTCTGTCTTGCAAATATCAACTAATCAGAAATATATGACTTCTACCAATCAATGAAATTCTTTGAAGTAATGGCAAGTGAAATCATGAGTAGCTACTAACAGCTGGTGAGAAAGCTAAAAGCAGCACTGTGATCACAAATTAATATGTCAATTAGTTGCCTTCACACGCTCCATTCTCCAGGCACCAATGCCATCCCGTCCATTCCACCCTTTTGAAGCTGAACATATCTTCTCACTATCTGCAGGTCATATGTGTTCCCATGATGGATTTTGAATCACTCAGTGTAGCCACAACATTGCCTGACCTTGCCTTCAATGCATCTCCTGCCCATTCCTTTTGCCATTTGTTACATTCTTTGTTGATGCTTCAAACACGTTTCTGTCCAACCTTTGTTCTATCCTCCTTAAATTTAATGTCAACTGAAACTGTTGCTCACTATCTAATGTCCTATTCACCATTTCACTTCTGTACTGGACGATTTATTTTGTCTATCAGCTCAACATGGTAAATAGAGGTACAGCACAGGAACAGGCCCTTCGGCCCACAATATCTCTACCAAACATGATATCAAGACCAATTCTTATCTGCCTGCATGTAATCAACATCCTGCATATCTATGGACTCATCCAGATGTTTCTTAAATGCCACTATCATATCTGCCTCCATCACCACTGCGGGCAGTGCATTCTAAGCATTCAACACCCTTTGTGTGAAAAAACATGCCTTGCACATCTCTTTTAAACTTTGCCCATCTCACCTTAAAGCTACGTCCTTGGAGATATGCTACGATTTAAAAAATCTTATGTTTCTTTACACATTTTCTTTTTGGCCTCTGTAATCCAATATGTCTGTGCTTCTCCAAGCCTAGCATGTTAATTTGAGTTGTTTAAGTGCTCTGGAACTGTCTTCTTCCGCCATGGGCTCAAATTCTTAAGTTATTTCACCAAATTTCTTTACTTTTAAGTTGTTTCACAAAATTCCTTTACTTTTCATTCCTCTTTGAAACAATGTTTTTGGTCACCTATGGCTTACAAATTCTATCTGATAATTCTACTAATTTGTGGAATTCCCTGCCACAGAGGGCAGTGGAGGCCAAATCACTGGTGGATTTAAGAGAGAGTTAGATAGAGCTCTAAGGGCTAATGCAATCAAGGGATATGGGGAGAAGGCAGGCACAGGTTATTGATTGGGGACCATCAGCCATGATCACAATGAATGGCGGTGTTGACTCGAAGGGCTGAATGGCCTTCTCCTGCACCTATTTTCTATGTTTCTATGTTACTGCAAAGTATCTTGATATGTGCTGAATCAAAAGCACCATATAAATATAAGACACAAAATGCTGGTGTAACTCAGCGGGTGAGGCAGCATCACTGGGGAACATGGACAGGTGACGTTTTGGGTTGGGACCCTTCTTCAAACCCTTTTTTTTGTAAACCAGCCTCTGCAGTTTCTTGTTTCACAATATAAATATATCATTTTTGTACAAGAGGTATGATCAAAATATTCTGAATAATTAGACTATTGGAATCTTTGGATTTCAGATAGTCAGTCAAAATATCTCAACAGACCAGCTAGCAAATATAATACAACAGGTCTGTCCATAACAGGTGCCTCAGCAATCTTAAAACTGAGAAAAGTTGAACTTAGAAAGTAATACCTTCAGTTCAGTAAGTTATCTGAGTCTTCTTTTCACAGCACACCAGGATACATGTGCGCCATTGGGCAGAAGAATACTAACTTTAGTATATATTTGAAAAGGGAGCCATTTGATCTTAGTAACCACAGCTCTGAAACACGAAAGCAACATTTAACAGTGCAGTCTTAAAACTGACAGTTATTTAGATAAAGAGAAGATAGTTATTAGTAGTCAGCATGGATTTCAAAAGTACATAGATATAAGAGCAGGTAAAATGTATGTGGGCCTTCATGCCAGCGCCACCATTTAATATCATCACAGCTGATCTGATCCAATATTAGCTTCAACACGTTCCCGTTTATTACCTTTTAAATCTACATTCTGTCTCCCTCTGCCTGAATATACTCAATAATGCATCTCCACAGCTCCTGGTGTGGAGAATTCCAAAAATGTATGACAAAAGATTAAGTGTGGCCTCACCAACACCATGAACAACGGTAACAACATTCAACTTCATCTACTTTGTCAGCATTCCAACTGCTTTCGTGATTATGTGTGTTACCCGCATGTTAATATTCTATATTTTATATACAAGAAAACTCGAATCTCTCTTTAGCACAGCTTTCTGTAACTTCTCTCCAGTTAACCCATATCCTGACTTTCTACTCCTCCTACCAAAGTGGGTGGCCTTAGTATTTCCCCGCATTGTATCCATCTACCAAATGTTTGTTCACTCACTTCAACTCTCTACAGTAATAATCTGATAATCCAGAATCTTCAGGACTCTGATGATGCCAAAGTGGCAGATTTTCCAGACTATTATATATGTTTCCTATTAATCTCTTACCTTGACGGAGATGCGATTTTTTTCCCGTATCGTATCTCCGTCCGCACTGCGGCCTAACATCGAGGAGTTGGCGGCATTTGCTGGAGACCGACAGAGAGCTCCACCGCGGGAGTTGCGGGACTTTAACATCACGGGGCTCGCGATCCCTTTGCCAGGGATCGACCTCTGAGCTCTACAGCGGGTGCCTGCGGACTTTAACGTGACGAAGCTCATGGTCTCTGGTCAGAGACCAACTTCGTGAACTCCAAGCCGCAGGAGCTTCGATCGCCCCGATGCAGGGGCTTCGACCGCCCCGACGCAGGGGCTTCGACCGCCAGCTGCGGGGGCTTCGATCGCCCCGACGGATGGTTCAAATTTCCTGACCACGGGAGAAAAATGAGGGAAGAAGATTAGACTTATTGCCTTCCATCACAGTGAGGAATGTGGGGAATCTACCGTGCTGGATATTTATGTTAACTTTTATGTAGTTGTGTGTCTTGTTGCTTTTTTTAATATGGCTGTAAGGTAATTCGCATATCACTGTACCTTAATTAGTACACGTGACAATAAAAGACCTTTGAAACCTTCGTACTATGAATTTACCAGTGAAAGGGAGCTTGGGACATCAGGCCATGGTGTGTTTAAGGGGGATGTGCAAAATTGGAAACCAGGTCCGCTGAGCCACATGTGAAACCATCAAGATTTCTGAACAATTGGATAGTGGATCATCGGAATTTAACTTTGGTAGAATGATGCATCCTCTTCAGAACAACTTTCCCACCTATCATTATTTTGTCAGCAAATTTGGCTGGAATACACTCAGTCATTGTATTTAAGTCAAGAACATGCATCGTAAATCGGTGAGGCCCAGTACAGAAACCATAATTACAGCTTGCCAACCTATTCCTACTCTTTGCTATTTCCACAATGTCAGGAGCTTATATCTTATGCAGAAATGTTTTCACATCGTAATTAATCAAACACTTTCTGGAAATCCTAAAGCAGATAGGTCGGATTCGGAATGGGAGGGTGAGTTGAAGTGCTGAGCCACTGGGACCTTTCTGTCCTGGGCCTCCTCCATGGCCAGGAGTGAGGCCCACCATAAATTGGAGGAGCAGCCCCTCATATTTCGCTTGGGTAGGTTACACCCCAGCAGTATGAACATTGACTTCTCCAATTTCAGGTAGTCCTTGCTTTCTCCTTCTTTCCCCTCCCCTTCCCAGCTCTCCCACAGCACACTGTCTCCGCCTCTTATTTTCTTCTTCCCGCCCCCCCCCCACCCCCACATCAGTCTGAAGAAGGATCTCGACCCGAAACGTCGCCTATTTCCTTCGCTCCATAGATGCTGCCTCACCCGCTGAGTTTCTCCAGCATTTTTGTCTACCTTCGATTTTCCAGCATCTGCAGTTCCTTCTTAAAATGTAGGTTATTCACTTTACCTATGCCCTGTCATAATTTTAAACCTCAGCCTCCTACACTCCAAGGAAAAACATCCCAGCATCTCCTTACCACTCAAAGCCTCCAGAGCCATAACATCTTCATAAATCTTTTATTGCACCATATGTAGTACTTTGCGAAAATCTTTGACAAACTACAATAAAAAGGAAGATTAAGCCATTGGGAACTAAATGTCCAGTAAATGTCAGAAAACTAGACTAAATTGATTTGAATGTTAAAATGGAGTACTTTAAGGAGAGCACTTAGTCAGAGAGATTAGAATTGGTTGGTTTATAGTGTTCCGCAGCATTCAATTCTGAGGTGAGTTTACACATTGTATAAAAATAGGTGTAATTGTTCCTAATGAGAGTAAAGGAAATTTCAACGGCACATTGAAAATGACGCTGTGGGGTGTTGACCGCAGCAGAGGAAGTAATCCTCCTCTTGCTTGGCAGTCAGAAACAGAAGGTCTCATCACCTTTGTTCCCCCCATGGTAAAAGCCATTCTCTTAACATTGGTACAACCCTATTCCCAGCCCTGCAGTTATCAATTTATTTTTGACAAATCAAGGCTCAGAATCTTCTGACACTATCATACAAAGCAGTGAGTCTGTTATATCCTGAATAGCTCAGAGTTCTTTCCTATTATTTCTTGATAAAGCCTCACAAACCAATCCACTTCCCCCTTCCTGTTTCAACTTTATGAAAGTGTTGTTGTGAGATTATTGTGCAAGTGCATTTCACATGTACACACAGGGTTTACAGCTATGCAGCAATGTTTAACAAACTTTTTTAACAATATGGTGGCTGCAGAAGGTACTACGTAATCCTAAAGAATACAAATACAGTTCATTGGCATTTAGTTCAGCAGAAGAACGTAAATCCAATATAAGTCATATCACAGCTTTATAAAACTTTGGTCAGGCTGCATTTGCAACTTTGGTCACCCCATTGCAGGAAGCATGTGGAGATGCTGGAGAGGATGCAAAGAATCTCAAGTAAACAAATACCACTGAACATTTTAGGTAAAATTACAACAATTCCCATTGACTCCAAATAGTCCAGTGTTTGCGAATAAAATAGAGCTGGAATTGTTGAAAATGCATATTTCCCCCCAAAATACTTAATTCATTCTGATGAATGCAAAGGATTATTTTTATTCAAAGAATGCTTTGTTGGACGTATATGCTTCAGCCTACTGAACATGGCACTCACGGCCAATGTCAATGCAAATCCCAGCAGCATAAGGCAACCAGGCACAGGCATAATCCACACTCTCTCTTTTGTAATCACTGTAGGCATGCCCGTGTGCTTCATAAATTTCATTTCACCCATTTTGATGTATTACATTTGCATTAAACGTAAATTGTACAGGGCTAATGCACAACTGAAGAAGGGAGATGTCCCTGCAGTGTGATTTAATAACCATGAATATACGGGAAAAACCTTTATTGTTGAAGAAAATGTCCCTTTCCTTCCTACCAAATAGTCAGCATGTAAACCTCAACTTTAAATGATGCGAAGATCTGAAAGTAGTCAAGCACTCTATAATTTAAGTTAATTTGAATGAGGGCCTATAAGTAAACCAATGTAAACAATTAAAAACTATTCATTATCTGGTAAACAGTGATATCCTTTCTGTGAGGCCCGATACAGATCTGTTTTTAAATAAATAAACATCCTCTAGCCATTGCTCTTTATTTAAGACTCCATGTTCAATTATCATGCATCACTCTTTATTCCAGAATATTTTTGTATTCAACCACTGCTCCATGATCAAGGGCACAGAGGTTGTGAAAAAAGCAAACCATTTAAATCATAGCCGGAGGTACAATCTATCCCAAACCTTCTACACCTGAAGAAGTTTCTGCTGAGACCTTCTCTGATCTTAAAGACTATTAAGTAAACCTCACGAGAATAATATTGAGGCACTCAATATTGATGATATGATTGTAACACATCGATACAGAGTGAATCATGGAATTGTTCCCTCCATCAATTTGATTTTGTGTTTGTCCTTTATGCCTTTATTGAACTCACATTAGGTGGTAATAATACAAAATAGCAACTGAGCCATTCAAAGCACTAAAGTGTTATTGTAAGCAAGGACAATGTAAGTGTGCCTCATGCACTCTTCACCGAGAAGCACTGTGGTTTAGCTGAAATGGTTTCCATGGGTAAATCTCTGTATTGTGGTACCAGGAGGAGTACTTCTCACACCATCCTCAGAACTTGCTTGAGAGATGCTGCCTGACCCACTGAGTTACTCCAGCATTGTGTGTCTATCTTCAGTGTAAACCAGCATCTGCAGTTCTGTTCTACACTGTAGCAGGGCTGGCAGATCAGTTTGCACCAACAACCCTGCTTGCAATGAAATCCGGCTCTCAAAATGGACTAGTCTTCTTGCAGGTCATATCAGGAGAGAAATTAATGGCCAATTAGCTCTCAATTAAAATTTACCCCATCATTTCTCCTATACAGTCTTTGCTTCATTCTATAACATCTTCAAATTAATCCCCATCCATATTTCTAGCTCCGACATTTCTACATCAGAATCAACTGAATGTTTCTGAATATCTCTTCAGACAACCCTGAATCTCTATATAACATTCTCCATATATGAATCTCATTAGCTCACTATCAGGTGAGTCATGGTATAAAATTACTATGTTCTTCAAATTTCCAACTCTTTTTCTAGATTATGATGTTATTTCCTGAAATTAATCTGTTATTGTACCCTTCTATAATTAAACATGTTTAGAGATATAGCGTGGAAACAGGCCCTTCAGCCCACTGAACCCACACTGACCATCGATCACCCATTCACTAGTTTTATGTTATCGCACTTTCACATCCTGCACACTAGGGTCATTTTACAGAAGCCAATCAAACCACAAAGTTGCACGTCTTTATAATTTATAAAACGGGGGAAACCTACACGGTCACAGGAAGAATGTACAAACTCTGCACAGACAGCACCAGTAGTCAGGATCGAACCAGGGTCTCTGGAGCTGTGAAGCATCAGCTCCATTGCTGCACCACTGCACCACTAACACATGGGCAGGACAGCGGGTGATTTGGGTATTGAATAGAAACTTCTACACCCTTTTGCACATCTGACCAGCATACACACCTACACCTTCAGAAACATACATAGAAACATAGAAATTAGGTGCAGGAGTAGGCCATTCAGCCCTTCGAGCCTGCACCGCCATTCAATATGATCATGGCTGATCATCCAACTCAGTATCCCGTACCTGCCTTCTCTCCATACCCTCTGATCCCCTTAGCCACAAGGGCCACATCCAACTCACTCTTAAATATAGCCAATGAACTGGCCTCATCTACCCTCTGTGGCAGAGAGTTCCAGAGACTCACCACTCTCTGTGTGAAAAAAGTCTTTCTCATCTCGGTCTTAAAGGATTTCCCCCTTATCCTTAAGCTGTGACCCCTTGTCCTGGACTTCCCCAACATCGGGAACAATCTTCCTGCATCTAGCCTGTCCAACCCCTTAAGAATTTTGTAAGTTTCTATAAGATCCCCTCTCAATCTCCTAAATTCCAGAGAGTATAAACCGAGTCTATCCAGTCTTTCTTCATAAGACAGTCCTGACATCCCAGGAATCAGTCTGGTGAACCTTCTCTGCACTCCCTCTATGGCAATAATGTCCTTCCTCAGATTTGGAGACCAAAACTGTACACAATACTCCAGGTGTGGTCTCACCAAGACCCTGTACAACTGAAGTAGAACCTCCCTGCTCCTGTACTCAAATCCTTTTGCTATGAAAGCTAACATACCATTCGCTTTTTTCACTGCCTGCTGCACCTGCATGCCTACTTTCAATGACTGGTGTACCATGACACCCAGGTCTCGCTGCATCTCCCCTTTTCCTAATCGGCCACCATTTAAATAATAGTCTGCTTTCCTGTTTTTGCCCCCAAAGTGGATAACCTCACATTTATCCACATTATACTGCATCTGCCAAACATTTGCCCACTCACCCAGCCTATCCAAGTCACCTTGCAGTCTCCTAGCATCCTCCTCACAGCTAACACTGCCCCCCAGCTTAGTGTCATCCGCAAACTTGGAGATATTGCCTTCAATTCCCTCATCCAGATCATTAATATATATTGTAAATAGCTGGGGTCCCAGCACTGAGCCCTGCTGTACCCCACTAGTCACTGCCTGCCATTGTGAAAAGGACCCGTTTACTCCTACTCTTTGCTTCCTGTTTGCCAGCCAGTTCTCTATCCACATCAATACTGAACCCCTAATACCGTATGCTTTAAGTTTGTATACTAATCTCTTATGTGGGACCTTGTCGAAAGCCTTCTGGAAGTCCAGATATACCACATCCACTGGTTCTCCCTTATCCACGCTACTAGTTACATCCTCGAAAAATTCCACAAGATTCGTCAGACATGATTTACCTTTCGTAAATCCATGCTGACTTTGTCCAATGATTTCACCACTTTCCAAATGTGCTGCTATCCCATCTTTAATAACTGACTCTAGCAGTTTCCCCACTACCGATGTTAGACTAACTGGTCTGTAATTCCCCGTTTTCTCTCTCCCTCCCTTCTTAAAAAGAGGGGTTACATTTGCTACCCGCCAATCCTCAGGAACTACTCCAGAATCTAAAGAGTTTTGAAAGATTATCACTAATGCATCCACTATTTCCTGAGCTACTTCCTTAAGTACTCTGGGATGCAGCCTATCTAGCCCTGGGGATTTATCGGCCTTTAATCTATTCAATTTACCCAACACCACTTCCCGACTGACCTGGATTTCACTCAATTCCTCCTTTGACCCACAGTCCCCTGCTATTTCCGGCAGATTATTTATGTCTTCCTTAGTGAAGACGGAACCAAAGTAGTTATTCAATTGGTCCGCCATATCCTTGTTCCCCATGATCAACTCACCTGTTTCTGACTGCAAGGGACCTACATTTGTTTTAACTAACCTCTTTCTCTTCACATATCTATAAAAACTTTTGCAGTCAGTTTTTATGTTCCCTGCCAGTTTTCTTTCATAATCTATTTTTCCTTTCCTAATTAAGCCCTTTGTCCTCCTCTGCTGGTCTCTGAATTTCTCCCAGTCCTCTGGTATGCTGCTTTTTCTGGCTACTTTGTACGCATCATCCTTTGCTTTGATACTATCCCTGATTTCCCTTGTTATCCACGGATGCACTACCTTCCCCGATTTATTCTTTTGCCAAACTGGGATGAACAATTTTTGTAGTTCATCCATGCAGTCTTTAAATGTCTTCCATTGTATATCCACCGTCAACCCTTTTAGAATTAATTGCCAGTCAATCTTGGCCAATTCACGTCTCATACCCTCAAAGTTACCTTTCTTTAAGTTCAGAACCATTGTTTCTGAATTAACAATGTCACTCTCCATCCTAATGAAGAACTCAACCATATTATGGTCACTCTTGCCCAAGGGGGCACGTACAACAAGACGGCTAACTACCCCTTCCTCATTACTCAAAACCCAGTCTAAAATAGCCTGCTCTCTCGTTGGTTCCTCTACATGTTGATTTAGATAACTATCCCGCATACATTCCAAAAAATCCTCTTCCTCAGCACCCCTGCCAATTTGATTAACCCAATCTATATGTAGATTGAAGTCACCCATTATAACTGTTTTGCCTTTGTCGCACGCATTTCTAATTTCCTGTTTGATACTATCCCCAACTTCTCTGCTACTGTTAGGTGGCCTGTACACAACACCCACCAGCGTTTTCTGCCCCTTAGTGTTTTTGTAGCTCTACCCATACCGATTCCACATCCTCCAAGCTAATGTCCTTCCTTTCCATTGCGTTAATCTCCTCTCTAACCAGCAACGCTACCCCACCTCCTTTTCCTTTCTCTCTATCCCTCCTGAATATTGAATATCCCTGGATGTTCAGCTCCCAGCCTACGTCACCCTGGAGCCATGTCTCCGTGATCCCAACTATATCATAATCATTAATATCTATCTGCACGTTCAACTCGTCCACCTTATTACGAATACTCCTTGCATTGAGACACAAAGCCTTCAGGCTTGTCTTTACAACACACTTACCCCTATACAATTTTGCTGAAAAGTGGCCCTTTTTGATTTTTGCCCTGGTTTTGTCTGCCTGCCACTTTTACTTTTCACCTTGCTACCTATTGCTTCTACCCTCATTTTACACCCACCTGCCTCTCTGCTCTTGTACCCATCCCCCTGCCACATTCTGGATCTTCACACGCTGCTTCTATGAATGAGGCAATGACTGTGGCAAATATCAAAGAGGTCATTTCTACTGTTGTTGCCACTGCAGAGGCAACAAACAATAATGTTATTCACAAACTGCAATACCAGAAGGCTTGAGCAAATGAAACCACACAAATGTCTGTAATTACACATTGCAAAACATTTCATGCTTAAAGGATTTTTTTGAAACAGTAACCAACATAAACACTACAGTTAGGAAAAATCAAGTCAGTTACAAATATACGAAAATAGTTATCACAAAGCAGTGTTTCATACATGGTGCAAATTTCCATATTAATTAGCATCCGCTAGGGAGGTTATTTGCTAGAGTACGTTTTGTGATTAGATGCATACTGAGGTTAAGTGCCTTGTCATGTAGAAAGCACTGCTTCTAGGGCTGAAAGTGTACTGATAATGTTCAGTGAATAAAATAATTTGAACTGAATTTGTCCAAATTTGTTATTTTTAGAACACAATAGAATTCTTGGACCCTCAATCACTAAATGTACTGACCCACGTGTTACTAAGATATGCAGAAACTACACAACTCACAAGGCGGGCTCATTATATTGTTCAAAACACAGCCAACATTTAAAAAATAGAGAAAAACATATGGTGAGTTAGGAACTCATGCATGCCTGGCTTCACGGGATGGGAGATTGGGATTTTCGGGAATGAAAATTTATGAGATAGGATGGTAGAAACGATAATGTAATTCATTTTTGTAAAGATTGTAAGGATGCTGGAGGCTTGAAAGAGTTTTGTTTCAGGAGAGTACATGTAGAATCTAAGAATATTTGGAAGATTAGCACCAGTGGAACCTCTATTTTTGCAGAACTTCATTTAATAAGAACACTTGGATATCAGGTGCAAAGAATTTGTGATTGTTTAGTCCCATTAACATCTCCAGTGTATATTCCTTTTAGTCATAGAGCAAAGAAACAGTGCCTTCAACCCACTCACTCCATGCCGACTATGGAACACCTATCTATTTATATCTATATTACTAAAAGTCTGATCTTGACCACTTCCTGTTGCTCTGTATATTGATTTTAGTAAAAAATGCTGCCACTTACGGCTGCGATTTTTGGCCATCTTACTCAGAGTCCCCCTCTGCAGCGCAGGACAAGAGGGTTTTTCCCAGCGATGAAAAATAAAAGAGTTATTAGTGTTTTAAAAATGTTGAGATTCTCTCTCCTGAAGGCCATGCCCCTTCCGGAGGGACTATAAAACCCGGAAGTGTTGAGTGCCTCAATCAGTCTCTGAAAGATGGGGGAGCAAGAGAGTCACGTCTCTCAGTCTGAGCTGTGAATAACATTGAACACATGTCTACTAAACTGGCAGTGGTTTTACTGGCCTGTCAGTGCCCTTAATGTGGTTTGAAAATATAGTTCGGAAATGCTAAAGGTGTGTTGCATTGGTTTGGAAATGCGAAAGCTGTGTTGCATTTGGTTTGGAAATGCTAAAGCTGTGTTGCCTTTGGTTTGGAAGTGCTAAAGCTGTCTTGCCTAATTAAAGTTGCCTTGCCTAATTAAAGTTGCCTTGCCTAATTAAAGTTGCCTTGCCTAATTAAAGTTGCCTTGCCTTCTATATAATTAAAAGTCTAATCTTGACCACTCCCTGTTTGTGCTTTATATTGATTTTAGAAAAAACACTAACATGTACGGCTGTGATTTTTGGCCATCTTACTCAGAGTTCCCTTCCACTCATCAGGAATTTTTCCCATCGATGAAAAATAAAAGAGTTATTAGTGTTTAAAAAATGTTGAGATTCTCTCTCCTGTCAATCATGCCATGAAGGCCACGCCCCTTCAGGTGGGAAGGGGAGGGACTATAAAACCCAGAAGTGTCGCTGTGGCTCACTCTCTGCAAGATGGAGGAGGGAGACATCACGACTCACTGTCTTTGGTGGCCTTGCACCCTGCTTGAAGTGGTAAGAAACTGCACTTGAATTTGGTGGCCTTGCACCCTGCTTCAAATGGAATTTCAAGGAATAGCCTTGAGTCAACTGCCAGCCCACCAGCCATGAGTGAGTGAGCTGCCAGCACAACAGGCTTGAGTGACTGCGCTGCCAGCCCAAGAATCCATTCGGCCCATAATGTCCATACTAGCCCTCTGGAAACCAGTCCCTTAGGCCCACAACACCTATACTAGCACTCCAGATCCCCACCCACCACTGGCCACCAATACTGGAATTGGTGGAGAGGTAGAATATTGCGTTGGGGGACCAGCCCTCCCTTGTGATGCTGAAACCCAACGGGTCCCACTTAGTCCAGTATACTTGTCTCTCATCTTGTCCTCTTCCGGTTTGCTTTGTTTTTAAAGTTGCGCATAAACGGTACCCAATAGTGATACGATTTTCACTCGCCATTCTTCTGTGCTGCAAATGCAACAAGTTTTGTTCCGAACGGTGAAATAGTACAAAAGTTATGAAGGTTTAAAAATCGTAAAAACCACCCCTTCCGGCACCCTCTTTCAATCACCGGCAGTGAGGAGAATAAAGCTGCGGGGAGAGTGAGCCGTGCGTGGGGAGAGTGAGCAGTGTGCGGAGACCAACACGACGAGCCGGGAGCCGCTGAGCTGAACCGGAAGCTTCTGAGCCCCCTTCCCCCCGACCCCCCTTCCCCACACCTCCCCTTTCCCACATCCCCCCTTCCTCACACATCACCCCTTCCCCACACACCCCCCCCCTTCCTCACACACCCCCCTTCCCCATCCCCCCCCCTTCCCGACACCTCCCCTTTTCCTTTCGGAGGCCGATGGGGGGGGGGGGGGAGCGTCCTGAAGCTGGGGACGGGATGACTCCAGACAGGGGCCGGTGGGGGTGGAATGTTATGCAGCGAGGGAGGGGGACAGCTTCAGGAGCGGGCTGTTGGGGGCCAGGGGAAAGGGTCCTACAGCGGTAGGCCACGGCAGCGCTGACCCCACCGGCCCCCGACAGGCTCTGCCTGAAGCCGTCCCCCTCCCCCGGGTGCAGGATGCTCCCCCCTCCCCCAGCCCCTGACAGCCCCACCTGAAGAACACAACATGAGATGCAACACATACACCTCCCCTCCCACCCCCACCCCACCCCCCTCCCCCCACCCCCTCCTCCCACACCACGCTCTCCTCCCCACCTCCACCCCTCTGCCCACACACACCCCCAATTCCCCTCCTCCCCTCCCACACATGAAGAGGAAGGGGGGTGGGATGAGGGGAAATGAGCCGCGCCTGCGCAGTTAGAGGTTATGGGTGAGTGGTGGAATATTGCTTTGGGGGAATGGGTTTCGTTGGGGGAACAGGTGAGTGGTGGAATATTGCGTTGGGGAATCGGCAGCGTTGGGGGGACCAGGCTTCCCGTGTGACTGGGACCCAACGGGTCCCACTTAGTCTAGTTTACGCTAATCCTATAACGTTCTCATTTTATCCCCAAAACCACAACCCCTACCACCCCCATTGAATTCTACCAATCATTAATGCTCCACGGGCAGCTTATAATGATCAATTCATCTTGTAATCTGCACATCTTTGGCATGTGGAAGGAAACCAGAGTACCTAGCCTAAACCCATGCAGTCACAGGAAGACCATATAAACACCACACAGATAGCAACACAAGCCAAGATCAAACCTGTGTCAACAGCTGCATTTGATAATTAGTCCTTCCTGATTATTTCCTATTTAATTATTTTTCACCCATATTAGGCTTGTGATTCCCCACTATTTATATCATCCATAGTGAAAACAGATACAAAAAAATTGTTTTACACCCAATAGTTTTTATTGCACGGGCGACTCCCTCGTTCTATCATTGCAGTTTGGAATCTTGCACTTTGGGAGGTTGAATATAAGGGGAAAACTGGATCATTAATGCCAAAACGCTTAACAGCGTTGATGTACAGAGGGATCTTGGGATTGGTGAGGCTACACTTGTAGTATTTTAGTGTTCAAGAAGGAACTGCAGATGCTGGAAAATCGAAGGTAGACAAACTCAACGGGTGAGGCAGCATCTATGGAGCGAAGGGAATAGGCAACGTTTCGGGTCGAAACCCTTTCGAATCTGAAGAAGGATTTCGACCGGAAACTTTGCCTATTTCCTTTGCTCCATAGATGCTGAGTTTCTCCAGCATTTTTGCCTACGTAGTATTTTAGTATTATATTAAGCTTTCGTCACCCAGCTAGAAGAAAGAGTCCATTAAGCTGAGGTACGGTGAAAAGCTTTTTGTTGCGTGCTATCCTAAGTATGAGCTCTAGGGGTAGGATAGGCAGGCTAGGACTTTATCCCTTGGAACACAGGAGATCTTGTATAGGTTTATACAATCTCGAGGGGAATCGATAGGGTGAATGCACAGAATCTTTGTCCCTGGGTAGGGCATTCAAGAAGTAGAGGGCACATGTTTAAGGTGAGAAGGGAAAGTTTTAATAAGGGCAATTGTGCATACAGAAAGTGGTGGGTATTTGGAATGAGCTGCCAGAGAAGGTAGTTGAGGTAAGAACAACATTTGAAATACATTTGGACAGGAACATGGGTAGGAAAGGTTTAGCGTGACATGGGCCAATGCAGGCAAATGGAACTATCTTGGTCAGAACAAATTGGGCTAAAGGGCCTACTTCCAGGCTACATGATTTTATAACTCTACAACAGGTAGTACAAAAAGAGAAAGGAAACAGAGTCCAGTATAAAATGTTGCAACTACTGGGAAAAGTGCAGAACAAACTGCAAGGGCTGCCACAAGGTTTATTGGAAGATAGGAAACTCATCCTTAGCAGTTAGTCATACAGCGATGAAACTGGCCCTTCGGCCCAACTTGCCCATGCCAACTGACACGTCCCCCCTCTGTTTTGAGAGGAGGGGGGCGATCCCCTCCCATTTTTTGTAATCCAGATTTTAAAACCCGGTGAAATCTCCGCTTTCCGCGAGACAGTGGGGGTGGGACTGCTGATCGAGGGTGCCAATTGGACGAGAGAGACGTCAGTCAGCAGGCAATGGGGGCGGAACATGATGATTCAGCGTGATGATTGGAGGAGGGAGGTGTCGGTCAGAGGCGGAAGTAGGGGGGTGAGACTGAGGATAGAGTGCGGTGATTAGAGGAGGGAGACGTGCCCAGGTCATAGGCAGCCCTGGACACTGACCTGCGCCTCATCTGCTGCCAGGATCGATCCCTGATGGCTCTCCGGCGCTACAATCGCTGCCGAACTGCCACTGGACCATCCCCTTCCCCACCCGAGTGCCCCCCCCCCACGCCCGGGGGTGGCCAGAGACGTCGGGAGTCAGATGGGCGCGGTGCCTCCAAGCCCACAGCCAGCACAGAAAAGTAGCGCTAAACCAAGCTCAACTCTGCCTCTCCCGCTGGGTTAACCTACAGCCCTGCCTGGACTTAAGGGAAATATGGCCCAGGCTTACAGCCAGTGCGGCGAAGCAGCGCCAGCTCCACGGCTCCGGACTGGTATTCCGTCAGTCCAGGCAGGGCTGTAGGTTAACCCGGCGAGCCAGGCAGAGTTGAGCTGCATTTAGCGCTGGATTTAGCTGTAATTATCTTTCACAGGGCCCACAGCTGATGCCTCCGAAGCCTCGCGTAAGTGTGTGAGTGTGCGCATGCACGCGCGCTGCTGCCAATAAATTGTGTCCCTCCCGGTCCCCCGGACCCCTCCATATTTTGATAGCGATTTCCGTCACTGGCCAATACCATGCTCGCAACACAGACCAACCATCATTGGCATTACTGCTGTTATGGTACCTCAGAGAGTTCCTCTAAGACGGTGTTTCAACTTTCAAAAAGCTGATTGGGAGCAGTTTGCCAGCAATCTGGATGGAGCCCTATCTGATCTCGTGCCAGTCCCAGCAAACTATGATCAGTTCGTCAAAACAGTGCAAGGCATTTCTAGAAAGTATATTGCACGCGGATGCAGGGAGTACTATATACCTGGAATCTCAGCTGACAGTGCCTCATTGTATGAGAAGTACTCAACACTGTACGAGGAATATCCCTTCTCAGAGGAAACTATGAACACGGGGAGATGCTCATGGTAACAATATCAGCGGAACGAAGGAAATCCTGGCAAAAACATTGAGAGTGGTGATATGACACACAACAGTAAGAGAGCTTGGTCAACCATCAGGAAGCTAAACAACAGCCCCCCGAAGGCAACGCTGCACTCAAATTTACAGCAGATCAGATTGCTCACCAGCTGCTTCTGAACGGTAAACTACCACACAAGAAGCGCCACAAAAGGAGTCTATGGCATCAGGGTCATTCATTCATTCATTCATCATCGTTGAAAACATTAGCAACGCAGTGGTGCTGGTTTCCAACGGGAACGGTGACAGACGCACCACACATCTCTGTCCTCCAGTTCCTGCTGACTTCCGCCGCTGGAAGTATAGGACTTTGGTGTGTGTGCTTTATCATCATTCCTTACAATGCTATGTACGACAGTGATCGCAACTTCTACTGAAGTGTGGATGGCCGTTGGCTCGCTAGAAGCTGATCCGCCCTTTGACAGGTCTTGTTTTTGGTCCTGCTGGGGATCCACAGCCCCCTCCTCACCTGGCAAACCAGGTGGGGGAGACGGTTTAGTCACCGACTATCCAACCATGGGGCAGGTAGCACAGGATTACATGGTACCCGTGGCGGGGGGATCTCCCCCCGACCTGACAGAGAGTCAACCTGGTACTTTAACAGCAAGGAACTCCAGACAGCAATCGATTCCCTCAAGAACGGCAAGGCAGCTGGCCTTGATGACATTCGCACAGAACAGACCAAACATTTTGGTCCGATTACACAAGAGTGGCTCCTCTTGCTGTTCAACAATTGTGTAACCCTCTCCCAGCTACCTAAAATATGGCAGAAAGCTTGTGTGATCGCTATCCTTAAGCCAGTGAAAGACCGTAAAAAAGCAAAAAACTGCAGACTGATCTCCCTACTATGCCATCTCTTCAAGCTCTTTGAGTGGCTCATCTTGAACAGGCTAGGCCCAATCACAGAACAACACCTTATACCAGAGCAAGCTGGCTTCCGGCTTGGGAGATCGTGTACCAGCCAAGTGCTCAATCTAACTCAGCACATTGAGGACGGCTTTGAGAGGAATGAACCAACTGGCGTCATCTTTGTTGATCTGACAGCTGCCGACGACACTGTGAACTCAACAAGCTTCATGACATGACAGAGGACTTCCACTTGACCAAACTGATTCAACAGTTACTGGAAAACAGACGCTTCTATGTTGAGCTAAATGATAAACGCAGCAGATGGAGGAAACAAAAGAATGGCCTACCTCAGGGCAACGTCCTTGCTCCGGTGCTGTTCAATGTACACACTAATGATCAGCCAGTGTTCCCAGGGATGAGAAGCTTCATTTACGCTGACGACCTTGGAACAGCAGCCCAGAGCACTCACATAGATGAGGTAGAAGCTGCCCTCTCATCATCTTTAGACAACTTGACAAACTACTACAAGGACAACCAACTGAAGGCAAACCCTGCTAAGACCCAAGTTCCACCTTCATAATTACGAAGCTGGGAGGAAGCTGTCCTTAACATGGAATGGTGTCCCTTTGAGACACTGTGACTACCCTGTCTACTACCCTGTCTACCTTGGGGTCACTCTGGACGGAACCCTCCTCTTCAAGCAAAACATCGAAAGGGTGAAGGGCAAAGTGAGGACGAGGAACAGCCTCCCACGCAAGCTGGCAAACTCGTTGTGGGGTACCAATGCCTCCACACTGCGGTCAACTGCTCTTGCGCTGTGCTACTCCACTGCAGAGTATGCTTGTCCTGCGTGGGAGAGATCATCTCATGTGAAGAAAGTTGATGCCATCCTTAATGGCAGCTGCAGATGCATCACTGGCTGACTAAAACCAATGGATGTGGATAGCTTGCATGTCTTGGCCGGTATTGCTCCATCAGGAATCTGCAGATCTGTTGCCGGTAGAACTGAACGTAGTAGGCAAGTTGGGGACACCCACCATTCCTGTCACTCCCATCCCCCAGCCCCAACGAGCAAGAGCTTCCTTCACACAGTCCAGCCACTGTCACAGCCACCTCAAGCATCCAGACTATCCTTATGGGAAAAGAAACGCAGTGAAAACCATCACCACGTAAAAATGCCAATCCCAACCAAGGAACAGCTGCCACCTGGTCACAGGTGCGACTGGAAGACCTGGAAGTCCCTCAATAGGCCTCGTACAGGGATGGGCCGATGCAAGACCAATATGAGCAAATGGGGCTATGCAGATGTGGCAGACACAGAATGTGAATGTGGAACATCTGTACAATTCATGCCACACTTACTAAGGTGCCCACTTCTTGGTGAACAATGCTGCCTGGAAGATCTAGCGGTAGTAAACGAGAAGGCTGTCCACTGTGCAAGAGCCTGGCCGAATATTTGAAACATAGATGATGTACACGAAAGAAGAAGACTCTTCATTCCAAGTGTGACTGCTCATTACCAGTATTTTATGACCAATTTAATGTTTGATGAGGTCATAAGATGAGATTTAGAAATTAATTCCTACCCACGTTAACTCATTAAAAAAAAAAATTCTTCCAATCTGCGGGTTTTTTAAACTCTACCCTGATGGAAGCACTTCCCCTGGCCTTCTCATTAATTGTTTCAATTGTCTCAAATCCAACACCTGAGTTCCTCAAAATGTTCATTCTGAAGCCTGCCCTGTAAATGGCCATGGGTTCCAGGGCTGTCAGTTAATTGAACTAGAGCCAAGCCTCTCTGTTCTGCCTGCTTAGCCAAACATAACAGAACAACAACAAAAAACAGAACTTCTTTGTTTGAAAGTCACCACAGTTCCAAAAGGACAATTTGTGGAAAAGAGAAAATTCTGTTAAAACCCCATGGAGTCATAAGGTTTTTCAAAACCATTTTTCTAGTCCCCAAAGGTTTACATTGCAAAAGTTTAAAATTTTGGAGATGTATACTTAATTAGTCGTGTTGAAAAAAAATGGACTTATGTATCCTGAACTTCATTTTGCTTGCATTGCATGGCTTTAATCTCAGTGGCTGGATAAAAGCCTTTCAGTACAAATGCTAAAAATACCATGAACATTAATCTCAAAAATGACTACCGCTTCTCCGTAGCTGGTCCCATGATAATAGTTCTGAACATCAGCTTTCTTTTCTTTTCCGTCCAATTTCTTCCCCCTCACCAATTCTAATTTACTCCCCACCAACCCCTAATTCCTCCACTGCCATACATCTTCTGAACGCCACTAATTTGCGTTATGATATAATTTCAGCAGCACCAGCAACTGTCTCTGTTATCTGAAATGAGCCACCATGCATTGTGTGGGACTCTAGGTAAAACTATCAACAGCATGGAATGGAGGGATGATGGGTGGGGTGCAGGGGGCAAGTTGGTGGGGATGCCATGCAGTTTAAACCAATGCTATACCCTTTCATTTGGTTTTGAAGATGTTTCATCTCTCAAAAGGAACATAAACCCGTAAGGGGTAGAGGACCAACATTTGATTGTGTTTGGGCCCCTGTATCGGTTCCATGGCCTAATGGTTCGCATCATAGCTCAAGGAACCTGGGGTCAATCCGACACTAAATTATTTCCATATGGAACTCAAACATTCTACATGTGACTGCATTGGTTCCATCTACATGACAACGATAGGCTGTTTGCCCGATAAATTAGCTGCTGTAAATAACATCTTGTGTCGGTCTTCTTCTTCTTCTTGCGTAAGGTGTGCACAGCCTAAAGTTGTAGGACAACTTGTTCGATTTGAGCTTATTTGATTGTGCACGCCGGGTTGATTGCATTCGTCGAAACAGGGCGGACCACGTGAAGGTTGCAACCTTCCACCCCCTTGTGTAGGTGGGTGGCTGGGGAATCAGGGAGGTGGAGGTCATTGACGGAGGTGCAATTGGTATTAGTGTAGATGAGTGCTTGACGGTTGGCACAGCACGTTAGAGTTTTCCAATATGACTCCATGAATTTAAGCCTTCATGCTGAGAGTCTGGAGAGGTACAGCATGGAAACAGGCTCTTTGAGTCCAAGCCAACCATTGATCACCCATTCATGCTAGGTCTATGTTATCACACTTTTGCATGCACTTCCTGCACACTTGGGGTAATTTACACAGGCCAATTAACCTTGGAGGAAACAGGAGCACACAGTGGAAAACCACACGGTCATAGGGAAATTGTGTAAACTCCACCCAAACAGCACCCGAGGTCAGGATCGATCCTCAGTCTCTGGCATTGTGAGGCAGCAACTCTAGCAGCTGCAGCACTGTGCCACCCACATGGGTAAATGTGCACAAAAGCCTCTCCTCAGCTAGCTTCACCACTGCAGCAGAAGTCGCATGGTGACCTATTGTCAAATGGACCGTCAATTTTAGGATGGAGGCTGGATGAGGATCTTGAGACGGAGCATCGTGACATTAGGGGACGGCCATGCAAGTGTTTGAAGTGTGAAGGCTCGACAAACATCCAAAGTTGAGAAGATGTGGTGAAATGTAAGTAAAAAGAGTAGAGAGGATCTCCTTTTGCTTTCTGCGCTCCTCAGACCATTCTGGCCTGGTTCCCTTTAATTCTTGGTCAAGCCTGTCTTTGAAGTTCTCTTTCAGTAAGGGCAGTCAAAGGATGACATTCAAAGGTAATGCGTGAGCAAATGAATTTCACAAGTGACAATAAAATCTGTATCACATGCCGTTTAATTTCATGGTGCATGTTTTGAATGCCTTAGCAAGCACATCACCCACATGTTGGACATAATACAAACAATACCTGATGGAGTTTGGTTAAATGCATAGGTAAAAGAAAGACTCCCTTTATTCACTCATTCACACTCATCAAATCTCCTTCCCCTGCCCTTTCCCCTTTCTTCACCACACCTCCTCTCCCTCCCCACCTCTATTCTGCCATCATCTCCTCCCCTTCTTCCATCCACCCTTCCTGCCTTCTGCCCTTCTGTCCTTACCTCCCCTGCTGTTTATCTCTTGATATCTCCTGTTTCCCCATCTGTTCACTCCACCTCCCATCAACAAGTCCCTCCTCCTGTCTCCGCGTCTCCCCCCGCAGCAGTCGGTATTTGACAGTGAGCTAGGTCAGGTTACGGCGTAGTCAGCTATCGAATTATTGTGGTGGAGCTTGTGTTTTTCAGCAGGGAAGATTTCTCGAAGCATAACTTGTCAACCCTGCTGGGATGATCACGACCGAGAAAGTTTATTTTTGCTTTTAAATCGTTTTTTTAAATTTGTGGCCACTGACATGGTACAGAATGCACCAATATCCAATGACGATTAACAAACTAGAATCCATGGACCCTATGATCCCTTTTCACACCTTTCACCCCCTACAGTTTACAAGTCATTTCTTTGCCCTCCCCAAATGCTTTAAACGGAAAGAGGAGAAATGTGGAAGAAAAAAAGAAAAAAAATGCAATGCCTGATGTGTCATGTTTATGGGCCTGTCCCACTTACGCGACATTTTCGGCGACTGCCGGTACCCATCATAGGTCGTTACAGGAAATTTTCAACGTTGAAAATCTAGCGGCGACCAGAACAAGGTACGACTCTTTGGGCAACTTCTCACGACCATACAGGCTTCACCCCGCGACTTGTCGCCAGGGTGTCGCCTGTATGGTCGTGAGTAGTCTCCTCAGTCGCCCAAAGAGTCGTAGTGTCTTTCAGGTTGCCGCTGAATTTGCAACATGTTGAAAATTTTCGGCGACCTGCAACCACCTATGACGGGTGCCGGCAGTCGCCGCAAAAGTCGCGTAAGTGGGACAGGTCCATTAAAATGCTGCTCACATTCCAATAGCTGAAAATTACCTGCGGGAATGAAAGCCTCAAGAACTGAGAAATATACGCCCCAGGTTATAAACAAGGTAGGCTTTGTAGGTAGAGCTTACTGCACCATTTTTAAGTGTGTGTGGGCAATTTTGTGATGAGGTCAAAACCTTTTGTGTAATCCTGCACACTACATTCAGAATGCAATTGGGGAACAATGAAACTCCACACTCTCAAAGATATTAACAACTGGCTACAGGTTGGCAGGTCTAGATAATTTATAGCTGTTTAGGCAGATTGCTTGGATTTATTGTGTGGATCTGCTGGAGTGCCTGCACAGCAATACTTTTTTGGGGCTTGTCAGCTGGCTGAAAAATCAATTTGGGCTGCTCAAAGTTGCGTTAAAAAATAGCTTGTAATGTTCAGCTGATTCTCGCTGACAAGGTGGGTATTCGCACACAACTCTTCACAGAAAAGTTGGAAAAGATAAGCAAGGTGAACAAAAACAGTCCCCATGGCACAGTATTGAAGAATAACGGTGGTGCTGTCCAATAATCTGACAAGCAGCTATCTCGTTCATCATTAATAAAATAAATATAAGGTTTGTTTCACATTTTTGTGGAAGCTTGCAGTGCATGAACATTATGCTTTATTTATTTGCAACAGTGCACATGCATTGCAAAAGTCAGAATTATGTCTGAAGACGGGTCTCGACCCGAAGCGTCATCCATTTGTTCTCTCCAGAGATGATGCCTGTCCCGCTGAGTTACTCCAGCATTTTGTGTCTACCTTCAAAAGTACGTAAGATGCTTTGGGATGACTTGGAATGGAAGTGAGTGGTTCTAAATATTCTATCTTTTCATCTTTGATAGAATTTTCACCACCACAGGCCAGGACCCTGGAGTCTCTCCAGGAACTCCCCAACCATTGTTTTCTCTCCCATACTCCGAGCCATGTCTATTTGATCATGGCTTTGGCCACCTTCAAAAGCATTACTCACACCTAGGCTTTTTATGTCATTTCCTTAAGTGTTCTAAGTCAGTGTTTAAAAAACCCTTTGATTTGGTGAAAGTTGACACAGCTGTCAGAGATACAAAGTCACTGCTTTGCTATTTGATATCAAAGCGGACAACAAATAAGCTTTCCAAAATTGCTCCAGCCAAATAAAACAATTTAGTTCAGAACTCACACATATTTGAAACAATAGGTCAGCTCATTGGGAATTAAACTTCTGAAACATCTTTCATTCTTAGACTTTTATTCTTTTTCTATTTTTCCCCCACCTAATTTAAATTTCTATGCCCTGTGGAATTGCTTTAATGTATTTACTGCCAATTACATTAAAGCAATGTTATTAACTAGCCAAGATGTAAAATCCCAGACCTTATCTTCCTAGAGGCCCACCTTGGAAAATATCAAGTACTTGTGTCTGGGTCTGTGATTTCTCCCATGTGGCAAGTTCCTAACTTCAATTATGTTGGTGGGGTATTGCCAGGAAAATAACTGATCTCGTTCATTGGAATCATTTCACTTGCTCTATGAAGCTGGGATAGCCCAGTTTCTTAATAGCAATCTTTTGATGTCTCTTTGAGAAATCAGAATCGAGAGACACACACTAAATCCCAGCCTTTTCAGTTTCCCATGGGGTCTGAATGGGTGGAAATATCCCAGTGAAAAGATTCACATTTATTGAGCACCTCTCACATCGCTTCAGGGAAATTCCCAAACACTTGACATTGAACACTTGCCTTCATCAGTAGGGGAATGGAGTATAAGAGTCAAGGACGTCATATTATTGTTTTATAGTATGTTGGTTAGACTGCATTTGGGATACTGTGTGTAGTTCTGGTCATGCCATTACAGGAAGGATGTGAAGGCTTTGTAGAGGGTACAGAAAAGGTTTAGCAGAATGTTACTTGACTTAGAGGGTATCAACTATAAGGAGATGTTGGACAATCTTGTTTTCTCTAGAGTATCAGAGGCTGACAGGAGACCTGATAAAAGTATATAAAATATGAGTGGAATATTTATGGAATCAGTCAGAAACCTTTTCCCAGGATGAAAATGTCAAAAACTAGAGGGCATAGCTTCTGAGCGAAGTTTAAAGATGTCAGGGTGATGCGTACCTGGAATTTGCTGCCAGGGGTAGTGGTGGAGGCTGGTATGATAGTGGCATTTAAGGAGCTTTTAGATAGGCACATAGAATGGAGGAATGTGGGTCACGTGAAGGCAGAGGGGATGAGTTTAACTGGGCATCATGTTCGTCACAGACATTGTGGGCCAAAGGGTTTCTTACTGTGCTCTATTGTTCAATGTTCACATAGTTTAAAAAAGTACTTTTGAAATGTACCACTATTCTAATCTAGGAAACACGGCAGGCAATTTATATGCAACAAACTCCCATTAACAGATTTGTGAATAGTCACAAAAAGCTGGAGTAACTCAGCGGGTCAAACAGCATCTTCTGGAGAAAAATAATGATTCTGACCCGCTGAGTTACTCCATCTTCGGTTTAAACCAGCATCTGCAGTTCCTTCCTGATAAATCAATTGTTCTGCATCGAAATAATACTAAACGTTCTTTGACACCTACGTGATAAAGCTAACAGGATATTGGTTGAAGAATACAAGCAGCAGGAGCAATAAGCTCTTCAGATCCTTTTTCCTGTTCCCCCATTAAATAAGATCATGGCAGATCTTTAGTTTAGTTTTGTTTAGAGATACAACATGGTAACAGGCCCTTCAGCCCACCAAGTCCATGCTGACCATTGATAACCCCATCACACTAATTCTATGTTATACCACTTTCGCATCCAGTCCCTAATGGGCCGGTCCCACTTAGGCGACTTTTTAGGCGACTGCAGGAGACTATGCGGTCGCCACATGGTCGCCACATGGTCGCCACATGTTCGCGGGTGGTTGCCGAGAAGTCGCCTTCACGGTCGTGAGGAGTTCCCGCATTCTGGGAACTAGTCGCAGCCTCATTATGGTCGCCGTGAATTTTTCAACGTTGAAAAATTAGCGGCGACTAGAATGAAGCTGCCATGGAGAGAGCGAGAATTCTCGAGCAGTAGATGGGTCACCAAGAGGTCCGAAATGGGTTGCCAGGAGATCGAAGGTTCTCGGAGGTTCTCATAGATTGTAGCCGGTGAATTTCATTGGCTCAGTGGGGGGGGGAAACGTAAGCAGTAGTTTTCAGACCTAAGGCTAACCGACCGGTAATGTTAAATGTCCGCCGAAGCTTCACAGCCGTGTATCTCTGGCTTCTTAAAAGTTGTCTCCACTCCTTCTCCCCCCCCTTCTCCCCCCTCTCCCCCCCCTCTTTTAAAGGACTTACCTACCGTACGCTGTGCTTTAGCCATTTTCTTTACAGCGCCAACCTTCCTGTTCATCGCTGTGTGTGGCTGTTTCACCTTGGCTTTGCACCGTGTGAATTTTTTAGACAGCGCTCCCCCCCGCTTGCCTGTCCCCAGCCTGCATAATGGGCTGGTGAAGGGAAGCGATGTGTTTGTGTGTGTTTGCGTTCCACTCTGACAGTCGCCATTCCAGTTGCCAGTTTTTCAGGCGACTGACGGCGACTGACGGTGACTTGACTGTCACCAGCAGTCCGCTGAAAAATCGCCTAAGTGGGACAGGCCCATTACACAGAGAGCAGTTTTCAGAGACCAATTAACCTACAAACCCGCACGCCTTTGGGATGCGAGAGGAAACTAGAGCACTCAAAGGAAACCCATGTGGTCACAGGAGAATGTACAAACTCCATACAGACAGCACCCGAGGTCAGGATTGAACCCGTGTCTCTAGGCTGTGAGACTTTACCAGCTGCACCACTGTGTTGCCCTATGGCAGCACCACTTCCCTGCATTAATCTGTATCACTTGATTGCCTTAATATCTAGATATCCTATAGATTGCATCCATTTCATTGCCTTGGAACTGTATTTCTGTGCTACTACTCTGGAGAGTCAGATTTAAGTTTAGTAGTCAAATCTCTGGAGCTGGACTTAAACATAAATCTTGTGACTCAGGACAACTGACCTTCTGGCTGACATAATTGATGACTTATACATTAATGGAATGCTGAGCTACAATGTAAAAAGTGGCAGTGAATTAAATCACAACAAAACCATTATTATTATTATAAACATGAAACTATAACTTTTATTGAATATATGACAAAGCTGTTACTGTTTGCATGTTCTTCTGAAGCTCAGGCTCAGATACCTTGAGCATATTAAAAGGGCTGTCGTTCTCTATGTTAATTTGTTAATCTGTTAATTTTATATTGTCACTGAGAGGATGTTGACATGGGAGTGTTCCATGCCTCATAATGCCTTTCATGCACAGTATAAATTCAATATAGTGCAGACACACTAAATCAGATATAAAATGTAGAATACTGAAAAATACACTCTGAACAGCACAAAAAAGGGAAAAAGCCCTGCCATTTTTAATGCACTCAGTCCAAATACCCAACATACATTGTTTTGTCTCCACTGCTACAACTTGACCCACTGAGCCCTTCCAGAGTTCTGATTTTTGCTCCAGATTCTAGCATCTGCAGTCTCTTTTTTTTCTGCATGCTCCTGCCCTTCCTGATAGGGGAAGCAAGAATCGCAGTGATTGTATGGGAAGATTACGAGGCACTGGCTTTGCTCAGCACAAATATTATATATGTCCAATATTCCTCTCAATGTAATGTCAACTGATTATGTTCCGGCGGCGGTGGCGGCCTGGCTTCGGAGGCTCGGCCGCGGGCCTGGTGGACGATGACATCGAAGGCCTGGATTGCCTCAGTACAGAGGGGGAACAAGTAGGGGAAAATGACAAAGACCTTAAGACTTTTGCCTTCCACCACAGTGAGGAGGTGCTTGGTGAACTCACTGTGGTGGATGTTAAATTATGTGTTTATTGTGTGTTTTGTTTTAATTTATTACATGTTATGACTGCAAGGTAACAAATTTTGTTCAGACCGAAAGGTCTGAATGACAATAAAGGAATCTGAATCTGAATCTGAATCTGAATGATATCTCAAGAATCAGCAAAGCAGGTTAAAGTATAAAAGTAATATTAATTGCTTCCTACAGCAATGAATTGGTATCCTTTGCTTGCCTATTTTTGCTCTGATTCTGCAACAACAAACTGATTGCACATCTTTTTGTTTTTTACAAAACATTCAATTGCCTTCTGGCCCTAATGTTTTAGTTTTTATTTTAGAGATACTGCATGGATACAGGCCCGTCGGCCTACAGAGTCCATGCTGACTATCAATCTTTGCGATCCCACACACTAGGGGCAATTCAAAGAGGCCAATAAAGCTACAAACCTGCACGTCATTGGGAGATGGGAGGAAACTGAAGCACCTGGAGGAAGCCCACGTGGTCACAGGGAGTAAATACAAGGAACTGCAGATGCTGGTTATACCAAGGAAAGACACAAAATGCCAGAGTAACTCAGCAGATCATGCAGCATCCCAAGGGAACATGCATAGCTGATGTTTCGGGTTGGGACCTGAAGAAGGGTCCCGACCAGAAACGTCACTTATCCATATTTTCCAGGGATGTTGCCTGACCCACTGAGTTACCACAGCATTTTGTGTCTTTCCTTGGTCACAGGAGGAATATGCAAACTCCAGACAGACAGAATCCAAGGTCAGATCAAACCCAGGTCTTTTGCTCTAGAGCTGCTCCACCTGCTCACCAATGCCAATTGTGTTAGTTTTGGCTAGGAGACTGTGTGGCATGGTTAAATCATGCATTGTTGATGTTTGACCCAGTTCTTCATTTTGTGATCACCAGAAGGTATTCTCTTAAACCTGCAATCAAAATCTGTTTCTTTGAAAGAAGAGGTTGGTTGGAGCGAGAAAAGGAGATTGGGTGAGCAGAAATATCAGTAAATTTAGCAATTTTCTGGGATCTCTCAGCACTAAAGATGATTTCCAGTCTGTGCATTGTGGGATCTGCCGTTTGGACGAGCCAGAGTTTCTATTCTGTTGACATCTTCTATCACTAGAAGATATTTTGCCATGCAGCAAAAGTGCCTTCTGTTAGCTAAATCACTGCCAGCAATTGGAGAAAGGTCCACAGCCAACTGGCTTATTTGCATGTTATACAAAAGCAGGGGATTTGGGGATGAGGGTTGCAATGGAATAAATGTCTATTATATAGGATGGGGATGGAAAGAATCATGACATTCTGCCAAAAATGATCTTGTGGTAGCAATAAGATGTATTTTTTCAAGTGATTTGTAAGCATAATGCAATTCCAAAGAATAAGGAACCAGAGGCACACAGAAGCATATGACCATAGTTTCTTCATAGTGAAATAGTAGCAAGAAAGGCAATGAGAGGCCTCAGCCCGTGACTTGCTCATTATGCTCAACTATTTTGCTTGGTCTGGGATTATTATGAAGTTGAGTAGGCTTCAGCCAGGATTCACACCAGCCAGCAGGCAGGAAAGGAAATTCCCACTACAGTTCAAGCAAGACTGTTCACAGGAAATAAACGGTTTGGATAAGGTCTACAAATGAAGAGTTAAATAGTTAATAATTGGAGTAAAGGAGGAGGAGATCTCTCCTTGGCATTTATTTCTATAAGAAAATTTCTGGGGAATTAAAAAAAATCCTCAGAATTTGTGCATTATTGGCACAGCCCAAATTTATTCAGTCTTTCAATTAAACCAAGATCCCTCAAGGCTGGGGTTGAACATTGCTGACTCTTCCCACAAGTATGGGCCATCCTTTGTTGGTCAACCTTCATTTCCAGTTTTCCAAAATGCCCTGTGCTCTAAAAGAAACTTCAGCATAATAGTTGATTAAAATAAATCTGTTATGAATTACTTTAAATCATTGTGATTCAAGCCATGCAGAGTTCACAAGCACTTACAGCTCCAGTGAATTTCCTATTCTTTTAGGTAGGTTTAGGGGGCTTTCTCGGTAGAATTCAATAAAATATGTTTTTATTTTCACTGATTCATAGAAACCTTCACTGGGTAAAAATATATGTTATCCTTTTAGCTTTTTTGACCCCACCCAGCCCATTCCTTCCTCTGCTCCCATCTGGCAGAAGATACAGAAGCTTGAAAGCGCGCACCGCCAGCTTTTCCCCCTGTTATCAACATTATGAACAGTACTCCCATAAGCTGAGGTACTGACCAATTCATTTCCAACTCATTGTAGACATTGGAATTTGTCTATGGAACTGATGCACCACAACGCAGAGAACTACAGTTTATTCTGCACTCTGTATCTTTCCCTTCCTCTATCTATTGTACTTGAGTTTGACGATGATATGTATGCATAGTATATCTGATTTGTTAGGATAGCATGTAAAACAAAGCCAAACAAAACAAAATAAATTGGTAATTAAATAATAGTCTAAAGAAAAAAGCAAATGTTAAGACTCAAGGTTATTTTTCTACTATGTCCTGGATGAATGGTTAAGATTTGATTTGATTTGATGGATATTTCAATATATTAGATTCAATATCTTCTTCATTTCAAACTGAAATAAAATGTGCTCATTTTTATTGGAAAAATAGTTTTCCCTGTAGAAATAAACTATTTTTCTTATTATTTTGAACTGTTCTCCCAGGAATGACAAATAAATCTTTTGAGGGAAAAAAATATTTACTTTATTTAAAACTTCCTAACAGAAAGTATGTGTTTCAGACCAGGTGATGATGATTAGTAGATTAATTGAAGTCAGCAGGACATTTGAAGCTTGAAGTTTTACATACTCCCTACTAATGGGCAAACCATTCCTTAACCTCACCACCTCTTCCCAGTCCATTAAATTCAGAAAGAATCAGGTGACTAAACGCTTGTTTTTGTTTGTGCAATCATCTTTGAAGTAAATTTTCATATTCACTTTCCACATATTGTTAATTATTTTAATTTTTTTGTTTTAGAAAAACAGCCCTTCGGCCCACCGAGTCCGAGCCAACCAGAGATCCCCGCATATTAACACTATCCTAGACACTAGTGACAATTTAAACATACATCAAGGCAAATAACCTACAAACCTGTACGTCTTTGGAGTGTGAGGGAGAACGTACAAACTCAGAACAGACAGCACCGTAGTCTCTGGGCCTGCAAGTGCTGCAAAGCAGCAACTCTACTGAGTATTTGAATATAACTTGCATCTCTAATATTTGGGTTAAGTACCACGCACTCTTCCCTGCTAAGCCTCCAAAGCTGAAATCTCTCTCCTGTGTCTCAGAGGTCAGAGCACACGTGGTGTTTAAAGTGTGATTTGAACAAAGCACTCTACAGTAAGATCATAACTTCCTCTAACTTGTAAACTACTGTTTTGGCTAACCAAAGCAACGTGAGAATAACTCCTTCAGCGTGTCTCATCCTGTTTCTCTTTGGGATCAGAATTTACACTGCAATATTAATAAAGCAGAAAGCCATGCTTTCAAATTCAAATAAGTTAGCAAATAAAGAGACCAAAACTTCAACATCATACTAAGTAACAAACCATTCAACTCACACTATGAATTAACTAAAATCAAATGTCAGTGGGTTGTAACTAGGTTTTGATTTAATTTATACATTGTTCCTGGCCTGGATTCTATAACAATGTGAATTCCACCAGCCATATGTTGAGAAGTGATTTTCTCATTGACAATTTCCTTGAGTTCCTAGTTTATGTGTTTTTGATTTTTGTTCCGACTCCCAGAGCAGTAACTGAGCCAGTGCCCATTGCCATGTTTCTGTTAGGATATTGTTTAACTTAAACTTATTACACGCATGAACAAAAACCTCACTTGTTTTTGTTTCTCTTGCCAAGCTCAGAGTAATATAGCTACGCAAGATGAATATTGTTTATTAAGTTAAAGCATTTACTCTTCCCCCACTATATGTAAGTCTTTCAGGACACAATTATTATTTTGGCTGAATGTGATCATCACTAGAATTGTTGAATGCTAGAAAATATTAACCGAGACAGAGTGATATTCTGCACAAAGATCATTCATCTAAAATGTTTCTCATGCTAATCAATGCCATCAATTCTTTTTTTGTTGCCATATAGTCTTCTTCCTGCCATCGCACTACATTACATCATTGCCTATCTTCCATGCTTTTTAACTCTTTGGTAAGACTGCAAAATAACAAAACGTGATTTCTCAAAGTTTTTGTTTCCTCCTCTCGGCTCAAGTCTTTGACAATGTGACTGCATCACTGAACCATTACTTCTTTGCCTAATTTTTTCCTTCAAAATCGGCACAATGGCGTAGCTGGTAGAGTTGCTTCCTCAAAGCGCTGGAGACCCGAGTTCGATTCTGACCTCAGGTGCTATCTGTGTTGAATTTGCACGTTCTCTCTGTGACCATTTGCATTTCCTCCAGGTGCTCTGGTTTCCCCCTCACATCCAAAGACATGCGGGTTTGTAAGTTAATTGGCCTCTGTAAATTGCTCAAGTTGTGTAGGGAGTGGGTGTGAGAACAGTACAACATAGAACTAATGCGAACGGGTAATCAATGGCCAGTGTGGACTTGGTGGGCTGAAGGGCACATTTCCATGATGTATCTTTCAATCAAGCAATCAATCAAAATCTGCACAAAAACATTGAGTGACTTGCGGTACAGTTCTAAGAAGACTCATACATACTTTATTCAAATGGCTAATTTTCATGTGGAAGTCATATTGTCCCTGACTACACTGTCACTTGTCATAGAGAGGATCACAACCTCAACCATTATTAATAATATTATTAACCATTATTAAGCACTTTCCAACTCACGTTGCTGAATGCAAAACAACATTCTTCGCTGGACTATCCCCATGATGGCAGGCTTTCTGAACTTATTTTCAAACAAAAATCCCTTTTCTTTTTTTTCTAATATCTTCCAATATAGTTGCATATTGATAATATTATGAAGCTTGAAGCAACATCAAAACAACATTTCAAAGTGAGTGTTTAACGGACAATATAAGGTAACACGAGCAATTTCTGGGATGATTTAGCAATACTTTCATCATGAAGCTAAGAAGGTCATCTGATAACTAACTCATCTCAAATAAACAAAATGGTATTTCTGTCGCAATACACATTTTTCTCAGAACAATATTTCATGGGTTGATGGATTTTAGTGCACAACAATTTGAAAGAGCCTAACCATAATTGTTTATTGCAGTGTAGGACAGTTGTTGCAGGACAGTAACAGCTCACCCACACTGAACCACAGTTCGCTGCCAAAACGGTGGGCTGTGAACTAAACATATTGAAAAATAGCACTATGTAAATATGGTTGGTGGTTCTTGAAAATCCACATAGCTTATGTATTCTTCATCAACAGCAAGCCACGATGTTTAAATCACAACCTCTAATCTTAATCCCACTGCCTGCCCCGAGTCTGTACGGTCTTTTCTGTTATATTGCGTAAAGAGGATTCATTTCACACATTTACAAAATGACTCTATTTCTGATCACCTTCTCCTCATTTATTAGTTCCTCATGTATGAGTTTTGTGTCTAACTTCGGTGTAAAACAGCATCTGCAGTTCCTTCCTACACATTTCCTAAGCTTTTTAGTTTTCTTGTTATTTCTATACAGCAATCATCTTCTGGTTCCCTACTGCCCTTCACAGCTGGTGATCTGCTACTAGACCTAGCTCGGTGCCTGGACTTCCCAAGAACATGTCAATGACGTAATAATCATGAGAACATGCCTCAAAATAGTGTCAGACAAGGGGAAAACACTATAAGGTTAAAACTGAATGCACACATAATTCATAATAAAATAGTAAGATTAAACGAGAACTTACCAAGTTCGAAGCTTGATCTTTATTTTACGAGGAGTTACGGTGAGGGATTTCGTGAAGAACCCGCCAGCACGCATGCGCGACATCCTTCAAAGCAGCGGTGTGGAATCACAGAATGCACCATGACTGAAAATAGTAAGATAAAGAACGTAGAACTTCCGAGTTGACCTTTTGATAGAGGGTGGGAGCGGGGGGCACGAAATCCCTCACCGCAACTTCTCGAAAAATAAAGATCAACCTTCGAACTTGGTAAGTTCTCGTTTAATCTTACTATTTTACTTCGGAGTCACGTGAGTGACTTTGTGAAGATTTCAAAGCTCTGTGATTTCATGCCCTGGACAACGTCCATGCTATCATACAGCCGCAATTCTGATGGAGGAAGGCTGTTAATGCAGTTCAGTCGAAACTGGCTGAAAAATAATACAATTTATTAATCAAATAATAACAAACAAAAAACCCCTGATTTGGGGACAGACATTCACTGAGCGGCTCCCAGCACAGCTTCTGCGAATGTCGCGGGGGCGACCAGTGGCTTATTGTAGAACCTTTGGAAGGTTTCTTCACTGGCCCAGCCCGCGCTGGCAAGGATGTGGTCCATGGGCACCTCCATGGCCCTCGCCGCTGATGTGGATGCAGCCCTAGTGGAAATTTAAAAATTTTAGTAGCAACTCCTGCTGCATCCAACACCACCCTGAGCCACCTGGCGATAGTCTGTACAGTCACCCGGTGATGCGGAGGTTTGTGGCTGATCAGGAGCCCCTGCTCCTTCTTCCTGATGGTTCTTGTAATTCGGATATAGTGGTGGAGATGGGTGACTATGCAGAGGGTGGCATCTATAGGGTATGCCCGAAACTCCAACTGCAGCCCATGAGCCCCTGGCCTGTGCTGCTTCAATAAGTCCTGGACAAAGAAATTCATTTGATTAGGTGTGGAAACCATGCTATCCAGCCGCAGAATGATCCCTACATACCAGGTGAAGGTGTATCTGGGTCGTGGAGGGTTGGTGTTAAACACTCCCCACATGAGTTTAGACACCAGGTGGTTAGAGCCTATACCTATGTCCAGGTATGAGGATAGTGCACTCCTGGCGCTGTTGATGGCACTGTAGCTAAGGCCAGCATCGAAATGAAGGCCAGCTAGGAATTCCAGGACATCAGGGATAGTTGCCATGTTGGACGTCGTGTTGGTACGAGAGCAGAATGCCTCCCACTTCCTGATCTGCGTGAGGTACTGCCTCCGAGTTGATTCTCGGCATGATGCTGAGATGAGTTCCATGGCTCGTGGTGAGATGCCTGCCTTGATGAGTGGTCTTTTTAGAACCTGCAGGCCAACAAGTTTAGGTGACCATGGCATGGTGACTATCCCCCGTAATGGGGTGAGTAATCAATTTGGGGTGTTTTCCCAATTGAAACCCATGGTCGTTTCAAAATTTTAAGGACCATCGGGTACCATGGCTGTGTAGGCCAGTCGGGAATGATCAATATGCCAGTTGCAGAGTCCAGTTTAATTTTCTGCAATACCCGACTGATGAGGCAAAATGGGGGAAATGCGTAGCAAAACCATTTCCCCCAATGGATAGAAAACGCATCCATTGCTATTGCCCCAGGGTCTGGTTCCCAAGACACATACGTTGGTATCTGATGGTTCAACCTGGACGCAAAAAGGTCAATATCTCATGTCCCGTAGTGAGCTATAATGTCTCCAAAAATTTGGGGGTTCAACATCCACTCGATGTTGTCATTGAATACTCGTGACCTGGTGTCCGCCACTGTATTAAGCTTCCCAGGCAAATAGCTCGCTGTAATCCAAATATTCCTCTCGATGCACCAGTGCCAAATTGTGTTTGCCAATTCATCACAAGATAGCGACCTGATACCACCCATATGATTGATGTAAGCCACCACTGTTGTGTTATCTATTTGGAGGCGGACATGTAAGTCCCGTGAGTTAGTACAGTAAGCCCGCAGTCCATGAAACGCCCCTAACATTTCTATATAATTTATCCCGTGTGACTGAAGGAAGGTAGACTCCCGAGAGTCCCATCTGCCACCACAACTGGACATAGTGTCAGTTGCTCCCCAGCCTTGTGCGGTTGCGTCAGTTTGTAACACGACGGATGGGTTGCTTACTATGATGGGTCTGCGACACTCACTAATATTGTCAATCCACCATTGTAGCTCGGTTCTAGCCTTTGGTGGTAACCGGATTGGTCGATCAAAGTGCCCAGCATTTGCTTTTAATGCTGCGATCTCTGTTGTTTGTAAATTTTGGTAATGTAGCGGTCCGAATTGTGCAGCTGAGAATGTAGCTACCAATTTCCCTATTACTTTTGCCGTTTGCCGGATGGTCGGTACCCTGGCGCAAGCAAGACTGTGGCACTCTTCTTTTATTGCAGTAGCTTTATTGGTTGGGATGGTGATCATCATTAAGGTGGTGTCTAGGGTGAACCCCAAATAATCCATAACCCGTACCGGGTGCAATTTTGACTTGTCTGGATGGATTACAAATCTTAGCTTCTCGAATAAAGCCTTAGTTGCTGCCACTGCCCATGTAGCCAATTGGAGGGTTTGACCCACTATTAGGATATCATCTAAGTATGCCATGACTATGTAATTTTGTTGTCGGAGAAGAGCCAATATAGGTTTTACTAATTTTGTAAATAGTCTGGGGGCCATGGGGGCAATGCTTTGTATTCCCACAATTGTTCCTTCCAGACAAATTTCAGAAACTTTCTGTGAGATTCTGTGATGGGCACCGTATAGTATGCATCTTTTAAATCGATGCATGCCATAAAGTATCCCGGATAAAGCATCTGCTTGGCTGTTTCAAAGGTATCCATTTTGAAGTGGGTATATTGTACAAAGGTGTTCAGCTCAGTTAGGTCTATCATAATTCGACACCCCCCATCTTTTTTAATTCTGGTGAAAATGTTGGACACAAACTCAAGGGGTTCGTGCGTTGTTTTCCCAATCACCCCTTTTGCTGCTAGCCGTACAATTTCAGCATGTCCTGCTTCCACCTCTTTTTGGGATAGTGTAAATTTCCGTTGAGGCGAA
Organism: Okamejei kenojei; assembly: GCA_035221665.1. Classification (NCBI taxonomy): domain Eukaryota; kingdom Metazoa; phylum Chordata; class Chondrichthyes; order Rajiformes; family Rajidae; genus Okamejei; species Okamejei kenojei. The sequence continues at coordinate 17,572,556 of CM069140.1, read as the reverse complement.
TGCTGGGTAGGGTGATTTTTACCACCGATGAATTCTATGACATAACCTTGAACACTTTGTAAAATAAACTCGTCTGTGGTGATAATGTTCCATATTTCCAAAAAGGCCTGCAATCGCCCACCAATTTGTGCAGGAAGGGATGCTACGGTCTGAGAGGAACCAGGCCCCCTTACCTCCACAGTTAACCACGGTTCCTGGCGTATGTCGTTTTGGGTGGACGTTGTGGAGGTTGTCGGGATGGTGGCCGCATCTTCCATGCAGGCCGCTGTTGGCCTTGCCCTAAAAAAGGCCGCTGTGTTTGGGGAAGTGGAGGAGGATAGGCCCTTGGTGTCCTGTCCGGCTGCCGCGGTTTCCAGTTGGTGTGTGGTTGTTGCCGGTGGTATGGGTGAGGTCTAGTCGTAGGAGGTTTCATTAGGCCCGCTGTTTTGGCCTCCTCGTCTAGTTCCTTCACTTGTTTGGACAGATCTCCAAACAGTTGATGAGGCGGTGGAGTGGTTGATGGACGGCACAACCCCGCGAATTTGGGGTTGAGTGTGGGCTTAATGGAGCTCTTATGCAGGCAGTTGATCTCATACTGGGCGTTGCATAGGAGTGCCAGGGCATCTTGTTGTTCGCTGGACACATTATCCCCGTCAAGGGTCCTAGCAAACACCGTTATACCCGTGGAGAGGACCTTTAAGATACGCTGGAGGCGGACATCCTGCATCCTGGTGGCCATGCTCAAGTGTCCCCAGATTTGAGCATTAACCAGGGGAACACTGAGGTTGATGCAGTTCTCGGGTGGCTTTATTTTCTCCATTGTGTCATTGAGTACCTGACTCTGGAGTTGGTGAGTGGTCAGGTAATCAATGGTGCCGCCAGTTTGTGGTGCAGGGGTTCCCCCGTTTGTGTGGTCCGTGGCAAACTTGCCCACCACATCCAGCATATCCTCCTCGTGCTCTGGCTCAGCGGTCTCTGGCTGTCCCGGGTCGTCTTCAAATACAGCGGCTGGGCAACTGCTGGCACTTCTGGCTGGTGAAGACGAGATACTGAGAGGATGCCTGACGCGGCTTGTGGATGCCCGCGAGTCCCGTTCTTCCCGGTCCCTGTCCCGCTGGAGGAGTTGCTCCACTAAGAGCTCCAACCGCTCTATGCGACCGTCCCTGCTATGTGCAGCGGATAAGACGACTTCCCCAGGCCCTGCAACATCACTGGGGCTTCCACCATCGGACCACACCTCCATAAGGTGCTGTCTAGGGTCCAATGGCAGGTTGTCGTGACCTACCGCCCGAGTAGGCTCATACGACTCCCGCACGGACTCTCCGCTAGTCTGTTTTCTTGCAGACTGTGGCGGCCCACAGTCTGATACGAAGGCAGGTGAGTTGGATCGGCGCCGGCCCCCGGAACCTGGCTCCCCGGAGTCCGTGCAGGCTTACCTCCACTGTCGCCCAATATTCGGTGTGGAGGCGCATGGTCGGCCGCTCCCAGAGCTAAGCTGACCGACCGTCTACTGCTGCCACCACCGCCCTTGATCGCAGCCTGACGGGGTGTTTTGCCAGCAGTGCCTGCTCCTACAGGTCTGCTCGACGCAGCAGTAGATCTGCCAGACTGCTCTACGGCAGATCTCCCTGGCAGTTGTATGTGGTATGCAGCTGCAGGGCTCCCCTGCAGTGCACCTGTCCCCCGGCCCAGTCCCCGAGGGTCTGCTGGAACTCGGGGTGAGGTCGCTGGTGATGAGCGAGGCTCCTTCCCACGTACCTGTTTTCCCCCTCTTTTTCTGGGGGAAGGGGGCTCGAAGCCTGGATCAGCAGTCTCCAGCTCCGGTGCGGTGAACCATTCAGGTGATGAGTCGGGCGCTGGAGTAACGGGAGCGCCCGACTTCCGCATTCTTACCCCCACACGTCCCGAAGCTGCTGGTGGTGCTTGCAGCTCCGGTGACAAAGGCCGTTTGCTGGTCGATGCAGCACGGCTCCTGGAGAGCGTCGCCTTCCGTTTCCCTTTGTCCATCCTGTGGGAGTAAGGTAAGTACTTACCTGCCGGTCCTTATGAAGGAGCTGGTGGAGAGAGCGCACTCCCCCCCCCCCCCCCCAGGTTGTCGAGCAAATGCGCGCGACGATATGTCGCGCATGCGTGCTGGCGGGGTCTTCACGAAGCCACTCACGTGACTCCGAAGTAAAATAGACAAATTAATGGCTCAAATGGAAATAATGATCTCACAGTCTTTGGGGAAACATGGTTGCAAAGATAACAAGATTGCAAATTAAATATTTGAGAATACATTTAGATTAGATGAATCAAACAAGAGAGGTGACTCTGATAATAAAAAAATGAGATGAACATAGGAGAGAGGAAGGATTATAGATCAGAATGTCAATAAGTAACATCAGTTGGATTGAGCTCAGAAACAGGAAAATGTAGAAAACACTAGTGGGAATTGTACAAACCCATCCAACAGTGGGGTAATAAAGATAATAGGGACTGCAATCTACACATTGACTGGGCTAAGCAAAGGAGCAATAGTAGAATGGAAGACCAATTCATAGATTGTATGACAGATGAATTTGTAGATCAGCATATTGAGAAATCAGCAAAGGGAACAGGCTATTTTAGATTAAGTATTCAACAAGTATTCAGCAATTAAATGTAGTTAACGGTAATATTGTACTTTGGTGGGCTTTAGAGAAATGTGCTCATGATAAGATAGAATTTTATATAAGAATTGAAACGAAGGTTTTTGAATCCAAACAATGTAAACCATGAAGGATCAAAGCACATTTGACTTTTAGTAAATTGGGAAATCGGGTCGAGACCCTTCTTCAGACTGGTTACGGATAAGGGAAACGAGAGATATAGACGGTGATAGACGGAGAGATAAAGAACAATGAATAAAAGACATGCAAAAAAAGTAACGATGCTAAAGGAAACAGGCCACTCCAGCTTTTTGTGTCTATCTTCAGTTTAACCAGCATCTGCAGTTCCTTCCTACACACTATCCATGTACCTGTCTAAATGTTTCTTAAAGCATGATATTACCTGCCTCACCAACCTCCTCCGGCAGCAAATTCCATACATCTACTACACTTTGCTTGAAAATGTTACCCCTCAGATTCTTATTAAATCTTTCTCCCCTCATCTAAAACCTATGTTCTCCGGTTCTCGATTCGCCTACATTGGGCAAAAGACTGTGCGTCTACCCTACTTATTCCTCTCATGATTTTACACGTCTCTGTAAGATCACCCCTCATCTTCCTGCTCTCCAAGGAATAGAGCCCTAGCCTGCTCTTTCCTCATCTTTCCTCTAACATGCTGACCAAAACTGAACACAATACTCTAAATGCAGCCTCATCAATGTCTTCAACAGCGGTAATATGTCCTCCCGACTTCTATACTCAATGCTCTGAACGATGAAAGCCAATGTGCCAAAAGCCTTTTTGACCACCCTATCTACCTGTGATGCCACTTTCACCAAACTATGTAGCTGTATTCCTAGATCTCTCAGCTCTACAACACTCCCCAGAGCCCTACACTGTATAGGTTCTGCACATATTAGTGCTCCCAAAGTGCAACACCTCACATTTCTCTATAATATGTTAACTGTTATTGCAAAAGCATTTTAACTGTATAGTTCCTTGTTGAGAGTGTACCTGGAATATTGTGAAGAAGTCTGGTCTCCCTCCCTAAGAAATAACATAACTGAGATGGGGAAGCGCAGCAAAGATTCATTTTGATTCATTCCTGGCACAGAAGGTGTGTTATGGTGATTGTCTTATGATTAAATAGGCTAAGCCTATCTTTCCTTTGGTTTAGATAAATAAAAGATGATCTCAATGAAAGGTACAAAATTCTCGTTGGATTAAAAAATAAATTGTATTTCACCTGGCCAGTTTCTTTAGAACCAAGAGTTGGATTCTCAACATAAGAAATTGGGCAATAAGAATCTGTAGTGAATCTTTGGAATATTTTATCCAAGTGGGTTCTGGGTAATCAATTGTTGAATATATTTAAAATACCAATCAATAGATTTTGAATTATGAAGGGGATCAAAAATTATAGGATCAGTGCAGGAAAGTGGCTTCAGGTAAAAGATCAGCAATGATATTATATAACAGCAAGCATAGAGGTTTAAGTGTGTTATATCTCCCAGTAGCCAGGTAGGATGTGTAATGGGAGCCCACATCTGAGGTTAATCCCACTGTATCCAATATGACCACCTCCCTGATGTATTGGGAAAAAGTTGTCTATAATGGAAATTTGAAAAGTGGGACAAGATATGAATGTGTGGGTTTTAGATTGGTGTTTATGTAAACTGGAATTTAGATGCTAATTGTGAGAGGAGACGAGTAGGTAAGCGGCAATGAGATCCAAGTAGTGTTAAAATATATCAGTCATTCTGCAGGTGAGAGGTGGAACTAACAAATTAAATCTCAGTCTGAGCCAGACAGAGCTTTCACAATGTTGAAAATCAGGTTGTAGAGGTTTCGAACAGGCACAAAGTTGGGGCAGCAACAATCGGATGATTCTGAGAGGAAATGCGAATGGGGAATTGGCGAAGAAAACTGATGGATTCATGGAGATCTGAGAATAAATTATTACACAATTTTACAAGGAAAATAAACAAATAACAACCAAGAAAATTAAGAAATGTTTCTTGGCATACAGTATGCAGCCTTTGGAATCTTGTGTTGTTTGTATACTTGATGAGTCTTTGATACTGTGATAAATAACACTTACTGCCATCATTTCATAACATGATTATGTTACATTATCAATTAATGTTTAATAATATAATTTCTGAGAAAATTGTGTTTTAACCGCTTAGGAATTTATGTCATAATCAGCCATGAAATATCACTGAAGGAACTCCCTGGCTGACTGCTATACTAAAGCTATTAGAATAATAGTAAGTTTTAAATATTGAGCAAGAATAAAGAAGGAAATCTATTCCGAGAGTCAAAGGATGTAGATGAGGTACTGAACAGGCACTTTGAATCTGTATTCACCAAGGAGAAGGATTTGGAGGTTAGTGAGCAATACTAATAGATTCAAGGCAAATTGAGATCAAGGAGGAGGTGGTGTTGGGTCTCTTGAAAAACATTAAGGTGGATAAATCCCAGGGCCTGATGAGATCTACCCAAAGTTATTGAGATATTGCAGGGGCCTTGATGAAGATCGTTGTATCCTCTCAAGCCACAGGGGAGAGGCTGGAGAACTGGAGAGCAGCCAATGTTGTTCCTTCAGTTAAGAAGAGAAATAGAGATAATCCAAGAATTTACAGGCTGGTGAGCAAGCTCATATATTTAAGATTGACACAAAGTGTTGGAGTAACTCAGTGCTTCAGACACATCTTTGGAGAAAAAGGATAGGTGACGGTTTTCGGTCTGTAAAGTCTGAAGAAGGATCTCAACCCATCCTTTTTCTCCAGGAATGCTGCCTGGACCGCTGAGTTACTCCAGCACTTTGTGTCTATCTTTGGTATAAACCAGCATCAGCAGTTCTTTGTTTCTACACTAAGCTCATATGTTTTATTGTTTTAATCTTTTTATTGCTTTCAAGTATTTTTAGTAAGAATATTCCATCCTGAACCAAGAGCATGATAAGAGATCAACCATTTGCAAGGTTTTACTAAGGGGGTTATCAGTGTAGTAACACTTGACATGATATAAGAGCAATATAATATGATTGGACACTGTTTCTACATGTAGTGGACTTGCGAAAAAAAAAATTCTGTTTTTTCCTTTCACCTGGAATATCCAAACATGTTTATTAATTTGTGTCCAACAAATTAAACAGGTACTGTGTCCAACAATAAAACAGGTACTGGCAGATATTGGGAAAACGTGAGGCCACTATATGGGGAAACAAGTCAAGATTAGAATATGTGGAAACAGATGTGGCTTTTTTCCAATGCCTTCTTCTTTAGAACATTGAGCAATCCAAGTGTTCTGCCAGGACAAAACAATTATATTTTTTTAAAGTAGAATGAGCTCTAAACCCAATAGATGCATACGCTGTATGTAGTGCAAGAGATTCTGGAGTACATTACAACCTGCAGCCATCAGGCGTCAGCGGCCCACTATATAATGAATCAAAAGTAATGATCTGGACCCTGATCAGTCAGTCACATGAAATTCCTTCAATTATTTTTTAAGTAGGAAAAATGGGAAAGACTGGACAAGCTGCTGTTCTTCTCTTTAGAAAAAAGAAAATTGAAAGTTCCACAGTTAGTACTTAGCTATCTTACAATTCCAATCAATGGGGTTCATTCCTGATCTGCAGAGTTTTTTCTCCTGTGCTCCGGTTTCCTCCTACATTACTAAAACATATAGTGTGGGAGGTTAATTTGACTGTGAAGGGCCTGCCTCACTTATGCGATTTTTTTCGGCAACTTGCCGCCACCCGTCATAATCGCAGCAGGTCGCCGAAAAGTTTCAAACTGTTGAAAATCCATCGGCGTCCAGAAAAAGGTACGACTCTTTGGGCAGCTGCTCACGACCATACAGGTGTCACATGTCGCAGGGCAAGTCGCTGAAATAAGGACAGGCCCTTAAATAGCTTCTCTTGTGTGTGAGTGGTACTTCCGCCACTGGAAGTATAGGATTTTGGTGTGTGTGTATTATCATCATTCCTTACAATTCTATGTAAGACAGTGATCGCAACTTCTACTGAAGTGTGGGTGGCCGTTGGCTCGCTAGAAGCTCATCCGCCCTTTGACAGGTCTTGTTTATGGTCCAGATGGGGGTCCACAGCCCCTTCCTCACCTGGCAAACCAGACGGTTTAGTCGCGGACTATCCAACCATGGAGCAGGTAGCAGAGGATTACATGGTACCCATGGCGGTCGTGCTCATGGTACTGGTATAATAAAGACAAGGGTAACTCAGGCAACGTATTTACACACTTATTCACTGATAAAATATAACATGATTTCCCTTCATGGAACAAAGAAAGAATGATCATTATAAAATATAAAAATCTATACCCTCCTTTTCAATAATAAACCATCTGCCAACAGTTGTAGCGATCTGTGAGAAAGCCAAATGTTGGAAGGGTCTTTTGGCTGAAAGGTCCTTTCTGATTGTTGCATTATGTTCTTGTGTCGCTAAATGATCATGATTCTGGATCCAAATCCAGAATTGGTTAGCTGGAAAATCTGCACAATGCTGAAAGGAATTTTTTTTTTTTCCACTTTAAAACCAACAACTGTTTTCCAGTTAACTGAATGCTTGTTCTGTTTCAGAAACAGTTCCAAAGTTTCAAGATCTGGAAACAAATGTTCTATCCCAGTTGACACAAAGCGCTTGACGTGCGGAGACATTTCAGGAACATTACAGCTCTTTAACTTTTTTTATTTTGTTGAACCAAAGCAGCATTAAGGAATTAATGAATTCAGGCATGTAATACAAATCATGTTTTTAATTCCCTTGTGAAGTGAAACTGGCAAAATGAATCATTAATCTGAAAATTAATACTATTACTTTAGTTTAGAGGTACAGAATGGAAAGAGGCCCTTCGGCCCACCAAGTCCACGCCGACAATCGATCACCCGTTCACACCAGTTCTATGTGGTCTCTCTTTCTCATCCACTCCCTACATACTTGGGGTAATTTACAGAAGCCAATTGACCTACAAACCCACACGTTTTTGGCATGAGGTGAGAAACCGGAGCACCCATAGAAAACCCACATGGGGAGAATGTACAAACTCCACACAGCCACCACATATATCAGGATCAAACCTGGGCCTCTGGCACTGTGAGGCAGCTGCTGATCCACTCTGCTGCCCCACTATTAATCTGCTGCTTAATGCTGCAGAAAATAAGAAATATTTATTTAGGAACTGAAATACTTCAGTGACTTTCATTGATAAAAAATGTGCACTGATTAGTGCGGAAACGGGCACATGTTCTGAAATATCCTACTCTAACATTTGTTCTGTCCAGCCAGCTGCTGATCAGCAGGGCAGTATGCAGCACTATTTGTACAGACATTTAGTGTACATATCAGAGGGACGGGTGAACAGAAAAATTCAAAAGTCACTATTTCTCATCTAGTCTTGCTTTAAAATTTGGACTGAGGGCAGGAATAGGATGCAACTGCATCCTTTCTGGAACCAAGGGATCTAGACTATTGAGGCATCAGCTTTACTCAATGTCATTGCAGCTAGACCTCAGCATAAGCCAATTTCTTCAGAGAACAAGTACAGAGACAAACTTGCGGGGGGAATATAAAGTAACTGCTTAATATTTTGTTTCTAGAAGAGTGCAAGACACTGGAAAGAGCAAGATGTCCACAATGCAATAATATGATTTGTGCTCAAGTATATGAACCCTCCACCCAGAACTTCTCCAGTCAAACTAATGGGCTTCACAAATAAACAATGAACAAACAGGCAAATGACTAATAGCTTTGAGTTTGGTACACATTAGGAGTTTGGTACATATTAGGACTAGGCCCATTTGATATATGATTTGTCAAATTCATTGAACAAAATCCTAGATTATTAGTAACATTTGCCAAACCTTTTATAAATTGATACAAACCATTTTTTTCCTTATTGTTCTGTTAAAATTAGTTTATCTCCATGACAGCAAATACCATAACATTTCAAAGTATATAGCTTCAAGATCATAGAATAAAATACCATTAATATATGCAATAAAATAGAAAGTACTGAAAATATTAAATGATTAAAGTATTACTGGCATTTCTTGTTTGATTTCAGATTTCCACCTTCTGCAGTGTTTTGTTTTAAGTTTAAAATCTGAATATCCATCAAATGTAGTATGATTGCATGATGGAATATTGTCATTGAGTCATACAGCATTGAAACAGGTCATTCAGCACACCTTGTCTACATTGAGTAGTGGATACCCATTCATATTAATTCCATCTTCCAGTATGTGGCCTGTAGCTTTCTATGCCGAGGTGATTTAACTACCTGTCTCCACATTTCCTAAATACTGTAACCAACTCTGCTTCCACCATTCACTTTACCATCCACTGCCATCATCTTATGCACCTACATCCATAGAATATGGAGCACAGCTACAATATTCCTTCATTTATGCAGAGCATTTTTATATACTTTGTATACAACACTGTTTAATTTTTAATGGTTTAATTAACCATGGTATGGTTTGGCTCAGCCACCAAGCACGACACCTGGAGGTTGCAGCGAATCATCCGATCAGCAGAGAAGGTTATTGGCTGCAACCTTCCCTCCATTGATGAACTGTACACTGCAAGGGCCAGGAAGCGAGCGGACAAGATCATCTCTGACCCCTCTCACTCTGGCCACAAACTCTTTGAATCACCTCGCTCTGGAAAGCGACTCCGAACTGTCAAAGCTGCCACAGCCAGACATAAAAACAGTTTTTATCCAACAGCCAAAAATCTACAGCCTTCCTTTGATCTGGTATTTTGTTGGTTCACATGCGTGATCAATTATGTTTTATCATTAATGTTTTATTATTATTAATGTTTAGTGTTTTCTGAGTCATTCGTAACTGTCACTGTCATGTTGTTACTTGTGGGCAGAGCACCAAGGCAAATTCCTTGTATGTGAATACTTGGCCAATAATTTACATACATTCCTGCCTAATTTGCATACAAAATTGTTAACATACACCGTACATTTATGTATCCAGAACAAATCCTTATTGCATATTGGATTCTCTGATTTGCGTACAGTAGCCATTTGCATAAGACTGCCTAGGTTTTACCTGTTCAGTCACTGTTTTCTCAATCTCAGACACTACCCTATACAAAATATATTTTAATTTTGTATATGATTTTGTATGTGATCCTTTCACTTATGTTACAAACCTGTCTTATAGTTGGTAATACAAATAGATTTTGTACAACATGCCTAATAGGAATCACACTTACAGAAACTCTTTGGGAAGGTTAAATATTCAAGATCTACATCAATGAACAAAAGACAAAATAAAATTATTACAAAAGAATTTAACCAGTGATAATAGATGTTTTACAGTAGAAAAAAAACAACAATGGAAAATTGGCCATTGGAGAAAAAAAATACAAGAGACTGCTTGGCTTTTTTAGAACAATTTCTGCTATAATTCCTAATCCTTTCTTTTTCTCCACTGAAAAGCACACTCTCAATCCCAGATCACCTAGAAATTATGACAATTCATTCAAACAAATGTTACGTTATTGCATCAGGATATTCAGTACTTTCCACTTCACTTCAATTTTCACTCTCTGATCCAAACTAGGCCTTTAGATTTTTCCTTTTTGAATCGAGATTTATATGCAGCTCGTAAAATACCATTGATGACTGCAACAGTTTCAATTTGTTGTGTTTGCCAAAGATAGCATTCCTAGGATAATTTGCAGTGCCAATCATCTACAGGTTCCCTAAGCACCTCAATGTTGGCAAAACAGTGAGATTCACTGCTGTGAGATTCACACAGTGAGAGCTGAGCACTCAAGCCTTGTCTCAGAAGCACGGATGCAACATCAGAAAAAAATTACCAAACTTCTGCATCTACAAACTTTATGAAAGGTTTAGCGGCCCACTTTCTGCTGTGGGTTCTCAGTACTCAGTAATAAAGTTCTAACCAGTAATACAGAGAGCTGCCACCTATAACGTTTTTGTGATTAACACAATACTCAGCTGTCTTATGCATCATTGGTCTTGGGGGCAGGGGGGCCTGTTTAAAGGGGAATGCCAAAACATTTAAAGCTATGCATGCAATTAATGCTAGGCAGCCGCATACACAAGCCTGCATTATTTATGTTTTTATAAAACCTTTGAATGATCTTTATTGATTTGTTGTCTTTGCCCAGAGTCAATTGGAGGTGTCTGGCTGGTGAAATGAAAGTCAGACACTCAATGTAGAGTAAATGATGGGCAATTAATAGAGTGAAACAGCTAATGTGTGATCACTGTCAAAATAGATTTTGCATTATTGGGCATGAATGAGATTTGACATGAATGTGTCTAGAAGACAGATTAACTGAAGAAGACTTGTATTGAATGTTCGGCACAATACAGTATGCCACGATTTATTTTCGATCAACCTACAGATTTATTGCAAGTCCATGCTTACCCCTCACACTCCAGCTTCTCAATGCTCTGTAATTGGTTAATAAAAACTATTCAAACTGTCAATTAGTTGGATCATCCGGGGGTCGGCCCACTGTTCAGACACACTGTCCAGATACTGCATCCCCAGTTACTTTCTCCAGATGCCATGTCATGGATAAGCAGACCCTCTGCACTCTATCAGCACCCAATGAGGAAGAGTGGATTCCACACTGTGAGTAAGCCTAAATCCTCACCTCCAAAATGTTCTGCCAACTTCCCACAATTCGTTATTTCTCAAAGGCTATAAAAGCCTATTTACCAGTTTGTTTTTTTTTAATGGTTTTGATATGGATATTTAAAAACTATTAAAACTGACTGAAATGACGTACAAAATAGGGCACTTAAAAACTACAAAAAAATTAAAACACATTAAAGAACCAAACAATTTAAAATATTGTTGAAGCAAAGTAGTTAAAGCAAGTCTGAAGAAAGGTCTCGACCGGAAACGTCACCCATTCCTTCTCTCCAGAGATGCTGCCTGTCCTGCTGAGTTACTCCAGCATTTTGTGTCTACCTTCGATTTAAATCAGCACCTGCAGTTCTTTCCTACTCAAAGCATTTAGTAAGTAGGTAAAGCATTTATTCATGTCACCTTTCCCACAGGGTCACAGATGGTCCAATTCCAATCTACTCTTATGTAAAGTTGAGGGTCAGTGGATTGCATTGGCACCCCTCTAAGAAGTTGGCATTGGGCCTTCAAGGAGTGTCAAACTCGTGTGCTTTCTTGCACATGCATAGAAATCCAAGACTTCCAGCGGTAGACAGCACTGAAACTCCATTTGAAACGGCTTTGCCATCATTAAACAAGATGAAATTCAGTTTCATTATCAACTTTGATGCTGACCAAGTAGTTTGGCAGCACGATAATGGTTGAGCATTGGTTTTATTTTAGTGATAAAACTTGCAATGATGAATGAGCAGGGATTATATTTGGATATCAGGTCATCGTGTTTAATGCTGCCAACAATTTTTCAATTTTGGGGAAAAAGCAGAAGGTTCGAGCATAATCAGGGTATGCGCCAGGAATATTGAAAAATAATAATTTATGACATTTCCATGTCAAAACTTCCTGTCAAACTTGCTGCGATAGAGACCACCGCATCGATTCCTTCTACCTTAGAAATTCCAGCTATCTTTTCCAAAACAATCTTGCAAATGAACCCAACTCAAAAAGTGTAATTGAAGTTGAGTAAAAGTCAGATTGAATGCTGTTTCTACCATTTGCACTCCTTTCACATTGCTTTTCTTTCAATGGCAGATAGATTTGTGCATCCACCCAAGCCAGCATACCAATGCTCAGGCTAACATTTCCACGGGCGGCATTCCTGAAAATGCATATAGTCCCTCTGGTCTTCCTTGACTGAGATAAGTGGTCTTTTAGTTTGCAATCCCAGCTTGACGGTCAACGTAAAGAACTCTAGGATGCAGAACACTAGTGTTTTGTTCAACTGGAACCCAGCCTTAAATTGAATAAACCAGCACAATTGAGAAAATAGAAAACATCCTTTTGGGTATTTATGACTTGGTGTCACACCACATATATTTAAGGCCCGTTAACAGTAGTGATGTTACTAAGCTAGGGACAAGAAATCTGTCATTTTAGCCAGATTTGGCCTACGTGTGACTCCAGACCCACAACAATTCTGTTGGTCTGTGAAGCCACACAGTTCGAAAGCAATTAAAGATGTAAAATAAGAGCTGGCCTTAGTAGCAATGTCCACATCCCATAATGTCTTTACAGTTATTATTTGCAAATGAGCTGTTAGCATTCCCTTCACCAGTAAGTTCAAAGCTGGTAAGAATTAGGCACTTACATTGTGACAGAGACATAAATACAACCAGATACCAGAAAGAGGAAAGATAGAAAGAGAGAACAGAAAGGGGCAAGCAGAAGAAGGGGCAATGGTTGTGAAAAGGGAGTGGAAAGAGAGAAAGAGAGAAAGAGAGTGAGGCAGATATACATATTGAGCAGAAAATGATCAAGGCAAAGACAAATGCAGAATGTACTGAGATAAAGAGCGGAATAAAACAGATTGAAAAAAAAAACAAAAAGCAAACTGAGAGAAACAGATGTAGAAAATCAAAAGAAACTATATACAACCAAGTATTGTTTTAGGATTACCAGATCATAACTGTTGACAGCGGACATTTTGTGATCTGAATTGAACATGGTTTAGTAAAATAAACCATGTTCAATTCAGATCACAAAAAGTCCATTGGCAATAGTTACGAACAGGTAATTTTAAAAAAATGGCTAACATCAAATATCTTTGGTATAAACCAGCATCTGCAGTTCCTTCCCACTCATAAAATATCCAAGTTGCCTTGGCAGCTTGTGCTGAATTCCCAGCAACATCCACCTCTCATCAACCCCACCAGCAACTTTACAGTGATAGTTTAACTGGAATCTCTAAACTAAAAACAAAAACGCAATTGAAAAGATTTGGAAACAATTGGATCATCTCCAGTAATTGTTACCTACCCAAATTAATTATTTTGGTTTTCAGAAGACAACACTCTGATTTTGAAACAACTCAGCCAGACATCTTGAGGATTGTGGATAGGTGGATTGGTGATTGGAGGGAGGGAGAGAGAAATGCAGATTAGTGTTGGATGGGAGAAACGTGTGAACGTATGTAGATTTACATCATCTTATTGGATCAAGAAGCATCTATACAGTATTTTCCTTCAGTGATATAAAATAGAGTCCACTCCTTGGCAGATTCCAATATGCAAGTTGCCAGCATAAGCATGAAATATTACTGTTCAATTTGGGACATTTTACTGGTATCCTTCTCGAAACTGCAGGTCGAATTTATCTCCTAGTGGTTCATTTACCATAAATCCTCTCAAAGTGTTTCCTCCTCTTCTTCCAAGTTCAACCAGAATAAAATAAATCCATAGGACTTTGGTCCAATTTTCTTCCTCTTTTACACACCCTAACCATTTCATGAAGTGGTACAGGATCCACATACAGTATGTCACACAGTTAAAATACCATGGCATGGAATTTGCATTAACATATTTAATGGTGTTAAAACAGGGATGTGGATCACTCTAGGGTACACAAAAGGCTGGAGAAACTCAGCGGGTGCAGCAGCATCTAAGGAGCGAAGGAGATAGGCGACGTTTCGGATCGAGACCCTTCTTCAGTGGATCACTCTAATCTAGTTTGTAAAAATCCTGCAGACATTATAATTTTCAGCTGAGAGTTTCACAGAACAGTACTGTTAGGTTTATGTGTGCATCTCTGCACTGTATCGATTTTTATGCCCATCTGAGTACTTTCTGTTAAAAAGCAGTTCTTTCATCTCTAAAAATACAGCAAAGTAGCTGTGTCTTTGGTAGCCAGATCTCAAAGGAAATACCATTAAGCAAGTATACTATTCCAAATATTGAGAATTGTTGCCAATTAATGAATGGATGCAGAAATGTTGGAGACTTTCACACACAGGTCACGGGAGAACGTACAAAGCCGTACAAACAGCACCTATAGTCAGGATCGAAAGCAGGTCTCTGGCCCTGTCAGGCAGCAAATCTACAGCTACGCCTCCCTTCCGTTCTGTTTCACATTTTATTGTCCACTGTTTCACACAGAGGTGGTACACGTTGTTACGCAGGACTTACATAGTAATTGGTAGAGCCCAATGGAGTGTTGCAGAACAGAGAGATCTGGGATTGCAGGTGCATGGATCCCCGAAAATGTGCAGTCAGGTGGACAGTGAACTGAAAAATGCCTTTGGCACACTTTGCCTACATTGGGAAGGATATTGAGTACAAAGGTTGGGACATTATGATGCAACTGTACAAGTCTTTGATGAGATCACACTTGGAGGACTGTATACAGTTCTGGTCGCCAGATATAGGAAGGATGTTATCAAGTGTGTAGGAAAGAGCTGCAGATGCTGGTTTAAATCGAAGTGTAGACACAAAATGCTGGAGTAACTCAGCGGGACAGGCAGCATCTCTGGAGAGAAGGAATGGGTGACGTTTCGGGTCGAGACCCTCTTCAGACTGATGTCAGTGGAGTCGAGTTGCTCCAAGTTGGCAAGTTGGAAAAGGTGGTCTTGTGGCTTGAGTTATAGGGAGAGGTTGGATCGGCTGTGACTTATTTGTTTGGTACATAAGAGGTTGAAGATGGTCTTATTGGGGTTTACAAGATCATGGAGGGTAAGTATAATGTAAACACTCAATGCCTTTTCCCCAGGGTGGAGGAGTCTAAAAGTAGTGTGCCCAGGCTTACATTGAGGGGGGAGATATTTAACAAGGACCTTAGGGGCAACTTTTTCATTCAGAGGGTTGTGCGTATCTGGAATGAGCTGCCTGAGGAAGCTATTGATGCTGACACAATTACATCTTTTAAAATACATTAGGACAGATATATGGGTAGGAACAGTTTAGAGGGCTAGGGAGCAAATACAGGCAAAAGAGACCAGCCCAATAAGCCAACTTGGCTGGCATGGACTGGTTGGGCCAAAGGGCCTGTTTCTGTGCCGTATAGCTCTATTGGGGCAATGACTCTAAGATTCTATCAGTCAATTAGAAATCAATTGATTGGTCTCTAATGTGAAATTAGTAGATAAATAGATTTAATATTAGTGCACTCTGTTTCTTCTACAATATAGCACATTTGCCACATGCATTTCTGAGCTGGTAATGCCCCCAAGACCTACTGTAGCACTTGAACAGAATCTAAAATACAGAGGAGTGCTGCCTGCAGCATTGCAGCTACCATCTTTCAGACGAGACATTAAAACGGGGTACCATCTCACCTCTCAGGTGCTCTTTACATGTTTCTACCACACCTTCCAAACAGTAAGAAAGTTTTGGAAGTATCCTGCCAAACATTGCAAATGATTATGCAACTCACTGTGGTTTGCAGGAACTTGCCCTGTGCAAATTAACTGCTTGGTGGACCTACATTATTACGTGACTTTAGCTCAATAGTAATTTATTGCTCTAAAATAGCTTGCCATTTCCTGAAATTCATTCCTAATTCATGTCTTTGCATGTTTTTCTTTATTCAAGTCAAAAAATGTCAGCAATGTTGTGACATCATAACTATGCCCTGACATTTAATTGAAGTAATTCACTCCCTATGATGGGATAATAGGACAATGCAAAATAGCTGCTTTTCCACAGACTTAGTGAGACTCTGAAATCTAATTAATCTATTTAAACTCGTTATTCAAGAATTGGAGGGAATATACCTTGAAGGTGGGTGCAATTTTACAGATGCAAATGAAGAATCGGTTCTGCAGGTTTACCGGAGATTGCTTAAGCTTAATTACAAACCCTTTCTGCCTCCGCCTGTTGTTTAGCAATGCCCCAGATAACTTATATAAGTAACAACCTTTGAGAATAATTGTCACAGTTATCCTTATGTTTGCTGTAAAATCGAGGATTTGGTACAGTTCCTCTCCATGCGTAGATAATTAGATTCTCAGAAAATGTCTCAGCAGGTAAATATAAAGGGACAAGAGTCACAGGTCCAATTGTTAGTCTAGTTGATCGCAAATAAGCTTATCTCGACCAAGGCAATTTAGAGTCATTATTACCAGACTGGGCTGGTCTCTGAGCAAGGAAGGTTCTCATTAATGATAATATCCAGTATTTTTTAGTGGAAAGTATTATACTGTGGTCAATGTTTGAAAGGAGTCCCAAGTTAAAGTACATTGCTTGCCGACGTTGGCAGCCTCACATGCATTTAAGGAGTGGACATTTTGGCAAGGTAGCAGGAGCCGACAAGGTCTGCAGAACAGTATCCTAGCAACTGGACTAATGCCTTGAGGAGAGGGAAATAACGAGGGAAATTAGAATTGCAAAGTGCATGATATAATACAGTGAACAGATCCACCATAATGACTGTGTTTGTTACCTGTTCAATGTAACTTGAATATTAATGTCTGAATATTAGCCTGGAATCCAAACTATTTGCTCACAGGTGACTTACAAGATATTGAAGTTAAAAATTCCAATGTGCCTTTAGAAACATATTTAATCCCTTTATTATTCACTCTGTAACTATTTCCAAAAAAACGAATCGAGAGTTCAAATAGAATTTTCTCATCAAAACAGCTGCTTGACATTTAGCCAGCATCTGATATTGGGAACAGGCTCATGGCCAAAGGAACAATCGGCTCCTTAGAAACTATTAGTTTCTTTATGGATTATCTTTTTCTCCGCTTCTGAAAACAGCAAAGTAAGAAATTAGGTTGATTTTCAGTCAGACAACATTAAACTTGCTGCTTCTAATTGGCTCGAGGCACTGAAAATGTTTGAAAGGAAACCACATAATTTATCCTATTTCATGTAATATCCTGTCATGTTTTATAGTTAACCCGAATGTTATTGTAATTTTATTTAATTCTTGTTTCATGTACAATATCATTAAATCAAACTTCCAAAACAAACATTGATTTAAGCTAACTCTGACTTGAAAACCTTTGAGGTAATTATTGTGGAGTTGGATTTTTTTTATCAACGAATTAAAGGGATGGAATTTCATCAGTGAACTAATCATTCCCTTTGTTTTGATAGTGACTACTCCTTGTGGTAAAGAGGCAATATATTTCATAATTCTCCTAAAGGCTCTTAAATCTTTATTAAATTTATCTAGGAAGACGTCTACCCGACACAGCTATTACACAGCCAGACTATAAATTCTTGCAAACAGAAGACATGACGTTGCTTTATAAATCATTATAATGTTATTTCCCTGAATTTTTACATTCTCCTACTAAAGCTACTCCTACTATTTAGACTGAGTTGGAGTCGTGACTCCCTGTAGACTGTAATGACAGGACATCAGAGACCAGCTGCATTTTACCTTTATGACATGCACATATACATATGCATACACATGCATGTCCCACAGATGCCAGCAAGCAGCACTGAATCGAAAACAAAAGCAGGAAAACTGTAACCCTGCCTAGCTTTACCACCCATTTCAAGATACCCCATCTGAGATCCACTTACATATTACATCTGAGAATCTTCAGGTGTGTTATCATACTCAACCTGAAAATAGTCACAAAAAGTTGGAGTAACTCAGTGGGACAGGCAGCATCTCTGGAGAGAAGGAATGGGTGATCAGTCTGAAGAAGGATCTCGACCCGAAATGTCGCCCATTCCTTCTCTCCAGAGACGCTGTCTGTTCCGCTGAGTTACTCCAGCTTTTTGTGTCTATCTTCGGTTTAAGCCAGCATCTGCAGTTCCTTCCTACACATTTCCTACTCAACCTATCAACTTACTTGGTAGGTAGTTATGGAACCAGCCTAGTGGTGGAAGACTGGGTCAACCTATAACAAGTACGATCAAACATATCACAACATATCAAATGGAACTCATTAAAAAGAGTAACAAGGAACTGATCAGACCTTTGACCAATATACTAATAACAACCAAATCTGAATTATCTGGAACCAATACATTCACTTTGTCCAGCATCTGAAAAGTAATTGCAATAATAAGGATATGAAATATTGATCCATGAAGCAGCATTGTATTAATCCAAAGTCATTCAGCGCAGAAATAACAGCAGCATATGGTCACACTTTGTGTTTCAAAGACAAGAACTTACTGAAAATAAAATTAATATTTGAAACACCACCAAAGAAACACACAAAAACAACAATGTTACCATGAGGTTTGCCAATGTTGAATATGCCATTCAAATCAATAAACATTTTTACACAGTCACTCGTGCCTCTCTCGTGGGCTTTCTCAAAAATGCAACAATATCTCTGGGCTTTATGATATTATGGGATTTGAGACAAGATGCTCAAGGCCTTAATGCTCCCCTTGGGTCCTGCTGAGGAAAAATAAATACTGCTCTAGCATCTCATCCATTTGTTTTTTGCTCCAGATCCCAACGACTGCTGGTGCTCATGTCTCCATTTCAGCATGCACAAAATGATTGGTGAACCATATGGATCAGTGACCATCACATTCTTGGCGCTGCACGACCTTGAATTTAGTTACATCACAATGGGAGAACTCTTCCTTTCCTTTAACTTGTGTTCAGAGGAACTCAATGGGTCCAGCAGCATCGGTGGAGGGAAATGTAAGTCAATGTCTTGGGTTGAGACCCTTCATCTGGACAATCTCAACCTGCAATATTGTCAGTCTATTTCCCTCCACAGATGCGGCCTGACTCGCTGAGTTTCCCCAGCAGTTTGTTTCATGCATATACTGTAGAAGTGCACAAGGCCTACAGAGCAGAAAAAAAAACACATAAGCTAACATTCTCCAAAAATGTGAGCAATTGATTCATTACCCAAATTTCATCAATAACTCTAGCACAACTATTAGTGTCATTCATCCTCCTATATTAGCAAAGTGTTCCCCCAAAACATAGTTTCTTTGAAGGGCCAAAATCTACTTCTAAACTGCTGCGCCTTCACAGTTCAAGTTCATGGGGCATTATAAGACCTGTTTCCACTGACAGCCGCCAGTGGCAAGAGAATCACCTATTACAAAAACAATGAATGTTTAGGAAAGAACTGCAGATGCTGGTTTAAATCAAAGGTAGACACCAGTGCTGGAGTAACTCACGGGACAGAAACTCGACCCGAAACGTCACTCATTCCTTCTCTCCAGAGATGCTGTCTGTCCCGCTGAGTTACTCCAGCACTTTGTGTCTACAATAATAATTAACTTGTATACTGATGGTAGACAAAAATGCTGGAGAAACTCAGCGGGTGAGGCAGCATCTATGGAGCGAAGAAATAGGTGATGTTTCGGGTCGAGACCCTTCTTCAGACTGATGTGGGGGTGGTGATGGGGGTGGGGGTGGGGGTGGAGGTGGGGGTGGGGGTGGGGGTGGTGATGGGGGTGGGGGTGTGGGGTGGAGGTGGGGGTGGGGGGGGGGGGGGTGGTGATGGGGGTGGGGGTGGTGATGGGGGTGGGGGTGGGGGTGGTGATGGTGATGGGGGTGGGGGTGGGGGTGGGGGTGGGGGTGGTGATGTGGGTGGGGGTGGTGATGTGGGTGGGGGTGGTGATGTGGGTGGGGGTGGTGGTGGGGGTGCGGGTGGGGCACCCCCACATCCACATGAGTCTGAAGAAGGGTCTCAACCCGAAACATCACCTATTCCTTCGCTCCATAGATGCTGCCTCACCTGCTGAGTTTCTCCAAAATTTTTGTCTACCTTCGATTTTTCCAGCATCTGCAGTTCTTTCTTAAGCAACTTGTACACTGATGCATTTTCTGGGATTCATGGCAAGAACAATGTAAATAGACTTACCATGCATTTATTAGGCTTTTCTCCAGAATGAACCCTCATGTGTATCAGGAGCTTGTAGCGAGCATTAAAGGGCCTGTATCGCCTCACACACCCAGCCCAAAAACAAGTAAAGTCCTCGCCTTTACGCTGGTCAATGTGCATTTTCTCGATGTGCCTCACCAGCTCCTCCTGTTGGTCATAGACAGCACTGCAATCGATCCACCGACAGACCTGCTTCCCAAAGTTCTTGGCCAGCTCACCTGCATCTTCAAGTTGAATCTGTCCATTGGCTAGTTGTCTGTGTAACTGAGGTATGGTCCCATGGGGTTGACCAAAGTGCTGCTGGCAATGGTATGGGGGAGGTGAACCATGGTGATGCTGAAATAGTTTTGTATCATGTGAATATTCGTCAATGGGCTCATGCTTGAAAAAGTTGATTTTATTGCCACCCTCTGTCACTCCATGCTGAACGATCATGTTGCCCGTGACCAGACTGAGGTCCATGTTTTCCTGCACTTGCTGCAAAGGAACATGGTCTCCGTCGGTATCCTCTTGTCCAGCACTGCGTGTTGGGCATGAGGACAGGGATGAGTTAGGGGAAGCCAAGTTGCACAGGCCGCCGTAAATACAGAGCAGGACTGCGCACTGCAGTTCTTTCGGCTTCCTCCAGGCTGAGGGAGCAAACTGTTGGGATTGCTCCTCAACCCGTTGACACGAGCGATAAGTGCTGTCGGAGAGGTGCGAATGATGGCGGTGATGTCGAGCCCATCGGTCGAAAGAGGCGAAATGGAAACGGATCGTTTCTTCCCATTGCCCAGTTGAAGTTTACTCACTTGACGAGGGCTGGAACTCGACATAAACCCCAGTGAGGAGCTACTGTCATTGCTGAAGAAATATGACGAATAAGAACCAGAGATGCCACAGTTTAATGGCTCGACTTCTGATGGCAGACTGCTGGAACCCCCAATCTCAGAATGACTGGAAAGCCCTTCACTCTCAGAAAGGAGTTGTGGCCATTCCTGTTTGATGTGCAGATTTGGGAGGTTTTCATCCAAGCGTAGGTTGCTGGGAGACATTGGAATCTGAGGTGCAAGCAATCTGGAAAACAGCCATTACCTTGTTGAGACTTCATGTTTAAACAATTGAATACAAGCATTTTTTATCAGTCACTGTATGTTTATTGATAGATTTTTTAAATGTAGATACATCCCAAAAACAAAACAATTTATGATTCACATTATGTCATTTATGAACAGTATTCAGCACTGGGTCCCTTGTCTAACAATCAAAAAATCAAAAGCAATACATAATGTATCAATTATCTCTATCAACCATTAATATGTCCTAGTTGTCATAACAATAAAAGAATGCTCCAGAATCTATTTACAAATTGGTTACTGTCACCCTGTTTGATTTTCATATTCTTCTGAACAAAAGTAGCCTTCTAAAGTTCATTTGCTAACAACTATGGTTCATAGAAAATGCACATTTTCCCCCAAGGGCTCCATTGAGAGATATGCCTTACAAAGCAGGAAAACAAAAAATGTAATTCACAGTTCCAAAGAAAAAAACTGTAGGTGGTGATAATCTGAAATTTCAAAAACTCTTTGCTATGAAAATCTATACTGTTACTGGACCCTTTTGGGTGCTGGTAAAACAGTCAATTACAAGTCTCGGTGTCACTGGGCTTAAAAGTAAAAACTGGACAGGCTTTTGTGTCTGGGACAGATTCCAGTTATGTTGTGGGAAAAATAATCTGTCTGCACATAAGGACAGACCCTGATATTAGACCACTTGTGATAAAACAGCCTGAGAGCACTTGTTGTCCAGCCTCACACATGAAGGTTCCTTGAGTCTGGTACAAGAAAGATTGCATGCTACTTGCACAATGTCAATTACACACCACATGGACAATGCTGGGAGTAATTGCAATGGAACAGGAGAGTAATTGGGCAATGATATCTTCTCGTGGAAAACTTTGCTATCCTTCGATAAAAGATTGTGAAGAAAAATTTAACTTGAAGGAGTTAATCTATGGATCGTCAATTTGTGTGGTTGATTAGGATAGAAGACCGAGGGAAATCCGGGGAAACAGCATTCCTCAAGTGATCCTTTGTTTTTCTAGGAACAGGCATGGACCATTCTGCTCTCAAATCTGTTCTGCCTTTCTGTCCATTCATGGCTGAATTAAAAAAATATATTTATATTAATTGAAGGGATGTGGGCTTCTCAACCGAGCCAGTGTTTAATTGCCCATCCCTGATTGACCTTGAGAGCTACCATTTTGAAACTGCTGCTGTCCTTGATGTCTGGGTATATCCACAATGCTGTGAGGATTGTGAATTAATTCCATTCACCTGCCTTTGTTATTAGACCTCTTATTCGTAGTAAATAATATTTATCAATAAGAGTCTTTCGGGAGAGGAGCAGATAAAATTAAAGTGGAATTTGGGGTAAGTATAAGGAACAATAGGCTAGCCTGCTTACTTGATGAGGACACTCTTAATTACCAGCTTATTGCAAATGCATGCAAATACAGAGAAGATCTAAATGTCGGGGAATAAATACAGTTGAATGGTTCAGATTGGAATCCTTCATGAACATGCACATTTTTAACATATACAACATATATTATGGTGGGAGAAAATAACCTGTCAGAATGGGGCAGAGTCAGTTGGCGACTGCCATGGGATGAAGACAGAAAGGTGCTGATGTGATTTCCTGAATGATTTACAGGCTCCAAGCTGGCTGTTGCTGTTGCTATTGCCTCATTCCTCATGACATGGTACATTTCATCCCTTTTGCTGGATGCAGTATAGTACGGGCTGTAACCACCATTTGCTGCAACAGAATGAAAACCTGGTGTGAGTTTGCTTTCTCCGCACAAATCCAAATGTAAAAAACGCTGCAGCCTGCACACCCCGGACCTTTGAAAGAATAATGCAGGATTTACTTGCCCGTCCTGCAAAGTAATTGGGGGAAATCTCTCTGCAGGTCCTCCCCAGGTTACCGCAATGTTCTGTTCCTGAGAACTGTTCATAACACTAACGGCTCGCAGGTCAGAAATACCTCCCAGCAACACATTTACATAAATAAAAATATAGGCCAACCAAGGACAATGTGTAGTTAAATTCAATGCAACCATTCAGATAGAGTCAGGGAGTCACAGTCATAGAAACATGCCCTTCAGCACAACTCGTCCATGCCATCCAGGTTTTACAGCTAAGATAGATCCATTGGTCTGCATTTGGACATATCCCTCTGATCATTTCCTACCCATAAACATGAATAAAGCTTTTTCAAATATCACCATTTGACGAGCCTCTACACCTTCTGCTGGCAGTGAATGGGAGGGCCTTGTAGAGTTTTGTTCCATAAATACAGCACCCTCTGCATGAATTGATCCTCAGCTGTCCCCACTCACCTTAAATCTATGCCGTCTTGTTCTGAACTCCTCTACCCAGGTAAAGGCTGTGACATTCACCTTATCTCTGCTTCTCATTATTTTGTGTATCTCTAAGTTCATCCCTCAGCCTCCTACGTTCCAGGAGAAAAAGTCCTAGACTATCCACATCTCTGATTAACTCAAGCTGAGTTCTGGCAACATCCTGGTGATTTTTTTCTGAACCCTTTCCAACATAATGGCATCCTTAATATTGCAGGACAAATAGAAGTGCACACAACACTCCAAATGTTGTCTCACCAACTTCATGTGCATCTGTAGCTTGTAGCGGGGACTCGCAAGGAGTCCAGCCAAAGACTAGTCCGACACGAGTTGTGTGCACTAGACGCGTTTGTTATTAGACCTCTTTCACCTGCCTTTGTTATTAGACCTCTTATTCGTAGTAAATAATAACACTAATACAGCTCCTTACTCCTCCAAGAACACGGGCATTGCCCGGCCTTAAATAGCAAATCAGGTACCGCCTCCATGACTAGTGCCTCCCACACCAAGACGCCACCCTCTAGAGCCGATGGTTCGTTGTGACCTTGGGTTGTCACCAGGTGCCGCCACAAACTCTTACTGATGAAGGCAAGCATGCCAAAAGCTTTCTTCATCAATTATCTACCTGAGTGGCCGCTTTCAATGAACTGCGTAATTGTGCCTCTGGGTCTCTCTGTTCTACGATACTCTACAGGGCCCTACCATTCATTAGGTATGTCCTGCCCTGGTTTGACTTACCAAAATACATCATCTCAAACTTAAATTATATCTGCCATTCCTTGACTATTTTCTTAATGGATCCAGATCTTTTTGTAAACTTAGATAACCTTCAAAGCCGTCCACTTACCATGAACTTTGGTGTTAAAAACACAAATTTACTGACCACATTAACTACATTGTCAGATGTTGGCTTAAACCAAGTTCCCACACAGCAGATCATGCCTGCCGCCAGGCAGCAGTTGGCAAATCCAACCCGCCAATCTCCCAAACGCTCGCTCTTATGTATGGGCTCTGACAAGTCAGGTGTTCATAACCAGGGAAGGATCAGTACATTTGTTTCAATTCGATCATTTTGACTCACAAAATTACAAATGCCAATTAACTAATAACTCAATTGGCTAAAACACAGTTTTAATCTTTACAGATCCAAGCATTCGGATTTTGTCTCCTGTCTGTTGTTAGAACAACAGCAAGTCAAAATGCTGCTTGGATATGGTAACCGGGGTTGGAGCAAGAAGGCAGATCACAGACACACACAAAACTGCTTTTGGAAATAGTACAGTCAAGAGTGTTTGAATATCAGATGGACCGGGACAATTACAATCACATTCTTACTTGCTGCAGCTTTACCTGGATATTAACGCAGCAACACAACAAATGAATGTACAAAACAATAATACAATAAATTATCAGCTATTACTAGGTAAGCAGACTGTAATAGTGCACACCAAAGTACATAGTGCAATCTTTACAAAGTCCAGTTGTTAGTTGCAGAGGAAGAGATGTGGTTAGGATTATGCCATGTTCAAGAGCCTGATGGTTGATGGGAAGAAGCTGTTCTTGAACCTGGAGGTAACATTTCTTAGGCTCCTGCACCTACTCCCCAATGGTAGCAGAGAGAGGAGTGCATGGCCAGGGTGGTGTGGATCTTTGATGATATTAGCTAACCTTGAGGCAGCATTTTCTGTAGATCCCTTCGATGGTGGGGAGGTCAAACACCATGAAGGACTGGTCAATTACCTCCACTTTCTGCAGCCTCCTTTAATCTTGGGCATTTGACTTGCTGAACCAACCTGTGATATAAACAGACAGTATGCTCTCTATACTTGTAGAGATAAGCTAGAGCATTTGTTGACATGCCAAATTTCCTCAACCTTCTGAGGATAGGTGACAAATCATCCACTATGATAATTCTCAACCACCGACTGTGCAGCCAAATACAAAATCCAACTCAATTTACAAACTCACAGATGACACGACCGCAATAGGCCAGATATCAAATAATGATGAGATGGAGTACAGCACTATTTATCTTTAATCCAATGCCTATCTCAATGATTGTGCATTGCCAACGGTCAACAGTATTAAGTGAGACTAGTCAATAACAGGCTGGAACGGCTAAAGGCATCAGATTTATTGCCCAAAGGTCATAAGTGAAACTGATTTAACACAAAAATCCGCAAGTGTTATGGTTAACATTACCAAGACCAGATATGCCCATAATGAGTGCTGTAAAAGGTCCTGTTCAACTAATATCCCTCTCTCCAATATTACTGCACGTCTCTCTGTGTGTCAACACTTGCCAATAAATCTCTTCACTGAAACAGACATAACTGTCAACGTCAAAAAAACAAACTGCTGGATGAACTCAGCGAGTCAGGCAACATTTATGTCGAGAAACGTCAAGCAACATCTGTGGGGGGAAAATGGATAGACAATATTTTGGGTCTAGACACATCTTTAGACTGAAGGGGACCAAAGGAAGCAAAGTTAAGTCAAAGACTGGCAAGTTATAGCTGGGTCCTGTTGAGCAGGGGTGATTAGCAAGTGTGTGCAGATAGCAACAAAGACTGGAGGTGAAAAGGAGACAAAAGGGAGTCAGGTAAGGAAAGAAGAAGAGAACCTAAATGTAAACTGGAGGGAGGGAGGGAGGTGGGTGGAAGGGTGAAGGGGGCAGGCGATGGAGAAAGTGGTGGGGATAAATGGGAGATGGGGGACTCGGGGATTGGAACAGTGAGAGATGAGGGTAAGGAGGAGGGGAAACAAACAAGATGTGTTAGTTGGAGAAATGGCTGCACCCTTTTAGGTGGGGGGGGGGGGGGGATATGAGGAGTTGTCTTTCCAGTTTGCGGAGCCCTCAATCTGCCAAAGGAGTAGGCCAAGAACAGAAAGATTCCTTAGAGCACAGGAGGATGAGGGGTGATCTTATAGAGGTGTATAAAATCATGAGAGGAATAGATCAGGTAAATGCACAAAGTCTCTTGCCCAGAGTAGGGGAATCGAGAACCAGAGGACATAGGTTAAGAAGGTGAGGGGGGAAAAATGTAATAGAAACCTGAGGGGTAACTTTCTCATACAAAGGATGGTGGGTATATAGAATGAGCTGCTGGAGGAGGTAGTTGAAGCAGATACTATTGCAACATTTAAGAAACATTTCGACAGGTACATGGATAGGCCAGGTATCGAGGGATATGGGCCAAATGCAGGCAGGTGGGACCAGTGTAGATGTGGATGTTGGACGGTGTGGGCAAGTTGGGCTTAAGGGCCTGTTTCCACACTGTATAACTATGACTGTCTAGGTGACATTTGGGTTGGGACCGCTCTTTAGACTGATTGCAGTAGGAGGGAGAACACTGTGAGAGAGGTGAGGACAGGATAATGTCAGGCAAGTCATAGGTGGATACCGGTGAGCATTTCTTTAATGGCCGATGGATGGACAAAGGCTGGAGTTGGAAAGAAGACAAACAACTGAGTGATTTTTTAAAAAGGCACAAAATGTGAAGCCAAATGGAAGGAGTACCTCATGTTCTTTTTTGAATAATGCCACAGCATCCGACAGGCCTGTTTCCATGCTGTATGACTCTAGGGCAGTGGTTCTCAACCTTGTTTGCCCCATGCACCCCTTTCACCATATGTCAGGAGTCATTCCCCCCCTCCTTTCCAAGATTGTCTGCCTCAAAAAGTGCATTCCAAATAATATGCATATAATACTGAAAATCCTTTATTTCTAATAGTTTGAGTTTGCTAATCTGTGGTCCCAATTCCCCCCCTGGTTGAGAACCCCTGCTCTAGGGCGAGTGATTCAGCAGACCCTACCAGACAGAGCAGAGGTGTTTGGCAAATTGGTTGTCTAATCTACCCTTGGTCTAGTTGTTGTACAGGTGACCACATTGGGGGTACCAATGTAATACATAAGACTGGAAATGGTGCAGTCTCACCATATCTTTTGTCCTTCCCCAATCTTAAAAATTGTTATCTCTTTACTTCACGTTGCATACTTACCCTCCCGTTCCTTTCTGAATCCAGCTCTGAGTTGCGAAAGTGTCAAGGGATGATTGTGCATCAAAGATGCTAATACTGTTATACTACTGAGAGGATAATATTATAGTGTGAATACACAACTGAGATTGTGACAATGAATTCCTCAAAAGTTTACCGGTTATATATTTGGCTGGGAAAGTGGTCTGGGAGGTCATACTGATTGAATATCAAATATTTCAAAAACATAATATGAGGAAATAAGAAATGTTTCCTGTAGGAACCCGTGGCAGAGGATTGATTAGTAGATCCGTAAGAATTGATGAATATTCTATTTCTGTCTGATTACCTCATGGTGCAAGGACATGCTAATGCCGGATTTAGTTACATAAGATTTAAAACATGGAATCGAATCCACCGCAGGACAGACTGTGGGCCTGGTGAGCCAAATGCCCTTTCTCATTCCATTCTTTCTTACATAAATAAATGTAAATTTTAAAACTGTCAAGGGTTTTAAAAACTTCACAGATCGTAATGGTAAAGAAAGTATATTAATAGTCATATACAAATAGAGAGAGCTTTACAGAGAAAATATTTAGTGTATTTTATTTAAACAACGTTATTTGGAGAAAATTATTCTGACTTGAGATGGACAATTAAATTTGGCACCGCGTATAAAGCAGCCACATTGTAACACAGGAATAGATTTTTCTG
This sequence comes from Okamejei kenojei, assembly GCA_035221665.1. Taxonomy (NCBI): domain Eukaryota; kingdom Metazoa; phylum Chordata; class Chondrichthyes; order Rajiformes; family Rajidae; genus Okamejei; species Okamejei kenojei. The sequence continues at coordinate 17,544,106 of CM069140.1, read as the reverse complement.
CTCATTAATAGCTGGAGCTGCTGACGTCTCAAAACAAAATCAATCTAATGTAACAGAGCAGTGAGTGTACAGGGCTACGCGCTCCAGCAGTTCAGATGAGTTGGCAGGTCACACTGCTATTTCATCATGGCACCACATCATCAGGGTACAGTGTCTGTCAATGCAATGGGTTCTCGACTGTGAGTGTGGGCGATGCAGGCAGCATTTCACTGACTAGCCTGAAAGATGGGCGGCACGGCGGCGCAGTGGTAGAATTACTGACTTACCGCGCTTTCAGTGCCAGAGACCCAGGACTGTACGGAGTGTGTACGTTCTCCCCGTGACTGCGTGGGCTTTCTCCGAGATCCTCACTTTCCTCCCACACTCCAAAGACGTACAGGTGTGTAGTTTAATTGGCTTGGTATGAATGTAAATTGTCCCTAATGTGTGTAAGATAGTGTTAATGTGCGGGGATCGCTGGTCGGCGCAGACTCGGTGGGCCGAAGGGCCTGTTTCCGCGCTGTATCTCTAAACTAAAAACTAAACTGATTCTGTGTCAGACAAATAGCTATAGAAAGCAATTAACACACGCAACAGTTGAAATAAATAAATGAAGAAACATCGACACCCTATGTACGTGATTACACGCTGAGACACCTGGCAGCATCAATGCCAGAATGTTCTTCTGATTTGGATGTAAAGGGAGTTTCAGGATGGCTGATATTGAAATTAGTTATTCATATATTATTGATGACATTGTACAGATGTTAAAATGTAATCCTTACTTTGTTCAGTTTTTCCTATTTTTGTGAACTTGTTAGAAAATTACTTGTTTGAAAACTAAAATAAACTAAAAATTCAAGCATCCCATTGCTGAGTCAAGAGTCAAGAGTTTAATTATCATATGTATTGACAACGGAACAATGACATTCTTACTTGCTGCAACTTAACAGGCCCATACATGTAATAAGAAACAGGTAATATATACCAATCAATAATGCAATAAATTAATACGTTTATTACTAGGTAACCAGAATGCAGAAAACATAGAAGATCATAGTTGCTGAGATTAGTATTGTGTAGTGTTCAAAAGCCTGATGGTTGCCAGGAGCATACTGTTCTTGAACCTGGTGAACATGGTTTTGGAGCTTCTGTACCTTCTGATAATACTTCTGACCTGATGGTACTAGTGAAATGAGACTGTGGCCCGGGAGGTGTGAGTCTTTGTTGATATTGGCAGCCTTTTTGAGGCAGAGCCTCCCATAGACCCCTTCAGTTGTGGGGAGATCAGTGTCTATGATGGGCCGAGCAGTGTCTATCACTTTCTGTGGCCTCCTTCATTCTTGGACGTTTTGAGTTACCAAATTAGGCAGTGATGCAACCAGTCAGTATGCTCTCCAAAGAACACCTGCTGGATGGAGTAGTCGTCAAAATACCAAATCTCTCAATCTTTTAAGTGGAGGCATTGATGAGCTTACTTTGTGAACTTACTCAGTACATGAGTTTACAGTGTACTGGGCCCAGCACAGATCCTCAGAGATAGGCATGCCCAGGAACTTAAAGCTGTAAACTCTCTCCACCACCTTCCCGTCAATGAAGACATGTTCCTGGATCACTGGCTTTCTCCTTATGATGTCAACAATCAGCCCCTTGGTCTTGCTAATGATGAAAGCAAGATTGTTGTTCTAGCACAATTCAATCTGATTTTCAGATCTCCCACCTGGACTCTGGCTGATCTTACCATTATTCATCCAACAACTATGGTATCATCAGCAAATTTAATGAAGATGTTGGAATGTATCTGGCTATGTGGGTATGGGTATAAAAAGAGTAAAAAAGGGGACGAAGCACAGAGCCGTGAGGTGGCCCTGTTTTGACGGTTATCGAGGAGGAAGTGTCACTGCTGCTGGTTGTGGTCTGCCATTGAGGAATCTCAGATCCAGTTACATAGGGATGAGGAGAGACAATTCTCTAAGTTTGATGACAAGCTTGGAGGTGATGAAGGTGTTGAATGCTGAGCTGTAGTTGATGAAAATCAGCCTGACTTACATGTCCTATTGCCCAAATAGTCCAGTGCAGTGGACATCTAGGGAGATTGCATCCCAGTTGATCTATTGTGGTGGTATATGAACCATAGTGAGTCCAAGTCCTTACCAAAACAGGAGCAACCTCTCAAAGACCTTCATCACCACAGACTTTAATGCCACCAGTCAGTAATCATTGGGGCTTGTCATCTTATCCTTCATTGACACTGGTATTATTGATATCTGTTTCAAGCAGGTGGGAACCTCAGACTTTAGTAATGGGATGTTGACGTGGTCCGCAGCAACCCCAGTTGGTCTGCGCAGGTTTTGCAGCCAGGTATATCATCGGGACTAAATACTTTCCCAGGGTTCACCCTTATGAAACATTTCCGGCAGCAGTGTCAATGACGCCGGGACTTTGGGGCACGAGATACTTTGATAATCTCTCTTTTGAAGTGAGCATAGAAAGCATTGAGCTTGTCTGGGAATGGCACCTCACTGTTGCTTGTGCTCCTACCTGGTTTTACCTTGTAGAAAGTGATGGCATATGACCTGGTGAGGGGTGTGTAAAGATACGAAGTAGGTACATCCCTTTTATCTTATCTTATTTTACTTTCTTATATTTTCTGTCTTCTATTTTTTTTCTTTCTTTTCTTTTGGTTTTCTTTTTTATTCTTTCTTGTGTCTTACGCTTCTACAGGTTCTTCCTGATCACTCTCTCATGCACTTACTATCTCATCTAACTTTCTCTATTCTTCTTTTTCTGAAAGTTTAAAATAAGAATTGGTACAGGAAATGTATTATGTTATTTTTGGCTTATATCATTGTAATGTACATTACTTCTAATAAAGAAAATAAAAAAATAAAAAAAGAAAGTGATGGCATGCAGCTCTGTCACAACTGCCAAATGTCTGTCTTATCACTCAGATTACATGAAAAGTGTCGCTGCCTTTCTGATACCATTATTAAAATCGTACCTGGACTTCCTCATTATTGCCAGAATGCCCAAGATCTGGTGAGTAGTTGTGAAACTCCTGGTTTATCTATGGCTTCTGGTTAGGGAGCATTCAAATGGTCTTGGTCAGTCTACAGATGCCAAGCATTCACGGCGTCGTTTGTCTGTCTCCCTAGACCAGCTCTATGTAGTCCGCACCAGTGGAGATGCACTCTTCAATCACGGGAAGAAGGAGCGGAGCCAACTAGTCTGATTTTCCAGTGAGGATGAGGGATGGAGCAATAGGTACCTTGATCCATCACCAATTTGGAATAAACTTGTTGGAAATTTTAACAATACATTTTAAGGACACTAAAATGTGACACACAGTTAAAACATTAAATATTTGCTTCTCTACACTGGGTACAATGATACTATTTCAAATGCGATACGAGCTGTCATAGGAGTACCGTCACACCTAAGCCTGAATATTGAGCCATATTCCATTAAAATCACTGTATTACATTTTTATAAGCTCCTGCCTAACACTTCTCACTAAAGGATTTCAGCAATTCCAAATTGAGAGAATATCTTTTTTTTCTTTATATGTCACCTTATCTGTTAGCCCATGATGCTCAATTTTCCTTCACAGCTTACCATGAATTCAACATACAAATCATGGCACTAAAATACCAAATTTCTCCTCCAATTCAGCTCCAATACACTTGAGAAGGGACATTTTGTGATGGCATTTGATCAGATGGAGTTGACACACAACACACCACCATATTCGCTGGTGGGCGCCTGAGGTCTCTGACTAGATGCGAGCAAAGTGGCGGAAGAAGCGTGCGCGCAGATTGAAGCATAAAGAATGAAAAATGAGGCACGGGTCCAGCTGAACTGCTGCTGATGATGCAGTGCTAATCAGACTATGTTGATTCTTGCATGGCAAATGGACTCTGGGCATTTCTGCTTATAATTGTTCCTCTAATTTATGTCGATGTTTTGGATGCCAGTCATGAAAGATCGAGAACATTGGATGTTGTAGGACTGTGGCAAGATGTATATTAGTTACAAAATAAAGTGTAAACTCATGGGAAAAAAACACATCAATGATGTGTGACATCACAATGTCACTATTTGTATGAATTCTTCCATTTCCACGGAGAGTTGCTGAATGGAGCCACTTTTGTCACTACTCTTACAGAAGCATCCTGCTTGTTCATGACAAGCTTGCAATTGGTTGTGGTGGTCTTGCTTTCTTTAGCCTCAGTGAGGCACGATGTGGACCATGTGGAGGATTATGGGAATTAGTTTTAATTTGACATTGAGATTCATGAAGACATGGTGAACCAAAGGGCCTGTTATTCTGCCATGCTTCATAAGTCAGTGTTCGCTAATGCATATTTATTCAAATCGCTTTTGTAAACATAACAAACCTATAACCATGGTTAATGAAACAGAAATATCATAAGGTGCACCAAAGATTCATTGCCAATGGAAAATAGTCAATGGAACACTATTCCATTTTAACCTGGAATATCTTGACGCTACCAATTCTGCCAAAATTGCTAAAATGTTCCACCCCAGCAAAGCATCCTTGAACTTACAAACATAAGCACTGACCAAAAAGAAAATTATGACAAAAAAGGAAACTTTGAGCACTAACGTTTTTATGTCTTGAACCTGAATTTGTATCGAGTCAACACAGATGGCAATGTCTCCATTCTTTCCTAATGACTATTAATGTCAATGTATAAAACTTCATCTTCCAGTAATAATAATTCAACAGCACAAAGCCACCCCTATAAGTTAATGCCAGTTAAATGATTTTCGTTTTGAAACATACAACAAGATTGAAGACAAAATCGTACAAACAAATTCCAGTCATACAAATTCTTGGTTTAGAATTTAGCAGTAACATGGTGTGATAAGAAACTCAGCCATACACTTAAATTTATGCTTAGGAAAGAACTGCACATGCTGGTTTAAATCGAAGATAGGCACAAAATGGTGGTAACTCAGCGGGACGGGCGGCATCGCTAGAGAAAAGGAATGGGTGACGTTTCCGGACCTGAAACGTCACCCATTCTTTCTCTCCAGAGATGCCGCCTGTCCCATTGAGTTTTGTGTCTACCTAAATCATGCTCATGGCTGTATCAACATGCATGCCAGTCCCATGCAAGACCATTCCTCGCTACAATGTCAATGGGCAACACAATATACACACAGACAATTAAAGGTTTCAAAGGTCTCAAAGGTATTTTATTGTCACGTACCAATTAAGGTACAGTGATATGTGAATTACCATGCAGACATACAAAAAAAAGCAACAAGACACACAACTACATAAAAGTGAACATAAACATCCACCGCAGCAGATTCCCCATATTCCTCACTGTGAAGGAAGGCAACAAAAGTCCAATCTTCTTCCTCTTTATTCTCCCGCGGTCTGGGCAGTCGAACCATCTGCAGTCATGGCGATCAAAGCTCCCGCAGCCGACGGTCAAAGCCCCCGCGTTGGTGCAATCAAAACTCCCGCATCTGGGCGATCGGAACTCCCGAGTCGGGGCGGTCAAAACTCCCGCGGGTTGGAGTTCCCGAAGTCGGGCTCTGACCAGAGACCGCGGGCTCCATGATGTTAAGTCCGCAAGCACCCGCGGTTGGAGCTCTGAGGTCGATTCCTGGCAAAGGGATCGTGGGCTCCGTGATGGTAAGTCAGCAGGCACCTGCGATGCCGCTCCTGGTCGATCTCCAGCAAAGGCCGCCAACTCCTCGATGTTAGGCGGCAGTACGGACGGAGATACGATACGGGAAAAAAATCGCATCTCCGTCGAGGTAAGAGATTAGAAAAAGTTTCCCTCACCCCCCAAATCCTACATAAAACAAGCTAAAGAACACAAAAAACATACATTTAACACACTTATTTAAACACAAAGAAAGAAGGGACAGACAGACTGTTGTTATATAATGTCAAATTACACAGCTTGCAACAGAGGCAGAATAATGAAATGTAATCTAGGTTTATTTTACCACTTGTCTTTCAATAAAGAACAGGTTTTTGCATTTATATGTTCTGTGCTTTTTATATTTACCATTTCAATTTTTTTCCTATCTACCTCACTTTGAAAATAGAGTCATAGAGTCATACAGTGTGGAATCTTCGGCCCAAAGAAGTTCCATTTCATTTCCAGGCGGCTATCACAACGTTTTTTTTCTCATTGATAATTTGGAACATTAAAGGGTTCATAATACTTTGCAGTGCAACAGTATTAATGGTTATAAATCCAACTTCACTCAGTTTTATTATTCATGTGACCTGTTAATCAGCTTTTTTCATGCAGTCACTATAGAACCAAGTAAGAGAACAAACCCATTACGTCAAAGTTTGTGAAATCTTACTATCCTGATCAATATTTGTCCTTTAACCAAAAGAAGATTGCCTGGTTTCCATTACACTGGTATTTGAGGAACTTTGCTGTTCCTGCACTGACTTGAATCTTCACGTGGTCCCCCCTGATCGACAAATGCAATCAACCTGGTGTGCACAATCGAATAAGATCAAATAGAACAAGTTGTCCGACAGCTTTAGGCTGTGCGCAAGAAGAAGAACAATAATGTACTCTTGTTTACACTGGCTATAAAGTGCTCTGAGATGCGAGGACCAGAGGTGTTGGAAGGTGCCATATAAACACAAGAACTTATTTTTACTAATTGCTAAATGAGATACAGACATAGGCTGTGGTACACTAGCTGACCTCATTAAACACAGAAACTTGAGAATGCAATTGCAGTTACAAACCTGCACAGGATATATTTTAAAAAATCAATGATATCTTCTGCTGTTAAGTTTACAGGTGTGCATATCATGGGAGGACAGGCCCTAAATTGTGTAATAATGCCCTGCAAAGTCGCAAAAGTCTGCCAACAATCAAAGTCCGCATTCAGATGTTAAGACTTTCTACTTGGGTGAGGTTTTGGAAGGCAAACAACACCCATGGCACTGCATCGAAAAATGAAGCAATCTCTTCAGTGCAGTCAGTTGACAGGAAAAAGCATTGTTCTACATTATGAATCCTTGTCCAGAACAGATGGAGAGCGTTCCCCTGAGCGATACGTCATTATGTGATTGATTTTTCATCTGGTTTTGATGCAGAACAAAAAAAAAATCAAAACCTCCCAAAAGTGTTTCTCATTAAATGGGATCTTTGAATTCAAACATTACAAACTTAAATCAACAGCATAACTGACCAGTCCTGGAACATTATGTATCAGGGTCTCTGTGCAGGAAATCATTCTTCCAGCACACATACATTGTGAAATATAGGAGAGAAGAAAGTGTAGGAAGGAACTGCAGAAGCTGGTTTACACCGAAGATAGACACAAAATGCTGGAGTAACTCAACGGGACAGGCAGCAGCTCTGGATAGAAGGAATGGGTCGAGATCTTTCTTCACAAAATGGTCTCGACCCGAAATGTCACCCATTCCTTCTACCAAGAGATGCTACCTGTCCCGCTGAGTTACTCCAGCATTTTGTGTCTATCTTCAACGAGATTTCTGTATTCTGTATGCCCTATGGTTTGTATTGCACAAACAATAGAATTTAAGATCAGTTAAGTTTTTATTAATAAAGGAATTCTACAATCATTGTGTTTTTTGTGTCTAACGTGCTCTGCTAGCATTTAGCCTTGCATTTTGATTCCAAAGATTGATAAGTTTAACAATGAATTGCATTTAGATCTAAGAGACTCAGTGCTTACAGACTGGACCCTTTGTTTTAATTCTTTTCATTCAAAGGCTCAAGCTATATGATCCTTTACCATAAATCATAAACCACTTTATCCATTACCATATTTCATATTTTAAAGTGCACATCTTCTTGACAAGTATGTAAATACTAATTGAACTGATGCATTTCCATGATCAAAAAAAAATTCCTTAATTATTTATACGCAATACATTTATTTCTTCTCCCACTTCCCGCTTCCTGTAGAGACTCTATCCCCTACTCCCAATTTCACCGTCTATGCCACATCTGCACCCAGAATGAGGTTTTCCATACTAGGTCATCGGAGATGTCCACATTCTTTAGGGGATGGGGGTTCACCGCTTCCATTATAAATGAGTATCTCACTAGGGTCTCCTTGATATTCCACAGCTCCGCTCTTGCTCCCAACCCCCCAATCGTACCAAGGACAGTCTCCTTCCACCCCATCAGCCGTCACATACAGCATATAATCCTCCAACATTTTCCCCACCTCCAACGCGATCCCATTACTGGCCACATCTTCCCATCTCCACTCCTTTCTGCTTTCCGCAGAGACCGTTCACTCCGCAACCTTGTCAACTTATCCCTTCCCACCTAAACCACCCCCTCCCCAGGTACATTCCCCTGAAACTGCAGGAGATGCAGTTTCCCTTTATCTCCTCCCTCGACTCCATCCAAGGACCCTGACAATCTTTTCAGGTGAGACAGAGGTTCACTTGCACCTCCTGCAACCTCATCTACTGCATCCGCTGTTCCAGGTGTCAACTCCTGTACTTCAGCAAGACCAAGCGCAGGCTGAACACCTCCTCTCAGTCTGCCTTAACCTATCTGATCTACCGGTTGCTCAGCACTTTAACTCCCCCTCACATTTCCAATCTCCCCCTCAATTCCCAATGTTTCTGTCCTGGGCCTCCTCCATTGTCAGAATGAGGCCCAGTGCAAATTGGAGGAACAGCACCTCATATTTTGTTCGGGTACTTTACACCAGCAGTATGAACATTGACTTCTCTAACTTGAAGTAGTCCTTGCTTTCCCTCTCTCTCCATCCCCTACCCCTTCCTAGTTCTCCCACTAGTCCTACTGTCCCCGACAACATTTTATATCTGTACTGCCCACTCCCCTGACATCAGTCTGAAGAAGGGTCTCGAACCAAAACGTCACCCATTTCTTCTCTCCGGTCCCGCAGAGTTACTCCAGCATTTTGTGTCTACCTTTGATTTAAACCAGCATCTGCTGTTCTTTCCTACACATTTATTTTGTTGGTCTTCTTTCACTTTTCCCTCCTTAAAGCCTCTCACATATTTTGTTGTTTCTACCTCTCTGGGTGGCACCTCGCCAACAGTCTGTCTCATCCTTTGTTGTTTTTAGTATGTTGTTAAATGTATGTTTTAATAATAGCTTTGTATTATGTGGGAATTGGGGTTGGGGGGGGGGGGTTGGGGGAAACTTTTTTTCGATGGAGATGTGATTTATTTCCGTATATCATATCTCTGTCCACGCTACATCGAGGAGCTGGCGGCTGCTAGCTGGGGATCAAGGAGCTGGCGGCCGCTAGCGGGAGATCGACTTCGGGAGCTCCAAGCCGCTGGAGCTCCGACTGCTCCGATCACAGGAGCTTCGATCACCCCAATGCATGATCTTCCATAGCTCCGACACGGAAGCTTTGAACGCCCGCTGAAGGAACTTCGATCGCCCTGACTGAAGATGGTTCGACTGCTCTGTCCGCGGGAGAATAAGGAAAGAAGATAAGACTTTATTGCCTTCTATCACAGTGAGGAATGTGGAGGAGCCGCTGTGTGGATGTTTATGTTAACTTTTATGTAGTTGTGTGACTTGTTGCTTTTTTCTGGTATGACTGCATGGTAAATCAAATTTCACTGTACCTTAAATGGTGTACGTGACAATTAAAGACCATTGAACCATTGAATATTTTCTTTTTTATTCTCATTCCATGCAACTTAAGAAAATTTTATACCTCCCTATACCAATCAGAATTTCTTACTGATTCCAATATAATGCATGAGCTTTTAAAGAAACTGAACTTGCCAAATTTATCACATAATGAGTCTCTGTTGTTAGATGAACCCACCACGGAGGAAGAAATACAGAAAGCAATCCTCTCGATGCATTCTGATAAAACTCCCAGTTTAGATGGGTTTGCAGTAGAATTTTTAAAGTATTTCTCAAGTTGACTGTCTCCCTGGCTATGCAAGGTTTGTAAAGAAGCCTTTTGAATGAATAGGTTACCAGAATCCTTTTATGAAGCATCTATTTCTTTAATTCTTAAAAAAGATAAAGACCTTACTGAAGTGACATCATATAGACCTATATCACTGTTAAATGTAGATTCCAAAATTCTTTCCAAAATATTAGCTATGAGATTGGAAAATATTTTACCGCAAATTATTTCTGAAGATCAGACAGGTTTTATTAAAAATCGTTACTCATACTTTAACGTTAGGAGATTAATGAATATCGTATATACAGCGTCAAATAAATCTCCAGAATGTGTCATTTCACGATGCCGAGAAGGCGTTTGATAGAGTAGAATGGGACTACTTATTCAATGCACTTGAACAATTTAAGATTGGGCTAAAATGTATTTCTTGGACCAAGCTGATATATCATATACCTCAGGCTTCTGTACTTACCAATAATCAGAGATCCTCTTTTTTTCAGGCTCTTTCGAGGTACTAGACAGGGATGTCCTTTAAGTCCCTGACTGTTTTATATCACTTTGGAACCTTTGGCCACCGCTATTAGGGAATCCCCTAGTATGTTTGGTATTGTCCACGGGAATAAGACACATAAGCTATCTCTTTATGCAGATGATCTTTTATTATTCATTTCTAACCCTGAGAAAGCTATTCCGGCAATAGTAGCTCTACTTAATCAATTTAGTAGTTTTTCTGGTTATAAACTAAATCTTAGTAAGACTGAGCTTTTTCCATTAAACAATCTAGTTTCGAATTATGGACAGTTTCCATTTAGATTGCTACCGAATGTTTTACTTATTTAGGTATTAAGATTACCAAGAAACACAAGGATTTATTTAAAGCTGATTTTACGCCTCTAATTGACCATATCAAACAACGGTTTACTAAATGGTCACCAATGTCCTTATCTTTAATCGGCCGAATCAATGCTTTTAAAATGTTTATCTTACCTAAATGTTTGTATTTATTTCAGATGATACCAATTGCTAAATCTTTCTTTGATATTATTGACTCCAAAATGTCTTCATATACATGGCAGAATAAAAATTCCAGACTAAGTAAAAAATACTTACAGAAATCCAGAAAAGACGGTGGTTTGGCACTGCCGGACCTTAGATTCTACTATTGTGCAGTTAATGCTCGTTATTTAACGTTTTGGACAAAAGATTTAGAAGATACCCGATGCCCAGGATGGAAAAATCGTGAACGTGATTCCATGCAAGGACTATCATTGGCTTCTATTCTAGGGGCCTCGTTAGCTTTTACAATTACGAGATTGAATAAATACATGACTAATCCAATAATAAGACATACATTCCGAATATGGTTTCAATTTTGTACGTTTTTTGGATTGAATGATTTTATCTTATTGAGTCCTATCATATCTAATTTTTTCTTCCAACCTTGTAGTACTGATTAAGCCTTTCTGTTATGGAAGAGGAAGGGATTAGTAGCTGTTCGTGATTTGTTTTTGGATGGTTGTTTTATGTCTTTTGAACAACTCTCCAATAAATATAATTTACCTAACTCACACTTTTTTAGATATTTACAAATTAGACACTTTTTGAAGGCTACTCTACCCTTTTTTCCGTTACCACATCAAACTGAAATCTTGGAAACATTTTTACATTTGAGCCCTTATCAGAAAGGCTTAATAACGACTATTTACGAGTTGATTATAAATGGAAAGACTCTAACCCTCCGACCACTCTCCATTGGCACTCTGAAACTATATCATGTTTAAATTTAGAAAAAATGAGGAGTGACATTGTTGAACCCTTGGTTAAATTTGATAGGACTTGGGGAAGATTTATTCAACATTTTCACACGACAATAAATTAATTGTCCCCTCTCCAACCGTTATAATAATTCTTTTACCTTTATACAGTGGAACGGACTTGACGACAAACAGGGACTTAAATTGTTGAAATTCTTTGCAGCCCAGATTCTGTTTTGCTTTTTTTTTTCTAGTTTAGGGGGGTTTTGTTTTTTCCTTTTTTCTCTTTTGTTCTTTTTTTTCTTTTAATCTTTTTTTAAAAATATATACGTTTTCTTTTAAACACTTAACTCTATTTATATAGAGACCGGGGAGGTCTATATTCAATGTGTATTTTGACACTGGACTCATATTTAGGTTATACCTGTTATTAATGTAATCCTGATCCCTATGTATCAATATAATTGTTATGTTTATCATTATTCTTTTTGTTGCTTTGTTTTTGTTTTTGAAAAAAAACTAATAAACAGATTTTAAAAGAAAGAAAGAAATAAAATTAATCTTTGCAACAATTCTTGCGAAGATCTAGATAACATTCCCGCTTTCCCGCAAATGTGCATGTTCATAAACACTATTTTATCTTAAAAACACCATTTTGAATATTAAGAGGGATATTAGTTTACTTCATAAGAATTTAGACTGGTAAAATGAGTTGATGAATTGTCAGATGAATTTTAAAGGAGAGAACGACTTATTTTAGCAGGAAGAATAAACAGATAAATGTACACAGAATGATACAATTCTGAGTACAGGAAGAGAGGCCTGGATATATGAATACAAATTTTTAAAAGTGGCAGGACATGTTGAAAAAACAATTGATATGGCATAAGATTCCTGGACTTAGAATAGAAAAGCAAGCAGGTAATGACAAAACATTATAAAACAAATGACCACAATTAACCTTTTACATGTGTTAAATAAGCTTTACAACAATAGACCTCCTCTTCGGGAATGTGGCAGGGCAAGTAACTGGTCAGGTAAAAGGAGGTATGTGCAAGGTGGCTGGGATCAAAGTTTAGGGGACTGAGTGGCATACTTAAAGAGAAAATTAGGTGAGCTAACAGCGGGCAGGAGATAGCTCTGTTGGGAAAAATCCAAAGAGATTTTATGTACTTTAAGGGAAAGAGGGTAACTACAGCGAGAATGTGGCCACTCAAAACAAAGTGGTCATCTGTGTGGAGCCTCAGGACATTGTCAAGGTTCTCAATTAGTATTTATCTTCTGTTTTTACCATGAAGAAAGACATCAAGACTGGGGAACTTGGGACATGGAGAGATCTTAAGGACAATCATATTACGGGCAAGACGCTGCTGGACATCGTAAGGTGTATTACGCAGAGAAATCTCCCGATCAGATATATCTGAGGATACTGTGGGAAGCTAAAAAATAAATTGCGGGGAAACTGGCTGAGATAAAGGAATTATCATCATGCACGGGTGATATGCTGGAAGACTGGAGGTTGGCTAATATTGTGCCTCTATTTAAGAAGGGCTGCAAGGAAAAGCCTGGGAACTATTGATCAGTGAACCTAACATCTGTAGTAGGCAAGTTACTGGATAAGATTCTGATGGATACGATTGACATGCATGTGAATAGACAGGCTGCTTATGGATAGTCAGCATGGTTTTGTATGTGGGAGATCATGTCTTACGAATTTGATTGAGTTTCATGAAGAAGTAACCAAAAAGGTTGATGAGGGAAAAGCTATGACCATTGTCTATATGGACCTGCAAAGCCTTTCATAAAGTTCAACATGGTAAGCTGCTCTGGAAGGTTAGATCATATGAAATCAAGGAGAGCTAGCAACTGGATAGAGAATTGCCCGTGGAAAGAAGCAGAGGGTGATGGTGGCAAGTTTTTTCCCCTGTGATTCGTGGTGTGCTGTTGGTGCTAGGCCCATTGCTGTGTGTGGTTCATATCAATGATTTGGATGAATGTACAAGGCTTCAGGGCCTGTCCCACTTGGCCGTCATTTATGCGACAGGCCGGTAGCGACAGTCGCGCGCTTCCTCATGCGTCCGCACAGCCGTCTGGAGTGAGTGACGTCATTTGAATACCCAGTTTTGATATTTACCCAGTTTATGATATTCATGGTGATTTTCTAAAAGGTTCCCATTTCTTGAGTGGTGCTAACAATTGGAAAAACTGCAGATGTAATGCCCTTATTCAAAAAAAGAGGTGAATGAAAAGTAGCAAGCTGCAGACCAAATTAATCTGTGGGAAGGAACTGCAGACGCTGGTTTAAATTGAAGATAGACACAAAATGCAAGAGTAACTCAGCGGGATGGGCAGCATTTCTGGAGAGAAGGAATGGATGATGTTTCAGTCTGAAGAAGGGTCTCGACCCGAAACGTCACCCATTCGACCCGAAACGTCAACCTGTCCCATTTGGCCATCATTTACGCGACAGGCCGGTGGCGCGCGAAGATTTCGTACAGGCCGAAATCTGCGTGATACCGTGCGCAACTCCATTCGCCCGTCCCACGCTACCCACACGCTACCAGGCCGCGTAAATGGCGCGCAAATGACGACCAAGTGGGACAGGCACTTTAATGAGTAAATTTGCAGTTGCCACTAATATGGGTGGTATCATAGATAGTGAAGATGGTTATCAACAATTATAGCAGGATCCTGATGAGCCGGGCAAGTTAGCCAAGGAATGGTGAATGGCGTTTAATGCAGATAAGTGAGAGACGATGCATTTTGGGAATTCAAACGAGAATATGCCTTTCACGGTGTATGGCAAGGCCCTGAGGAGTGTTGTAGAGTCAAGGGAAGGAGCACAGGCACATAGTTCACTGAAAGTGTGTAGCAGGTAGATAGGTTGGTCAAGAAGGCTTTCGGTACATTGGCCCCTTCAGACAGGGTATTGAGTAAGGAAGACAAAATGTGTAGGAAGAAACTGCAGATGCTGGTTGTTTTGACCCTGAAGCGTCACCCATTCCTTCTCTTTATAATGCTGCCTGTCCCACAGAGTTACTCCAGCATTTTGTGTCTATGTTGAGTATAGAAGTTGGGATGCCACACTCCCAGTGAGCAGCTGGGCAGGGACACTCCGGGTGAGCAAGGACACTCGCAGTGAGCAGCAGGCTGGGACACTCCAGTGAGTAAGGACACTCGCAGTGAGCAGCAGGCTGGGACACTCGCAGTGAGCAGCAGGCTGGGACACAGCAGTGAGCAGCTGGGCAGGGACACTCCGGGTGAGCAAGGACACTCGCAGTGAGCAGCAGGCTGGGACACTCCAGTGAGTAAGGACACTCGCAGTGAGCAGCAGGCTGGGACACTCCTGTGAGCATGGACACTCGCAGTGAGCAGCAGGCTGGGACACTCCTGTGAGCATGGACACTCGCAGTGAGCAGCAGGCTGGGACACTCCTGTGAACATGGACACTCACAGTGAGCAGCAGGCTGGGACACTCCTGTGAGCAGGGACACTCGCAGTGAGCAGCAGGCTGGGACACTCCAGTGAGCAAGGACACTCGCAGTGAGCAGCAGGCTGGGACACTCCTGTGAGCAGGGACACTCGCAGTGAGCAGAGCAGCTGGGACACTCCTGTGAGCAGGGACACTCGCAGTGAGCAGTAGGCTGGGACACTCCTGTGAGCAGGGACACTCGCAGTGAGCAGTAGGCTGGGACACTCCAGTGAGCAAGGACACTCGCAGTGAGCAGCTGGGCTGGGACACTCCAGTGAGCAAGGACACTCGCAGTGAGCAGCAGGCTGGGACACTCCAGTGAGCATGGACACTCGCAGTGAGCAGCAGGCTGGGACACTCCAGTGAGCAGGGACACTCGCAGTGAGCAGCAGGCTGGGACACTCCTGTGAGCAGGGACACTCGCAGTGAGCAGCAGGCTGGGACACTCCTGTGAGCATGGACACTCTCCGGCAAGCTGGCCTGACTCGCCTGCCGCGGTCAGATGGGGAGCAGGACTTGCCCCGGCAGGGCGCCGCGACCTCTGGAGAAACCAGCGTGGAGCGAGTGGTCGAAGTCCTGGCAGTCGGGCCGGGGTCGGAGCCTCAAGGTCGGGGTCCCGGCGGTCGGAGTCCTGGCAACAGAGCCTCGAGGTCGGAGTGAGTCGGGGCGAGGTGGACGGGCCAGGCCGAGAACAAAGGGGGACCCGCCATGGGGGGAGGGGAGCACAAAGAAGGGATGAGTACTTTTTGTAACTTTGTCTGCGACTATGTGGCGACTCTTTTGTGTACTTTGTACGCAAACACAAAGAATTTTACCACACCAAGTTACAAGTGACAATAAAGTATCATCTTCACCATGTACAAACAAGGAACTGCAGATGGTGGTTTACAAAAAAACCTCTGTCTCACCTGGAAGGACTGCTGGGGCCCCTGGGTGGAGGCGAGGGAGCAGATATTGGGACAGGTGTTACATCTCCTGCAGTTGCAGGGGAAAGTAGCTGGGGAGGAGATGGTTTGGATGGGAATGGATGAGAGAACCAAGGAGTTGCAGAGGAAATGGTCTTTGCAGAAGGTGGAAAGGGTTGGAGATGAAAGACTTGACTGATGGTGGGATCTCATTGAGGGTGACGGAAGTGTTGGAGCATGATGTGTTGGATGCGGGGTCTGGTGTGGGGAGGAAAGGTTTCAAAAGGGGTAAAACCAGGGGAACTCTGGGATCCTCATTCCATCTGGAGGGAGGGGGACCTAGTGCCGAACTACGGGACACAGAGGAGATATGCGTGAGAGATCCATCCATGACAGCAGGGGGGAAGCCACTTTTACTAAAGAAGACTCATCAGATACCCGAGAATGGATGCCTTATAAGCCTAGAAAATGGGATTTTATGTTTCATGTTATGTTATGTAAAACATGTTAATGATGACCAATTTGGAGTACTGTTGAGTTTTGGCCACCCTGTTATAGGAAAGATGTCATTAGGTTGGAAAAGGTTCAGAGAAGATTTACAAGGATTTTGCCAGGACACAAGGGCCTGAGCTATGGGGAGAGGTTGGGCAGGCTAGGGCTTTAAATCATGGCGCATAAAATCATGAGGGGTATAGATAGGGTGAATGCATAGAATCTTTTACCCAGCGTAGGGAAATCAAGAACCAGAGGATGTAGGTTTATGGTGAGGGGGGAAAGATTTAATAGTACCTGATGGGCAATATTTTCACACAGGGGGAGGTGAGTACCCTATATATGGAACAAGCTGCCAGAGCACGTAATTGAGGCAGGTGCTTTTACAACTTTAAAAGATATTTAGGCAGGATAGGAAAGGTTTAGAGGGATATGGACCAAACGCAGACCATTGGGACTAGTGTAGATGGGGCATTTTGGTTGGAATGGGAAAGTGGTGCCGAAGGGCCTGTTTCCCTGCTGTATGTCTCCATGACTCTGTGACTAAAGTGCCAGTGGGGGAGCACTTGAGCCGTGTCCATAAGTTTATTAGTTTTAAAGTAGTTATGAGGAAGGATAGCACTAGCCCACAAGTTAAGGTCTAAAGTGCCTATTCTGGCGGCAGTAGGTGGGAATTTGCAAAGGTCATTTGAGATGGTATGTTTGCAGATAAGGTTTCAAAAGTGAGATAACGTGAGTACAGTGGCAGCAAGTTCCTGTTAGTGTGAAAGACACGGCTGGCATCTTTAGGGAATCCTGAATGATGAAAGATGTTGAAACTCTGGTCAAGAAAAAGGAAGCCACATCAGATTTCAGCAGTCGGGATCAAGAGAATCTCTCCATGAGTATAAGAGGTACAGGAGTAGATTTAATCAGGCAATTGGAAGGGCAAAAAGAGGACATGAAATAGATCTGTCAGACAAGGTAAAGGAAAGTTCCTCAGAGATTCTTCCAGTACATTAAAGAGTAAAAGGGTTGATTAGGAAATAATAGGTCCACTTAAAAATCAGCATGGGTGGCCTTGCGTAAGAGGTGAGGGAGGTATTAAATTAATATTTTGCAACCCTTTTTACTCTGGAGAAGATCATGGAAGTTAAGGATTTGAGACATATGAGTTGCGATGTCTTAGATCACTTATGAATGAATCCCCAGGGTTTGAATCCTCGGATCTTAGCAGAAGCAAGCAAAGAAATTGCAGAGATTCTTGCAGAGATATTTTCCCCCAAATAGGTCATGTCCCCATTTTACTGATTCATTCTGATCCTACTCAGTCCTTCACAGCCTTGTCACATTTCACAATAATTTACCTTTGTGGAACACCATTCATTCCATTTCCTCCGCAACCTCTTGTTTTGTTCATCCCTTCCCACCCAAACCACCCCTCCCCAGGTACTTTCATCTGCCCCGACATCTCCTCCATCAAATCCATCCAGGAATCCCAGCAGTCCTTCCAGGTGAGATAGAGGTTCGTTAACGTGCACCTCCTCTAACATCATCTACTCCTATTTGGCGTTCCTGACGTGGCCTCCTTTACATTGACGAGACCAAGTGTAGAGTAGGTCACCATTTTGCCGTGCACTTGCATTCTGTCCACCTCGGCCTGCTGTATCTCACAGTTGCTAACCATTTTATCTCTTCTTCTCATTCCCATACTGACCTTTCAGTCCTGGGCTTCCTCCATTGCCAGAGTGAGGCCACATGCAAACTAGAGGAACAGCAACTCATATTCTACACGGGTAGCTTACAACCTAATAGTAAGAACATTGAATTCTCCAATTTTAGGTAATACCCCCACTTCATTCTTTTCCTGGTAGAAATATAGAACTTCAGATGCTGCTTTACCAAACTAAGACACTCAGCGGGTGAGGCAGCATTTATGGAGCTCCATAGATGCTGCCTTAGATGCTCCATAGACGCTCCATAGATGCTGCCTCACCCGCTGAGTTTCTCCAGCATTTTTGCCTACGTTTGATTTTCCAGTATCTGCAGTTCCTTCTTAAACGCTAGATGATATTTCAAGTCGGGATCCTTCTTCAGACTTTTCATGTTCCAGCATTTTGTGTCTTTCTATTCTTTTCCCGCTCATTCCTGATCCCAGAGCGCATACATTCCTCCGCTATCCAATACCTTCCTATCACCACCTCTCCTCCCCCTCTCCCCCTTTCCACCTATATCCATCCCTCTAGCTTTCAGTTTCACTGCTGAAACCTTTTCACTCCTAATCATCTACCAATCAACCACCTCCCCCCCCCTCGTCGCACCAGTGCCCAACTATCACTTGCCAGGCTTTCTCCCAGCTTTTCAAGTTTTTTTTCCTCTGACTGAAGAGTCTTGACCCAAAACATCACCTATCCATGTCAACCAAAGATGCTCACTGACCCACTGAGTTACTACAACACCAATGTTCTACGCATGACTCCAGCTTCTGCGGTTCCATGTGTCTAACGTACCCCGTCTGTTTCAATCTAAGAAGCTTCTCTTTCCCGACTTGGAATTGCTTTCTATCCTTGCCAACTTTCCAATCTCTCACGCCAACTATCGGCTCCATCACCTGTAAAAATCATCATTGTACTGTTTCATATATTTGCAGGGAGCAGGGAGAAGTCTCCAGGTCTTTGCCTTTAGTTTCTTCTGTCTACTGCTGCGTTCTCAGACCACATTGTGAAGAACGGCAGGAAGACCAAGGAAAACAGTTGGGCTATTAGTAATTGAGAGGGACGTGCCAAAGTCAAGCCTCTATCTGATCTCTATCCTGAAGAGAAGCATTTAACCTTGTGTGTCTCTATCATTGGGAACATCAATGCTAAATTCAATTCTGCCCTCACTTGACATGCCCAAAATCACCGGCAGAAGCAACCGAACATTTACCTGGAGCAAGGAATCGAGTTGATTTCTCATCCAACGAGCTACAGCAAAGAAATGGTGAGGACAATTGCAATTCTTTTAATGTTTCCCCGACTGAAAGCAGTATATTCATAGGCTTTGTTTCTGCATTACAAACCATTCTTTAATTCAGGGGAATTCTCTGTAACTCTTTGAGCATTTCACGTTGGTTTATAAATGTCACCGGTTTCACTTCACTTCGATAAGAAGCTACGTGCCAAATAAACATTCCACCAAATATAGATGCTGCCTGTCCCATAAGATCATAAGGTTATAGTGATAGGAGCAGAATTAGGCCATTCGGCCCATCATCTACTCCGCCATTCAATCGTGGCTGATCTTCCTAACCCAATTCTCCTGCCTTCTCCCTATTACCCCTGACACCTGTACTAATCAAGAATCTGTCTATCTTTGCCTTAAAAATATCCATTGACATGACCTCCACAGCCTTCTGTGGCTGAGTTACTCCAACATTTTGTGTCTATCTTCGGTGTAAACCAGCATCTGCAGTTCCTTGCTACGTATAACAAGATTTGCAGGGAATGCCCTGCTGATGGGTCTCCTAATACTATCATTTGCTAATCTGTAACAACTGATACGATTGGACAGTCATAACATAAAAAGCAACACAGTTTGTCTCTCCAAACTGCGAGAGAGAATCAACAGATCATGGAAGTTCTCTTTTGAGCTGATTTATTACAAAAATAAACCCATGAGTCAATGAATTGTGTTCTCACATGCAAGATACTTTTAGTTCAAGAGTTCAGTTCCTCAGTTTCCTGAATACACGCTCACTCCCACCGTTTGTGTCCACTAGGTGAGATTTTCCTCTATTTTAGCTTCCTCCATTGCTTTAATTTTTGGGTTCCTTTAACTTCCATGTTCATGTCAAGGGGTGTCAATTAAGTAATGTGGGGAAATGCAAGCAGCCAATTGCCTGGAGCAACCATACCCTAATGCCAGAGGGGAAAAAAACGAAAAAGATGGCTATAAATCTTCTCAGATGACAGATAAATAGGAGGAAAGACCTTTGAATCGTGTTTCCTCTCAAGTCTCTGCTGTGGGATATTTTACATTCATCTGAGAAAGTTGACTTCTTCATTTAATATCACATCAAGAAGAGGACAACTATGACTACACAGCACTCTCTCTGAGCCAGTCTTGTCCCATGCCCTTTATAACTCAATAAGAGTGTCACCATTGATTCGCAGCTGATACACAACTTCATGACCTAATGCCATTATTCTCAATTGCAGTCAGGATTGGGATGAAAAGCTTTTCTGAGCTCACCCTTAAAGATTAGCTGCTTGGGCATGATACCAAAGCTCTGTCATCACCTAAAGAACAACCTCTGCTGCCAAGAGGAGAGGGTACAAAAATCAGAGGCTAAAACAAAATACCACAATACAAAACTGAGTCGCTACTCGATTTCTCCTGAAGGTTAATTGGGTTATTCTATACAAATCCACCCCAACAATATAATATTGGATTACTGCCTGAGATTCTATCCAACGTGGAGAATGTTGGATCAAATACAGATACTAAAGCATAAATTACAAACTTGGGTGTCTTTGAAAGCAAGTTGAATAACAAAGGAGATTGTCACACTGAAGAGATGGCATACTCACACGTGAGATGATAACTATAAACACAGCACCTGCTTCAAGCTTACAACTTGTGCCGGCCACAAGCATTTTAACTTAGTAAACATCACCTTTAGACTGTGTTCCAGACGATGTTTATGCCTGGCACAGCAACTAGCTGAGACGTGAAACAGATTTTCCATTAGCAGTAGTTAACAATTAAACAATCCAAACTCTTAAGTGTGCATGAAGTAATGAGAATGTAGTGAAGCTGGGATTGACAAAGGAGCTAAAGAACAAACTCTCACTAAACATAAAGTATAATGTGACAGATTGAAATGGAACAGTATTCACTGTGCCATACCAATTACCATTTGATGTTATAAAAGCAAATTTGGCCTAAGATACTGAAAATATTAATTTGGTTTAAAGCATCTTACGGGCAGTGGAAACTGCTCTAAAAGAGGAGAAATCATTTTTTGGGCAGTGAAAGGCAGTGTATTTTTCTGCCATCATTCTTCAGAATGACACTGAAGACTGGAGTTTCATGAGGACACAGGAGAAGAGATCAAAAGGCCCAGAAACTCGTTGCAAGAAAGCATCACTGAGTAACACGGGTGCAGATAGCTGGCCAATGTTAAAGAGGGAAGGAGGTGTACAATAATAGTTAGGAAGGTTGTAACAGCTGAGGCATTTGTGCAGCATGGCTGAAAAAGATAATTGGAATGGGAATGGGACGTACATCAAAATGTTATGGGAGTGCACACCAGCAGAAGATTGGCCAGAGACATACAGGAGCTGAAAGAGGACAGTATGAGATGCCAAGAGATCGTGTCTGTGATCTTTCTGTTACGATGTTTGACTAACAAATAAAGAAAAAGATTATTTAGAAACATTACTATCTGATCAATAGTAATGATAGACAGTGGGAACAATCAAAACAGGTTGGACAGCAAACACGTGCCACTGAAGCTGCAAAGTGCTTGCACCTTTAGCCGAGCAGAGCTAATGTAAAGGCATCTTCACCGTAGCAGAAGAGGATAAGATAAGCTTAACAGCTCAACTTAATTAGGCTTAGAATGTGGTGTTTTCTTTTCATATGTATTTATTTTGGGAGGGTGGGTGTTGAGTATAATATTTATATTATTGGATCCATTTTAAAAAGTCAAGAAGCTGAGCCCCAAACAGCATTTAGATTGGGTCTTTGCCAGGCTAAGGTGACTCAATTCAATTTGAATTTAATTGACAAAGTACAGGAACAGAGCAAAACGTTATATCATGTGCTGTTGAGAGCTCATGGAAAATGAGCTCAAATTCCTGATTTTTTAAATATTAATGCACTCTCACTCTTCAATGAGTGGCATTCACCATTTTGATTTGGCGAATAAAACAAGCCAGAAAAAAAGTACTTGGTGAGTATATTAACGTTTGAATCTTAGGAAAGTTTTGCATTTCAGATTGGAATGGTACACTGCTGCCTCTAGGACCCAGATTCAGATCTGCTTCAGATGGATTAAATGTCTGATGGTTGCAACATTGCATATTGGAAATATACAAGGGTAATTTTCACCTGCAGTGCTGAACTACTATCTACCTCATTGGTAACCCTCGGACTATCATTGACCGGACTTTGCTGGCTTTACCTTGCACTAAGCGATATTCCCTTATCTTGTATCTATATATTGTCAATTGTTACACTATACACTGTTACTTCAGAAAGTTTTTGTGTTCTCAGCAAGAGAAGGGTGTTGTGCTGCAGCATGAACAGTTCATTTTAATTCATTGTCTAGTTTCAGCCTCGATGGCTTACCACACTCCCGCGGAGTTATTCTGGCTCTTGGGATGGTGCCAGAGGAGGTAGTTAAGGCAAGTAATGTCAGATACATGGATAGGAAAGGATTAGAAGGATATGGCGGAAGATGGACAAATAGGACTAGCTTAGATGGGGCATCTTGGCCATATGGATCTGGGAAGGTTAAAGTAATATGCTTAATGTTCTTGTTCAGTGCTGCTTAATTTGCCGCACATATATATATAAAATATGTATAACATTGTCACATGTGTATAAAATCATGCGAGGAATAGCTCAGGTAGATGCACAGAAATGCACAGAGTGAATTGAGGACCAGAGGACATAGCTTTAAGGTGAAGGGGAAAAGAGTTAATAGGAATCTGAGGGGTAACTTTTTCACACAAAGGGTGGTGGGTGTATGGAACAAGCTGCCAGAGGTGGTAGTTGAGACCGGGACTATCCCAACATTTAAGATACGGTTAGACAGGTACATGGATAGGACAGGTTTGGCGGAATATGGGCCAAACGCGGGCAGGTGGGATTGGTGTAGCTGGGACATGTTAGCCGGTGTGGGCAAGTTGGGTCGAAGGGCCTGTTTCCACACTGTATCACTCTGTGACTCTATCACTGTGACATTTTGTGCACAGCAAAGATGCCTTTGCTCAAACCACTGCAACAGCAATACTGTAAGACCAACAGAGTGGGGCTAACTTTTCAATTCTTTCAGAAGGTTTGGACCTGGGAAATGGATTCAGCTTGACGCAATGGGCTAATTTCAGCTCCAGATTGGATAGTTTAAAGAACAGTTTGTAAAAACAGTCAATCCCATAACATTATCCTAAAAGCTGAAAGATAAAGATTTTGTATTTATGTAATGGCTTCTCAGTTTTCTCATTGCACTTTATGACCATAATTATTTTTGAAGTATAGTCATTGTTGTAATGTTGAAAATACTGCTGCCAATTTCTTTACTGCAAACTCCAAAAGAAAGCCACATAATAATGACCAAACAATCTGATTTTGGTCATGTTCACTTAGTGGCCAAGACCCCAGGAATTATTGTTCTACTTTTCTGCAAAAGATTGCCTTGAAATTATTTACGTGCACCAGCATAGGGCCTCTAATTTAAAGCACTTTTGAAAATCAGCACCTCAAACAGGATCAGCCTAGATTTTTATGGTGTCGCTGGACTGAGTTTTGAACAGTAACCTTCTGGGTCAGAGGCTAGGCTTCTGGGATGAAAAAAAATCAAATGCTAGAGAGCATCGCTTTATGGTGAGAGGGGCAAAGTTTAACAGAGATGTACGGGATACGTTTTTTTTTACACAGAGAGTGATGAGTGCCTGGAACGCAGTGCCGGGGGTAGTGGTTGAACCAGATATATTAGTGGCATGTAAAAGTTTTTTGGATAAGCATATGAACAGGCAAATGTAGGGAATGGAGGGGTATGGGTTATGTGCAGGTATATAAGTGATGGTCTTGGCATCATGTTCGACGCAGACATTGTGAGCCAAGGGGCCTGTTATTGTGCTGTAATGTCCTATGTTCTGTGTTCTACAGTATAATGCCACCTCTGAGGAACAACTAAGAATAATGGCTTAGAACTTGTTGGAAACAGCTTTTTTGTCAATGTTCACCACCTCTATTCTGTGAAACTGACACTTGTTCAGGCATCAACAAAGTTAAACTAGGTAATTAATATTCCTCTGTTTTCACAAGGTATTTACAGTCTTTGCAGTCTTTACAGATACAATCAAAACGATCATTAATTTAGCTTCAATCTTTGGATATTGTTTTGATGTAACCCACGGTTCTGTAAAATTAATTTTCATGTGTGAAATGTCATTTAAAATGTTTAAAAGTTATAAGAATAATAAAAGTATAGACATTTCTTTCAAAATACATGATTTAGCTTCTCCCTTATTTCCATGTTGCAATTTTAATTGTTATTTCTGGGAAATAATTGGAAAGTTAAATAATTGACTTGAAAAGTGTATGTTATTGCTCTGTCAGAAACTAAAATTCTACAGGATCAAGAATAATAAAATAACTGTTTTTTTAAGAAAGGTCATTTGGGTGCTTAAGACTTCTGCAGTCAGATTAGCTCTCGACCTGTTTGATGGCACTGCTGTTTCTGAACATCATGACCTACTGCAGCTGGTACCCGGCTGGAATTCCTGCTGTGAAAGGGGAGATCGGCAACAAAGAGCCCGTTTTGTCTTTCATACAGTGTTATCTTGAGATCACTGCTAAGTGTTGGCCCTGGGATGCCAGCGGATGAGTTAGATGGGCCCACAGTGGAATTCAGCAAAATGATGGAGAGATTCATGTAATTTAACAACCAAAGTAATCACCGCACAACTTTGGAAAACTTTGAGAGCAGTTGATTTTTGCTGTGTGGGTGTCTGCAAAGTAACAAACCTATTCGTCCGCTCCATAAACACAAGCCCACACTGCCCCCAAACCATCACCCCCCAAAAAAAAATAAAGTTGTATTTAAAACAGATGGACGGCAGAATGTGGAAAACAAATTAAAGCTTCTATCTTCACACATATGATTGATCCTCCCCCTCAGATACTTATTCTCCCATTTGGGAAATTATCTCTGATGTACGGATGGTCTGTAACCACATCTCAAACCCTGATAATTAGACGCGATCTCAACGTTGTTGTTTAATTTTAGCAATACCTAATTTTCTCCTGCAGTCCTTTAAGGTACTTGAGGCAGAATGGGAATTGCTATGGAATACACCACCTCCTTCCCACCCACCACCTCATCAAACTCCCCCCCCCCCCCCATCAAGCCAACTGCCAATGCTTTCAGATTCTGAGATGCATGATATTAGAAGCAGATGTGAGGGTAGATTTCACAGTAAATTTTAAGTTATTTAAAATGGAATTTCAGAAAGCTCAAGACAAGCAGCTGAGTCCTAAAAAAAGCTGCCAAAGTCAGAAGATTAATACTATAAAGAATAGTTTTTGGCAAATTAACCACATATACAGTAGAATCACAAATCAAATGACCAGGATTGAGCTGGTTAATAATTATGTAAAACGCTAAGTTTTATTTTGCACTAATCTAAGCTTAATAATGGTAATGAAAGATTTGGCTCTACATGAAAAAAATATTTGCAATCCTCTATTCTGCTTTCAAAAATGCATGTCCATCTGTAACATGTTTTAATTTACAATAGTGCACGTCTGTATTTTAAAATGCAATGATTAAATCCTGAATTTCCACTGCTTAAAGTGAAGTATAGCTCAAGGATCACAGTGGCAGATGCCAAGTGAACTATTTTCCAAGTGACTTATCCAACCTTGGGTGCTGTCTTTGTGGTGTTTGCATGTTCTTGCTGTGACCACTTTGTTTCCTCTGGGCGCTCCGATTTCCTCCCACATCCCAAAGATGTGTGGGTTTGTAGGTTAATTGGTCTCTGTGAAATTGCCCCTGGTGTATTGGGAGTGGATGCAAAAGTGAGATAACGTAGAACTAGTGTGAACAGGTGGGTTACACAAAAAGCTGGAGAAACTCAGCGGGTGCAGCAGCATCTAAGGAGCGAAGGAGATAGGCGACGTTTCGGGACGAGCCCCTTCTTCAGACTGGTCAGGGATCAGGGAAACGAGAGATATAGATGGTGATGTGGAGAGATAAAGAACAATGAATGAAAGATATGCAAAAAAGTATCGATGATAAAGGGAACAAGCCATTGTAAGCTGTTTGTGGTGTGAAAATGAGAAGCTAGTGCGACTAGGGTGGGGGAGGGAGATAGAGATAGAGGGAATGCCAGGGCCCGAGGGCTGAGGGAGAGGTGGGAAGGGGAGGAGACAGCAAGGGTTAACAGAATTGAGAAAATTCAATGTTCAAGCCCAAAGGATGCAGACTCCCCAAGTGGAATATGAGGTGCTGTTCCTCCAACTTGCGGTGTTGCTCACTCTGGCCATGGAGGAGGCCCAGGACCGAGAGGTCGGATACGGAATGGGAGGGGGAGTTGAGCCACCGGGAGGTCGGGTTGGTTTTTGCGGACCGAGCGGAGGTGTTCGGCGAAACGATCGCCAAGCCTCCGCTTGGTCTCACCGATATAGATCATCTGGCAGCTGGAGCAGCGGATGCAGTAGATGAGGTTGGAGGAGGTGCAGGTGAACCTCTGTCGGACCTGGAAGGACTGCTTTGGTCCCTGAAAGGAGTGGAGGGGGGAGGTGAAGGGACAAGGGACAAGAAGATCTCTCATCTCCCCCCCTGTCTGCCTTCCGCAAAGACCGCTCCCTCCGCAACTCCCTTGTCAATTCTTCCCTCCCCTCCCGCTCTACCCCTTCCCCGGGCACTTTCCCTTGCAACCGCAAGAAATGCAACACTTGTCCCTTCACCTCCCCCTCCCATTCCGTATCCGACCTCTCGGTCCTGGGCCTCCTCCACGGCCAGAGTGAGCAACACCGCAAGTTGGAGGAACAGCACCTCATATTCCACTTGGGGAGTCTGCATCCTTTGGGCTTGAACATTGAATTTTCTCAATTCTGTTAACCCTTGCTGTCTCCTCCCCTTCCCACCTCTCCCTCAGCCCTCGGGCCCTGGCATTCCCTCTCTCTCTATCTCCCTCCCCCACCCTAGTCGTACTAGCTTCTCATTTTCACACCACAAACAGCTTACAATGGCTTGTTCCCTTTATCATCGATACTTTTTTGCATATCTTTCATTCATTGTTCTTTATCTCTCCACATCACCGTCTATATCTCTCGTTTCCCTGATCCCTGACCAGTCTGAAGAAGGGTCTCGACCCGAAACGTCGCCTCTCTCCTTCGCTCCTTAGATGCTGCTGCACCCGCTGAGTTTCTCCAGCTTTTTGTGTAACCCTCGATTCTCCAGCATCTGCAGTTCCTTCTTTAACAACATAGTGTGAACAGGTGATTGATAGTCGGCATGGAGAGTGGGTCGAATGGCCTGTTTCCATGTTGTATTGTTCAATCAATCAACCAACCAAGCCCCAGTCTCTGTTGAGTTGACTGGACTGGGGGGTATCTGTGACTGTGAGTTACACAGGGCTTCTGGCATTCCCTGGCTAGAAAGGGAATAATGTTCCCAACGTACTAGGACTTTGGACAAGAATGGGATCTGTTTAGTAGTAAGGAAAACCATGGTCCACCTGGCCATCAGAATTAGTGCTGGCACCAATATTAAATGACATTCAAGGCATTGCTTTCAAGCATATCAAACCCATTTATTCCCAACAAATCAAGGTATTTTCAAACCACATTCTACAGGTACTGGTAAAATCCAGTCCATCTTGGTAAATTCCAGTCAAAATTTAATGTTTCCCAGCTAAATTTACACACATTCCTGTTTTGCTTGAGTTACATGTTATGTTATATAATGTAACCATTTGTAGTAAACAAATGCAGCCGTATCTCAACTGTATCTCAGTGGTTCTTGAGATTATCCTTTCCTTAAGCAAATTGCAATCTGTTGTGGATTGTAGCCAGAAGAACAAAGACTCTCAATTTTTCTATTGATGGAAAATGTTCCATTGATCATACGTCATCAACCTCAACAATTTGCTTTGTTTCTTTCTTTGCAGATGCCACCTGACCTGCTGAGTCTTTCTAGCATTCTCTGCTTGGGTTTTGTAAAGGGCCTGTCTCACTGTCTGAGGTAATTCAAGAGTTCTCCCGAGTTCTCCCCTGATTCGAGCTCGTGTAATGTATGTAGCGGGTATGTAGGGGTATCGTACGAGTAAAAAGTAACCATTTTTTTCATCACAAGTATTTTTTTACTCGTGGACATTTTTCACAGTGTTGATAAAACGTCACGAGTTTACCGGATTTCCCGAGAACCTACCGTTACTCGTACGAGCCACCACATGACATCCACGAGCTCCTACGTACCCGCTACGTACATTACACAAGCTCAAATCAGAGGAGAACTCTTGAATTACCTTCTACTGTGGGACAGGCCCTTAAGGCACGAAATGAGTGTAGAGCACCAATATTACACTGGATTATATCTGACGGGTCGTCAATGCATGGTTACTTTTTATGTGCTGTCCGCATTGTACTGCTTTCGCATAACTATTCTTCAGACTTCACTTTCCAACTTCCCTTTGTGTTACTGTTGCTGAGTGTCACGTGCACTAACATTAAGGTGCAGATTCTCTTCTCCTGGGATATTGAATACAAATTTGAGATATGATTGCACCCTAGCTAGATAATATAATGACTAAGGCATTGAAGTTTCTGTCATGTTAGAGGGCTTCTGGAGAACTGTGAATAAACATCTTAAAGCTATGTATTTGGTGGCCATTTCTTTAAATTAGAAGTGCAAACAAATCAAATTTGATATAAATACACTTGTTGGGAATTTTAACAAGAGTGGTGCACCATAAAATAACAGATGCCAATATCTTAATGCCATTTGTTAGCTAAATATACTGTCATATAGTGTTTAATTATTAAACACAAAGCATAAAGTTAGAAGAAATAAGACAGATCTTGCCACATAAAGGATGCTGAAAAGTGATGCAACCCATGTGAAGATAGTAATAGAAATACTTATTATCAATAGTAATCAAGGAGTTGGGGGGGGGGGGGGAGAAGAAAGTTAGGCCACTGGAGGGAAGCACATTAAATTCCTGTGATGCATATGCAAATTGTGCGTCTTTAACATGCAACGATTACTTCAAGAATCATGAACTCCCCCGACCCACTCCTTCATCCCCAACTCTGAAGTTTTCTGCAAGCCATTTACCATTTCCCTGTCCAACTGGATGCCACCATTCTTGCCATCCAGAAATACAACCCTATGTTCCCTTTGAAAATCTCCCTCTCTCTCTTTACCCTCTCCCTTGAAGTTCAAGTTCAAGTTCACGTTTATTGCCACATGCACCAATTAGGGTACAGTGGGGGAATTTGACTTACCATGCAGCCATACAAAGGAGCACAATACACAATAGAATATAACATGAACATTCACCACAGTGGAATCAACATTCTTCACTGTGGTGGAAGGCAATAACTTTGTCAGTCCTCCTCCTTTGTTCATCCGTGGTCGGGGCCATGAACCCTCCGCAGTCGCCGCTACGGACGGCCCGATGTACAGGCCCTCTCGTCGGGATGCTCGAAACTCCGACGTCGGAACAGACGGACACTCCGCGGCTTGGAGGTCCCGAATCGGCCACTTCCTACCGGAGACCGGGGCTTCACGAAGTTATAGGCCGCAGGCCGACAGTCGGAGCTCTTAAAGTCCATGCCGCGCCCTCGGCTAGGAGCTCCGCAGATCACGGCTTCAGGATGTCGTAGTCCGCGGGCCAGTGATCGGAGCACTTCTTTTGTCGACCCCCGGCAAGGAATCGCCCGGCTCCGCGATGGAAAGTCCGCGCTGCGCCCGCTACTGAAGCTCTGGACCCGACTCCAGGAAAGGCCGCACCAATCCAAGCTGTTAGGCCGCGAGGGAGGGCGAGATGCAACTAGGAGCAAAGTCGTATTCCACCGAGGTAAGTGACTAAAAATGTTTTCCCCAATTCCCGCCCCCACCCACCACACACAATAAAACACACTTACACACAATAAAACACACTTTTAGACACACTAAAACAAAAAAAGGAGACAGGACGAATAGGTGCAGGCAAGGCTGCCGGCTCGTGGCGCCACCCTATACCTTCAGTTAAAATCCTGATCAAGTCTCCAACTTTCCTTGCTCACCCTTCTCAATGTGAGAAGAGACAGTTCTTAACAGGGTGCAGATCCATTCTTGCTGCTGGATTCCTCGACAGTTTAAATGATCCATTTACCAGGGAGACCATTGAGCATGACAGCAATCTCACAGCCTAGCTATTTGCTGGTCTCCAGTGCGATTCACTGTCTGATAAACACACAGTCTTCTAACGTTCAAATTGCCCGTCTCACCATGATCAAAGTGAAAGCTGAATGCTGCACTGCAGTGTCATTTCTCTACGGTCCAGGTTAGTTTCCCTTCCTTTCATTTAATCTGACTATTCTATCTCCTTCATTCCCCACAACCATTTCTGCACTTTATCCTTCTCTTCACCAGCTTAATTTCCACTACATTGCCGAAGAATGAAGGATATTTAAAATCCACTTCAAAGGTTCATACATGCTAAAACAATACTTTCCCCATATGCAACCACTCATCTTTAAGTGTGGACATCCCTTTAAATTTAAGTTGTCAGAAGCGTTTTGCCCAGGAATTGATGGGCAAAGTGTTGGTGTAAGGCCAAATCTATGCTGGAAATCTATGCTAATTATTTACATGAACATACCCATCTGGATTTGAGGACTGACACATTCTTTTCTACAACTGTAAGATGTCTTCATTGTCCAAGCTACACATGACTAATAATCAATCTGATGAGTCAAGCACTCATTTGGAGAGGTAAAAATTCCTGAAGACTTTTGACTCCTGATCATACTTTGGTGATCCCCAATGAAAGGTTTGTGCCAGCCAACACTGGGCGACAACAGGACATGACTTTGCAGTAACCTTCCACCCAATTCTGCCACATCCCATGTCCTGGAACATAGATGCCCTTCAGATATAATCTAGACCGATGCACAAATAGCCTCTTGAGTGATTTACCTTGAGGGAAGAATAGGAGACCAAAAAGTAAAAATCAGTCCTTTCAAGCAAGGTAACGGAGTTTAACCTCCTAGCCCCCCTGTGGGAGATAGTTTAACACTCCTTATTTCATCTACATCATTATAAAACACTTATGTTCACCCATACTCACTTTGGTAATTTCTTTCAGACAATTCACATGCAAGTTCTGTTTGAAGTGGTTTGTGCAAATTAAAACTTTGGACAGAATCCAGACAATTGATTGTGACTAGATAAACTATCAGTCTCAGTTTACAGCTTCAATAATGTGGGGAATCTCAGAGTAAGAACCTATTGGGAGCAGTGCACCAAATAACACAATCAGGTCATTTACAAGAGAGCCTTGTAAACTCAGACTGCTCGATGCAGGATTAATACAATAATGCTAAAAAAATGAAGTACTTTAAGTAATGAAAATGATTTTTTTAAACTAAAATTTAAATTTTATTCAATGTTTTAAATGTTAAAAACATTTATTTAAGTAATTTTAAAATGAAGTACTTTATTATTGGGTTGTTTAAGAAAGAACTGCAGATGCTGGAAAAATCGGAGGTAGACAAAAATGCAGGAGGAACTCAGCGGGTGAGGCAGCATCTATGGAGAGAAGAAATAGGCGACGTTTTGTGTCGAGACCCTTCTGGTTAATAAGTTTGCAGATGTCACCAAGAATCCTGGAGTCGCGGATAGTAAGGAAGGCTATCAGAGTACAGAGCGGGGATACAGATCAGTTACAGAAATAGGAGGTGAAATGGCAGATGGAGTTTAATCCGAGCAAGTGTGAGGTGTTGCACTTTGAGGGATCAAATACAAGGGGAAAATATACAATTAATAGAATGAGCCTTAACATCATTGATGTACAGAGGTACAACTCCCTGAAAGTGACGTCAAAAGTAAATAGTGTGGCAAAGAAGGCATATGGCATACAGTACATGCGTTCATAGATCGGGACAATAAGTATAAGAGTCAGGAAGACATGATACAGCTTTATAGAACTTTGGTTAGGCTGCATTTGGAGTATTGTGTGCAGTTCAGGTTGCCCCATTGCAGGAAGGATGCGGAGACTTTGGAAAGGGTGCAAAGGAGGTTTATCAAAATGACTAAGAAGTAACTGCAGATCTGGAAAATCCAAGGTAGACAAAAATGCTGGAGAAACTCAGCGGGTGAGGCAGCATCCATGGAGCGAAGGAAATAGGCAACGTGTTGAAACCCTTCTTCAGACCCTTTATCAGAATGACGCCTGGATATGGGGTATTGTCTACAGGGAGAGGTTGGACAGATTTGGATTGTTTTCTCTGGAATGGTGGAGGTTGTGGGGTGGTCTAATTGACGTAAATAAAATTATGAGATCCATGACAGTCAGAATCTTTCCCAGGATGGAAAAATCAAACAGTCGTGGGCATAGCTTTAAGATGATAGGGGCAAAGTTTAAATGTGATGTGCGGGGCAAATTTTCTGTTTACACAGAGGGTGCCTGGATGGAGCAGCCGAGGTGTTGGTTGAAGCAGATATGCTAGTGACATTTAAAAGACTTTTGGATAGGCATATGGATATGCAGGGAATACAAGTTATGTGCAGGTAGATTAGTGGCGGGCTTGGCATGATGTTCGGCACGCACTTTGTGGGCCGAAGGGCTTGTTCTTGTGCTGTACTGATCTATGTTCTATAAGTGGAGTTCCCTTTGTTTGAGCAGTATGTAAAGTGCCACATAATAAATAAATAAAATCTGTTATATCCAACTGGCATAAAACCAAGTATAAACCACAGTTTCCTGAATATTGTTCTTTTTAGTGAAAGCTAGTTTTGAATGATGTGAAGAATTTCTCCCATCATAAATCAACTGGAATGAATAGTCAAACTTGAAAAGTATTTTCTGTAACTATACAGTGCCCTCCATAATGTTTGGGACAAAGACCAATCATTTATTTATTTGCCTCTGTACACCACAATTTGAGATTTGTAATAGAAAAAAAATCACATGTGATTAAAGTGCACATTGTCACATTTTATTAAAGGCCATTTTTATACATTTTGGTTTAACCATGTAGAAATTACAACTGTGTTTATACATAGTCCCCCCTATTTCAGGGCACCATAATGTTTGGGACACATGGCTTCACAGGCGTTTGTAATTGTGCAGGTGTGTTTAATAGTAAGATTAAACGAGAACTTACCAAGGTTGAAGGTTGATCTTTATTTTATGAGGAGTTGCGATGAGGGATTTCGTGAAGACCCCGCCAGCACGCATGCGCGACATTCTTCAAAGCAGCGGTGTGGAATCACAGAACACATCATGGAAGGAGATAGTAAGATTAATAAAGTAGAACATACCAGTTGACCTTATGATAGAGGGTTGGGAGCGGAGGACACAAAATCCCTCATCGCAACTCCTCATAAAATAAAGATCAACCTTCAAACTTGGTAAGTTCTCGTTTAATCTTACTATTTCACTTCGGAGTCACGTGAGTGACTTCGTGAAGACTTCAAAGCTTCTGTGATTACACGTCCTGGACAACGTCCCTGCTATCACACTGCTGCAATACTGATGGCGGAAGTATGTTAATGCATTCCAGACTGAACAGGCTGAAAAATAATGCAGAGTTATTAAAACAAAGAATAACAAAGCAAAACCCCTACTCGGGGAGTAAACATTCACGGAGCGGCTCTCAGCACGACATCCGCAAATGTAGCGGAGGCGACCACCGGTTTATTGTAAAACCTCTGGAAAGTCGATTCACTGGCCCAGCCCGCGGTGGCGAGGATGTGGTCCATTGGCACCATGGCCCTCGCCGCTGATGTGAATGCAGACCTGGTAGAGTGAGATTTTAAAATGTTAGTATCGATACCAGCTGCACCCAACACCACCCTGAGCCACCTGGCGATGGTCTGCACAGTCACCCGGTGATGTGGTGGTTTGTGGCTGATGAGGAGCCTCTGCTCCATCTTCCGGATGGTTCGAGTTGTTCGGATGTAATAGCGGAGATGGGTGGCTATGCAGAGGGTGGCATCAGAGGGGTACGCCCGGAATTTCAACTGCAGCCCAGAAGACCCAGGCCTATGGTGCTTCAGCAGGTCCTCTACAAAGAAAGTCACCTTTGCAGGAGCCGAGACCATCCGGTCCAGCCGAAGCTTGTGTAAGGCCTGGACTCGTTGAGCAGAAGTCAGTGCCATCAGCATCACCACTTTAAGGGTGAGCTTGTCAAGAGGTAGTCCTGTCATAGGGGACCAGCTTCTCAGTAGTGTAAGTACTACCCCCACATCCCAAGTGATGTTGTATCGGGGTCGAGGAGGGTTGGTGTTGAACACTCCCCTCATGAATTGCCCACACCTATATTCAGGTATGAGGAGAGCGCACTCCTGGCGCTGTTGATGGCACTGTAGCGGGTATGTAGGGGTATCGTACGAGTAAAAAGTAACAATTTTTTTCATCACAAGTATTTTTTTACTCGTGGACATTTTTCACAGTGTTGATAAAACGTCACGAGTTTACCGGATTTCCCGAGTACCTACCGTTACTCGTACGAGCCACTACATGACATCCACGAGCTCCTACGTACCCGCTACGTACATTACACAAGCTCAAATCAGGGGAGAACTCTTGAATTACCTTCTACTGTGGGACAGGCCCTTAAGGCACGAAATGAGTGTAGAGCACCAATATTACACTGGATTATATCTGACGGGTCGTCATTGCATGGTTACTTTTTATGTGCTGTCCGCATTGTACTGCTTTCGCATAACTATTCTTCAGACTTCACTTTCCAACTTCCCTTTGTGTTACTGTTGCTGAGTGTCACGTGCACTAACATTAAGGTGCAGATTTTCTTCTCCTGGGATATTGAATACAAATGTGAGATATGATTGCACCCTAGCTAGATAATATAATGACTAAGGCATTGAAGTTTCTGTCAGGTTAGAGGGCTTCTGGAGAACTGTGAATAAACATCTTAAAGCTATGTATTTGGTGGCCATTTCTTTAAATTAGAAGTGCAAACAAATCAAATTTGATATAAATACACATGTTGGGAACTTTAACAAGAGCTGAGACCCTCATCGTAATGAAGGCCCGCAAGGAATTCCAGGACGTCAGGGATCGTGGCAGAGTTGTAGGTGGTATTTGTTCGGGATCAGTAGGCCTCCCACTTCCTGATCTGGGTGAGGTACTGCTGCCGGGTTGATGCTCTGCACGATGCTGAAATGAGGTCCATTGCCCTGGGCGATATGCCGGCCTCCGTAAGCAGCCTCTTCAGAACCTGCAAGCCAACAGGTTTAAGTGACCATGGCACGGGTGACTTCCCCCCGTAATGGGGTTAGTGAGCAAAGTGGGGTTTTTAGTAATTTGAACCCACAGACATATTATTATTTGGAGAACCACGGGGTACCATGGCTGTGTAGGCCAGTTGGGTATAATCAATATGCCTGAAGCAGAATCCAGTTGTATTTTCTGCAATACCGGACTGATGAGTCAGAATGGGGGAAATGCGTAGAAGAACCATTTCCCCCAATGGAGAGAAAAAGCATCCATAGCTACTGCCCCAGTGTCTGGTTCCCAAGGCACATACGTTGGTATCTGATGGTTCAACCTGGACGCAAAGAGGTCGATATCTGGTGTACCAAAGTTAGCTATAATTTGAGCAAATATTTGGGGGTCCAACATCCACTCGATGTTATCATTGAACACTCGTGACCTGGTGTCTGCCACTGTGTTGAGCTTCCCTGGTAGATAGGTCGCTGTACTCCAAATATTTTGTTCAATACACCAGTGCCAAATTGTGTTTGCCAATTCGTCACAAGATAATGACCTGATACCACCCATATGATTTATGTAAGCCACCACCGTGGTATTATCTATTTGAAGGCGGACATGCAAATGCTGTAAATTTGTGCAGTATGCCCTCAGACCATGGAAAGTCCCAAGCATCTCCAAATAATTTATCCCGTGTGTCTGAAGGAGGGTAGACTCGTGAGGACCCCATCTGCCACCACAACTGGACGTGGTGTCAGTTGCACCCCAGCCTTGAGCGCTTGCGTCAGTTTGTAACACGACTGATGGGTTGCTAATAATGATGGGTTTGTAACACGCAATAATGTTGTTGACCCACCACTGTAGCTCAGTTTTAGCCTTAATTGGCAGCCATATTGGCCTGTCAAAGTGCCCAGCAATTGCTTTTAATGCTGAAATCTTTGCTCTTTGTAAGTTTTGATAGTGCAGTGGTCCGAATTGCGCAGCTGGAAATTATGCTACCAGTTTCCCAATTACCTTGGCAGTATGTCTGATGGTCGACACCCATTTGCATGCATCTTTTATATCTGATGCTTTGTTGGTTGGGATAGTGACTATCATTCGGTTTGTGTCAATAGTGAAGCCCACATTTTGGAAAGTTTGCCTTTCCCTTTCCTTTCCATCTTTTCCTGTAGGTAGAAAACACAAAGAATCCTACCTGCAAACCAGCTTATGGTTAGAGCACTTACCTTTGCCGGTCTTTCTGAGGAGCTGTGGAGAGAGCACACTCCCCCCCCAGCTTGTCGACAGCAAATGCGAGCGACGATATGTCACGCATGCGTGCTGGCGGGGTCTTCACGAAGTCACTAACGTGACTCCGAAGTAAAATTGCCTCCTTAATGCAGGTATAAGTGAGCTTTCAGCACCTAGTCTCTCCTCCAGTCTTTCCATCACCTTTGGAAACTTTTATTGCTGTTTATCAACACGAGGACAAAAGTTGTGCCAATGAAAGTCATAGAAGCCATTTTGAGACTGAGAAACAAGAATAAAACTGTTGGAGACATCTATCTGATTTTACCATTCCCAAGCCTAGAGGTTGAGGCCAATTAAAGACCTGACCTCACAATTCTCTTTTTCTATAATCTACAGGACTTTTATGTAAGAAGAAAAGCAATGCACTTGGGAATTTGAAAACCAGAGATAATATTCAGACAACCAATGCATTAACAAAGAAACGTTGCAATGGAGAAAGGTTAGAAAAGAAACAGGCATCAGAAGCTTAAATAGGGAAAAGATCTAAAATTCAGTGACAAATTCGGAACACTCTGTTTATTGTGGTTTGCTTGGTCAAATGATTGAACAGTGTCACAACAAACTCAAACAAATTCCTTTCCAGCTATTATTTCCTCGTGATGGCTGATACATCAAACACTCCACATATTGCAGCTGCCAATTAAAGGAGTACAACAATTAAATTTAGTTAACATGAAAATTACCCGGATTAAACCGTGAAGTGAATTCAAATGGAGACCATTTGTGCTCTGTTCTAGGTTCCGGTATAGTCTTAATTGGAGGCAAAATAAAGAGATGCCTCAGTGTAAACCCACACAACATGTGGTACAGGGCATGGACTAGCTGCAGATAATTAAATGTTTTTTATTATACTCCAAAATAAAAGATCAAATGAAAACAAAGATACTGTCTTTCTTCAATTAATTTCATACTGTACCCTGTTGGGTGGCACGCACACAAGTGCCTGTAAAAGTTCCTGAACACTAAGTTCTGGAAAAGCCAATTCAATATACCTTGTCTGTATGTCAATTTTGGGCACCATATCTGAGGAAGGATGTGCTGGCTCTGGAGAAGGTCCAGAGAAGGTTTACAAGAATGATCCCACGAATGAGTAGGTTAACATATGATGAGCGTTTGACGGCACTAGGCCTGTACTCGCTGGAGTTTAGAAGAATGAGGGGGACCTCATTGAAAGGTACGGAATAATGAAAGGCTTGGATAGAGTGGATGTGGAGGGGGTGTTTCCACTAGCGGGAGAGTCTGGGACTAGAGATCATAGCCTCAAAATTAAAAGATGTTCACACACACATATCATCATTGCCATCGGGAAGAAGGTACAGCAGCCTGAAAACTGTAACATCCAGGTTCAGGAATAGCTTCTTCCCTTCAGCCATCAGGCTATTAAACACGACAACAAACAACTCTGAACTGCAACCGACTATTATTATTATTGCACTATATTTGTTATTAATTGAGTATGTGTGCATGTGTATACACACACTGAACTTTTTTTCTTTTCCCGTTATGTACTATGTTTACATATTCTGTTGCGCAGCAGCATGTAAGAATGTAATTGTCCTATCTGGAACATATGACAATAAAACACTCTTGACTCCCTTGAGATGAGGAGGAATTTCTTTACTCAGAGGGTGGTGAATCTGTGGAATTCATTGCCATAGGAGGCTGTGGAGGCCAAGTCAGATATTTAAGGCAGAGATAGACAGATTCTAGATTAGTACAGGTGTCAGAAGTTATGGGGAGAAGGCAGGAAATTGGGGTTAGCAGGGAGAGATAGATCAGGCATGATTGAATGACGGAGTAGACTTGATGGACCGAATGGCCTAATTCTGCTCCTATCACTTGAGATCTTATGATCTTATGACTGCTTGGCATGCTGCAGAGGCAACATCCAACTAATGCCCACAGTTTTACCTCAGGTAGCATTAAGTTAAGAGAAGAGAAAGCTAATTCAGGGCTCCAAATCTTATTTGTGGTCACAGAGTGATTCAGCATGGAAGCAGGTCCTTCAGCCCAACTTGCCCACACCGGGCAACATGTCTCAGCTACACTAGTCCCACCTGCCAGCATTTGGTCCATATCCCTCCAAACCTGTCCTATCCATGTATCTCTCTAACTGTTTCTTAAATGTTGAGATAGTCCCTGCCTCAACCATCTCCTCTGGCAGCTTGTTCCATACACCCACCACCCTTTGTGTGGAAAAGTTACCCCTCGGATTCCTATTGAACCTTTTCCCCTTCACCTTATGATCCAGTTATGGCCCGGTGATGGAACATAAAATGAGCGTACTTGGATATCAAATGAGCACAGCATCAATGTAATGCTCCTTCTTCTCCAACAACTGCTTAGACACATGTACCAAGAATACACCATTCTGGGTGAGGCAATAGATGCAGCATTCAACAGAATACCATCGATATTAAATGTCAGTGGCTTCAAAGGCAAGAGGGAGAAGTGGTAGGCAACGGGGTGCAAAAGGAAGAAAGGAATCACAAACACAGAAGATTAAATAAACTAATGGTGTGACATATTCTGCATCACCAGAGTATAATATCCTCAGGGAATTTCTCCCACGAGGCAGATAATATTGCTTTAAGATAAAGACTCCTCCACCCTTTATAGGCAGACAGGGCTGGACAGCACAATGCCACTTGTGCCATTCAAGAGAATACAAAAGAAGAAAAAGGACTAAAAGTGCTGGAGTAACTCAGCAAGTCAAGATCCAAAATGTCATCTATCCATGTTCACCAGAGAAGCTGTCAAGTTACTCCATCACTTTGTGCCCTTTTGTATATTAACCAGCATCTGCATTTCTTTGTTTCCGCAAAAGAGGAAATTCTGCAACAGAGTCATTTACGTCATACAGCACGGAAACTGGCCCTCTGGCCTCACTCATCCATGTCAACCAAGATGCCTCATCTAAACTAGTCTCATTTGACAGGGCTTTGGCCCATTTTCCTCCAAATATTTCCGATCCATGTACCTGTCTAATTGTCTTTTAAATTATGTTACTGTAGCTATTCAAATACCTCATCAGGCAGCTCATTCCATATACCCACAACTCTGTGTGTGAAAAAGCTGCCATCTCACTTAAAACCTATGTCCTTTAATTCTTGAGTTCCCCTACCTTGGATAAAAGACACCATGCATTCACTCTATTTATTCCCTTTATGATTTCAGACATCTCCTTTGATCATCCCTCAACCCCCTGCTCTGCAAGGGAAAAAATCCAATACTGCTAAATCTCTCCCTCCGGGTCAAGTTCTTAAATTTTGGCAACATCCTTGTAAGTCTGCTCTGCACTCTTTCCTGCTTAAAGACCTTTTTACCTATATCAGAGTGACTACAACTGAACACAATACTCCAAGTGCAATCTCATCAACATCTTGTACAATTGATACATAACTTCCCAACTTTTAGACTTAATTCCCTGATTGATGAAGGCCAGCATGCCAAAAGCCTCCACCACCCTACCTACCGATGACACCAAACTATGTATTTCTACGCCCAGATCCCTCAGCTCTACAACACTCCAAGGGCCCCAATGCTCACTGTCTAGGTCCTGCCCTGGTTTGACCACCAATTGGAACACCTTAGTCTGAATTAAACTCTATTTGTCATTCTTTGGCCCACTTTCCCAGCTGATCAACATACCGCTGTAGTTCTTGACAACCATCCTCACTGTCTACAATACTGTCCATTTTAGTATCATCAACAAACATCCTAATCATCACCACTTGCTGATCATAATTATTTACTGATCATTATCACTTACTATTCAATGTTGGATATAGTTGAAATTATCTTCACCTTGCACAACCTTGTGCTTCCATAAAGTAGTGTGCTATATATTCCACTCGAGTAGCGCAAGATGCTTGGAGTAAAGCAGACCTTCACTGAGATATGAGCACAAGCTTGGTCCAGCAGCTTAACTTGTCCTCCTCTCGCTGTGCAACATAGGAGTTGCGGATGGGACCAGGCCATGTGGATAAATATTATGAATGGAATCCAATTTACATTTAACTTCTTCAAACTGGCCAGCACTTCCAGGGACTTCTGACCTCTACTTGAGCCCAATTCTCTAAAACAGACAGTGCACAGGCAGTAAGAGGATTAAGCCAGAAGGGAGCATTTAGACTTTAATCTCTCTGGAATTGAAGGACTGCAATTTCCAGGGCAGTTTGAAAGCATCTCCAGACCTCTCACCTGGAAACTGGAGGTTGAAGGAAGCTACCTTCCCAATGGATCAGCAAGCTGAAGGCCTATTATAGACACAAAGTGCTGGAGTAACTTAGCGGGACAGGCAGCATCTCTGGGTAGAAGGAATGAGTGACGTTTCAGGTCAAGATCCTTCTTCACACTGAGGCCCATTACAGCTGTACACCAGTGACTACCTTTTTGGGGTTAAGTG
Organism: Okamejei kenojei; assembly: GCA_035221665.1. Taxonomy (NCBI): domain Eukaryota; kingdom Metazoa; phylum Chordata; class Chondrichthyes; order Rajiformes; family Rajidae; genus Okamejei; species Okamejei kenojei. The sequence goes on along the minus strand of CM069140.1, from coordinate 17,502,758 downwards.
TGAGGTGCATTGTAAAAATCTCTGCATATGTATTTGAATTTTGTTGGAACTATGTAGAAGAAAAAATAGTTGTTACTTTGGGGGAAGTGCACAATGATGTCTAAAAGGTCCCCTACACTAAAACTCCACACCTTGTTGAACAAGGAATTTCACTACGAGCATAAAAGATTGTTTTTTCTTTCATGGAACAATGTAATTACACTTCAATTAACCATCCTGTCAAGAAACTTTTGAATCTTTCCACCTCTAACTTTCACTCCATACACAAGCATTTACACAGCAAGGCCAGCTAATTAAAAAGGGATGCCTATTCCAGAGTGTATCCTAATCTGAAAATCCTGTTTAGCTTCTTGGATGAAATTGAAACCAAATGTCAAAAGATTTCTAAGCAAGTGGATTGTTTTACCCTAATTTTATATCTTCAGTTACCAATTACATATTTTTGCTGAGAATTTCAATACAGATTTGAAAGGACAGACCATTGCTCCTGGACTGAGAGGATTGGGGGGGGACTATAATTCCACCTATCAGTAGTCATACACCAATTTGGTGCAAGGGAAGGCAAGTCACTGTTTTGTTTTCAGTCTAGTTGGTATACCGAGAGATATTATTTCAAACGGTGTTGGCCATTGTTCATTCCTACAGCTTTCAAATACTCATGTTTTGATATACTTGCTTTGATATTTTATTTGTGTTTAACAAGTTGAGGAATGCCTCCACCGACACTCAACAGTATCGACCAGGAAATAACACCACGCATTTAAAATTGTGTTACTGGATCATTTACATCCATCTGAGACACAAGTGCACAACTGAGGCCAGGCACCAGCTCTTAGACATCTCCTCATACCTATCCCTTGACTATGACCCCCACAGATGAACTTCAGGCCATCATCTCCCAGACTGTCTCTGATTTCATCATTGAACAAAGACCCAACCAATTTCCCTCCACCAATACTATCTTCTACGTATTGGAACTTGTCCTCACCCTCAGCAACTTCTCTTTTGACTCCTCCCACTTTCTCCAAATTAAAGGTGTAGCCAGGGGCGCACGCATGGCCCCCAGCTATGCCTGCTTTTTTGTTGGTTAAGTTGAATAGTCCTTGATCCAATTGTACACTAGCCCTATCCCCCAACGCTTTCTCTGCTACATCATCGACTGCATTGCGGATACTTCTTGCGTCCGTGCAGAACTCATGGACTTCATTAATTTCACCACTAACTTCCACCCTGCCCTCAAGTTCACCTTGACTATCTCTGTCCTTTCTTGACCTGTCAGTCTCCATCACAGGAGACATATTATCGACTGACATCTCATGCAATCCGACAGACTCCTGCAGTTATCTGAACTACTCGTCTTCCCACCCTGCCCTTGTAAGTATGTTATCCCCTACTCTGAATTTCTCTGTCTCCATCGCATCTGTTCACAAGATGAGGTTTTTCACACAAGGACATCTGAGCTGTCCTCATTCTTTAGTGAATATGGTTTCCCCCCCGCCTGTCATAGATGGGTCCCTCACACATACCTCCTCTGTCCTGTAATTCAGCTCTCGCTCCTCAGACGCAAGAAAGACAAAGATCCCCTGGTCCTTTCCTTTCACCCCATGAGCCTCCGCATCCAACACATCATCCTCCAACATTCCGTCACCTCCAATGGGATCCCACCACCACTAATCACATCTTCCCACCTCCACCCTGTTGTAGAGACCACTCCCTCAACAACCCCTTGGTTCACTCACCCCTTCCCACCTAAACCACCTCCTCCCCAAGTACCTTCCCTTGCAACCACAGGAGATGCAACACCTGCACTTATAACTCCTCCCTCGACTCCATCCAGGGTCCCCATCAGTCCTTCCAGGTGAGACAGGGGTTCACATGCTCCTCCTCTACTTCATCTTATGTTCCCGGTGTGGCATCGTGTACATCAGCGAGACCCAGTATAGACCTGACGACTGTTTCGTAGAACACTTATGCTCGATCTGCCGAGGCCTACTGGACCTCCCGTTTGCTAACCAATGAAGAATGGGAACTCTTCTTCCCATTCTCACCTTTCTGTCCTGGGCCTCCTCCATTGCCAGAGTGGGGCCATATACAATTTGAAGGAACAGCAAGTCATATACCACTCGGGTTGCTTATGACCCAGCAGTATAAACGATGAATTTCCTAGTTTTATGTAACTTCTACATATATTCCCCCTCCCCCCACCCCCCACGCCCTCCTCTCCCTCGTCTTGCGCCAATGAAAGTCGATTAAACAGTTCCACAGTTGCCAACATTGTATCCCTCTTGGGATCATGTCAGGTTCCCTGTCAGGGAACCACCCTGCCTGAAGTCTTCTGTTGCCTTACTGATGTCCCGGTCTTTTCTTGCTTCCAGTTCCCCCACCCCTCACCTGCAATCAGTTTGAAGAAGGTTCCCGATCTGAAAAGTCACCGATCCATTTTCTCCCGAGATGCTGCCTGATCCGCTGAGTTACTCCAGCATTTTGAGTGCCTCCGTTTAAAATCTCATCCAAAGACAGCACCTTCAATGGTGTAGTTCAGGCTGAGTAACACAGAAAACAATCAATCCAGATTTCTGAACTCTAGACTCTGGCTGGGACTTGAACTCACAGCGTCCTCAAAGGTGCTAACCGAGTCCTAGCTGACTTCTTCTTCTGCTTCTTGCATTTGAGGCAGCAGAACTCTGCAGGAGGGTGATGCCATCTGGTTCGACATCCATAGGTGCCTGCCCTAAAAAGGGCGCACGCTCCGGGTTGGCGCAAAGCTGTGGCGCTAATGCTGTCTCTGTTTGTTGTTGTTCACCTGACTAAGGTCAGTTAACAATATATTTTGAACCAAGGTGTGTTGCAATATTTATTGGCAATAGACTGATAAATTTAAAATAATTATATTGCAGTTAATAATTATCAATATGAATTGATAAACATCAACTGCATGGTGAGCATTAAACATTGCAATCTGGCATACTGGAGACCTGGCATTCATTGAGACCCTCGGACTCTTTGGAGACCCTCAGGCTATCTCTAATCGGACTTTACCTTGCACTAAATGTTATTCCCTTTATCATGTAACAGCACACTGTGGTCAGCTCGATGGTAATTATGTGTAGTCTTACCGCTGACTGGTTAGCACGCAACAAAAAGCTTTTCACCGTGCCTCAGTACACATGACAATACAACTAAACTAAACTACTAATCAGTTTATCATACACAATACCGGCACAAGATGTGCATATTCATTGTCTCACACACTGAAGAGATGTGGTCATGGGCACCAGGTGGAAGGGAACTGAGGGTCATCTTTTCAAAGCCTGCAACATTGTCCAAACCCACTGACAATCAGGCTGATTACACGATTAAGTGCTCTCATTATGCAATAGTTGTTCCAGGGAGTAACACTCAGGAAATTACATCTCAGCAGCTAAGTTTTGTTTCTATTCATTAATCTCCATTGAGAAGACTCTGTCATCTCCCAATTATTGATATGTACAAATGCAGCAGTCTGCTTGGAGAACAATAATCAAGGAATTAACCCTAATAATTAGAACGATAACTTGCTCTGTACAAATAACCCAAGTTCTTCAATTAACTCTTGCATTGGTACCTGTAATTCTATTTGTAAATTATGTCACGTAAATTAAACTTCTGCTTGTGAAACACTGCCAGATCACTGCTGGTTTGTATACAAACCACCTCTGTCATTAAAATGATTTATCATTTCCACAAACAGTGGATACTGATTAAATATTGGATACAACCTATGTTCAACTTCATCTAGTATATTTAGAATCTTTTGTTACCATTTATTTATGGGATGGGAACAGTGTTTGAGTGTTAATGCCAAATTTTAAAGTTACATAAAACACAAATGTGGGTCAAAGATGGTCCCAAATCCCAAGAGGATAAATAAATATGTGACAATAATAATATCTCTAACAATAATAACATCAAATAATTCTCTTTAACCAAACCCAGCACTTGTTTACTCTTTCATTTACGCTTCTTCCCATTCTGCCTCATTCTCTGGGCTTGCTTCATTGTTGCTAAAATCCATCTCTTCTACAATGTTTCCCATTTGTCATTCACTCAAGATGTTGCATCAACGTGTCTGGGATATATTTTTTTAATAATAGTAAGAAGCTCCTTTGGATTTAATGGATTTTGCCAAAATACTGTTAACAGTTTAACTAAAATGGCTGTCACTGAAGATGAACAAAGCATCTACTGCCAGATCCCGATATTTACTAGCAAGCACAAATCTGTGAGAAAATTCTATTGAATACAGATGGCAGGAAATTCCTCTGAAATGATAGCAGCCAAACTCAAACCACAAGACATGAAAATAACCCAACACACTAAACATGAAGAACATATCTTAGAGATTTCTTCCTCATGTGATTTGCAATCTGTGATTGATTACTAAGAGACAGACTGCTGATATATTGGACTTTTGTAAAACAAATACTCCATCTGAAAATAAAAAATCTTGAATATTTCCAGAAAAAAATGTTTTGCTCTTTTCATGAATTGTGCAGATACCATCAGTGAATTGTGCAACTAATAAGTCCAAAAAGTTTCTATTCATCTTTTATCTTCTTGCTCCCTCCTTTCCTCAAGCAAGACCATTTACTGAGATATGCTTCAGTGAGTGTTGACTGCTCTCACTGTAACACTCATGCGCTGGTATCCACTCTAACAACACAAAAATGATTTGATGATTATTCCATAGCCAATTCAGTTTTTATCCAACAAGCACATGTGTGGACTATCTAATGTGTATGAACGAATACGAAGCAGAAATCGTAGCTGCTTTGTTTATTCCTAACTCAACCAAAGAAAATAGAAGCCAATTATTAATGGACAATTCGCTAATCCAGGTGTGATAAGAATTAATGTTGCATTGTTCAGCACAGGTTTTACATGAAATGACCAAAAATGCATTCTTCTTCTTCTGGAAGAGCTGACCTTTCAAATGTCAGGATGTGTAAGAAAGAACTACAGATGCCGTTTAAATCGAAGATAGACACAAAATGCTGGTGTAACTCAGCGGGACAGGCAGCATCCCCCCAGAGATGCTGCCTGTCCCGCTAAGTTACTCCAGCATTTTGTGTCTATCTTTCAAATGGCAGGTTCTATCTAATATTCAAAACTGACCTTATTTCTAATATTCTGTGAATTACTTTCAGCATGTGTAGTGCAGTTCAATAAGCATGATGGATACTTGGATCTCCACTTCTCGCAACATATTCAGTCCCTTACACTTCAGGCAAATTCAGAAATTAAAATTGAGTAATAAGGGGGAATCAGAACATGCACATCTTTCAGACCAATTAATGGTTGAAATGCTTAGGGCAACAAATTCCAGTAGTTGAATGAAACTTTCCTGAGGCCATTGGGATAAAGGTCACCTTTTTAACAATTTTACATTAAATGGCTTGGGATAATGCCATACATAAGCTGCTGCATTGTAAACCAGTTCTTCCCTTGCAATCCTAAGTCGCCCTTTTAAAATTCACAGCCGACAAACCAATAAAGTTTATTTGGTTTAAGACCCACTTGGCAATAAGAACACAAAAATCTCCAGCTAACACATAATTTATTTTGAAGATAACTATGTTATTTTTGTTCCACTCACATGAATGGCTCTGGTTACATATGTGTTGTGCCAGGCAATCAGTCAGTTAAAGCTGAACTCATTGCTGTTTGCTTACCTTCTCCCAGGTTTCATTCTTTGCTGGGTGAGTGCTGGTGCTGGGCCTGGGGGAGCCTTCCTCCTGTCACTGTCCTTCACGGGCAATTTCAGGGAAAGAATGATAGCAGGTCATTTTACCTCAAAGGAGTGTCAGAGTTACAGTACATGCAATCCCAATATGAGATTGCAATCTGGACTGAGAAGCTGGGCTAAATTTCTCTTTTGAAATTCAAATGAAATCCGATACATTCAAAATAGATTTAGCAGCCCAAAACCGGATCTCAATGAAGCACAAATTTAGACCGCATGGGACCCAGGGAGAAGTAGGCAACGAGATAGAGAATTGGCTTCATTGAAGGAAGCACAGGGTGATGGTGGAAGGTTGTTTTTAGGACGAGGCCTGTGACTAGTGGTGTGCTTCAGCGATCAGTGCTGGGCCCATTGCAGTTTGTGGCTTAGGTTACTGATTTGGATGAGACTGTAGAAGTTTGCTGATGACAATAATATGACAGAAATATCATAGGTAGCAAAGATGGTTATCAAAATTACAGCAGAATCGTGATCAGCTGGGCAAGTGAGCTGAGGAATAGCTAATGGAGTTTAATTCAGATAAGTGTGAGGTGTTGCAATTTGAGAAGTTAAGTCAGGGGAGGACCAACACAGAGAATGGCTGAGCCCTGGGAAATGTTATGCAGCAGAGGGTTCTAGGAGCACAAGTACATCGTTCCCTGAAAGTGGCGTCACAGATAGAATGATCAAGAAGGTTTTTGGTACTTTGGCCTTCATCAGTCAGGGTATTGAATATGGAAGTTGGGATGTGTAGGAAAGAAGTTGGGATGTGTAGGAAAGAATTTGGGATGTTATGTTGCAGTTGTACCAGATGTTAGCGAGTATTGTGTTCAGTTTTGGTTACCCTGCTATAGGAAGGGCGTAGTTAAGCTGGAAAGAGTGCAGTGAACATTTGCAAGGATGTTGCCAACACTAGAGAGCCTGATATGGAGAGGTTGGATAGGCCAGGACTTTACTCAATGGAGTGCAGAAGAATGAGGGGTGATCTTATAGACGTGTGTGGAGGTGGCGCCGACAGACAAGAAGCCGAAGCAAAGAGGCCAAAAGCCAAAGAACCGAATAGAAATGTGGCCGAAACGCCAATAAATCGAAAGATTTATTTATTACCGTCTCAGTGTTTGCTGAACGCACCCAAGCTCCCATGCACAAAACAGGTAGCGTCTCTGGAGAGAAGGAATGGGTGATGTTTCGTGCCAAGACCATTCTTCAGAGTGCGTCTGAAGGATCTCGACCCAAAATGCCACCCATTTCTTCTCTCCAGAGATGCTGCCTCTTCAGCTGAGTTACTCCAGCATTTTGTGTCTATCTTTGGTGTGACAGTTGTGTCATTTCATCTTAAATGTTGGCTATTCAACATATAGGCTCAAATCCTGGAACCTCTGAGCAAACAGCACTGGGGTTCTAGTGAAAGGTTATCAACCTAAAACACTGAGTCTGTTTCTTACGCACTAGTCACTTCATGACTTGCTGAGTATTTCTTTTTTTTTTTTCTTTTTTTCTTTCAGGTTTCCAGGCTTACATAGACAGTAGTTCAACAATCCTCCTTTTTGAGGACTATTAAAGTGCTTTACATGTTGAGATTTCCAACATCTCACAAATGAATAAGATAAAAATGGAAATGAGAAATCTGGTGTGATCCATTCTAGACCCAAAAAGATGTATTATTTGAACATTTAAATGTTAAAATTTTAAAACAGAGAGAATGGAAGTACAAACAGACAAAGGATTTCTAGAAATTTGATCATTAGAATACCAGGAACAAGTGGAGAAAATAATAAGTATTAAGGGATAGATGGGAAAATATATTATTAATGGTTATAGAGTCAGAGGATCATAGCCTTACAGTAAGAGCCTACCTTTTCAGGACTGAAGTACAAAGGACATTAGAAATCTAGCCCTCGTGTTGGAAGTTATATTGATGCTTAGTTCATTATTAATATTAAATCAGAGATTAATAGATATGTCTTAACGAAATGTATTTAGAAAATGTGGGCAAACTTAGGCATATGGGCTGTCATAGGTTCATTACTTATAGGAGCGGAATTAGGCCTCTTGGCCCATCAAGTCTACTCCACCATTCAATCATGGCTGATCTATCTTTCCCTCTCAACCTCATTCTTCTGCCTTCTCCCCATAACCCCTGACATTCTTAATAGTCAAGGATCAATCTGCGCTTTAAAAATACCCAATGTCTTGGCCTACACAGACATCTGCGGCAATTAATTCCATAGATTCACCACCCTCTGACTAAAGAAATTCCTCATCTCCTTTCTAAAAGCACATCCTTTTATTCTGAGGCTGTGGCCTTTGGTCCTAGGCACTCCCACTAGTGGAAACATCCTCTCCACATCCACTCTATCCAGGCCTGTCACTATTCTGTAAGTTTTAATGAAGTCCCCCTCATCCTTCTAAACTCCAGTGAGTACAGGCCCACTACTGTCAAACGCTCATCATATGTTATCCCAATCATTCCTGATATCATTCTTGTAAAGCTCCTCTGAATTCTCTCCAATGCCAGCATATTCTTCCTCAGATATGGGGCCCAAACCTGCTCACAATACTCCAAATGCCATCTGACCAGTGTCTTATAACGCCTCAGCATTACATCCCTATTTTTATAATCTAGTCCTCTCAAAAGAAATGCTAGCATTGCAATGGCCTTCCTTACTACCGATTCAATTTACAAATTAACTTTTTGGGAATCCTGTATCAGCATTCTTAAGACCCTTAGCACCACCAATTTCTGAATTCTCTCTCCATTTAGAAAATAGTCTACACCTTTGTTCCTAGATCAAAAGACAAAATCAACTGGGGGGGATAAATGTTATTCCTATTCCTTTTACCTCCCGGCTCCATTTGTACCAGTGAACATATTTCTGCCAATTCCCACTTCAAGCTCTTCCTAATACCTTCCAGGATCAATTTCAGCAATGCTACCAAGATGCCTCAGGATGCAGTTGTCTGCTTTAAACAAGGTCCACAATGGATGTGTCTCAGGTGTAGGGAACATCTCATTCATGCAGTTTACTCCAGCAGACTGCTAATTATTATCAAGTGGAAATACTTTTGTACTTAATCAGTTTCCAGCAGAAAGCTTAGAATTAGTTTAGAGCTTTATAGACTTTCTTTCTACCGTGTTCCCGATTGAATTAATTGCATATGGCCTTAGATGCAATGCTGGTTTAATTATATGCAATATGTTAAAATAGAGAAACAAGGAGCTGCAGATGCTGGTTTATACAAAAAGATACAAAGTGCTGGAGTAACTCAGCGGGTCAGGCATTATCTCTGAAGAACACGGATAGGTGACGTTTCATGTCGGGACTCTCCTCTTGGATCCTCCTGCTGCCCTTCTACCTTCTCTGGACCTTTTTATTTATAACTGCTGGCGTAACATCAACCATCTTTACTTCTCCACTCCCCTACCCACTGAATGCACAGCCCACCAATCACTTAGCAACAATCCCGACATCGTTATTAAACCCACCAAAAAGGGAGGTGCGGTAACAATCCCGACATCGTTATTAAACCCACCAAAAAGGGAGGTGCTGTATAGACTGGCGGGCTGACCTCTACCATGTTGAGGCCAGACGCCTCCTCATACCTACCTCTGAGATGAACCCACAAACACCAGATCATGTTTCTGATCATTACTTATAGGAGACTGTTTCTGATCTCATTGCCTCAGGCGATTTCCCTCCACAGCCTCCAACTTTATCATTCCCCAGCCCCACACTGCACACTTCTATCTCTTCCCCAAAATCCACATACAGAACTGTCCTGGCAGACCCATCATCTCAGCCTGCTCCTGCCCCACTGGACTCATCTCTACATACCTCGATTCAATCCCATCCCCCCTTGTCCAATTCCTTCCCACCTGTATCCAAGATAATTTACACGCCCTTCAACTATTTTCCATTTCCAAACCCAATTTCCTCATCTCCACCATGGACTTCAAGTCCCTTTACACTTCCATCACCCACCAGGTAGGTCTCAAGGCCCTTCGCTTCTTCTTCAAACAGAGACCCAATCTGTTTCCACCAATACTCTCCACCGCCCGGTGAACTTGTCCTCACCCTCAACACAAGCAGTCTAAAGGGTCATGAGGCAAAACATCATCTATCCATGTTCTCCAGAGATGTTGCCTGACCCACTGAGTTACTCCAGCCCTTTGTGTCCTTTTGTTTAAACTAGTGATATAATGAAATGATATGCATGGCAAGCACCTCCCATTCTATCACCTTCCTTACAAATTACACAAAAGATCTTGAAATGAAACATACAATTTGTTTAAACTGAAATCTAAACTGCAAATGATTTCTTATTACTTCGATCCCAGTTGATATTGAAATGACAGTTGACAGTTCATATTGAAATGATTCAACAATAGGATCAGAGGAAATAGTTCCATTATGGATCATATTTCTTAAGCCTTCCAGGAATGAGAAACCCATGAGAAATCAAAGCCAACCTGAAAGAAAGTTCTTGTGGGGCTGTGGGATAGAACTCTTAAGAGCACAGAAAAAAAACAAAATGGGCACAGAGTGCTGCAGTAACTCAGCAGGTCATGCAGCATCTCTGGAGAACATGGATAGCTGACATTTCGGATCGAGATCCTTGTTCAATCTGAAAATGAGTCTCGTCCCGAAATGTCACCTATCCATTTTCTCCAGAGATGCTGCCTGAGCTGCTGTGTTACTCCAGCACATTATGTTCTTTTGTGTATTAACCAGCATCTGTAGTTCTTTGATTTGACACTTTAAAAAAAATCGATGAGCTCAGGACAGCTCTGCTATATTTGTGGTAGAACATGCAATGACGGTAACATCGAACCAGAGTTAAAACTGTCTGACAGTTAAAACCAGAAGGACATTTTGTTCTCAAGGGAAAGGGCCAAGCTGAAAAGTACCTCAATTCTAATGAAATGCCCTGATATATCAAATGTGCTTTTGTATTCATCTCTAGACTATTTTGTTTTAACACATGGCATACATATGAAAGGAACACAGAGTAATTCTGAATCTGAGTGATTGTGTAAAATGGATGTTATCAATCAGTTAATAGAAATTAAAACTGGTGAAGAACCTAATACTTTGGTGAAGTCTAGTGGAGACGCATTGGAATTAATATTTTATTGTTTCACATGGTCACCCTGAATCATGTTTGTGGCTGGAGACAATTCTCCAAGTCATTATGGAGCTGAGGTCACTGAGGTCCAGCTTCAACACAGCTTCCAGTGATTATACCCAAAGTACAATTCAGCTCAGATTTAGCAGTCTCACTTGTCTGCCTCGCCCTGCACAACGTTTAGAGTTAAATTGCAAATCTCACCAGGATGCATGGGGATATTATACTGGAGCAGCTGGGAACACTCTTCTGCAATGGAGACTGAGTGCACATACATTTTATCTGATGGATAACTCAGGCGTTGCTCTTCAATTAGGCTCTCGTGAGTACTTGAATTTGTCACATCAATGCATTTTAAAACATTAAAGCAGGTTATTAAAACATTATATTATTCCTTTCTGAACAAAGTTTAAAATTAGTATATTTTGCAGCATTGTATATATTTAACATGTTACTGATCTTGTGTATTCAATATATGTAGAAAATAACATCCACACAAGATACTACTCAGATGTACTTCCATTTTGCAGTAATCATCTACATTAACACTAATTTATGAAGAAAGAATCAATGAGCTAAATTTGTTTTCATAAGAATATGCTGGCATTATATTTTGAGCCTTTCACATCCTCAATTCCAAAAGAGCTTCATGTCGATGAATTACTTTTTCTTTGTCACTATTTTATTTCATGGTACACAAAATAGGCTTGGAATAGCAAAATAAATATGTAATAGCAAATGCAATTTTACTTTCAAGGCACAATAATCTTTCTAAAATGAGTACAATTTATTCTTTCAAAGAATATATCAACCCATTTAAATTTTCGATTGAAGGTTTTGTACAACTCCCCCCTAATTTCAAAAGTTATTAAAGTTAATTGCAGGGATCCCTAACAAATCAAATTGTATTTACTGTGCAGGAGGGATTGTGCTATAATTTTAGACAACCTTTTCCAGAACAAACTGGTCACTCTACACATTCTTTTTAGGGCGGGCACCTACGGATGTCGAACCGGGTGGCATCACCCTGCTGCAGACTTCTGCTGCCTCAAACTCAAGAAGAAGTAAATAGGAATAAATCCTGCTTCCACATTGCAAGCAACACAATTGTAGACAACCTTACAAGCCTCTCTCAAGCCTTTCTTGGCGTCCTCTGAGGGAGGGCTATATGTATGTATTTATGTATGTTCTTAATCTATGAACCAATGTTGTATAACGTTAGTACCTCCACCAATGTAAAGCACTTTGGCCAACGAGAGTTGTTTTTTAAATGTGCTATAGAAATAAAGTGACTTGACTTGACTTGACTACAAAAACAATGCTGTAGGTTTAGCACGAACATGACCAAAACTCATTCGTGTACTGTACTTCTTTCAAAATAAAAATCCATAAGCATTATGAGAGGCATATTTTTCACATCGAGTGGTTGGAATCTGGAACATGTTGCTGGAGATGGTGCTGGAGCAAGGCACTCTCACAACATTTATGAAACAATTAGACAAACACTAGAATTGCCAAGGTATCAACGTCTACTGACCATATGTGAGTAAATGGGAGTAAAATATGTAAATCCAATGGTTGGCTTGGTCATGATGGGCCCTATGGCCTGTTAATGTGCTTGTCTGACTCAATTACTTTACATTGCTGCGTTTTGCTCACTGGTGCAGTTCTCTGTTACATCTTTTGAAAGATGGTGACAGAATTAGAATTATTTACTGAAACAAATCCATAATTCTAACACACACAAATGTACGATTACATTAAAAAGTGTTGATTTCATGCTTGCCTTTTCATGTTTGTGGATTCCATGCCTGGGATGCTTGTTGTTCTCTGATGTACATACATGTGGATCCCGCATGTGCAATTCTAAGAAACCTGCATTAGAGAGGGGTCTGGACGTTCCCATGACAAATAATTAATTTGAAGTATTCATAAGCATGACCAGATGTTGTGATGACTCATGTGAGATCTGTGGGTGTTAATTCTCACCATCAGAATAATCAGATATCTTTCATGTTCGATGCAGAAAACATGAATCTGCCCACAGATCCCGTTGCCTTGCGACACCAAGTAAGCTTGCATGCTCTGATGAATTCTCCTCAACTTACGTAATCACCTAATGCAGGTGACTAACAATAGAGAAAGTTTCCAGGTAGAGATATAAACACTATGTAGGTGGCACAGTGTCACAGCTGGTAGAGCTGCTGCCTCATAGCACCAGAGACTCTGGTTTCAACCTGACTCAGGTGCAAGCTGTGTGGAGTTTGTACGTTCTCCTTGTGACAATGTGGGGTTCCTCTGGATGCTCCGGTTTCCTCCCACATCCCAAAGACATGCAGGGCCATAGGATAATCGGCCTCTGTAAATTGGCGACACAGCATAGGGAGCCGCGGGGACAGAGAAACAAGCATAAACCTTGCACCTGTAACTTTTTTTTGCCTTTTATTTTTTGGAATAAAATGCTTCATTTCCAAAAGTGTTCATTGATTTTAAGCAAATATCTCCGTGGTTACACAAAAAAATCATGCAGCAGTCATCACTTTACAGGTGGCGCGGTGGCGAGCGGTAGAGTTGCTGCCTTACAATGCCAGAGATCCGGGTTCGATCCTGACTACGGGTGCTGTCTGTATGGAGATTGTACGTTGTCCCCGTGACCTGCGTGGGTTTTCTCTGGGATCTACAGTTTCCTCCCACACTCCAAAGACGTACAGGTTTGTAGGTTAACTGGCTTGGTATAATTGTAAAATGGTCCCTATTGTGTACAGGATGGTGCTAGTGTGCAGGGATGGCTGATTGGCGCAGACTCAGTCTGCTTTGTATCTCTAAAACTAAAACTCTAAACAGTATTCAGTTCTGAGTCATCATGAATTAACCTACCATGAGGGACCTTATCCAAAGCCTTACTAAAATCCATGTCTGCAACATCCGCCACCCTGCCTTCATCAATCTCCTTTCTCACCTCCTCAAAAAACTTAAAGTAGTTAAACATGACCAATTACATGGAAGCAATGTCCAAGAAAGCACACCAATGACTCTACTTCCTTAGAAGGCTTAGGAGGTTCGGCCTTTCCCCAACAACCCTCGGCTGTAGAAAGCACTTTATCAGGATGCATCACAGCATGGTATGGAAACAGCTCCATCCAAGACCACAAGAAATTGCAGAGTTGTGAACGTAGCCCAGACTATCACACAAATCAACGTCCCTTCCATTGATTCCATCTGTGCTTCACTGCCTTGTCAAGGCCAGTCGCATATTCAAGGAGCAATTGCACCCATCTTCAGCAAGGACCCATCTTCACCTTTCTCCCGTCAGGCAAGGGGTACAGAGGTTTGAAAATGCATACCTCCAAATTCAGGGACAATTTCTTCTCAGCTGTAATCAGGCAACTCAACAGTCCTGTCATCATGACCATTGAGCTACCTTTAATCAGACTTTATCTCGCACTAAATGGTGCCCTTTATCCTTTCACTGTGGACAGCTTGATTGTAATCATGTATCGTATTTTCTATGACTGGACAGCATGAAACAAAAAGCTTTTCACTATACCTCAGTAAAATAATAAAGTCAAACTAAAATTAATCTAAATTAAAACAAAGACTGTGCTGGCTATCCCTAATTAGTCTATTCTCTTCTAAATGGAAGTAAGTCCTAACTCGAAGAATTAACTCCCGATAGTTTCCCGACCACTAATGCAAGGCTCAATGGCCGAGAGTTCCTTGGATTCTCTTTACTTCCCAGCGCAAACAACATACTCTTCAATAAAGTACTGCAGTTGCTGGAAATCCAAGACAAAAGCCCCCACAAATGCTGAAAATCCTCAGCAACTTGTGCTGCACCCATAAAGGGAAAAACAAAGATAAAGATTTAGATTGATGATTCTCATTGCAACCGGGAAAAGTATATTACTCATAAAGGGGTTAAGAAGCATTTCCACTACATTCAGGCCTGAACATCAACGGGGAAGAGGTGGAGCGGGTCAAAAACTTCAAATTTCTCGGACTGCACATCTCAGAGGACCTGGGCTGGACTGTGAACACCACCCACATTATTAAAAAGGCCCAGCAGCGTCTGTTCTTCCTGAGAACGCTGAAGAGAAACAGACTCCCTCCACCTCTGCTGGAAAACTTTTACCATTGCACAATAGAGAGTGTCCTGACCTACGGATGCACGGTGTGGTATGCCAGCTGCACCGCATCTGAGAAGAAACAACTGCAGCGGGTCATCAAGACTGCTCAGTGGATCATCGGCTCCCCACTTCCACGCTTGGAGGAGATCTACTCAAGCCGTCTCCTCCATCGGGCCAAAAAGATCCAGGATGACCCCACCCACCCAGGGCACTCTCTATTCTCCATCCTCCCCTCTGGCAGACTCAGAGTCATGAGAGCACGTACCAACAGACTGAAGAACAGTTTCTTCCCCATGGCTGTGAAGAGTCTGCTACAGTAAACTATGACACCCCCCCCCCCCCCCCCCCCCACACACACACACACACACACACACACATACATACACACACACACACTACCACCTTCCAGCCAACGGACAATAACTTCTGCACTTAAAAACACAATCTTTTTCATTCATTTACCTAACTGTACTTGCACTTTACTGTTTTTACTGTACTTTTTATTTATTTATTTATTTTTATCTCTTTTTACGATTTATGCTTGGTGCTGCTACAGAAGGAGATGCTGCCAAACGAAATTTCGTTGTATATTGTACAATGACAATAAAGGATTCTATTCTATTCTAGAAGCATTTCCAATATTCTCTGCTTTTATTTCGCTGTTAATTAAATTATATTTAATATTTCTGTAAATTATATGTATATTTTTTATTCCTTTAGAATTCTGCCTCAATCAAAAATAGTGGAATTATTTTGAAATTCACTGTGATGGTCTCACGCATATTGCATGTTAAAAGGGGAGCATTCCCAAAATTATTTATAGTAAAAACACATGGCCAGAGAGGGAAATAACTTAGTAACTACAAAATGTAACCAGATCCATTCTAACTACATTGTTGAGAAGGTAATGCGACGTAAAATGGTAGACAGGGAAAACAAGGAACTGCAGATGCTGGTTTGCAAAAAAAAAGGCACAAAGTGCTGGAGTAACTCAGTGGGTCAGCGGCATCTCTGGAGAACAGAGATAGGTGACATTTTGGGTCAGGACCCTTCTTCAAACCGATTGTGGTGAGGGGAAGGGGCAGGACAAAGCTTGGCAAGTGATAGGTGAATACAGGCGAGGGGGACAGGGTTGATAGCAGATGGTTGTACAAATGCTAGGGACGAAAAGCCAAAAGGTGTGAGATAACTACAGAGGTGTTGCAAATTGTGAAACCAGAAGAAGGAATATAGGTGGAAGGGAATGGGGAGGTGTGGGACACAGGGAAGAAAGGGAGGGGTGGGGGGAGCTTTGTAAGTTAGTTACTTAAAATTGGAGAGTTCAATAGAAAATGTTAGACAGTTGTCTAGAAATTTAGTTGACATTTGTTCGGGCATCAAACGCCATTGTGTCTTGTGTTAGCTCCATACAAGGCCACGAGAAGTCTTGCAATGCACCCAGATATCATGCAGTCAGTATAATTTGCAGATTCCACCATGAATTCCCATTAAATAATTCTGTTTCCTTAATCTCCATTGTCTTGATTATCTGCTCTATGCATCTCTGCCCTTCCAAGAAATCCCCAATGCAAACTGCAAAATGCAGTCTGAACATTGGATTCCATTTCCACACCTGGAATTTCCTCTCAAAATAGGTTGGACAAGACTTTACTTCATTTTCCTAATCATTGATACTTCAGCAGAAGAGTATTCAATTGCGGAGAGAGGTGTGGTTCATCTTAACATATCTATGTCTAATGCGAACATCCTATACCTGTTACATCACACATCACTCATACACCTGCTTCAGAACTGGGTCTTTTTGTAGCTAATTCCTTTGCCTTGACAAAGTACCTACACCAGGGCATCCCCCCACCCCCCTCCATAGCATTTTGGTTTGATGCTCTATAATCTTTGTTGGAGCCATGCCCCAATGGCAGAGATCTAGTGAGCAAAAGGAGCACAAGAAACAGGCGCAATGAATTTCAAAGAAAAGCAGGAACCAAATACAGAGTGAAAATAAAAACATTTTGGTTTAAACAAAACATATAAAATTAAAGGAGTTTGTTGCTTGACAGGAGAGGGGAGAAGGTATAAAAGGGTGAAAACACACGCCACCAGATTCACGGACAGTTTCTTCCCAGGTGTTATCAGGCAATAGAATCATCCAACCACAACCAGAGAGCGGTGATGAGTTACCATCTACCTCTTTGCTGACCCTTGGACTATCCTTGATCAGACTTTGCTGGCTTTACCTTGCACTAAACGTTATTCCCTTATCATGTATCTATGCACTGTGAATTGATCGATTGTAATCATGTATTGTCTTTCTGTTGACTGGTTAGCACGCAACAAAAAGCTTTTCACTGCAACTCGGTACGCGTGACAATAAACTAAACTGAACTGAACATAATTAATTTTGAGGTTCTGCCTCTGAAAGTATTTTCCCTAATCCTTAAAATCTGTCTTTGGGACCTCATCCCTTCTTCTACCTGTGTAATTGGTATTGATATGGACCAATATGATCAATATGGATCAATATTAGTCATCTCCAGATTACTCCAAGTGCCAAATGGATTGTTCCTCAACAGAGCTGGGAGCCACGTCCATGCAGGATGATTCACTAGTGCAATGGGAGGAGGTTTAAACTTAATTAGCTGGACTTTCAGCACAGGGGAAATGGAGAAAGAGGAAGAAAAAAGGTGCAAGGAGGATTGGGGAGAAATAGATAGCGTAGGTTTTAGATAAAAATCAGACTAAAGGTTAACACAGAAAGGTGTAAAATAGATTTACAGCAAATGTGCTGATGAGCGGCAGGAGTAACTAATCATGTTAGATTACAATGCTGCTTTGTCAGTACAGAGACGTGGCTAAAATAATTAGAAACATCGAAAATAGGTGCTGGAGTAGGCCATTCGGCCCTTTGTGCCAGCATTGCCATTCAATATGATCATGGCTGATCATCCAAAATCAGGACACCATTCCTGCTTTCTTCCCCATATCCCTTGATTCCTAAGGGCTAAATCTAACTCTCTCTTGAAAACATCCAGTGAATTGGCCTTCACTGCCTTGTGTGGCAGAGAATTCCACAGATCCACAACTCTCTGGGTGACAAAAATGTTTCATCATCTCAGTCCTAAATGGCCTACCCCTTATTCTTAAACTGTGATCCCTGGTTCTGGACTCCCCCAACATGGGGTTATCCATTTCTTGGATATACAGTAACGGTTCAGGAAAAAGACAGGACAGAAACAATAGTAATAGTGTTTATTAAGGATAATGTTGCAGCGCTCGAGAGAGAGAGGATGTCCGAGAATGATTTTCAGGATTTATACATTTGTGCTAATATTTGTGAAAATACACAATTAGGACCATTCTATGGACCACCAACAATGAAAAGGATGTTGAGCAACAAAATTGCTAAGTGGTCGTCACAAGAGACTTTAACTATGCCAACAGAAACTAGAAGGGCCTACAGAGGGGGAGTTCTGAAGTGTTCAGGTGAATCATCCTGTTCTGTATTCTGACAGGGAGGTTGGTTTTGTTGAAATTCATTCTGGAACATGAGCCAGGACAAGTGAGACAATTATTAGAGAAAGAACGGTCAGGAAACGGTGATTATTAAGTTTAGAATAGTTGTGGAAAATGTCAACAAGCGATGGAAAATAGTCATTTGGAGAAGGGCCAATATGACTGGAATGTGAACAGATGTGGCCCAGGTAAATTGGATTCAAAGCTCAGCAGGCAAAACCGTGACTGAACTGTGAAGGCCTTGAAAGAGGAGATGTTTCTGCTACAGTCCAGGTACCTTCCCCATGAGGGAGTGGATGGAAAAATCCATGGATAATATGCATATAATGTAAAATGGAGAATGTAAAGTTGAGCAAAATTGAAGACATGACACAAATAGCTAAACTTCGATAACATGTCGGGGTGGAATGGAATGTCGGGGTGCCGAGTTTGGAGATTTTCCTGACTAGTGAAAGTTACCTCAATACCCCAACATTGTCCAATTCTTTTTTTTTGGATGTTTCACAATATTACAATCAATTTCCCAGTGAACCCAGTAAGTTTTAGTGAAACATGGAAAGCAGGGTTCGGGGAGTCTGAAATGAGCGTGGGACCCAAGCCTCCATGAGGGATGAGTTTAAAATAATTGCAAGGACCATAGTGTTGGGAAGTCAGATGGGAGCATAGGATCTAGTGCCAAAAGAGAGTGGCAGAATCAGGGCCCCAGTGAGTTGAAAGGGAGCGCATGATCAGGGACCAGGGCGAGTTAGGAGGGAGCTCAGTAACCAAGGGAGGGTGGAAGCGAGCAATTTTTAAAGTAGATGAAACCTTCAGCTCAATTAAGTGAGAGAGTAAACCGAGTGTCTTTCTCAAACTTCCTTCAGAAATGTATCTCCATCCTGCGTATTACACATAATAACGTGCAAACTGTGATCTTAAATGATGAGCCTACAACTGAGATTTATATTTGTTATTATAACCTTAATAACTTGACCTCTGAGGATACTGCTCATCAGGACATCCATTTGTCTATGGTTTTCTCAGACATCTCTCTACCTTATCATGAATCTATACACTGTTAATGTAATCATGTATTGTCTTTCTGATGACTGGTTAGCACGCAACAAAAGCTTTTCACTGTACCTCGGTACACGTGACAATAAACTAAATTGAAACTGAACTGAAACCGCCTGCCTTGTGGCCATTAAGTTGCCTCTCCAATGCAGTGCTGCCAAAGGTGTGATCTCACTTGGGTAAATGGGGTGGAAGATTGCAACCTTCACGTGGTCCGCCCTGCAACAATGAATGCAATCAACCTGCCGTGCACAATCAAATAAGATCAAATAGAACAAGTTGTCCTACAACTTTAGGCTGTGCACGCCATAAGCAAGAAGAAGACTTGGGTAAATGCTGCAACAATTTTCCCTGGTAATGTTACTTCGGAGTCACGTGAATGACTTTGTGAAGACCCCGCCAGCACGCATGCGCGACATATCGTCGACCGCATGCGAAGCGACAGGCAGGGAGGAGGGTCGCTCCTCTACTGCAACGGACCTGCAGGTAAGGTAAACTAAGTTGCGGTCGGTTTTTCTTCACCAGGGACTCTGTGTAACAGAGTACTCCACGGGCCGCTTCGAGACTGACTGCGGACCGCGATGCGGGCAGTCAGCAGAGGCAGCAACAGACCAGAGTCGGGCAAGCCCGTTGACCCAGGAGGGTCCGGGCTCACAGACTCACCGTTCGCAGCAACGGCAGAGCGGCAGCCCGACTCTACACCGCAGGCCGCAGGACACCGCGGACTGACGGCGTGAATTCACCGGACGTTGGGCAGCCCGTTGACCCGGCAGGGTCCGGGCTTATCAGACTCGCCATTCGGTAGCGACGGCAGAGCGGCAGCCCGACTCAACACCGCAGCCCGCAGGATCACCGCGGACTGACGGCAACGCTACCCGGAAGTCGGACAAGCCGTGACCCAGGAGAGTCCGGGCTCGGAGACTACCATTCGCGGGTAGCGAAGGCAGAGCAGGAGCTCCGACCCAACACCGCAGGCCGCAGGAAAACCGCGGACTGACGGCAACGCTACCCGGTAGAGGTAGCAAAGACAGAGCCGGGGCCCCGACTCACTACATAGGCGGGAGACTTACGTTAGCGGCAGTATATATTCCCGCATGAGAGTCTGGTCACCATGGGAGCTGGGGGTGGGGGAGGGCGGGGGGGATGCGCTCCTCCACCAGCAGCTTCAAAAAGGCCCTCAGGTAAGTTATACTAACCTTAAGTTGCTTAGCTTCTGTAGTAGACTTGTTTGCTTACAGAAACGATGAACAGGAAGACCAGAAAGAAGGCATTGAAGCATGCCTCCAAGGGCCGCGGGACTTCGGACGGGAGTCAGCGGCCGCAATCCCCGGAGCTGCCCGCAACACCGGCAGCACCCGCTCCGCGGGCCGGGAAAAGAACGCGGAGGTTGGGGAACCCGGTTCAGTTGGCAGGGCCCGACTCTCCACCACTGCAGGCCAGGGAGCTGCACGTTGGTCGGAGCACCGCGCGGGAGCAGGGTAGGCAAGACCCTGACTCCCTGCCGCTATCGGAGCACCGCGCGGGAGCAGGGTGGGCAAGACCCTGACTCCCTGCCGCTATCGGAGCACCGCGCGGGAGCAGCGTAGGCAAGACCCTGACTCCCTGCCGCTATCGGAGCACCGCGCGGGAGCAGGGTAGGCAAGACCCTGACTCCCTGCCGCTATCGCCCAAACATCACCGGGCCAGCGGAAAACAGGTGCGTAAACCCGAGCCTCGTTCAACGGCACGTTCTGTTTCCCCTCTGTTACAGGTCTCCAGAGGGCGGACCGGGGGGGGGGGGGGGGGAAGCCGCACCGAGGTCGAGAAGCCCCGCTGCAGCGCCGGCATCGACATGCCACCGGAGAAGTCTGCCAGATCGCGGACCGGTGACGTACCTGCTGGGAAGTCGGGGAGCCCCGCAGGAGCGGGAGGTACCGGCTCACCACCGGGGCAGGCTGCCAGAGTGCAGGCCGGTGGCAGTGTACTTCGGTCGTGTGGCCCCGCTGAGGCGGCTGGCAGCGACTATGTGCCGTCTCAGTCCCGCATAACCGGGACTGGCGGTAAGCCCGCGTGGATGTCGGGGAGCCCCGCTGCGGCGGCCGGCACTGACTCGTCTCCGCTTCTGTCATACCAGACAGGCGGACCGCTACAGTCCGGAAGACGGCGGACTAGCGGCATGTCCGCGCGGGAGTCGTGTAGGAGCGGCAGGCAGCGACTACCTACCAACGTACCCTAGACATCACCTCGACGCAGAAGCCCCAGTAGTTCTGGAGAACCTGGGGAAGTCGACTTGTCGTCCGCAGATGCGGCGGCGGTCGCATGGCTCGTATGGAGCGAATGGTCGAGCAGCTGCTCGAACGGGACCTTCTCCACCAAGAGCGTGTGTCCCTAGGATCTTGGAGACACACAGCAGAACCACCAATTATCTCTCCCTAATCAATAGGGAGTGCCTCAAGTCAGCCGTTAGGTGACTTTGAAGAGGGGTTGGTGCAAGAACCAATGTTGCCAGAGATGTCTGAAGAGGAACTACTGGAAGGAGTGTCAACATTCGATCAGGGCAATCTCTTCAGCCCAAACTAGGGGCCAGCATCAATTACTCAACCACACACCAGCTGCAGGAACAGGAGGCTACAAACAAATACAAAGCTCCGGGTAATTGTGTGTCGCTCAATGTCCCGACCGTCAACACACCCATCTGGGGCAGTCTAGGAATCAGGGCCCAGGAATTAAAAATACAGAAAATCCTGAAATTGTTGACCTCAGGCATTACTGCCTTTGCCAGGTCCATAGACGGGACGGACATGACGGAGGAGCAGCAGGATGCACTAGCGTTGCTGTGCAATACACATTAAGAAATAAACTGCTTTCGCGAAAGCTCCATCCGCCCTACTCACAACCCAAAATACCCGGGTTTGTGCAAAGCCTCTGCTACGCAGCCGCCGAGACAGCTGTTCGGTGAAGACCTGCCAAATCAGGTAAAAAACCTGGAAGAGGAGGCCAAAGCGGTCAGGTTGAGAAACCACCATCCTCGAGCAGGCCACCGGCGTATATCGCAGACAGCATCCTTACGCTACATCTAACAGGCTTCGGGTTCAACCCGACAGGGCAATCAGAGCCTATCCACCGGTCGCACCCTATCAACAAAAGCCTTTTTTAGGACAGGGCCCACAGCGACCAGCGTGGAAGATGCGCCAACCCCACATCCCAGCAACACAATGAACACAAAAGCCCAGAGCATCAAGCCCAACGGTAACCATGGAGGTAAGGGGGTCTGGTTCTCTTGGGAGTGCTGCATGTATAACCTCACAAGTAGGAGGGAGATTGCGTACATTCTGAGATGCATGGGGTTCTGATTGTCACTATCCCAGGGAACAAGCAACAGACATAATAGAGGCATGTAACAGCCTTGCTTGCGCCAGGAAACTGACTATTAGACATGCTGCTAAGGTGATTGGGAAGCATAGCTATATCCCAGCTGCACAATTTGGGTCGTTACACTATCAAAACTTGCAAAGAGCAAAATCTCAGCATTAAAAGCGAATGCTGGACATTTTGACAGGCCTATGCAGCTGCCAAACAAGGCAAAAATTGAGCTACAATGGTGGATTAGCAATGTTTGTGATTGTTTTAATCCCATCATTATATCAAACCCATCAGTCGTGTTACAAACCAACGCAAGCACCCAGGGCTGGGGAGCTACCGACACCACTTCCGGTTGTGGCGGCAGATGGGATTTGCACGAGTCTACTCTTCTTCAATCACAAGGTATAAATTATTTGGAAATGCTGGGAGCATGTCACAGGCTGCGGGCTTACTGCACTAATCTGCATCATACGCATGTCCGTCTGCAAATAAATAATACCACTGAGGTGGCGTATTTAAACCATATGGGTGGTATCAAGTCAATATCTTGCGATGAATTGGCAAATTTAATTTGGATATGGTGTATTGAAAGAAATATTTGGATATCAGCAATGTACCTTCCGGGTAAGCTCAATACAGTGGCGGACACCAGGTCATGAATATTTAATAACAACATCGAGTCGATGTTGAACCCCCAAATATTGCTAAATTATAGCCAAATATGGAACACCAGATATCGACCTTTTTGCGTCCAGGTTGAACCATCAGATGCCAACATATGTCTCTTGGGAACCAGGTCCTGGGGCAGTGGCGATGGACGCGTTCTCGCTACATTGGGGGAAATGGGTTTTCTATGCATTTCCCCCATTCTACTTCATCAGTCGGGTATTGCACGGAAATCAACTAGATTCTGCAACAGGTATGCTGATAATACTCGACTCGCCCACACAACCATGGTACCCAGTGGTCCTCAATATAGCGGCCACTACTGGAATTCGGGCTGTCATCAAAAACCATGGACATCATAACAGCATCGTGCAGAGAGTGCACAAGGAAACAGTATCTCACCCACATAAAGAAATGAGAGGCCTTCACTAGTCTGACCAAGACCACCTACAACTCTGCTACGATCTCCAATGTCCTGGAATTCCTCGCGGGCCTTCATTATGATGAGGCCCTCGTTACAGTGCCATAAACAGTGCCAGGAGTGCACTGTCATCCCATCTCAACATTGGAGTGGGATCTCACCAGCTGGTATCCAAACTATGAGGGGTATATTCAATCCAACCCTCCCCGACCCCGATGTAATATTACCTGGGATATAGGGGTGGTGTTGTCCCTACTCAGGAGCTGGTCGTCTATGACGGATTCACCTTCAAAGGGGTGATGTTAATGGCACTGACCACAGCACCACAGGTCCGGACTCTACAGAAAGTAAACCTGGATAGTATGGTCTCGACCCCCAATAAAGTGACTTCTTTATAGATGAGTTGCTTAAACAACACAGACCTGGGACTACAGGACTGAAAATGAATACCTAGCATATCTCGTTGATGTAAGACTCTGTAATGCCACCTATATCCGACATTATATTAATGTCACACACACCATCAGGAATATGGAGACGGGTCTGTTTATCAGCCATGAAACCCACATCACAGGGTGACGGTGCAGACTATCTCCAGGTGGCTCAGGGTGGAATTCGGTGCAGCAGGTAAGACACTAACATCTTAAATCTCATTCTACCAGGGCTGCATCCACATCAGCGGCGAGGACCATGGAGGTACCTGTGGATCATGTCCAGGGCATGGTATCACGGAGCTTTGAAATCTTCACAAAGTCACTCACGTGACTCCAAAGTAAAATAGTAAGATTAAACGGGAACTTACCAGTTTGAAGTTTGATCATTATTTTATGAGGAGTTACGATGAGGGATTTCGTGCCCTCCGCTCCCTACCCTCTATCATAAGGTCAACTGGTATATTAGAGTCTCTTAAATCTTACTATCTTCAGTCATTGTTGTTATCTGTGATTCCACACCGCTGCTTTGAAGAATGTCGCGCATGCGTGCTGGCGGGGTCTTCACGAAATCCCTCATCACAACTCCTCATAAAATAAAGATCAAACTTCAAACTGGTAAGTTCTCATTTAATCTTACTATTTTACCACAATCTGTAGACTTGGGGAAAGATTAAAATGGTATGCAGTCAATTCTGAAGCTATACTGTGAAGTGTTCCAGTATTCCAGAAGTAAAGGATGTCCCTTTAAAATACAAATAATGCAGGAATATATCACACGATGTTCCGGTTTCTCCTGCAACTATTCCCCTCCAGTACTGACTGGATCTTCCAGCTCCAGTTTCAACAAAGATGGGCCGGAGCGTGTAATGCATGACAACTAGCATCATAATGTGCTCAGTAGACACTCAGAACACATGATGGGATTATGTGAAATGATGACTGAAATACAATCCCAGAGAATCATGGTATAGATGGGGCTAATTGGCCTAATGTGATATTGGTATTTTAAAATAATCTAACTATTCCCGTTATTTCTTAGACCACAGTTATTTTTTTGGTTTCAAGTCTTTCTGCCTTTGCAAAGTTATTAATGAACCTGGTTTCACTATCCTTTCAAGCATTGCATTCCGGAACATAACAACCAGCCACATTAAAAATTGTTTCCTTCTGTTACCTCTGCTTCCTTTCCTAATGACCTCAAATCTATGTTTGCTGCCACTGGAAATAATTTTCCCCTGTGTACTCTCTCAAAGCGCGTCATGATTTTGAATACCATCAAATCTCCTCTAAATCTCTTCTGGTCTCTCTACATTTCTGAATTTTTTCAATGTCTGCACCTTTCCATTAATCCCCTCTGAAGCCTATCTAAGGCTGTGATGTTCTAACTACAGGCTGACGCTAGAACTGGTCATCACACTCCAGCTGGGGTCCAATCAGGCTTCATTGGCATAGTCATCCAGCTTCTCTGATGCATCATGCCATGAATCTCTGCTGTAAATATTACTATCATCATTGACATATTTTCATATTTCCTTGCAACATAGAAGGATCCCATTAGGTCCAATGAGTTTCCAACAACTTACTGAGCAATTTCCCACACTAATTTTCCACACCTTTCCACTACACCCTCATCTCTGAATTTTACCTTCACCCCTGCAGTCCAGGAGAAATTTGCAGTGGTCAATTTACTTACCAACCTGCACATCTTTTGAATGTGGGAAGCTCCGAATATCAGCAGTGAATCCAGGTGGCTGGAGTCATAGAGTGATACAGTGTGGAAACTGGCCCTTTGGCCCAACTTGCCCACACCGCCCAACATGTCCCAGCTACACTAGTTCCACCTACCCGCGTTTGGTCCATATCCCTCCAAACCTCTCCTATCCATGTGCCATGGAGTTGTGAGGTAGCAGTTCTACCAGCTGCAGCAGTGTGCAAGTGACCCAAGTCCGATCCTAACTCTGATGCTGCCTGTGTGGCATCTGCACATTTTCCCTGCAAGTGTGTGGCTTACATCTGAGGCTCTGGTTTCCTGCCACATACCAG
Organism: Okamejei kenojei; assembly: GCA_035221665.1. Lineage (NCBI taxonomy): Eukaryota > Metazoa > Chordata > Chondrichthyes > Rajiformes > Rajidae > Okamejei > Okamejei kenojei. The sequence goes on along the minus strand of CM069140.1, from coordinate 17,476,274 downwards.
AGAAATGTGGGTCAATTGATCGCTGTAAATTATTTCTAATAGGTAGGTTTTGTGGAAAAATCCAGGAGGGGAAACATCGAGGAAAATGTGGGGAGAATGTGTTACAGGACAGGTTACTTATGGAATGGAACTGCTCGATGGCCTCCTTCCATATCAGAAGGAAATATGAAATTCCAGCAAGATTCCAATGTGAATTCCATCTCTGATTACTATGGAGCATCCAATGATGTCACATTTTATGCAATGCACATTTAAGTTCCTCTGACCTAAAATAGTTTAAAACTGGTAAATGATTGTCATGGAACAGTCGTAGGAGAACTAGTGTTGTTTTTATGTGTCAGTACATAAAACAGAGGATCCTGTATGCCTCTTCTTACACGTACCCTGTCTCTTTCATTTAACATGATACTTCTCTCACACATACAGCAGAATCTTAATTAGTTGGGCAAGTCGACTGTGGAATGGTTAATGGAGTTTAATGCAGATAGGTACAAGGTGTTACATTTTTGAGAAGTCAAACCAGGGCAGGACCTTCACAGTGAATGGAGGGCTCTGGGGAGTGTTGTAGAGCAGAGGGAACTAGGAGTGCAGGTTAATCGTTCCTTGAAAGTGGTGTCACAGGTGGATAGTGTGGTCAAAAAGGTTTTTAGCACATTGGCCTTATTCAGTCAGTGTATTGAGTGAATATAAGTTAGGATATTATAGTACGGTTGTGTAAGGCATAGCTGAGGCTGCATTTGATATATTGTGCGCAGTTTTGGTCACCCTGTTGTAGGAAGGATATTGTCAAGCTGGAAAGGGTGCAGAGAGGATTTACGAGGATATTGCCATGACTTGAGGGCCTGAGCTATAGGGAGGGGTTGGGCAAGCTAGGACTTTATCCCTTGGAGCACAGGAGGATGAGAATTGATCTTATAGACGTGCACAAGACCATAAGGGGAATAGATCGGGTAAATGCACAGTCTTTTTCCCGGAGGAGGGAAATCATGAACCAGCGGACATGGGTTTAAGCTGAGGGGGGAAAGATTTAATAGGAACCCAAAGTGTAACTTTTTCACGGAGAGGGTAGTGGGAGTATGGAACAAGCTGCCAACGGAAGTTATTGTAGCAGGAAATACAAAACATTTAAAAGGCACTTGGACAAGTACATGGATAAGAAATGTTTAGAAGGATATGGGCATGTCTGACTAGTGTAGATGGGCATCTTGGGTGGCATGGACAGGTTGGGCCGAAGGGCCTGTTTCCATGCCGTTTGATTCTATGACTCAAATGTATTACTCCACACCTCTGTATTAAACCGAACTGCCAAGTAGCTATCCATTTAACCAATTAAACAGGCAGCTACTTGGCAGTGTCATTATGCCCAGAGTACACAAGTACAGGTCATTTATAAAAACAAAAAAGTGGTTCTAAAATCAATCCTGATGGGAAAAAAAGACTCATGAATACTTCCTGCTTTCTGGCTCAGCAACTTTCGTAACTATAAACCAATGTTCCTATAATTCAATGCATTCATTTCTACTGACGTGCTTAACAGTTTGAAAGTCAATGCACTTGTACGTTACACTACTCTAATCTATCTTCAGTTATTTTATCAAGGACCTCGATCAAATTAAGTAAACACAATATGCTTATAACAGCTACACCTTTCTTTCATATTCAAAAGTGGATATTTTTAGGGTCCATTTAATTTTGTATCAGATTAATGGTTTTCCCGACACACATATTAGGCTCAAAGTGCAGGAGTAACTCTGTGGGTCAGGCAGCATCTCTGGAGAACATCCATGTTCACCGGACATCTTGCTTGACCCATTGAGTTAATCCAGCACTTTGTCTTTTTTTTATGTCAGCCTCAGTAGTTCTTTGTGTCTCTATATTGGTTGGGCTGTTGGGTCTCCAGTTGGCATAGCCCTCTCCCATGTATGTGAGCATAGATATGATATTGTAATTCTTTAAACTCGTGATTAAAGAGGTTTTGAGGGTTAGAAAACCTCTTAATATCCACCACCCAGAAGCTTAGGATGTTTCCCATCCAATTCTTTCTACTTAAGAGTGTTACCAACATTACCAAGTAGTTGATAGACACAAAATGCTGGAGTAATTCAGCGGGACAGGCAGCATGTCTCGAGAGAAGGAATGGGTGATGTTTTGGGTCGAGACCCTTCATCAGACCTACTAGTTACTCATTTTTATTGTGACGAATGTCTCTTCTACTCCCTTTTTATCTGTGATATGCCACAATACCTTCCTTTAGTGAAGGCCAATTTAAAGAAATTATTTATTTCAATTGTGTCACTGCAAGATAATATTTTTCCTTCCTAACTATCCCAATTTTCCTTCTTCCATTATTAGGAGGTGGGTCTTGTTGGAAAGGTTAGCATTTATTGTCCATCCTGAACAGCTTTTGAGGGAGTGGCGGTGAGCAACCTTCTTGATCTAGTGATGATATCGCAAACGGCTGTTGGGCAAGGTATTCTGAGATTTAGGACGAGTGAAAATAATGGACCGATCGTGCTCGACTTGCAGAGACTCTTACAGCTTTGGGAGCTGTTGTCAGGGAAGACATGGCAAATTGCTCCAATAACATTTGTGGATGTTGCACACTACGACTCATGTTTAGGGTGTTGAATGTTGAATAGATGCTAATCAAATTGGTTGCTTTGCCCTGGATGACATTGTGTTTCTTTGGTGTTATGGAGCTACACTCATCCAGCATGTAGGGTATCATCCATCACTCCCTTGACTTGTGCATGTATGTGTTAAGATGATTTTGGGTAGAATTAAATAATTACCTCCGAGCTACTTTTATAGCTACAGAATTCACATGACTGGTCCAGTTACGCTTCTGGTCAATGATGAGCCCCAACCAGAAAATGTTCATGGAGAAGACCTGGCAATGATAATGCTGTTGAATATCAAATGTAGGTAGAAAAGAACATTGTTGGTCACTGGTATGGTACAAGTGGTCATTGACCATCCTTTAATTGTGCAACTGCCTGGAAAAAAGCGGGTGTGTTTCTTAACATTTTCACCAATCAATGATCAAAGAACTGGCTTCGTAATCCTGAGCATTCTGGTTTTGGTACTTTCCAGCATTCAAATCCAGAGTTGGATTTTAAATCCAACTAATTAAATAATAGGACATCAAATAAAAATAATTTGTCACATTAAATGATAATGAACAAACTGTCATAAAAGAATGATTTGGTTCATCAACATCCTTCATGGGAATATATCTGCAGTCAAGTCTATATGTGTTTCCAGACCATGGTACTGTGGCTGATTCTGAAATGGCAAACAAGTCACTCAGTTGAAATTCCCTGATCAGCCACAGATGGCAATGCGAGTGGCGAGCGCTCTTTCCAGTTGTATCCCTCCATCGTGCAAGAGTTATTTGTTTACATCTAAATATTGAAATCGTTCCCTGGCCTTGTCTAATTCTATCTCCGCAGACTCAATGTTTAAGTTTTTCGTGTTTCAACTCTGCCTGGCCCCCACGCATCACCCCAGAACCCCCACCTCTCCCACCATTTTGTTCAATTTTCCTCTTACTCCCTGGACTCTGAACTTCCTGTCTCACCTTAACTAACTTACTGGGCACCTTTAAAAAGCTGCTTCCCAAAATTCCTTTTCATCTACGCTCTCAATCATCTCTCCTGACTGTTTTGCAATGACCCCCTTATAACGGATATCAGATATAACGGATGGACCTGCCAACCCATCACTGACTCCCACCATCTCACCGGCCGTTTGGAGCCCGGCTTCCAAACCCACTCCCGACTCAAAGGTGCTCCAGCGAGACATCAGTGACACAGCTATATTTGCGGCTCACGTTGTAGCCCATGGGGACAGCGCTTTTATCGGGCCACTGCCACCAACGGATTGCGCTTGTTCACCGTGCAACTCAGTTCCCCCGTCCCACAACACCACCACCCTCCTGCTGCTGTTTCTTGCTGTCGGAGGTTGCTTTGCCCACTTCCCGCTCGACCACTGCCACCTATTTCTCTCATGCTTTGTCCACCTGGCCTCTTCCCTTACTCCCCCAACCACTCCCCCAACCACTCCCCCCAGTCACTGACATACTCCACCTTCACTCTAGCTTGGAGGTGGCAGCAGGTGAGAGGACAGGGAGGCCCCCAGTGACCGAGCACGTCCTGTCAGTGGCAGTGGCCCGAAGAAATCAGACTACAACGTGAGCCGCAACAACAACCGTGACACCAGACCGTGCGGTCAGTGAAGAAGGGCTCGCCGGTGCAACTTGCGAGTCAGAAGTGGGGTCCAGGAGTCTAAATGGCCGTAGAGACGGTGGGAGCCGGGGATGGGTGGTCAGGTCATTCCATTCACATTCAGTTTACACTTTATATTTGTTTTATTTCTGGTTTCTGGCACTCCATGGGAGGGGTGTCATTAGCAAGCCAGGGGTGTATTTTACTTCGGAGTCCGTGAGTGACTACGTGAAGAGCCCGCCTCACGCTGGTAACGGCATGACGTCAACGCTGACGGCGGAAGGAGGAGCTGCGGTAAGGAGCAGCTCCTCGCAGCGGTCGGAACGGCCCGCAGGTAAGTGAACTTACATCGGGGCGGTTTTCAAGTTACGCTGGGTGGCTCCAGCATCGAAAGTAAAAGTAAAAAATTAGACGTTAGCGTGCTGATTAAGCACAGATAATTTAACAAAAATGGAGAAATCGGGAAAGAAGGTTTCGCGGGTGAAGAGAGCCTCCCGGGGTGAAAGTAAATATACGGGACGCGAACCTAGAGTGGACCCGGTTCCGATACCGCTGGCCACTGATTTACCCGATATAGAATTTCCAGATTCTCCAGAAATTATAACCACGGAGGAAAATGCTCCTAAGAAAAGCAAAAGAAAGCTGTGAGGCCCGTGGTTTCTGATGATTCTGATTCTAAAAGACCTCCAGACAATAAAACTATGTGGCTAAAAATGGAGCATATGGAGAAAGTTCTCCAAAATATTATGAGACAAGGGTCAAAGTACCCACATGAATCCCAAAAAAATCCCTGAGGGGTTTGAATATGATGAATATGGCTGTGGGCCAAGTTGGGAATATGATACTCCAGACCCACGATTTGGGCTGGAAGAAGTCTCATGGGATGATATCCCGATGGAATTAGGGCTGCAGAAGGCAGACCCTGCTGAAGTTGAAATGGCTTTTGAAAGCACGCCACAAAGTAAAAAGAAAAGGCTTGATGTGCCTGGGATAGCACAAGATTTTGCTATACCCGAAGGAAGTGGTGAGGCTATGGAAGAAAACCTAGCTGCCAATATAAATTATATGGTATCTCACCAGCTTCACAATACTGAGATGAATGCATTATCAGAATCATATAAAGCACCAGCAATTGTGCCTCATTGGAATTGCCTACGGTGAATCCGATGGTATGGGCGTCTATGACTCCAAGTATGAGAGCCCAAGAAGTGAAATTTCAAAAGGTGCTAAAATTATTTTCTGCTGCCATTACGGCATATGGCAGGCAAATGGAGAATCTGGAAATGGAAAAGATTCAAAAAGATACTTTGGGCTTATTGTGCAATTCATTTTATGAGATCAATTGCATGAGGAAAATGGCGATTCGGCCCATATTTCACCCTAGATTTGCAAGCCTGTGTCAAGAAAGGGGGAGTTCAAGCTCTGGGTATTTGTTTGGAGAAAATCTGCCGAAACAGCTGAAACAGTTGGATGAAGAAGCTAAATATTTTAGCACTATTAAGCCTTTTGTCTTTGGACAAAGAAGAGCGTTTTCGGCCCGAAGGGGTTTTGATTTTCGTTACAGAGCCAGAAATTTGTCACGAAAATATTTATCGTGCTGCGCAGGCCAGTACTTCCCTGCATTCGGGAAGAGGAGACCATCACGCTCTTATGGAGAGGTATTAAAGACTTCTATCCTTAAAGAAACTGTGGATGAATCTCCAGTTGGAGGGAGATTGCAAAAGTTTTATAATGCCTGGCTTAATATTACTTCTGATCGATTTATATTACAAGCAGTTTCGGGAGCTATTATTATTTTTAAAGAAGAGGGTCAATCCTCCTGTACAGAATAAACCTGCTTATGCTTATGTGTTTTCTGCAGAAGAAAGAATGGTGATTAATGTGGAAATTGACAAAATTATCCGGAAAAGGGGTAATTGAAAAAACTTGTGAACATAAGCATCAATTTGTCTCTAATATTATTTCGTAGAGATAAGAAAGATGGTGGTTGTAGAATTATTCTAGACCTTACAGATCTAAATAAGTTTGTAGAATACAAACATTTTAAGATGGAGACATTCAGTACTGCAAAATATCTGATTTCAGCAGGTTGTTATATGGCTAAGATTGATTTGAAAGACGACTATTATTCTGTAGCAATTCATTATCTTTTTCAGAGATACTTAAAGTTTTATTGGCAGGGGCAATTATGGCAGTTCAAAGCTTTACCAAATGAATTGAGTTCGGCTCCTAGACTCTTTACAAAACTGTTGAAACCAGTTTTAGCCCAATTAAGAGCACAGAAACACATTGTAATGGCTTATCTGGATGATATTCTGATTATTAACGATAGTCAAGAGTCAGCTGAGCACTCAATTTCAGTTACTAAAGCTTTGTTTGAAGAGCTTGGATTCTTAATTCATCCAATTAAGTCCCAGCTGCAGCCAGTTCAATCAATTAAGTTTCTGGGGTTTGTAATTAACTCAGTGACTATGTTAGTTACTTTGCCAGCAAAGAAGGCAAATGATATTTTGCAAATGTGTAATTACCTCATTCACAAACCTTAATCCCTCCATCCGAGAAGTGGCAAAAGTCGTTGGTACACTGGTGGCAGCATTTCCGGCAGTGGAATTTGGGCCATTACATTATCAAAATCTTCAAAGGGACAAAGTAAGGGCTCTTAAAGATAAGGCAGGTCACTTTGACAGGCCTATGCAATTAACAAGGAAAGCAGTATTGGAATTGCAATGGTGGGTTGAAAATGTCCCACAAGCTGCTAAGAATATCATGATTAAACAGCCTGAAATGGTTTTACAAACAGATGCTAGTGCTCTCGGATGGAGGGCTACAGATTTATCCTCCAGTTGTGGAGGTAGATGGAAAGCTAAAGAACAAGTGTTTCTTCAAGAGTATGGTATTAACTATTTGGAATTATTTGGGGGCCTTTTATGGGCTTAAAGCATATTGTTGTGCTAAAACAAGGTCTGCATGTGTTAATACAGTTAGACAATAAAACGGCTGTGGCTTACATTAATCACATGGGGGGAGTTAGATCAGTATCATGTGATTGTCTGGTCAATGAGATATGGCAATGGTGTATTGCCGGCAGATATGGATTTCAGCAAGCTATATTCCAGGTAAGGACAATGTGGTAGCAGATGAAAGGTCCAGGATTTTAAAGATAATACGGAATGGATGCTTAAGCCAGCAATATTTAAGAATATTGTTAGCCGATTTGGGTTGCCAGAAATTGATTTGTTTGCATCCAGGCTTAATCATCAATTGCCTCATTATGTGTCTTGGACACGATCCGGACGCAGTCGCAGTAGATGCTTTTTCATTACACTGGGGAAAGATGTTCTTTTATGCTTTTCCACCATTTGCTCTGATTCAGAGATGCTTGAAGAAAATAGAGCAAGATTCAGCTTCCGGATTGTTGGTAGTGCCAAAATTGGCCAACTCAACCTTGGTTCCCAGTTATGCTGAATATGATTAAAGAACGGTATATGCAGATTCCTAACTGTAGTGATATCTTGACTAATCCAGTAACAAATGAAGGTTACCCATTGTATGCATATATGAATTTATTAATCTGCAGGTTTTGACCAGACCACTACAGGAACTGGGATTGTCGGACAAAAACTATGGAAGTTATTGGCGCATCATGGCGAGATAGCACACAAAAACAATATATGACACATATTAAGAAATGGGAAGAATTTTGCATACAGTTAAATATTTCTGATGATTCTGTGAATGGTTACTCATGTTTTGGAATTCCTTGCCAATTTGCACTTTGAGCAACATTTAAGTTACAGTGCCATTAACACTGCACGCAGTGCCTTGTCGTCCTATTTAGGACTTATGACTGATGAGAAATCAATTGGGTCGCATCCATTGATATCACGATTCATGAAAGGAATTTTTCACATGAATCCGCCAAAACCTAGATATACAGAAATTTGGGATGTGAGCATTGTACTTGCTCTACTTAGAGAATGGACTCCAATTGAAGGGTTGCCATTTGGATAGGTTAACATTGAAATTGGTCATGTTAATGTCACTGGTCTCAGCTCAAAGAGTGCAAACTTTACAAATGTTGCGTTTAGACTGTATGCATGTGACTACAGATAACGTTGTGTTCTATGTTTACGATCTGATCAAACAAAGTAGACCAGGGAGATCTGGAACAGAGGTAACCTTTCAAGCTTTTCATATTGAGCCTGCTTTGTGTGTGGTTAGACATTTGAACCAATATATTAAAGTTTACGGACACTTTTCGAGGAAACGAAAAGACATTACTGCTTACGCACAAAAAGCCACACACAAAAGCTTCAGTTCAAACTATCTCAAAATGGTTGAAACAGGTGTTGGTTTTAGCGGGAGTAGACACTGATGTTCTTCAAATCTCACTCCACCAGGGCGGCAGCTACGTCCGCGGCGAAGGGGCGGGATGTACCTCTCGAGCATATTTTAAAAATCACAGGGTGGAGTAAAGAAGAAACTTTTTCAAGTTCTACAACAAACCTGTTCACACTATGACAAGCTTTGGACACGCGGTGTTGGGAGCACTATAATCACCTGCTTTGTTTGCTATTAATTGCTATTAATTGCTAATAATCAGTTGTGTAGTCACTGATATCTTTTGTCACTTGTAATCATTTTCCCTCAAATATAAAGAGGGTATTATATGGTCTTTCAACATTTAAAAAAGTTAATTGTGAAAAGATCTAACATTTGTCTGGTTTCTCATGTATGTGTTTACTTAGCCGGACTGTCGTACGGATTAATTCTACGACATAAAAAACACAGAAAGCTTTAAAAATCTTCACGTAGTCACTCACGTGACTCCGAAGTAAAATAGTAAGATTAAACGAGAACTTACCTGTTCGAAGTTTGATCGTTATTTTACGAGGAGTTACGATGAGGGATTACGTGCCCTCCACTCCCACCCTCGTAAAATAAATGATCAAATGGTAGTTCTAAGTCTTTTTATGAGCCTTACTATGTTACTCCGGCTTTGGTGTTCTGTGTTTTTTCATGCCGCTGCTTTGAAGTATGCCGTTACCAGCGTGAGGCGGGCTCTTCACGTAATCCCTCATCGTAACTCCTCGTAAAATAACGATCAAACTTCGAACAGGTAAGTTCTCGTTTAATCTTACTATTATCATTTCATTATCACGTGACCTCTGTTGATCCGGAAAAGCGGATAATCCAGAAAGACTCTGGAACCGAGGGTGCTGGAAAATCAGTGTTTAACCTGTTTATCCTGGGTGGGAATAATTCAATATTAATTTCCACGAGTGGCTCGGCAACAGCACATCTGACCAAGCTGACTGAATCCTGAAATATGCACTTGTCAGACTGGTTCTGCAGCAGGTGTAGAAACGATGCAAGAAATGAACTGACATGATCTTGTCCTCCCCAACCCATCAGGTTCATATACATCTGCTCATGGTAAAATAATTAGGAGCGGCTACGACAGGTCTACGTGGAAACAAAGTCCAGCCTTCACACCGAGAATACCTCATGTTAGACTATCATCGTGCTCAATGAGAAAGCTAAGGGAAAAAAAAAAATCAGAAACTGGAATTGTTGTAGGGTCTGTGGGACCATCAGCAGTAATGAAACTGTATTCCACCATAATCAGTAACATCATGCCCTCGTGCTACAATTAAAATCAAGCGAATGGATCAATCCTGGTTCAATGTAAATTCAAAGGAAACACTGCAAGCACTCCCACAAAATGAGGTGCCCACCTCACAAAACTGCAACATTGGCCAAACAGCATGCAATAGACAAAACTAATCCCATCTAGGTCCTCACCCCCCACTGATGATCCCTTTTCCTGTCTCCAACGTACCCCCTCCACTTGGACCCCCCTCGTAACCTTCCGGCTCTAGACCTATTTATCCAGAACTGCCGTCGGGACATCAACCGCCTCGACTTCTCCACTCCCCTGTCTCACTCCAATCTCTCCCCCCCCCGAACGTACTGCCATCGACTCACTCCGTAACAACCCAGACTGGGTTATCAAACCTGCCGACAAGGGAGGTGCCGTGGTAGTCTGGCGCGTCGATCTCTACAAAGCGGAGGCCATGCGCCAACTCTCAGACACCTCCTCCTACTTACCCCTGGGCCATGACCCCACTGACGAACACCAGGCCACCATCTCGAGCACTATAACCGACTTCATCAACTCCGGCTCCCTACCCTCACGAGCCTCCAACCTCATAATTTCCCAGCCCCGCACGGCCCGATTTTACCTTCTCCCCAAAATCCACAAACCCGACTGACCCGGCAGACCCATTGTCTCTGCCTGTTCGTGCCCCACCAAACACATTTCCACATACCTTGACGCCATCCTATCCCCCTTTGTTAAATCCCTCCCCACCTATGTTCAAGACACCTCAAACACTCTCCGTCGGCTCCGCGCATTCCATTCTCCAGGCCCCCATCCTCTCATCTTTACCATGGACGTCCAGTCACTCTACACCTCCATCCCCCACCAGGACGGTCTCAAAGCCCTCCGGTTCTTCCTCGACCAGAGGAGCAACCCATACCCGTCCACTGACACCCTCCTCCGCCTAGCAGAGTTGGTCCTTACCCTCAATAATTTCTCTTTTGACTCCTCCCATTTCCTTCAAACACAAGGCGTAGCTATGGGCACACACATGGGCCCCAGCTACGCTTGTCTCTTTGTCGGGTACGTCGAACAATCCTTGTTCTCGGCGTACCAGGGCCCCATCCCCGACCTCTACCTCCATTACATCGACGACTGCTTTGGTGTCACCTCCTGCACCCACACACAACTGACTGACTTCATCCATTTTACCATCAACTTCCATCCGGCACTCAAATACACTTGGACCATTTCCGACATTTCCCTACCATTCCTTGACCTCACCATCTCTATTGCAGGTGATACACTCCTGACCGACATCCACTACAAACCAACTGACTCCCACAGCTACCTGGACTACTCTTCCTCCCACCCTGCTTCCTGTAAGGACTCCATTCCCTATTCCCAATTCCTCCGCCGCATCTGCTCCCAGGATGAGGTGTTCCACACCAGGTCATCACAAATGTCTTCATTCTTCAGAGAACGGGGATTCCCCTCCCCCACTATAGATGAGGCTCGCACCAGGGTCTCCTCCATACCCCGCAACACTGCCTTCTCTCCCCATTCCCCCACTCGCAACAAGGGCAGAGTCCCCCTGGTCCTCACCTTTCACACCACCAATCGGCAAATACAACACATAGTCCTCCGCCAGTTTCGCCACCTCCAACGTGATCCCTCCACTCGCCACATCTTCCCATCTCCCCCCCCCTGTCTGCCTTCCGCAAAGATCGCTCCCTCCGCAACTCCCTTGTCAATTCTTCCCTTCCCTCCCGCTCTACCCCTTCCCCGGGCACTTTCCCTTGCAACTGCAAGAGATGCTACACTTGTCCCTTCACCTCCCCCCTCCACTCCTTTCAGGGACCCAAGCAGTCCTTCCAGGTCCATCAGAGGTTCACCTGCACCTCCTGCAACCTCATCTACTGCATCCGCTGCTCCAGATGCCAGATGATCTATATTGGTGAGACTAAGCGGAGGCTTGGCGATCGTTTAGCCGAACACCTCTGCTCAGTCCGCAATAACCAATCCGACCTCCCGGTGGCTCAGCACTTCAACTCCCCCTCCCATTCCGTATCCGACCTCTCGGTCCTGGGCCTCCTCCACGGCCAGAGTGAGCAACACCGCAAGTTGGAGGAACAGCACCTCATATTCCGCTTGGGGAGTCTGCATCCTCTGGTCTTGAACATTGGATTTTCTCAATTCTGTTAACCCTTGCTGTCTCCTCCCCTTCCCACCTCTCCCTCAGCCCTCGGGCCCTGGCATTCCCTCTCTCTCTATTTCTCCCCCACCCTAGTCGCACTAGCTTCTCATTTTCACACTACAAACAGCTTACAATGGCCTGTTTCCTTTATCATCTATACTTTTTTGCATATCTTTCATTCACTGTTCTTTATCTCTCCACATCACCATCTATATCTCTCGTTTCCCTGATCTCTGACCAGTCTGAAGAAGGGTCTCGACCCGAAACGTCGCCTATCTCCTTCGCTCCTTAGATGCTGCTGCACCCGCTGAGTTTCTCCAGCCTTTTGTGTACCCTCGATTCTCCAGCACCTGCAATTCCTTCTTTAACACTCCCATCTACACACAATGGGCAATTTACAATAGGCACTTGAGGCATGGGTGGAAACCACAGGAGAACCGCTAAAACAGCAGAATTCTACAAAGAAAATCACTGATTTCACTGACCAAACTTAGCATTATTTCCTTCTTTTTTATTAAATCTTGACTGGACAACATTGATCCTATATGTACTCCAGATTCCAGGCACGTCATGCTATACACCTACCCAATCACATGTCCAACTCTTCTCCTCAGTCAGTCCGTCAAGAATGAAGATAACTTGTATCCCGGCCAGTTTTGTTGGATTCTGAGGCAGTTGATGTTGCCACTGCGGGAACTGCAGGTTGTTCCACAGATGAGGTGGCTTGGGGTGGGCTTTGTATGATAGTGCACTACTCCTACCAGTTAGGCATGGGTTCTGTATGCATCTGATGAATGGTTCTTTGAAACGTAATTACATTGACATTATTCTCTCCTGATAGGCACATTCCACTTTCCTAAGAATGCCTTGATTAACCAGCCTGCTTATATTGTCCTTCCAACACAACCCTCCGTCTTCTATCAGTTTCAGGAAGTGCCCACCGTATCGGTCTCTGAAGCCAAACTGAAGGTCCGGCAGGTCAGAGGAAGCTGGTCCCCCACATCCGAACAGAAGAAATGGCGGACTGTGGCCTGCGAAAGGAAGTCAGTCGCTGCATCGGTCACCTGCTTAATGGACTCAGCGGACTGCCAGCCTGCACCTGCCCCTCCCCTGAAATCCAGAGACCATGAGAATGGAGCTGGCGACGTCCGAACGAGGAGCAAGGCTGGTCGGAGAGGAGGGAGAACCAGAACCTGGCCTACCCACGTCCTTGAGGTCGGCTGAGAGAGGATCCCCCGGGGAACCAAGGAGGATGGGCGCGGATAGGGACATGGCGCCCAAGGAAGGAGATGGTTGGATGCCCGCTACTGCCTGGGACTTGCCTTGTATGGGCACCGCTCTTAACAACTGGAGTGTGGGCTTTGGAAATTCGCTCCTAAATATGGTGCTTCTTGCATGCGGGCTCAGTAGACAATTTCTGTACACTTGCTAATCGGGGATGTGGCAATACCCTACTGGACTGTTTGTAATGAAATGTATTTCACTATGTTAGCACTTAACACCTGTGACAATAGAAACACCATTGAACCATTAATATTTAATTCGTTTAAATCTAGAACAAATCTTCCATGCATAAAATTCTATATGAATGTACTTTGCCTGAGCCTTTGAGCTTATTTGACAGCCTTTGGCATTGTATGGGTGAAGCAGTCACATGGGGAGCTAAAGATCACTTTTGTCCTTACTTCCAGAGAAAGCATACTAAAAAAAAGTTAGAAAATGTATTGTAGGGATATGGCTGCTGATATGGAGACAACAGCAAGAATAAGAAAGTCACAAATAAATCAAATTGGGGATTTTGGGGGAGAAAATATCCCCCTTGGAGATAGCTTATGAAAATTACAATTCCAAACATTAGTTGAGGGAATTACTGCCCTCACTAACCACACTATAAGTTCGTGATTTTCATTCAAGATTCAAAAAATGAAATTGGATTATCATTTTTAAAAAGCTCACCATTAATCACTTGCTTTCTGGCCTTCAAATAATAATAATTTCAGACAAATCGGTGCTTTCATGACTGGCAATTCAAATCACTGGTGTGCCACTTTCGTCCTGTGCAATAGTTATTTTGTTTCTAAAGGGGGAGAGGGGGAAGGTGGGGGACTCAGTAGCATTGATTATGGCAAAGATTTCCTCATTTTTGGCTGGCTTTGGAGAGTGTTCAAACTGATGAAACAACCAGGTGCCGTCTATGGTCCTCACAACTTCACTCTAAACATAATATATTACTACAAAGGGAATGGTCTTGGCTCCAGGGCCCAGAGCCATCAAGGAAGCCAACAATTTGATCTATTCACATTCTCACAGATTTTTCAAGCCCATATATTCCAATGATGTGATGCTGATCCCTAGTCATTTTGCTGCCTTTATGTTTACATTTCTTATCCATTCCAGCAAGAATTGGCAGCTATATGGCACAGAGAGAGAGTCAGAGTATTCACATGAAACAATGATCATTCTGTAAACTATTGCCTGCAAGTAATATACTATATCTGGCAGAAATGGATTTACATTACAATTGAGAAACCTGGGTGAAAGGGCAAACTGTTATTTAGGTCTTACGACTTCAGGGGTTAAACCCAATACATTCTAATAATTATCCCTAACAGTTAATTCCAAACCTTGTCTTATAACCAAGCTTCAGTATAGAGTTGCCTGAGGTGAACAGAGATGGAGGTGCGGATATCTAGCCCATCGGCACAGAGGCTATGCATTATGGAATCTGAAGAAAGAATGATTTAGAATCGGTAAAAGTGGACTAATTCTTGCTGACAACACTGTGCAAATGCAGGAAACAGGAGATGTATGCAGATACATTTCAGGAGAACTTAGGAGGAATAAGTGAGGTAAGTTCTAAGTAGCAAGGACCTAGACAGTATCAAAAAATAGAAGGAATTGAGAAAAGGCTGAAAATATTTCCAATATATTTGGCCATTGTTAACTTTTCTTACATCGATTTAATTTTAAAAGTAAAAATGTTCATCTTTCTAAGCCATATGGAAATCAACTTGCTCCTTTGAATAAGCTTGTGCTGCTAATGATCAGGAAAATCAAAATACCAAGCACACCTTGATAAAAAAAATAACCAAAGTAAAGTGACTATTCAAATTATTCTGCAAAGGAGGGACCTGCAGATACTGGTTTAAACCGAAGATAGACACAAAAATCTGGAGTAAGTCAGCGGATCAGGCAGCATCTCCGGAGAAAAGGAATAAGTGATATTTTGGGTCGAGACCCTTCTTTAGACCTATTCAGAATATTCAAAAATTATTCTGATCTACATGGGAAGCATTTTTGTACCTCCTTCCAGAGAAAACATGCTAAAAAATATGTTAAAATAAGAGAGGGTATTGTAGGGATATGGAGACAAAAAACAAGAATACTTCCCACACTGCATCGACAAGAATTCAGTTGTAGAAGCAGCTGGTCAGCATTTATACCCAGACTATCTTCCATTGGTCAGTGGTAGAAGTACGAAGCAGGTAGGTCCTATTTCAACAAATATGTTTGAGGCTGGCATCGCACGCAATCCACCTCTGGATGGGAAGAACATGCCATGTGCACTCAATGAAAAGGAAACAATTAAAATCCTCAACTGTGAGGAAAAATGGGAACAACCAACTGAGAGCATGAACAAATTCAGGACAAATGCCAGCTTCATTTTATAAGCTGGTCACAAAGATCATTCTGAAAGCAACGCATAAAAAATAAATTACAAGCATTCAAACATCATCACTTAAAAATCCCCATCAAAATAGTCTAAAACAAAATGAGGTGTAATTGGGATATGGACTGTTGGTAATGTTACAGGTTAAACTATTCACCCCAGCTCCCGGAGGGCAAGGATTAAATCATTTGCAAGATACCGGTTAGTATTCAATGGCACTTAACAACAAGGTACATTTAAGAGGTTGTTTGTGAATGGTACCTTCTTGTTCCAATAAAACCTACAAAGTAAGCTGGTTCATATGAAAGAGATATGTAGATTGGCAATGTTGGGATTTCAGGAGGGCTGTCTGCCAAAAATGTGGAATGTTTATTGTCTCGCTCTGTTTGCAATTTAGTGTGCATATCACGGCATCTTCTTCAGCTTCTGCAAATCTCTAACATGAAATGAGTCTGTGGCTGCCTGCACTGTGTTCCTGTGTTGAGCTATTCTCTGTTTTCTTTTCTATGAAATAGTGTTCAAGCAAGTGCTTTAAAATCAGTTGCATCAGCACATGAACAGTGGTGGCCCCAGGTTTGATCTGAATTAGTTTTGTATTGTGTAGCTTAGGTTTGTCAGCACGACATGAAAAGTATTCTCAGGACCCTCAGCTAAGAAAACAATACATATTTCAGGCATAATCCGAGCTTCTGACTAACATTCACTTATTCACACTACAAAATGCCTACACAGAAGACACATGTGAACAAAACTGAAATTAGCTGCTATTAGTCAAGTCAAGTCACATTTATTTATATAGCACATTTAAAAAACAACTCTCGTTGACAAAGTGCTTTAAATTTGTTATAAGAGTAGTATACACAAGCAGGCTACATACACATATACAAATAGCCCTCACTCAGAGGACGTCAGGAAAGGCTTGGGAGAACAGATACGTTTTTAGACTAGACTTAAAAGGAGTCGATGGAGGGGGCAGTTCTAATGGGGAGGGGGATGCTGTTCCACAGTCTAGGAGCTGCAACCGCAAAGGCGCGGTCGCCCCTGAGGTTATGCCTAGACCGCGGGACATTCAGCTACCCCAAGTCGGCCGATCTGAGGGACCTGGAGGTGGTGTAGTAGGTGAGAAGACTTTTAATGTTGGTGGGTGCAAGCCCATTGAGGGCTTTGTAGACAAAGAGGAGGGTCTTGAAATTAATTCGGAACCGCACAGGGATCCATTGGAGAGAGGCCAGGATCGTGGTCCCTTTTTCGGGTGCCCGTCAGGAGTCTCGCTGCGGCGTTTTGGACCAGTTGCAGGTGGGACAGGGAAGATTGGCTGATGCCAGTGTAGAGGGAGTTGCAGTAATCTAGGCGGGAGGAGATAAATGATTGGATGATCTTTTCAAGGTCATCAGTGTTCACTATTTAAGCAGACACCAGGAATCAGAAATGTAATACTTTTGTTCCGATAAAGCTTCTGAATTTTTGTGTGAGCAATTCAAATAAAATACATTTATATGTTGAACCAATCAAATCAGTCAAAATACAAGAGAAGTTTTAATAATAAATCAAAATTACAGTGAAAGAAATGTACCAATCAAAGATAAAAGGAAACTGAAATCACCAAATTTCAAAAACCTATCTGTGACTACATTTTTCTTAGCAAGATCAATCAAGAAATACACAGCAGATCACATAGCATCTACGAAGAGAGAGGAATAGTTAACATTTCAGGTCAATAGCCTTCCATCAAACGTATTCTCAGGGCAAGTGACAGATCTGAAATGTAAACTCTGTTTTTCCTTCTCTGCAGCTGTTGCCCTGTCTACTGAGTATTTCAAGCATTTCCTATTTCCAATTTACTGGAGGACATTGCTTTGTGCATAAATACATGTAATCATGTATTGTCTTTCTGCTGACTGGATAGCACGCAACAAAAAGCTTTTCACTGTACCTCGGTACACGTGACAATAAACTAAACTGAGACTGAATACCTACTGTATTTCCAGCATTTACATGATGGAGAACATGCAATGCCTAATGTCTGACTCTTGGTGACATAGTACTTCCTTGTACAAAAGGGCAGCTCCTTGTTGATAAACAGTAATTCATTTGTCAGTACATATCCCAAGTTATTGGAGAACAAAAAAAAATATGAACACATTTATTATTGGACAGAAAGTCAAATTGATGTTCGGTGATAAATTCTGCATGCATTGAGATTGTGACATTACAGGAACTGCAGGTAAGGTTGACTATTTTGGAAAAAATGTCTGATAAAAAGCAGATACAATGTGTTGGAAGGAGTTGCAGATGCTGGTTTAAACTAAAGATAGACACAAAAAGCTGGAGTACCTCAGTGGGTTAGAAAGCATCTCTGGATAGAAGGAATGGGTGACGTTTCGGGTCAAGACCCTTCTTCTGACTGAGAGTCAGGGGAGAGGGAGACACAGAGATATGGAAGGAAATATATCAGTTTAAAAGCGGGCCTCAAATCTTGAAATAAAATACTAAAGAGAGACTCAAAGGTTGAACTTTCCCTCCTTTTACTGATTTTGTGAAATATACATTTTTTGTGTTTATAATGTTAGAAACCTTTCAATGCAAACTGAATATTCATCAGAGCAACAGCAGAAAAACATGTTCATGGGTTTTCTTATGCTTTCATTACTTAAGAGCCAGTCCCACTGTACGAGGTAATTCAAGAGTTCTCCCGAGTTTTCCCCTGATTCGTAGCAGCTCGTACGAGTAAAAAGTAACAATTTTTTTCATCACGAGTATTTTATTACCCGTGGACATTTTTCACAGTGTTGAAAAAACGTCATGAGTTTGCTGGATTTCCCCAGTACCTACCGTTACTCGTATGAGCCGCTACGAGATATCCACGAACTCCTACGGACCCGCTACGGACATTCTCCGAGTTCGAATCAGAGGAAAACTCGGGAGAACTCTTGAATTACCTCGTACAGTGGGAATTCACTTTAGTATCTTTAGTATCTTTACTCTAATGATGAATGGTGGCATGAGGATCACTTTCGCCTAAAGAAACTAACATGATCTGATCAACTGGTATCTTACACCCAGCACAAACAAGCAGCTCGTCTGGCAATAGTTAGTTCCCTGAAAGTTATAAACACAAAGAAAATACTGTGGCTTTTCAGCTTTTTTAGTGTGAGCCACAAATGAAGTTAACTAAATAATTAAGGCATTTAAAAAGTAGATGCGCCCAAGCAGAAAAATAACACATTATGCACTTTGCAGTGTAACTTCACAGCCCAAGAGTACATCCTTGGTCCTTTCATGAATAATTGACCAATTAATGAAAAAATACAATGAAAGGACACATATAGTGGAACAAGCATTTTCATTTCAAATATTGTCGTCTTCATATGGAAAATAATGTTTATTTTTAAACTAACATGAATATATTTTTGCATTCCCACCCACATTATTTTTGTTTCAACATTTATAACAATTCCCTACTAGTCTTGTTACTTAGCTTGCAATGATATATGCTCTATGAAGATATTGCTATAGAGAAATCCATTCACTCAATGGTTATTACAACCATAAGTTTAGTTCTGATCAGTTTTGTTTATTTTAAAAGATTGTGTAGAACTAATTTCAACTTTTATAGCCTTCCCCCTAACTTTCAAATGTTCAGCAAAAGCTTTGTAGAATGCCAATCAGATGAGCATCAGATCCCAAGACAATTTGATGCCACTGTCAGGATAGTCTTCTCAAGATATTAACCATCAGTAATATAATCTAAAGGTGATGACGTATAAACACTACCAGATCTCAAATAAATTGCCCCACTCCCGATGGAAGTGTGAAAACAGAGTCTCTTTTGACATTAATATATGACGTTGTGATAAACACAATCAGGACTTGGACCCAATGCAATTTCCCACCCGGAGAACACTGAGACCAGTTGTAATGCCCCTAGGACCTGAGATCAGCTAACTAAGCACAGACTAGCGATCAAAACACAAACTTTACTGATCCTTACAACTCTGAACCACATTGGATGGCATATTTTACTACTGAGCCACAGGGTGCAAAATTATAAATTAAAGCAATGACTCGTCAAATGTTTAAAAAACACATGCTATGGAAATTAATAACTGCAAGGTTGAACGGCAAAACACTCTTTCTATTTACACATTAAAACCAATAATGAACTAGCATCGATGTTTAAAACAACAACTTTGTTAAGAATCCCAACACATCAAATGGAGCAGACCAGAGCCTAGAGAAAAAAGCACTATGCAACAAAGTCTATTACAAACATAAGTTTTGATGATTATAACTCCTAAACTTAAAGGTGCCATAAACTGAAGCTTGAAGCATTTAAATGCAATAATATTCAGACTCAAGAGAACCTTAAAAGTTTTATTCAAATTATAGTGGGAAGTGGCTCAATTGCAAACACCTTCAGTCACGAAATCCAAATGCAGCCAAGTTCTTTCTTGCAGATAAGTCCGTGCAGCTTGACAGCTTCTTGCACAGGTAATTATGACTATGAATGATCTGGCTTTCATAGTAAGTTTTATTCTGTATGTCACCTCAGAAGACAAAATGTTTCATCTTGTTTCCTTGGCAGCAGCAGTACAAGGTATTTCCCTCTGAAGAAAGGTCTCAACCCGAAACGTCACCCATTCCTTCTCTCCAGAGGTGCTGCCTGTCCCGCTCTCCAGCATTTTTTGTCTACCTTCGATTTAAACCAGCATCTGCAGTTCTTTCCTACACAAGGTATTTCCCTCTCCAAGGATAACTTGGTTTTCTTTTGTCCTTTTACATTGTAATTAAAGAGACTTAAAGAATGCTATTTCAAAACAGCAGGGAAACCATAATCGACATGCCTTTAGCAAACATCCTCAGGGACTCAAACCCATCTCTTTGCATGCTTATACTTAAGACAAAATGCAGTTGGAACTAAGCCACATTAATCTGCGAAGGCCTGGACTAAAGTCTAAAATTGAAATTCAGGGTTTGGACTTCTGATCACTTTTCATTAGATCCTGCTGTTAAATGTGCATGTGGCTGATGTTATATGGAGATGTCACTGGGTTCGACTAGAACATTGCCCATGGAATACTACGCAGGAGGTCAGTAATGTGTTTCTCTTGTAAACAGTCGCCACAGACAAGACAGTACCCATTGAACTGTATTACAATGACTTTACCTCAACAGCCCACCCTCCTTCAACCCCTCGCTATGATCTTTCAAGGGTTTATAACTTTGCCAGAAACACGGGGCCTGGCGCAGAGATTTAACCTCCCACTATCTGTACCTCAGATCTTCAAAATGTGAAATTTACTGATGTTAATCCAACTCCTTTGTACTCTCAGTATCACCATGTTCTCTCTGAAGTAATTTCCCTAATTCATCGCAGCTGCCCAAACAGTGAACTACAAAATGTAAATTGGTATGTGTCATTCTTCTCTTCTGGGTTTGAAATGGGTACAAAGCAACTCCATTTAACTGTGGACCAATCTGTGTCAACTCTGTAGGATTTGTTTTCCAAGCATCCTCAGTGGCCATCCAAACTAAAGCCAGGTTTGGTCTGACTCACTGAAAATTCTTCAATAATCCTTATAGATGGCAACAAAGTGTTGAAGAAATTTTAACGCTTTAACAATTGCTCCTGTCAGTCAGAAGGTCCAGAAAGCTCAACCAGCTCCAGACGCCATTGGACCTCCAAGGTCCTAACAGAGAAATATCAACAGGGCAGGAAACCTGAAGAGTTGGAACAATTGAGACCAAATGTGAATTGGACTCCAGGATTAATTCATGCTGAACCTTGGGTTTTTGTGTGCAACCTGTTGAACTGAAATGCTTTTCTGCTAGGATGCAAAAGATTCCATGGATTCAAAGATCACTAACCCATCAACCATCACCACGAAAAATAAACCAACTGATCAGTTTTCTTGTTGCTGTTTGTGAAAGCTCATTGTATAAAGTCAGCATGCTTGCTTACAATGCAACAATGATTGCACTTCAAAAGTAACTCGTTGTTCATGAAGGTTGCAGGTGAGTCCCGAGGGTAGAAATATAGAATATAAATGCAATTTCCTGCTTTATATAAATCACCTGCACATGTACCTTCTCAAATTCTCAATGAGATCACTTGCTGAAGAGCAATAATAAGATTATGCCATTACAGACTGTGTCTGGTATTGCAGGTATGTGAGATTCTGAGTCTGCTACAGAAAGACAATATTCTGGTTGGCATGTGCACGGTACACTTAACGCTATATTAAATTGTGGCGCTGTTATTTGTGAGGAAAAATACTTGGATTTGTATAGTGCCTTTTGTGACCTCTTGATATTCAGAGTACTCTACAATAAATAAAGTACTTGGGAAGAGAAGCTATTGTTATAATGTAGGGTCTGCAGCAGCCTATTTGAACTCAGTAAGCATCACTACCAACAATGCAACATTTTAAATGATATTGATTACATTTCAGACAGGCAGCAAGAAAAGTGTGTCCATTTGGATTAATTTACTGTGTCCATTTGATTTAATGCAGAGTCAATAATGCATTGGCAATACGTTGAAGCACCGGACTTCAGAACCTCAATTATCTTAAATAACTTTGATTCCTTTTTCACGCAATTTCTCGCGCAGGTTAGATGACAGAGGGTACAGAACACGTTAAGCAGCATTATTTCCCAGCAGTTTCATGTGAAAAATTATGGACTGATAAACAGAAATTATACCATAAATCCAACTCTGCAAATATTGTATTTGAGAAGCTATAAAACAAAAGACATATGTGCTCTTTGACCTGGATATTTTACAAAAAAAATCACTGCTTCAAGGATCATCTTATTTTTTTTTAAAGTCCGGCATGTTCCAAATCATTTATACAAGTCTGAGCCTGTTTAATTTCAATTTACAACTGACCTTTGCAATTTAATTAAATGTATACAAAACTTTTCCATTACACAACTTTGAAAGTTGAGCATTACACGATTATGTTAGCTAATGATTTCTTAACTACAGATCCA
Organism: Okamejei kenojei; assembly: GCA_035221665.1. Classification (NCBI taxonomy): domain Eukaryota; kingdom Metazoa; phylum Chordata; class Chondrichthyes; order Rajiformes; family Rajidae; genus Okamejei; species Okamejei kenojei. The sequence goes on along the minus strand of CM069140.1, from coordinate 17,453,583 downwards.
TTCAGAGCAGAGACAAATAAAATTATAAACAGACATGTGAAATCCCCCTCTCTCTCTCACACAGCAAGACTATTTTAGTCAAATTCTGCTAGGTTGAAAAATTCTCAGCTTGAAATACAAATGTGCTCAATTATTGATCATGTAGTCACTTTATCTAAATTGATTCATTTTCAGGTGATTCTCTGTTGTTTGTACTTCTGTCAGTCAGTAATTTTGATCATGCTTTAGCATTAATAACTTGAACATATTTTTTAAATATGTGCTTAGACTGCATTACATTGTAATTTGGCTATTTTAACACCACCATTCAGAACAGTCATCCACGTTAATCTCAAGTAACAGCTTGCAAAATGAACACTTGCAAAAATGTTTTTACCAACTGCAGGACAGTTCAATGGGGCAACAGTCTATGGCTGCTGTCCACAAAGTAATGAATTCACATTTTTCTGATGGCCAAGAGATTTTACCCACCATTGAAATAAAATATGAAACATATATACATCTCAATCATAAACATATCTCTCGAACACAATTCTGTGTCAATACTATTGACAATAGACAATAGGTGCAGGAGTAGGTCATTTGGCCCTACGAGCCAGCACCACCATTCAATGTGATCATGGCTGATCATTCACAATCAGTACCCCGTTCCTGCCTTCTTTCCATATTCCTTGTGATCACTATCCCTAAGAGCTCTATCGAACTCTCTCTTGAAAGCATCCAGAGAACCAGACTCCACCGCCCTCTGAGGCAGAGAATTCCACAGACTCACAACTCTCTGTGAGAAAAAGTGTTTCCTCATCTCCGTTCCAAATGGCTTACCACTTATTCTTAAACTATGGCCCCTGGTTCTGGACTCCCCCAACATTGGGAACATGTTTTCTGCCTCAAGCATATCCAAACCCTTAATAATCGTATATGTTTCAATAAGATCCCCTCACATCCTTCTGAATTCCAGAGTATGCAAGGTCAGCCGCTCCATTCTCTCAGCACATGACAGTCCCGCCATCCCGGGAATTAACCTCGTGAACGTACGCTGCACTCCCTCAATGACAATACTGTGGCGTCCAGGTTCAGGAACTGGTTATTGAACACGACAAACTCCAACTAAACTTCAAACTATGAACTGTCTTGGTTACACAGTGACTAGGGCTTTGTTTTATTTTGTACTATATTGTCTTTTTAAAATTTATTAAACTTTTTTTGTTTGCTTATTATGTATGCTTATTATATTGAGTACTGTGCTTAAAAACCTGCAAGTAAGAATGTCGTTGTACCATTTAGGTACATATGTCCCTTGACTATTTTCCTTTATTACACATTGTCTTCCTCTGTCAAAAATGGGCTGAAACAAGCTGAGAATTGGAAGTTCAATAGGAAACCTAAATCAGATATCTGAGATGAGCCCTAAGTTAAGTGACAATGCTTCTGACATCCAGCCCACTCTTGAGCTCAACAGCCGAGCACTGCCATTGCTAAGGAGACCGGATGGATGCAGGGCCCCTCAGCTTTAGGATGGTGTAAGAACAGTATTCTCACCACTTATCCAAAGGAAAGTAAACGCTTTATTTACTTGCTGGTATTTTAAGTTTTTGATTACATTTATTTTTTCTCTTTTAAATTTGTAAAATAATTTTATTCATCGAAATTAAATGTCTCCGTCAGATTATTTGAAAACAGTTCAAAATTCTCTGTCAACAAGGCTGTCAGTGCATTTTGGAGGTGGGGCCTCAGCAATATGCTGCACTGAGATCTAGTTGGCGATCAGACCCTGCTCCACCTCTCTCTTTAGGTGCAGATGGTCAGCCTTACAAAACAAATTCAAAGCTATGCAGAAGGACTCACGGGCAGGTAGTCCAGGCAGCAAACGTGGATCAGCAGAGCTTGATGCAGCATGAATACAAATTCACACTCCATCCAACTCATCACTGGGGCACCAGGTTTTGGTGAAATTCATCAGCTTGAAATGTTAAAGTGAAATCCCACCAAAGGGGAAAAAAAAACAGCACTAGCCAAACATACAGTATATAGCCTTTCTCAAGCCGTTTACAACCAATTAACTATTTCCATTGAAGAAACGAATAAACACCCCATAAATTGCAAGGTGAACATAACTAGTTAAACCCTTCCAATAATAGATTGAGGAATAAATCTTAGCCAGAGCAGCAAGGATAACCTGATTGCACTTCACTTATACATACTACACTGTTACTGAAAGAGCAGTTGTGTTACATTTTAACATCTCATTTAAAAGATTACATCCTTAACAGTAGATCATACCCTTGTCGAGTCCTGGAGAGTCAGCCCAGATATTGTGCTCAGCTCTCAGGAGTAAAACCTGCAGTTCATACATCCTCAGTCAAGGTGGGGCTCCTGTTAACTAAACCACAGCTTACTCATTAAATAAGAAACTAAAAGATAGTAAAAGGTAGTATGGTGAAATGGCAAGTATGATTAGAAATGTCCGATTTCTTATGTTTAAAAAGTTACGCTTTCGTAGTGGCACAGTGGCAAATCTGGTAGACCTACTGCCTCGGAGCACCAGACACTCGGGTTCAATCCTAACCACAAGTGCTGCCTGTGTAGAGTTTGCATACTCTCCTTATGTCTTTCTGAGTGCTCAGTTTCCTCCCACATCCCAAAGTTGTGCAGGGTTGTAGTTTAATAGACCAATATAAAATTGCCCCGAGTGTGTAGGGAGTGGATGAGAATGATAACATACAACTAGTGGGAATGGGTGATCAATGATCGACGTGGACTCTGGCCCTAAAGGCCTGTTTCCACACTGTGTCTCTAAACTAAGCTAAGCTGGCTGCTGTCTTGCATGTTCAGTAGATGTAGAGTGTAGCACTGAGATGTAAAAGTCAAGAGATCCACAGATTTAATCTTATTTTTGTTAATTAGTTCATTTTAATTGAAGAGAGGATGCACTGTATTGTTTTAACAGATCCAAGTGGCGATAGGAACAGAATTAATCAAGGCTCTCAAATCTGACCTGTGTAGGAATTTCTTCCTGAAGTGGATGCTGAAACTCTGGAATTCTCTATCCTGGACGGAAAAGAGGCCCAATCATTGTGGATATTTAAAGAGTATTTGCTCAATTGGATCACTTTTGAAAAATAAGGGAAATAAGGCACTGAGAACGTAAGGTCTGTGGCAAATTAGCCATGATCATATTGAATGGCAGAGCAGGTTTGCTGTGCTAAATGGCTCCTATTCCTATCCTGATTCCTGTTTGTTTGCTCATGTTCTATAGGCAATGAAGTTGGTTTGGACCCAGATGCATTTGCCCTCCAGTTGTGAATGGCCTGGTCACTTTAACTTAGACTTGAACAAGTTGTTTAAGACGTCAACATCATAGAGCCCATTCCAACACAGGTCAACCTCTTTAGGAGGGAAGGCAGAAATGTTCAACCGGCATTCCTGAAAGTGGTACACAGAATTTCCACCCTTTATGATTAATTAATTATGATTACCCTGCACACGTATTAATGCCTTTTGTGTGTTATAATTTCTTGTCTCTTCCCTCAACCCTGCGAAAGATGGACAAAATTTGTAAAAATAAATATTTAAATCTAAGTGAAGAGAACCCCTGTTTAACATTCAGTTTCATCCAGAATCTGACATCTGACATCTGACAGGAAGCAAATATTCCCATTGCATGCAGAATTGTGGTTTGTTCTTTTGCAATCTCAACGTACAGAATTATGGAGCAAATTGACCTGAACTGATAACTGGTCATGAACCAAAGATATTTGGGAATACCCCACCAAACATCTGCCCTCATTTCCTAAGGGATGAGTTTCCTGGGACAGTAGAAATGATGTGTAGCATGCAACTTGGTTTCTGAATTAGCAAAACACCCCAATTTCCCCTGGAGTTCGGTAATATTGTGCGGATGTTACATAGCCGGGCAATATCAGACACAGAAAACTGAGGTGGTGGAGGCTGAACAAACTTCAAAACCTTGGCTTGAGGAACCTTTCAAAGAAAGTGCCACAGTTCTTGGGTGAACTTGTAAATTGGAGTAAAACTTTACTAACAGTCCATGGAAAATTACAACAGTGAAAGAGGAAAAAGCCATTAACCCCTCAAGCGTATTTCATCATTCAATTAGATCATGCCTGATTTATTATCTTTTGCCACATTTCCAACTTTTCATTATATCCCTTAATGCACTCAGTTATTAAATGTCTCAAATGAAACTGCAACAAATCCAGCACCAGTTACATAGAGTGTTCCAAAATGATTTCCTAATTAATATCATTCATGAAAAATGTCTCAAAATTTAGACTTTAACCAAACTTTCCAATCAGCAGAAATAGTTACCCTATGTTCCCCTTAACATCTTGAGAAATTCAATAATTCACACCTTAATTTTACAAATTCTAGGAAATAAAATCTTAGGTTGTATAATTTCTTGTAATTGTAACCACTGGATTTGAGGTTACATTCTAGTTAATGGAGAAATGTCTGCAATCATGGTCAGTTAGGTACTCTTGAGTTAGTGCCCTCCTCATGTTGTTGCCTTGTTATCTTGCAACCTGACAGAACTGCTCACTCAGCACAATCTCCTGCCGATGACACAGGTAAAAGAGGAATCAAAATGGCAACCTTGTCTCCCCATCTGCTGCTTCATCAGAATAACACAGGGGTAACAGAGTTGCAGGTAAGACAGAAGGAAGGTTTGTATTTTTGATTCGGGAAGACATCACGGCAGTGTTCAGAGATGATATTCTTGGAGGATGGCCCACTGAAGCTAAAGCGGTGGATATTAGCAATAAGAAAGGGTTTATCCATTTGATGGGGTCGTATTATAGGCACCCCAATAGTCTATGGAAATTAGAGGAGCAAATATGTCGGGAGATCACAGATAGCTGGAAGAAAATTAGGGTTGTAATAGTATGTGATTTTAACTTCGCTCATATTGACTGGAAATCCAGTGGTACAAAGGGCTTCGATTAGGTGGAATGGCTTTAGTGTATCCGGAAAAGTTTACTTAAACAATATATGGAGTGTTCTACTTGAGAGGGCACAACCTTGGACCTCCTGTTATGGAATGAGTTGATTCAAGTGACTGAAGCATCAGCACAAATTTGGGAACACATTTGGTTCCAATGTCCAATGACCATAATTCTATTAGTGTTTAAATAGTCATGGAAACAGGTAGGACTGGTCCTCAAAACTGGGGCAAGGCCAATTTATAGGGCATTAGACACAAACTTCCAGACGTTGATTGGGAGATGCTGTTTACATGTAAAGGGAAGTCTGGCATTGGGAGGCTTTTAAAAGCATGTTCCTGTTAGATGGAAGGTAACGTCCAGCAGGTTTAGGGAACTCTGAGTGACGAGGGATATTGAGGCTCTGGTCAGAAAAAAGGAAACCTAGACAGGATCAAACAAATCCTTTAGGAGAATATAAGAAACGGAGCATAGTTAAAGGGGAAATCAGGAGGACTAAAATATGACAAAGTAGCTCTGGCAGACAAGATAAAGGGAAATTTGTAAAAATGTCTGCATATATATTAAAAACTAGAGAGTAACTGGGGAGAGAATATGCCCCCTTAAGGATAAATGTGGCCATCAATGCGCTGAGCCACAGGAGATGGGCCAGATGTTAAATGCATCTGTATTTACTGATAATGCCATGATTGCAAAGCAGTTGAAGGTAACATGTCGACAGTGGTGACAGTGGTAACAGTGGTGATATGTCGGACCAGCATCCAAATTGCAAAATAAGTTGTGTTAACAGTGATATAGAACATTAAGATGGATAAAGACCCAGGGCCTGACCAAGTGTATTCTTTGACACTGTGGGAAGCTAGGATAGAAACTGTTGAGGTCCTGGCAGTGATATTTGCGTCATCGTTGGCCATGGGGAAAGTACCAGAAAACTGGTAAGTGGCCAATGTTGTTTCATTATTTAAAAAGGGCTGCAAGGAAAGCCAAAGAACAACAGGCTGGTGAGCCTGATATCAGTGGTAGAGAAGTTACTGAATCTGATTCTGTGAGACAAGATCTACCAACATTTGATAGGCAAGGAATGATTAGGGATCATTAACACAATATTGGAGCACTCAGCAGGTGAGGCAGCATCTATGGAGCAAAGTAATAGGTGACGTTTCGGGTCGAGACCTTTTGGAAGAGTCTGAAGAAGGGTCTCGACCCAAAACGTCACCTATTCCTTCGCTCCATAGATGTTGCCTTACCCGCTGAGTTTCTCCAGCATTTTTGTCTGCCTTTGATTTTTCCAGCACCTGCAGTTCTTTCTTAAACATTAACACAATATTGTTCATTGGAAATCAAGTTATTTAAGGAGTTGCTGAAGGGACAATACAGAGAAATTTCACTAGATTGCTTCTTCTGATGAAGGGAAAATATTATAAAATTGAGTAGATCAGAGCCTATACTCTCCAGGCTTTAGAAGACTGAGGGATAACCTTACAGAAACATGTTTTGGAAGGGCATTTGACAAGGTTGGTACTGAGAAAATGTCTCTGGGCAAATTTGGAATGAGATGGTATATACTCTTGATAGAGGAATATCTATTTAGGATGGAATTGCAGAAGAATATTTTTTCTCGATTGGAATTTTTTCCTCTTGTGTATATTCGAAACTGCGGATCCAGAGTTCTTAACTACACTCAAGGAAGATACAGATTTTAGAATCACAGAGGAATAAAGGGGTACGGGGATTGGGATGGAAAGAGCATTCCAACGGCACGGAGGCGCAGCATTACAGTTGCTGTCTTACAGTGGTTGCAGCACCAGAGACCCAGTTTCGATCCCAACTATGGGTGCTGTCTGTATGGAGTTTGTACGTTCTCCCCGTGACCACGTGAGTTTCCTCTGAGATCTTCGGCTTCTTCCCACACTCCAAAGACCTACAGGCTTGTAAGTTAATTGGCTTGGTACAATTGTAAATTGTCCCTAGTGTATGTCGGGTTGTGTTAATGTGCGGGGATCACTGTTTGGTGTGGACTCAGTGGGCTGAAGGGCCTGTTTCCGCGCTGTATCTCTAAACTAAACTATGATTTCACTGACTGTCGGAGCAGGTTCAAGGTTCATGTCGGCATCTTCTGCTCTTATTTCTTAAGTTCTTATGTTCTCATTTTTTTTGTGACGCAACAGTTTAAACATTTACATTGCTAGAGAGCTCGAAGAATCTGTCTCACCAATATGTAGATTTGCCTGATGACTTCCTAACAAATTAGATCTTTGGACAAATCCTCAACATATAATGGTGCAAAAGGAGACTATTTATCCTGCGTCACCTTTCTTTATTTCCTTACATCTCTGCAACATTTTGTCTCACGCACATCTCAACTCCCCATTTGAAATTTTTAATAAAATATCTCATTAACCTACACCAAAAGAATTAATTTAAAATACCAGCAGACCTTTACAAATTAGAAGAAAACCAGAACACCTGGTGGGAATCCAAGCAATCACAGAGAAACAATGCAAACTCCACACATATAGTACCCGGGGTCAGATTAAACCCAGGTCCGTGGTGTGTTGAGGCATTTCCAGGTTTGTAGGACTGCACAGTTCAGTCTCTTCTTCCCACCATCAGACATCAAAGCTGTCCACTGCGTAGACATTCCCAGACTATTTCATTGCCTGCTCCGTATAACTTTTGGAAAACATTTCTTTAAAAAGCACCACCTTCATCGTCACAGGCTGTTCAAATCTCTATTCCCAGGTATCCATTATTGGCTACTTTGCTTATGAGTTTTCCCACAGTCTAACGTCAGCACTGGGTTCCCACATACTCTCAGGCAGGCTTCCAATCCAATATTGGCTGGGAACTTCTTTAGTATCTGAATATATTGAATTAGCTGTCCAAGAAGACTGTTGATGTTGTTGATAGGAAATATGCTGCACATTTGATCTGCCTCTTTAGCTCCAACACCGGAAAGCTACCCTTTGCATATTTCATGCTCAATGGTACCTGGTAATCTTATTGGCTTACAGACACCACTGCTCACTGGTAAAGGAGCATGTGGATATTGTTTTAATTAATAAAGGACACCAACTTCATGGTTTAAAAATGTTTGCCATCCTTGAGAAGGTAGAAAAGTCAAAAAGTCTATTTTCATCACATTCACGTAATTTTCTAAAATTAATTTCAAAAGTTTTCAGCAATTTACATGCCTGGACAAACATTGAAGATGATATTTCAGGCTGAAATTCCAAGACGTGTGCCCTGCACCATTGGTACCTTCTCATTTTTAAATGACCCACGTCCATTGAGATGGAAGGCAGGAGGTGCGTGTAAAAAAGAAATGGTGAATTTCAAAACCTTAAACAGGTTGAGATTACCTGAACGCTTTATTGTTGACAGGGATCAATGATTTGTCACTATTGGAGATCAAATGCTACTTCCCTGAGGACTGAGGTATTTGTATGACCTGATGCACAGCCTACACCTGCTCTAATTTGGTGTGGTCCGCATGGTTCAGCAAGTGTTAATGACCTAAACCTGTGGGGTAACCCAATAACATGCCCTTAATTAGCCCCATGTTGGAAATAAATAGATACTGCCTGTCCCAACCAAATTTGGGCAGCAGAATGTGCCTCACGCTCCGATTACAAATCCATATTTGAGCCAGAGATTACGGCCCACTCACAATAAGATGAGTTGGAATATTTTTGAAGTTTGTTGTTGGTTAGGAGCGGCAATAGAGTTCAAGTGGGTTCTTGCCTCTCACCTTGTCCTAACTGCATGTCTGGCCTGGAGCCGAGCCTGGAGCTCGGTTTCCCTCTCCCCTGACTCTCAGTCTGAAGAAGGGTCTCGACCCGAAACATCACCTATTCCTTTTCTCCAGATATGCTGCCTGACCCGCTGAGTTACTCCAGCATTTTGTGTCTATCTTCGGTGTAAACCAGCATCTGCAGTTCGTTCCTACACATGCATGTCTTGCCTGTTGGAGTAACTATTCTTCTCTGACCTGTTTGCTCTGTTTCCAATCTTATATTTCCTACGAGAATTGGTTGTGCACAGAAATGTGAATGTAGAGTAAAAGATGCCTCCTTCTATTTCTTATGGTTTTATGTGCCAGTACACATGATGTGATGCTTTTCAAGAAGTGGCATTGCTAGGATTCACAGCTGAATAAAAGTTGGCAGACAGCAAAAGGGAGAATAATCATTAGTAAATCAGAAAGGAGAAAAAGCATAGGAGTTGATTAAAAGACCGTGCCTGTCCATGCTGGATCCCTACGGTTTTGACAACTGTGTTTCTCAAACTCAGATATGACCAATGTCTTGACACCACAACGTCATGACCAAGCTAAAGCAGTAATGAGCCTTAAGAATGGTCCCTATTTGAAACATCATGTGTCCATTCCCTCCTGACTCGCTGAGTTCCTCCAGCACTTTGCGTTGTGCTCAAGCATCTGTACTTTCTTGCGTCTCCACAAGGCAGTTATGACCAGCAGTCCCAAACCCAGAGAGGCCACGGTAGTCACAAAGCCGTGAACCAAGCCACCCGGTGATCCCATTGTTCTGACCTAGAATGAATGTGCGCTGTCAGGAAGCAAAGGACAGCAAGCAGCAAGAAAGAAAAATACAATTTTAAGAAGCAACAGCAGCTTCTGCACACTGATCAAATATATCCACATGTGGATGTAATTTCAGCTTGTGGCAGAGTGTTTCCATAAAGTGAATTTTCTCACTATTAAACTTCGTGGGAAACACAAAGGTTCTGAATTGCTTTTTGATCATTGGGGTATAGGAACACCAATGACTCACAAAATGTGAGACCCAGTTTGTTTCCAGGCTATTCCCAATTGTGCCGTGATTTCTAATAATGATTGAGCGGGAAATAGATGTTAAACTGTATTTATATTTTAAGGTAAGCAAATCCTCACGACGTAGGAAAAAAAATTATTAAATATTATTTAATATACTGTATAAATTGTTCATTTTATACATGGATTTCTGCCACGGTAGCTATGCTTATTACATTTGCTGATTTCAAATGCTTATTTTGACGTGCATATACTTCACTTTTGAATTTCTAATCCTTCTTGGATTTTTTTTTGTTAAATTCCATTATTCTGGTATCCCTCCCTCTCTTCGAGGGTCAGATTCTATCCCACAGTTATTGCACCATCTCTGGGAGCTCAAATACATAATTATCCTTCAGGCTACTTGAGATGGCACGGCAGTGCAGCGGTAGAGTTGCTGCCTTACAGCGACAGAGACTCGGGTTCTATCTTGACTATGAGTACTATCTGCATGGAGTTTCTACTTTCTCCCTGCGACCGTGTGGATTTTCTGTGGATGCTCTGGTTTCTTCCCACACTCCAAAGACATACAAGTTTGTAGATTAATTGGCTTCTGTTAATTGTAAGTTGTGCCTAGTGTGTAGGATTCTGCCCGTGTACGGGTCTATTGCTGGTTGGCGAGGACTTGGTGGGCCGAAGGGTCTGGACATTAAACAATGTTAATATTGGGGACCATTATTTGGGAGCCCATTCTTGTCCCTATTCGACATTCAAATGTGGACACTCCATCAGGGAAAAGAGAGCTGCAGAGTGATGCCACTGAATACCACCAAGAATAGGAATACTCCTTGATGTCCTTACTGCCTTTCCAAAGCAAAAGATGCTTAGGCCCACCGCAGTGACCAGCTGCTACACAAACAGCAACTTGCAAACTCGTCACTGTCTACAACCAGAAACTCCAGATCAAGCAATTAATTACTCTCTGAGCATCAATTCCACAATCTCTCCACAATGGAGGGCCACCCCCTGAAATAAAGACAAAATCCTACCTATGAACTGCAGGAAAACTAAGTTATTTCATCCAGCCAGAATGATTGGATTATTCAAGGACCTAATTCAATGATAAATTTACACTGAATCTAACTAAGGATGAATCACCTTTCTATTTCACCCATTTTCTTCACTTCAACTGTTTCATGCTTTTTTAATTCAACATTTAAAAAAATCTATAGATGAGATATTAAATTACATGCTCTGTGCCAACGAGACTTGTTTCCTCGATTTCATAAGAGCTATCATCCAGAAGTCAGAAGATTTCTTTTTGACTATCCAGTTCAAAAATGGAGGCAATTTAATTCTAAATCATCCAGATAATCACAATTTTTAGCCACTATTCTGTGTTGATTATCACATAAACAGTGGTTCGGAGACGGGCATGGAAGACGAAACAACAAATCTCAAGAGCTGCCTGTGTGGCAACTGGATCCAGACGTAAGGATATTCCAGGTCATATTGTATCATCAGAATTCGGAGCAGAAATTTACTGTCTGGCCCACTGAGCCTACTCCACCTTTCATATTTAATCTTCTACCTCAGCACTAAACCCATTGTCTCTTGATCTTCACAATATCCAGAAATGTATTAATCTCCATTTTGAATTAACTCATTGATGGAGCCCCCACTGGAGCTATCTAAGTGGAGTTCACAGCCACCCCGAGTATAGAACTTCACATTTACACCACATTCAAAGAGCTGGCCATGGCAATAGCAAGAAGGAACTAGTGACCTTGTCTGTGAATGCTAGGTCCCAGATGACCAGCATGTGGAGAGATTTAAGTTATCTTCCTAACCCAGATACTTTATATAAAACATAGAACAATGCAGCACAAGAACAGTCTTCTGGACTCACAATGTCTGTGATGAATATGATGCCAAAACCATCACTTATCCACCAATAATGGGCCTTTTGTAATTATGAATATCCTCCCAGCTCTGGTGCAGCTGGATAATGGAGCTTTACTTAACTTGAATAACTCTTGAATGAATGGTTGCTTTCTTGCCTGCAGCCCCCATGGTGGGATGACAGTGTGTCTACATTTAAATAACATCATATTAGGACTATGCGGTAAATAACACCATATTAGGACTATGCTCCTCTCTGACTGTGATCTAAATGTTTTAATAGTAAGTACAAGCACTCCCTCTTTAGTGGTTTCATAGGAGCATGCACCAAATGTTCCCGTTTACATTGTAACTTTCAACTGATTTCATCTTTCATCTCATCATTAATGTCATGCATCGAATTAAATTGCCTCAAGACCAGATTGCCTTAATTCCACAAGGAGCAGCGTGTTTATGGATGAATAATATATTACCATTCAAAGAAACATGGTGCAACATGATGTGCTCTTTGCTTTTTAGTATAACTGTCGTTTATTTTAAATCATGAATCAGTCCATTCACGACAAATTACATTTCTATTAAAATAAAGGTTACATGACTCTCGGGCCAAACTCAGCAAGACTGCACTCTGAGCAGACAACAGTTCAAGTTGGCTTGGCTTCTCTTGCTCCGCCCATGTTTAATGAGGCAGTACATGTGTGTTGGCTTTGCTCTCATGTTGCACTGCAGAACTCACCAGGTGCAATGTTCCATGTATGTGGCTGGCACGAAAATACCCCCCACCCCTCAACTTTCCCGAACTTGCTGTAAGTGTGCTGTCAGTGTGGTGAGGAACTGTAGCATTATTGACTGAGATGTGTGGGTGGATCATGAAGTGAGTGATGACAACCAAATCTGGGCTCAGCACACAGGCTTACTTCTGCTGACCACCCCCGTCACTAGAATCCATGTGTGTGGGTGCACACGGTGGGGATAGTGCAACGTTCCTCTTTGTCGACCAATGCTCTATGCCAAGCCTGATCAAAAAAATTTAAACGCCCCCATTGCATGGTTACATCGGATTCCCAATGAATTTCACCCTGAATACAATGATCAACCACCAGAGAAAAAGGTGTTTAATAATCGTTCTGTTTGATTTTTCAGATTGAACGGCCATAACTTGAAACTTGAAGATCACAGATTGAATAAGAAGCGCAAACTCAGACTTGAAGATTTCCTGTATTAAAAAAACTAGAGTTAAAAACTTACTTCGCCACAACCAAGTCTGATGAATGGGAAAATAAATTATGATTAACATTCACCTTTCGGGATTGGAAGCCTTCGTATCGCCACATTTTGCAGTACCATGATCAGCCCCGGAAGGACGTCTGGACTGCAAGTCAATCATTGAACCGGTTTATGTCATGTCTCAAGAATGAAATATCAATCAGTTAAGTCTCCAAATGGGGCTCCTGTTTTCTTTAAAAGCAGCTATAATTCTTTGTAAGCCTGAGGTGCTGACTGCTGTAATTAGTTAAAGAAGGCGTGGGGCTGAAAGGATTTAGTCAGCTGCCACTGGGAGATTGTGCCTGCGCTCTCCGGTTAAACACTCAGTTGTCCCAAGACAAGCAACTGGGTGCAGTAGGCACTGAATTTAGGACAGTGAGTAATGCTGTTCAAGTGAAACACTCACCGATTACCACCTCTGTGCACGTTAACCTCGCTGCAACTCATGCTTTCTGCTCAGTGTTACAAGCACTATTCATTAGTTCCCATTGCTCCATGTATGCCACCTGTTGTACATTTTGGAGAAAAGCATTTTTAAATTAATGGAGTGTAATCTGTTTAGGTCACTTTGGGATTTGCACCTTCGGCACCTGGGTGGAGCAGAGAAAGTCAAATCTGAATGAGAGTCTAAACAACCCTGTTTCTTCCATCAAAAGGAATGAAAATAGAATTCAAGCTTTTTTGCTGAGCACATGATCCAGACTGCCAGGTTTTCCTATCCAGATCGTTTTAAAGCCCAAAGTGTAGGACAAGAAAATAGTTAATTTCATTCTGCAGCCTGATTTCCAATAATGACATGATTTGATTTATCTACATTAATATATTTTCCCCAATGTTCATGCTACTTTATATTTTCAAAATGATTTAAACACATGCATAATGCATCCATTGTTTTATAAAGATTTCCCTTTCTTTCACAGTTCAGATTGTTTTTGAGATTTGTAGTTTCTCAATATAACTTTGCAAAATTCTGGCTTTGAAATTCCTAATGAAGGTATTAACAGGTAGATGGTTCAGATGACATATCTTTGTTTACTCTTTCAAAGTGACCATTAAACTGTTTATTTAAAATCAAGTTAAACTACCACAAACATAAATAGCAAAGGACTGTTACATAAGTATCTGAGGCACTTATCTAATAATGGGCATAAGGAAAAGGTAGTAATCTTTAAATATGTTTAAACGTTTACATAAATATTCAACCTTTGGCACACATTTGTCAATGGGTAAAGTTTGGTCATAAAAAAAATCAACAATTTCTTGAGGATTTTACTGGCCATCACAACCTGAACATTCCAGGAGGCTGGAGATGTACACACACCCGCTAATCTGGATATTTCACCCTTAACAAGTAGCTGATGACCTAGATTGGAGGCTTCAATGTTTGGATTCATTGTATTTGAAATTCATTGCTTTTACTGTGACTTTAGTTGGTCAATTCATAAAGAAAGAACACTTTAATCTAAAATCATTCAATCAGAACATTTTAATCGGGATTTTTAGCTGTTGATTCAGATACATGCAATTTCAATGTCCCATGTTGCACCCAACACTCCATAATCTATCTGTTACTGATAACAGAATGCGATCCCTGTTGGGAAGTTTGTGTTTGTGGATCTAAACATGGAAGAGATGGAGACAAGTTTAAGGCAAGCTATAGTGCATCCTTTCAGTGCATTAATTGACAGTGTCTCGAGTGTTGTGGAGAGAGTTTGGGAGAAGGTGCAAGGGGAAGGAGACAGTTTGGAAAGTAAGAAGAAAATCACCACCTAGACTAAAATGGAAAGGGTGCAAATTTCAGATCAATCTATTTTCATGGTCCCCATGTCTACAGTGCTGCTGCTGTTTGGACAGCCACAGCTGTTTCACACACATGCACGTGCTTGGCCTCCATACCTCACACTCAATGTCTCTATACATTCCTTATTTTCTCTTTACAATACAGTAAACAAGGAAACAGGCCATCAATTATTAGTGCCGAGTATACCTAAATTTCAATGCCATGAACAGATTTTTGTGAAATGAAACAGATTGCTTTATGCCAACAATAACAAACGGTGTTGTTGAATATAAATCAAATGCTGCAGACATTTCATGCTTGACTCATTTGGTGCGTTAGACAAATGTAGACCAGCCTGGCAAAGTTTGGAGTGTCTCAGAATGTGTGACTAATATAACTTCATAAGATATTATTTCTGATTTATCCTCTCAGTCTCACCACATGAAAAATAACAGAAAATGAAGAATTCGGTAATAATCTCTGCATAAGATTTAGTCTAGTGCTTCACTCACAGAAAACCATGAGAGAAAGAATAACTCATCGTTCTGATTCTACACTGTTAATTATTCAAAATAAGCCCACTTCACTTTCCCTGTCAGTGCGCAGTTCAATAAATGCAGTCTCCCCCCGGTACAATACCCATTTACCATCTTTCATACGGTCGACATTGTGGATTAGATAGCAGAACCAAAATATTCCAAACAAGATTGTTTTAATTCCCCCATTAAAATAAATAATCAATCACGAGACATAGCGCAAATGTCAACAGATTATTTGATGGTGCTTTATAATGGCCAATCCAATTTAGTTGTGATCAATTGCAGTCAGACCAAGGCTTGCTGGGGGACACTTTTTATTGTTGGCCCAGAGACACTGGTACCAATTGCAGCTAAATAGCCACTACCCAAGCATAGAAATGTACAAATGTCACCATCATCGGTTGTTTCATCTCAAGCCCTCATATTTTTTTTAAATCACAAAGTTTCAGTATTTCTGCCATGAGGTTGGCTTCCTCTTAGGGTGTATGGTGGAGGGGTCAGTGTTATGTGATATGTGAAAGAAACCAATCCGCCCCCCCCCCCCCGCCCCCCGTCCCCCACCCGCCCGTTCCCCACCCCCCCACCCACCCCATCACTGTCCCCCTCTATTGCTGCAAATGATAGCAATCCTTGAATTTGCTCAAGATTAGAATGCCAGAGTCTGGTCATAAAATGACATTCCTGGAAATGTTTAGATGACTGAAGAATATACTCTTTGTCTCTTACCAGCATTGTCCCAGGCAGAATTTGAAATTCCTCAAACACTGCTAAGAATCAACAAACAGATGTAATAATATATAAAAGATACACAAAAACTATCTTGATTTGACATGTCTTGACAGCTCCAAGTACCATTAATTGGTACATTACACAGAATAGGGAATGTCATGAAGTGGGATCATGCCTGAATCTACTCCCAGCAGTAACAGATTTTATCCTTGAACGACACCCCGAGAAGTATCCTTTGGTTCCAGTCTCGCATTTCATTAAATAACGTGGACCATCCTGCCTTATTTGACAGAGTGCATGTTCAAAGGATGTTTCTTTTTTTGGAAGGGCATAGAGAATTTGGTTACTGTTAAAAAATATACTTATCTTACATCTAGATGAGGTGAATTTATTTTCGCTCAGAGAGTCATACTCATAAGCATTGGAATTATTTTCCTCAAAGGGCAATGGAAGTAAAGTCTTTGAATTTTGTAAGGCACAGATAGAGACTTGATAAGCAATAAACAATAAAGTTCCTGGATGTGGGCAGGGATGCAGTATTCAGGTTATGATCAGATCAGCCATGAAGGTATTGAATGATGGTGCAAGTTCAACGGATCACATGCGTACGTCTGCTCCTGGTTAGAATACTAGTTCAGATCTATAAGGCATTGGTTTGATGCATCCTACCCTCATCTTTATAGTTACTCAAAAGCATGCAACTACACCCCAGAAAAACCAATAAATTTCCATTTCTACTGTATTCTACATTGTATCTTCCCCTTATCTATTGTACTAGAGTTTGATCTTTTTTGGATTGCGTGCAAAACAAGGCTTTTTACTTTACCTCATACATATGTCAATAATAAACCTAACCTAACCATTTGCACCTCCATGGCATAGAACCTTTCCCAAGAGGTTCTAGATCAAATGCTTTTTCTGAGCCTTATGACTGCAAGTTGGAAGGAATATTTTTGGGGGAGGTAAGGTTACACTTGGTAAGTCCAAGGAAAGAATACATTAGGTAGGTATTGCAAAGATTTGATCGTATTATTTTCAGAGCAGGATGACAGTTTTACAGAATATTCCCCCAAGATCATGAATGGATATGATTGTGGAAGAATCTGGCTCACTGGTGCAAGTGGTCATTTCTTGTTATAAGGTTACATTGTGTTGCACTGTATTTACCATGCTGTAACAGGCTATTCAAGTAGATTCAAGTGTGAACCCACGTCCCCCCTACATTCCCATTTCTGTGTAATGTACTTATTTAGACCAACATGGTCATGCATTTTTATGCTCCACATGAGCATCATCCTAGTCCTTTTGGGAACAAACCCTTCAAATACCAGCAAGGGGCCAGATGGTAAAACTTAAAGTGGTTTTGTGCCTCTAATACTCTATCAATTCTCTCTAATTTAATAGTTAAAGAACCCGGTGAAGATCTTTGAATTTCAGAACAGCTGTTTTACATCTTCCTATCCAGGTCACAGACTTTTGCTTCTAATATTACAGAGTATAATACGTGATATTTAAACACGGAAACAAACATTCAGCCCAACGGGTCCATGCCATTGATTAAGATCACGACACCATGAAATCACATTCCCCCTCATAATCACACCATCATAACCTTTTTATCACTATCCTCTTTGTGAGTTTACTTGGATTCACCTTGTACTTATTTCCTTAATGTCCTACGATACTGCATAGCAATTCTGTATTCTAATTGCTCCTTGGGTAAAGTATATATTTGTGTAAATTTTCTATTGGATTTAATGTGACTGCCTCATGTTGTTGTAATTGTGATCTGTGACAACATTTACATCTTGAGCCTTATTTGGTCAGATTTTAACATCTAGTCTACTGAAATGAGTAGCAATCCATGTCAGGTTTATTTTCATTTGGTTACAATCCTATTTTTCAGTTACATGGGTGTTGAAGTGCTATTTCAGGTTGTATGAACAGACCACAGTATTACACTGCAACATAGTACAGATAAAATGTTGCATTACTGAAAGCATTTTCTATTCCAATGCTTCTATGCATTATCATTCATAAATAATCAATAGTCTACTTTCATTCCTTTCAATGATTTCACTGCTGTATGTGGGATTCAGATGTCAAAGAACAACCACTATATTTACATATTGTTGAACCTATTTACATTTTTTTTTAAGAAATGTGAAAATCTGCTCCATAAAGTAAAATATTTTCCCATCTAGTACCAAATTGTGATTAAAACTACATGTGACCATTAGTCTTACAAATCACAGTGTAGAATTACATGTCAGAGTGTAGAGTTACATGCGATGCCATGGAGTTGCACATTATGGTGTACAGTTACATTGGTTTGTAAAATTACTTCTCATGGTGTTGTGATACATGTCAGACTGTTGTGGAATACCATGAATACACAAAATTTGTATGTCGAACCTTGAGAACTGTCCTCAAATATATCCAGCATTGCTTTCCAATCATTCTCTTTTAGACTGGGGTTTTGTAAACTTAAAATAATCACTGCAGGCATTGTTTAAATCCGATTGTCTTTTTATAGTTTTAAATCAGAATTGTTTAACCTTCATCAGAAAATTATTCAAAATCGGAAGACTGAAAGTTAATAAACAACAGCTTCCACAATGGGGTTTTGGAAGTAAAAGATCTGCATTAAAAACAGAATACATAATTACAGTGGAAAAAAATGATCACAGATGTGAGTTGGATATCTTGCCCCCAGGAAAAATAACATTGTACTGGGATCACCTGCTCTGTTTAAACTTTCGTCTTTGTGGAAAGCAAACAGCCTGATTGGAAATGATCCTTTCATCATCTCTCATTTAATTCTTGTTACCATTCTTTGAAGTTCCTCTTACCCCACTAAAATGTAGCTTGCAAACAAACAACATTCTTTACTTCAGCAGCAGACACAGTCACTATGTGCATTTGAGTACCCAAAGTTGCACGTTTTAAAAAGTAGCTAAAGATCTAGGTTAAGTCCCTGTTTCCATACTTTAGAGTAACAACATTGACTGGGGAGAATTAATGAGCCATTGTGAGAAATCAAAGAACAATGATTATTTCTGGCACCCAGCTTTTGTTTTCTAGAGACTACAGCCAGCAAAAGGAGGTTTATACACTGCAAGGTGTTCAATGCTCGCGGCTAGCCATTCTTCGTCAGGCTATCAATAAAGCTCTGCCAAAAGCACAAACCTGGGCACAAATCAGTAATCTTTTTGCAAAATTAAAAGGGTGGCTAGTGTGGGAAATGGAAGTATTGTTCCATGACAATGTCTTCTTCTTCTTCTTAAGCCCTTTGCTCCTCTAGGGAGCATAGGCCAATGAGAAATGTCCTCCACCTCACTCGGTTGTTGGCAATTCTTTCGCGATCTCCCCAGTTGAGCCCACTCTCAGACATTTCTGTCTGGACACCACTTCTCCAGCTGTTCCTGGGGCAACCTCTTTTCCTTTCTCCTTGGGGGTTCCATTTCAGGGCTTGCCGGGTGATGTTTGTGGCAGGTTTGCTCCCCTCCAAATGCTGCTTTGCATTTTTCTATAGTAGCAGAGGAACAGTGGGCATCCTGTACAACTTTTAACCAGTGTTACACTTTTTTCCGACCGAGCCAAACAGTAGCAATGACATCAAGAATGAAAAATTCCCCAGCAGTGCAGTCTACCAAACTGAATATGAAAAGAGCTGTAAGAAGTTCTTGAATCTTTTGATAAAAATCACACAGCTTTAGAACATTTCGGCTTCATGCTAAAACACCCAATCGTTTAATACCTAAGTAGTCAACTGATACCTGGGTGTTCCCCAGCCAATGAGGAGAAATTTCTATAACTACCCAGACTCCAGCTCAGTTTTCTTATTAAATATCCATGAGCAAGAGGATGGGGGCCTACTGCTCCCGAGGAAGGAGTTGTTGTCCCAAATTAATAGAACGAGTGCCATTAATGGGCAGCAGCACTCAGAAGATCTCAAAAAATGTTCTACTGCACTGAGGCTTCGTATTGGTTTACGCTTTAGACAACAATGGAAGAAAAAGTCTGAAGAGGCGTCTCAACGTGAAACATCACCCATTCCTTCTCTCCAGAGATGCTGCCTGTCCCGCTGAGTTACTCTAGCATTTCGTGTCTATCTTCGATTTAAACCATTCCCTCCTATACAAGGGAATTCCCTCCTAGACAAGAAAAGGTTGATACTAGTTCCTCGACTAGTTCCTCTCTCTTCTCTTCTCCAGCCAGCTAATGAAGTATGGTGTTTGCCATTATTAGCCCAATCACTTTCAGTCCCACTTCCAAGTGAGGGTTTACAGCATTGAAGGTGGAAACTTTGGCAGACTGCCTCTCCATCACTGGTTATGTGCACCGGTCAATGAAGTAACAGTTAATTGGTATGAAAAGGAAACTTAAGATCCAGGTGGGCCAGCAGTAATAAATACTATAAAGCCTGTGTAACTGTAAATGCAGTTGAAAGAATCAAGTAGCTTCAGATGATTAATAAAGTAGAGTGTAAACGAATTGTGTCAAATAGCCCAAATGTTCCTTTTGAGAATCTCATTTGCACCGAGTACTTAATGTTTCCTTTTCAACACCTCTTTCTGTTTCTCTGCAGAACTACTGAGAGCAATTCTTGGCTTGATGGCAGCTTTTAATCATAAACACAACCTGCACTTCAAATTATCATTCAGGGAAACAGGAGGTGCTCCCTGCAGCAGCCATCATCACGTAAACCAGCAAATAAACAGATGAAGGCAAAACTCAACACAAAACAATGAAAACCCACGAAAACTCCAGACACTGAATAAACAAGAATAACTCACCCACTCAGAAATGAAGCCGCTGAATGGTGCCAAATGTGCTCAGAAATACGGAGATGAGGAGTGGACATGTGACGGCAGAATATTTATACATCTTCAGTGCTTCCAGCTAGTCCTTGCTCTGTATAAGGTGCATGCTGCTGTTTGACCAAGGTGGCTGTGCCAAAATCTCCTCCAGCCAACATTACACTGGCTGCCTGCAGTCACTACAATAGCCTGGAAATTTAAGTTTCACGTAAAAATTCTACACTTCCAGAATTTTGTTGATATTTGTGAAGTTATGCAGATCGGTGGATCCTAACTAACTTTATCATAAATCAAGACATTCTGATGAATATGCAGTTTTATTTGATGAGAGCTCGATTCCCAAACTGTTTCTCATTTATGGAAATGTTAACACTTAGGTTTGGCAAGACAAAAAAAAGATTGGGTCCATTTAGTTTTTGAAATGAGCTCCCAGTAGTCATGTCTCAGCATTACTAGACGGAGGCTTTTCTTCCAGACTTGATGGCCTGAATATTTATTCACAGCCAGAAATAGAGTGAGTGGGAGGATTTTTGGATTGGAACCCCAGAAGAAAGGGTTTTCCGCATATCCTTATTGATTTAATAGCAAGTTTCCTACCTTTCAGACAGCAAAATCAATGTGAGGAGGGAAGTCAGATGTTATGGAGTTAAATTGGGCATCATTATAAGGGGAAGGTAGAACATTTATAGATTCCATAGATTCTGCCTCACCCGCTGAGTTCCTCCAGCATTTTTGTCTACCTTTGATTTTTACAGCATCTGTAGTTGTTTCTTAAACAAAGAGCTCAGAATAGAGTGTCGGTTTCAAGGATCTGGCATTGTGCATACAAAGGCCAAGGCCTTCTCATTAGGTCTGGACGTATAATTCAGGGCCCAATGCTAGGAATGTCAGTCTGTGAGAAATTGCTAACTGAATTTGGAGGATTTTGAAGATTTGCCATTGATAAGTCTCAGAAGCATGTAGAAAGGCAGGGATTACAATCACCCATCAGACCGTGAGTTTTGCTCCAAGTTGAAGGATTAATCCTCAAACGCCCTTTACCTCAGTCAGCCAATGATTGCTGGAGAAAATGATAAATGTTATCATTGGAGTCTGTCTTCACAGAGAGTTGGCTCCAGAAATAGGGCGAGTAGTTCACATTTGCTTTAGTCTCACCATGAACCTTGACAGAGGTTGATGTTATATAGTGCGGGGGAAATTGGAATAGGACTTTAGTCTTGCAGATGTCAAGTGTAAAGGCTCATACTCTCAGGTACTTCAGTCAATGAGCCAATGTCTTAGGAGCTTGGCTTCTGAAATCTCACAGCCATGTAATGGAGCTTGCTCTCTAAAGCTGGTGAGATTGTGGTTCTAGATTGTAGAGAACCACAGACTGAACAATTTCCTATTCGTCCTATGTGTAGTTTAACTCTACTCGGTACAGGTGATGTGCAGCATTGTGGTCAATAATGCAGCCTTGCTTGACCTGTCTTCACTATGGACTCATTCTTTAGGATCAGGCCTTGCATGCCATCGTGAAACAGTCATAAGATGAAGATGGGAAATACACGTCAAATCTTGTATTCAGAATTATTGCCAATAATGTGTCCTCCTGACCTATCCAACACTCAAAGCAGAGTTTTCTGTAAATTCACTTTGTACAAATTTGAAGGCATTCCACAGTCTCATGATGAACATCCATTATATTGTGCAGGTATGCATCAGCCCCATACAAATTCCCACTGAATACATTTATTAATGCCTTATTGATGCCGATATGTAGCTGCGGATGTAGACTGTGATTTATCTTAAACCAGACCCATGCAAGTTTTTTAAAAAAAACAACTACTTGATGTTTTTAAATTATTCATGCAATGAAGAAAATGCTAGCAACATTTCACTTCACATTGAGCTCATTCAAACAGTTCTGAGAATGTGGTGATTGTACATATTCTTAAGAGACATGTAGGACATCTTCTAGATAGCTTTTAACAAGGTCATTTAATTTTGTGACTTTAAGGATATATATATTTTTTTATTTCTGCAAAACTTTCATACTGTGGGTGTTCCGTTCTGTTCTTACTGACCTCATTGTTGAAAAGAAACATGAGCTTGTCATTGTGTAATAGCAAATAATGCAGACTTTTTATGTTTATGCACTTTGTAATTAGTAGTTATAATTTTCTCTTGTGGTGTATTTTTTGCTTATTATATTGCCTAAACAAGGATTAGTTAAATATTCCTCAATAGCTTTTCATCTAAGGATTTTTGGTTCTTTCAGAAGCTTTTAATTAAATGCTCTTTATTGTTTAATTTATTTTAGCTGAATTTCACTCCATTATCATTCTACCAATTGTCCAGCACTAGGTTGTTCAATCAAACTAATCAAAAACAGGACTGGATGGATTGGGTAATTGTAACCATCACACAATGACACAATGGTGCTGAACTGCCTTCTTGAACCACTGCAGGCCTTTTCAGTGAAGATGTCCTACAACGCTTTAGTGCAGAGTTCCAACGTTTAGACCTGACAATGATGAATGAACAATAATCTATTTCCAAGTCAGTGCAGTGTTTGCCTTGGAGGGGAAGCGGCAACTGGTGATGTTCAAGTTGACCGCTGTCCGTGGTGGTAAACATTATGGGTTTGACAGAGTAGCCTACACGAGTAACTGCAAAGAATTGTGAAGATGGCATACATTGCAGCAACTGTGTGCCACTGGTGGAGGGAATGAACGTGTAAGGTGATGGGTGGGGTACCAATCAATCTTTATCCAAGATAGTGTCAAGCTTTTTTTTGAGTATTATTGGAGCTGCGCTTGTAAAGGCAAATTGAGATATTGGGCCTAATGGGTGGTGCATAGATTTTGACCAACAGGAAGTGAGTCACTCAACTATGATAGCCACATCACTGAAACCCATGGATGAAACTCACAGATGCAATACCCCGCCATCTTTAAGAGCAAAATGACAAATAATCACATGCAGCAACTAACCAAATGCTGAAACCATCATGGGTGGCATATTTTTCATTTTTCATACTTAATTCTGCTCCTCATATTCCATCAACTCACGCTATCGATTTACAAATGTTAGATAGATGAGCTCGAACCACTTTCCTCCTCTCTCATCCACCACCACAGCCTCGTGATGTTCTTCTTTCTTTTTGGGAGGAAAATGCAACATGTCCAGGAAGTGAAGCCTCAGCCGACAGTTAGTGATGATGCAGACACAATGTGATCACATTTCACACTGGGCAGCAATCAGTTCAATACTGCAACACAGTTAGTTAAGAGATACAGCATGGAAACAGGCCCTTCATCACACTGGGTCCACACCTCCATTGATCACCCATTCTCACTAGTTCTATGTTATCACACTTTCTCATCCACTCCCTACGCAAGAGGGTCAATTTACAGATGCCAATTAACCGACCAACTCATACATCTTTGGGATGTGGGAGGAAACTGGGGCACCCGGAGGAAACCCACGTGGTCAGAGGGAGAACATGCAAACTCCACACTGACAGCACCCGAGGTCAGGATCCAACCCAGGTCTCTGGTGCTGTGAGGCAGCAGCTCTACCAGCTGCATCATTGTGCCGCCGCACTGCGCCACTGCCCTGCCCTGCTGCTGCATCAGAGGTTAAGATAGCGGTGGTCTCTGCAAGTGGTGTGGCAGTGGACCGAACCAGTTCTCCAGACAGAAAAGGGGACAAGGATAGTGCTGAGAAAAGTATATCACGTGCTGGACTAACTCAGTGAGTCTGTATCTCTGGAGGACACAGATCGGTGACATTTCAGGTCGGAACCTTTCTTCAGAATGATTGTAATGGGGGGGGGGGGGGGGGCGGGGGGGGGGGGGCACTGGAAAAGTGGTTGGAGTAAGACAAAGCCTGGCAAGTGATAGGTGGATAAAGGTGAAGAGGGTTTGATTGGCAGATGGGTGGACAAAGGCTAGAGGTGAAAGGGAGACAAAAGGATGTAAGAAAGTACTGATGTTGACATGTTGAAGAGTGAGGTGGTTTGGCCACAGAGGGCTCAGATGAGGACATTGATGGTGGAGTCAACAGGAAAAAGCAGGTGGGTAAACACAGTTAAATGCTTGGTGAATTGGCAGATCTGTCAGAAAGTCTGCATGCAATGTTACGTACAGACAGCACACGTAGTCAGGATCGAACCCGGGTCTCTGGCAGTCTAAGGCCAGTGCACCACTGTGTCGCCTTTATATGCTGCCCAAGGTATATATAAAAAAACATCCACTGGAGGACTGAGAGCAACAATAAAATATCAATAAGCAACTAACTACATGGTGCAGAAGATTCTGTTAAATAGCACTGGTGGGGTTGGGACAATGGATCTTGCTGTTGCTTAACATATGAACAGCTTAATGAGGTTAACAGTGTGCGTAAAATGAAAGGTAGACAAAAATGCTGGAGAAACTCAGCGGGCGAGGCAGCATCTATGGGGTAAAGGAATAGGTGACCTTTCGGGTCGAGACCCTTCTTCAGACTGATGATGCGATTCAAAGTGTTATGCCTGGTGTCAAATCTGTGAAACATACTAAAAGACATATGAATTTCTCTGACAGACATTGATTGAACACTCACTAATAACCTCACCAATATGACAAGCTGCAAGGTTTATAAAAACATTAGAAACAGGCCATTGCCTGCTCAGCTATTCCATAAGATCATGGCTGACTCTTCTCGAGTCTGAAGAAGGGTCTCGACCCGAAATGTCACACATTTCTTCTCTCGAGAGATGCTGCCTGTCCCGCTGAGTTACTCCAGCTTTTTGTGTCTATCTTTGGTTTAAACCAGCATCTGCAGTTCAATTCTTATACATATTCACGTATCCTGTCTGAGGACCATTTGCATCTTCCTCACAGTCCACATCGCTATACATAGCCTTGGGAAAGACTAAATGCACCAAAAAAATTTACATGCCATTTTACTTCCCAAAAAGATTCATAACTGCTAAATACTGAAAACTGCTAAATCCAAATTTATGTCCATATGATCTTGTTATTTTTCCTACAGCTCTAACTGCACTTTGAAACATCTAAAGCAGAAGAGATGCAGATCGCTCTGCCATCCCATTGTGAACAAATTGTTTCTTTACTAGCTTCCTAATGCCTTCCTTATGGTGAATATGTTGGGAGCAGCTGTCTTGCTGGGATTTGCACTTCCCAGTCAACAGGGCCGAGGTCTCACCTCCAAGACAGACAAAATCTGCTCTGCCTTTGCTCCATAATATCAGTGTCAATGCACGAGCAACAACTGTCATCTATCTGGAACATTAACTGCTTTCCTCTCTCCACCACTTTCAAAAGAGTGTGGGTAAATTGCTAGTCTGAGGCTCTGCTAAGAAATGTAACGAGGACAGTGTTAAGGAAAGTTTATTCTGCTTCTAACTTGTGCTTTATTTGACTTGCAAACACCTGAGCTTGCACAGGTAGTTTTTCTTTGCATTGAAACTGTACGACTTTGAAGATGAAGATTTAATCTACATTCATCCTATGTTAGAACATAGAAGATGGATGGGGTGTGGTGGATATTTTCCCCTTGTGACATTTTCAAATTCTGTGAGATGATGTAGAAAATATGATATGATACAATACGATAAACTTTATTGATCCCCGAAGGGAAATTGGTCATGTTTGATGAACACGAATCCTGGCTGTCTCCATTGGCATCCTAACAACTATTCCTTGCATGTCTGCTGTATGCAAATAATAAGATAGGGAGCAGGGCTTTTCTACTCGTTTTGCTATTGGGCCTCTTGTTGAATATAAGCACGAGAAGAAGCACGAAAGGGAGAGAACACTGTTGTGATCACGTAGCACTCATTTGGTCAGACTTACCAAAACTGGGAATGGGAAACTAATCTGTTGTTTGAAAGAATATTTCTGCCTCTTCTAGATAATTTGCCATTACTTTGGAGGGACCATCGCAGTCCCTCTCTAATCATCCACAGAGTCTGATCTCTGCCTCCAAGACATGTACTCTCAAGATCCACTCTCTTATTTGCAATTATACAAAACCTATCTTGTTCCAAGCACGTTTGTAGATGTACTGAATCCTACATTGAGAAGCAAGGATGCACTGTTATCAGTAAGGTTAAATGTTGAAATATACATTTAAATTTTAATTATGACCTCTGCTGTATGCACTAGGCACCATTTGAATATTTTTGTAAATAACATTTGTGGTCTTCTGACGACTGAGTAGGTAAATCCGCAAAATGCTTCTGTTTGTAGCTTTGAATAAACAAGAGACTGCAGTTGCTTGAATCTTGAGCAAAATGAAGAGCTGGAGGAAATCAAGGTAGTGCCTGGGGAGAGAATGGACAGGTGACATTTCAGGCCGGGACCCTTCAGCCTGATTAGCTTAAGGGGGAGAAAGCTGGATAAGCGAGGTGGAGAGGGTGGACAAAGTTTGGCAAGTAATTGGTGAATATGGGAGAGGGGGTTTGAATTGGCAGGTGGATGGAGTAAGTGCCTGTCCCACCAGCATGCGACTCCATGCGGTGAGCACGACCAAACTGGAAACGGGGGCCACACGGAGGTCAGGTGATCCCCGTACAGGGCCAGTCCCACCAGTATGCGCCTGCATGCGGCGAGCGCGACCAAACTGGCAGCGGAGGCCGTGCGGTGGTCGGGTGAGGGGCGCGACGTGGCGCGTTGGAGCGAAGTTGGAGCAAAGTCCGGGGTAAGTTCGCAAGGACAGAGAGGGACACACAGAGAGGGGCACGGAGGCACATAGAGAGAGCGTCATGGAGGCACATAGAGAGAGGGTCACGGAGTGTCACACATGTAATGTGTCGAGGTGGCTGCGGGCCGACAGGCCATTGTCGCACGGAATTTTTGAACACGGTCAGTTTTTCGGAGCCCCGCGCGATGTCGGAACCAGCTCCGCACAACTCCATACGGCTCCGGCAATTGATGTGGGACCGGCCCCGCGAGGCCGGACGGCTCAAGCGACCACGTTAGGTCGCGCTCACTGCATGGAGTCGCATGCTGGTGGGACAGGCCCTTTACAAAGACTAGAGGTGAAAAGGAGACAGAAGTGTGTCAGATAAGGAGAGAAGGTGTGAAATGCAAAGCTGGAGTGAGGATGTGGGTGGAATGGAACGGAAGGGAGAGGAAGGAGGGGAAATAACAGGGAAATGGTGTGCTCGGAGATGGAAGATGAGTGTATGAGGAGGAGAAAGGAACAGGGTGACTGAGAGAGATAGGGACTTGGTAGGGGAAATGGGAGCACCAGGCTTGGAGGTGAGAAGCACAGGAAAGAAAGAATAGGGGGTGTAACTTGAATTCGGAAAATTCATTTGTGTTGCAATGGTACATAATGTAGTGGGTCTAAGTGGAATTAGTGATGCTGTTCCTCCAGTTGGAAGTGGCCTCACTCTCACAACGTAGGAGATCAAGGACAGGATGTTCGGCATGGGAATGGGAAAGAGTTAAAATGATACGCAAATGAGAGATCCAACAAGCTTTGGCGGAAAGTTCCTCCATTTGCTGGGTCTCCCTGTGGCTGATCACCTTTTGGTCCTTTTCACCGCGACCCTTTTTCACTTATTCCACCCATCTGCCAATCAAACTCCCCTCAACTGCATCCACTCATCGCTTGCCAGGTCAAATGGGGAATTTGGATAGCAGTAAAAGGATTAGTCCAAGTCAACATGGATTTATGAAAGAGAAATCATGCTGATGTTGAGGAACTCCAGAACAAGGGGTCACAGTTTAAGGATAAGGGGGAAGTCTTTTAGGACCGAGATGAGAAGATATTTTTTCACACAGAGAGTGGTGAGTCTGTAGAATTCTCTGCCACAGAAAGTAGTTGAGGCCAGTCCATTGGCTATATTTAAGAGGGAGTTAGATGTGGCCCTTGTGGCTAAAGGGATCAGGGGGTATGGAGAGAAGGCAGGTACAGGATAAGAGTAGTATACACAAGCAGGCTACATACATATATACAAAATAGCCTTCGCTCAGAGGATGTCAGAAAAGGCTTACGAGAACAGATACGTTTTTAGACTAGACTTAAAGGAGTCGATGGAGGGGGAAGTTCTAATGGGGAGGGGGATGCTGTTCCACAGTCTAGGAGCTGCGACTGCAAAGGCACGGTCGCCCCTGAGCTTATGCCTAGACTGCGGGGCATTCAGCAACCCCAAGTCGGCCGATCTGAGGGACCTGGAGGTGGTGTAGTGGGTAAGAAGACTTTTAATGTAGGTGGGTGCAAGCCCATTGAGGGCTTTGTAGACAAAGAGGAGGGTCTTGAAATTTATTCGGAACCGCATAGGGAGCCAGTGGGGAGAGGCCAGGATCGGGGTGATGTGGTCCCTTTTTCGAGTGCCCGTCAGGAGACTCGCTGCGGCATTTTGGACCAGTTGCAGGCGGGACAGGGAAGATTGGCTGATGCCAGTGTAGAGGGAGTTGCAGTAATCTAGGCGGGAGGAGATAAACATATGGATGATCTTTTCGAGGTCATCAAACTGAGGAATTGTTTTATTTTAGCTATAGTCCGAAGCTGAAAGAAGCTAGCTTTTACCACGGATGTGACTTGTTTGTCAAACTTCAGTGCTGAGTTAAAAATCACGCCAAGGTTTTTGACGTGAGGTTTGAGTAGTGGGGTAAGGCTTCCAAGGCTACCTGCTATCATTTTGATTGAGTCCGAGGGGCCGAGAAGGATGACCTCAGACTTACTCTCGTTTAGTTGGAGGAAGTTCTGGGCCATCCAGCACTTTATATCCTCGAGGCAGCGGGTAAGGTTAAGCAGATTTGATTGTCATTTAAGACTGAGGTGAGAAAAAACGTTTTCACCCAGAGAGTTGTGAATTAATGGAAGTCCCTGCCACAGAGGGCAGAGGAGGCCAAGTCACTGGATGGATTTAAGAGAGAGTTAGATAGAGCTCTAGGGGCTAGTGGAGTCAAGAGATATGGGGAGAAGGCAGGCACGGGTTATTGATAGGGGACGATCAGCCAAGATCACAATGAATGCGGTGCTGGCTCAGAGGGCCGAATGGCCTCCTCCTGCACCTATTTTCTATGTTTCTATGTTTCTATGTCATGTCCGCCCTCAGTCTTTATTTTTCTGTTTTCTCCCCCTAACTATAATCAGTCTGAAAAAAGGTCTCGACCCAAAATGCCACCTGTCCATACCCTCCACATATATTGCCTGAACCACTGAATTGCTCAGGCACATCATGTTTTACTCATTGTTTTATCTGCCTGAAAGTAGCAATTGGTATGAGTAGATGAAATATGGCATTGGATATAAATTGTGCTTTACCAGCTTCGCACTGCTTGAAATAAGAATTTAATTGTTCTATCTGAGACAGATGAGAACAAAACACTCTTGACCCTTGAATAAAGACTAATGTAGAAAGATTTTATTTTCCACCACTAGCTTCTTAGACTACTGCAGTGATCC
Source organism: Okamejei kenojei (assembly GCA_035221665.1). Lineage (NCBI taxonomy): Eukaryota > Metazoa > Chordata > Chondrichthyes > Rajiformes > Rajidae > Okamejei > Okamejei kenojei. The sequence continues at coordinate 17,423,401 of CM069140.1, read as the reverse complement.
TGAACTATGCTGTAGCTACAAAGAAACTCCCAACTATCTTGATCTAGACCACAAAATGTCTTGCTCGTCTTCGTCACCCCCTGACAGAGGCTTAGTGTAGTAGGGCAGGTAGCTCACCAGAAGCCTCCCCGCTCTCAATATATAAGAGAGGAGTGAGGTGGGATACTCTCCACATACCTGGATGGGTCAAACCTCAATGGTCCTCATGCACTTAATCGCATCCAAAACAGTTTTATTTTACAGGCACTTTAGCTACCCATCTGAAGGTCAACTCCCTCTACCATCATTCTGCTATTGCTAAGACTGCTTACAAGCAGCAAGATAGAAGCTTGCCATAGCTTCTTTCTAACAGTCCCACCCAAACCTACCAGCTCTATCACCAAGAATGACAACGTCAAAAGATGAACAGGAACAACATGATCTGTATACTCCCACAAGTCAAAAATCATACTGATATGGACATACAGTACGTCTCCTTCTTCGGCAGAGCCGAATTTACCATTACGCTTCATAGGCTGAAGCCGAGGGCCTCGAAATCTAGGGGGCCACCTAACGTCCCGCCGGGCAACCTAAAAGTTGTGCCATTTTGCCCGGCTTGGTAAGCACCCGGGACACTTCCATTCAACTCTGAGTGGGCACCGCTCTCTATCTCTCTCTCTCTCTCTCACTATCCGTCTCCGCCTGCCATCCGTATCCGTGTCCGGGACGCCGGGTCTACGCTCTCCGCCCTCTCCCCATCCGCCAGTACGGCCGGCCGCCTTGCATATATGCGCTGCCACGGCCTGCACATCCTCCCCCTGCACATGCGCACTGCCACGGCCTGCACATCCTCTCCCCTGCACATGCGCACAACCTCAGCCAGCGCATCATCGGCCGCCCTGCACACACGCACTATTATAGAAACATATGTATGAAAATTGCAATATTTTACATAAACGGAAATACATCATTAAATACTATTACTAATATTGAGATTACATATTAATATTATTACTAATATTGAGATTTAGGACTATATGCTTCTATACGCTTTTTAAATTATTTTTTATAAAGTAAGAAAAGATAGAGATAAATAATGAAAAAAAAATGAAAACGAATGGAGTATTAATCGTTATTCCGTCATTGGAGATATAGGCATGATTTATTATATTTCTTTCTTCATCCATTCTAATATTCAGGCCTCAGTCAAGCCCTCGTACCGATCCATTATGACTCTGTAAATATTCAATATATGGAGACCATATCCCTCTGAAGAGATCTAACCTGTCCATTAAGACAAGCCTCAATCTCTCCAGATGAAGAGTCTCCGACATTTCTGTAGTCCACATTTTGATTGTAGGGGATGTAAGGCCTTTCCAAAGTTTTAATATTAATTTTTTCCCACACTGAACTTTTATCTCCTGTTCTGTATTATGTTTACATATTCTGTTTGCTGCAGCAAGCAAGAATGTCATTGTCCTATTTGGCACACATGACAATAAAACTCTCTTGACACTTGACTTGGACTGAAGCAAAAAAGGGTTCTTGGGGAAAAAAGAGCTACCTTAAATGTAGTTGTGTCTGGTTGGGTAACTATGGTAGGGTGAAGACTATTCCATGCTTTAATTGTGCGGGGGAACACCATGGAGCAGCCAGCAACTCTGGATAGAAGAAATTGGGTGATGTTTCGGGTAGAGACCCTTCTTTAGACTCCCTCTGGTTTTAGTGTTTTTAGTTTAATTTAAAGATACAGCGTGGAAACAGGCCCTTCGGCCCACCGCGTCCACGCCAACCACCGATTACCCGTACACTAGTTCTATCCCACACCTTAGCGACGTAAGTCAAGAGTCAAGAGTGTTTTATTCTCACGTCTCAGTTAGAACAACAAAATCCTTACTTGCAGCCGCACAACAGAATATGTAAACATAGTACTCTGTAAACAATGTTATAAACGAGAAAACAAAAAGGTGTATATTTATATATGAATATATAACTGTGTGTGTGTGTGTGTGTGTGTGTGTGTGTGTGTGTGTGTGTGTGTGTGTGTGTGTGTGTGTGTGTGTGTGGGTGTGGGTGTGTGTGTGTGGTGTGTGTGTGTGTGTGTGTGTGTGTGTGTGTGTGTGTGTGTGTGTGTGTGTGTGTGTGTGTGTGTGTGTGTGTGTGTGTGTGTGTGTGTGTGTGTGTGTGTGTGTGTGTGTGTGTGTGTGTGTGTGTGTAATATATATACCCACACACACAATTTCCCTCCTGGGATTAATAAAGCTCTATCGTATAGTATCGTGTGTGTAGGAAGGAACTGCAGATGCTGGTTTAAATTGAAGATAGACTCAAAAAGCTGGAGTAACTCAACAGGTCAGACAGAATCTCTGGAAATAAGGAAAATATTACGTTTTGGGTTGAGTCTGAAATAGGTTCCTGCACACCTTTGGAATGTGGAAGGAAACGAGAGAACCCGGAGAAAACCCATGCGATCAAAGGGAAAAGGAGCAAATTCAGGATCCATTCCGGGTCTCTGGCACTTTTAGGCAGCAACTTTATGGCCAATGTACTGCCCCATAGTCTTGAACTGAATTAAAACATACACAGCGTCGCTTGGAGATTTAAGACTGAAAATTGATCTTTTCATTTTTTTAGTAACCAAAGTTATCAACGTATAATTTTTTTTGTGTTGGAAAACAAAGTATAGTGGCTGATAGACTTGCTGCCTCACATGCCAGAGATCTGTGTTCGATCCTGTCCTCGGGCACTGTCTGTTGAATTTGCATATTCTCCCTGCAAGTGTATGGGTTTCCTCCCACATCCCAAAGACGCATTGGCTTTGTAGGTTAAATTGTCTGTAAAATTGCCCCTAATGTGTGGGGAGTGGGTGAGGAAAGTGGGATAACAGAACTTGTGTGAATGGGTGGACAAAAATGCTGGAGAAACTCAGCGGGTGAGCCAGCATCTATGGAGCGAAGGAAATAGGCGATGTTTCAGGTCAAGACCCTTCTTCGGACTGATGTGAGGGTGGGGGGGACGCGAAGAAGAAAGGAAGAGGCTGAGACAGTGGGCTGAGGGAGAGCTGGGAAGGGGAGAAGAAAGCAGGGGCTACCTGAAATTGGAGAAGTCAATGTTCATACCGCTGCGGTGTAAACTGCCCAAGCGAAATATGAGGTGCTGCTCCCACAATTAGCGCTGGGCCTCACTCTGGCCATGGAAGAGGCCCAGGACAGAAAGGTCGGATTCGGAATGGGAGGGGGAGTTGAAGTGCTGAGCCACCGGGAGATCAGGTTGGTTATTACAAACCGAGCGGAGGTGTTCGACGAAGCGATCGCCAAGCCTGCGCTTGGTCTCACCGAGGTTGATCATACGCTGAATAATCCAACTGCATTTTTGTTTGGAAGTGGAAAGAAATAATAGAAATTGCATTCATTGCCACGTGTACAAAGAGTTGAGATACTGTATTATAATTTTGCTGCATGTCATTGTGGTATATATCATGTCTTGATTGGTGAATATGTTTAGTTTGTGACTTTATTTGAAGCAGAAATAATATGTGAATGCTTCATTGAGCATAATTCCGACTGGTAACTACACACTTCGTCCGAGCACATTATCGCGCGCGTCATGCAAGCCGTCTTAAATGAAACTGTCACTTGGCAACTTAAAAAGCTGCCAAGGTTGCCCGGCTGGCAACAGAGAAAAAAAGTTAAGTGAGAGCCCTGCAAGGTGTATAATATTTTTGACACTGTCATAGTCCTTTCTTACATATGCTGTCACAACGCACTGTAGTCTCCAACAACCCTTCAATAACCTCTCCCTCAGCCCTCGGGCCCTGGCATTCCCTCTATCTCTATCTCCCTCCCCCACCCCAGTCGCACCAGCTTCTCATTTTCACACCACAAACAGCTTACAATGGCTTGTTCCCTTTATCATCGATACTTTTTTGCATATCTTTCATTCATTGTTCCTTATCTCTCCACATCACCGTCTATATCTCTCGTTTCCCTGATCCCTGACCAGTCTGAAGAAGGGTCTCGACCCGAAACGTCGCCTATCTCCTTCGCTCCTTAGATGCTGCTGCACCCGCTGAGTTTCTCCAGCTTTTTGTGTACGTTCAATAATTATCCTTGCCGTCCATTTCAGAATAATAGTGGCCACACTTGGCTGAAAATTTGTGTCAATCTGGTGGACTTCCATCTTCCTCTAGTCGAGGGGGTGGGGGATTGGGAGGGGCCTCACAAGTGGAACAGCCTAGGGTCTCTCTTCATCTAAATCCGGCACTGTTCTTAGGCAGTCCCTCAGATGCGAGTGAGCTGGGATACTCTTTATTTCCACAGTCCAATGTGGATTCTCAGGTGACTAAAAGGGACAAAGGACAAAGGACAAAGGACATTTATTGTCACATACACCATTTCTGGTGCAGTGAAATTTGAGTTGCCATTTGCAGCACACCAATAAAAGTAAAAAAACACATTAAAGAGGAATTTAACATAAAACATAAAAACATCCCCACACAATGGTTCCCACTGTGAGGGAAATCAACAAAGTGCAGTCCTCATCTTCTTGTTCACCCGTGGTCGGGGCCTATTTGAGGCCTCCGCAGTCGCCGCAACGGCGGCCCGATGTTTCAGGCCCTCTCGCCGGCGTCGGGAGAACACTCTTCAGCGGCTTGGAGTGTCCAGAACGGCCACTTCTTCCCCAGAGACCACAGCTCCTGAAGTCCACAGTCCGCGCTGGTCAGAGCTCCGACACTGGCGATCTCGGCGAGAGATCCCAGGCTCCACGATGTTTAAAAGTCAGCACCGCCGCGGCTGGACGCTCCGCAACCACAGCTCCGCGATGTTGGGAGTCGGCGGTCTCAGCACTCCGGAGCCCACCGCACGGCGACCCGGGCAAGGCATCGCCCATTCTGCGATGGCGCCCCAGCGTGCGCCGCCGCCGAAGCCGATGTTCTGGCCAGTCCCGGCAGGAAACGCCGCTCCAGTCCCGTTGGTAGGCCGCGAGGAAGGGGCGCAGATACGGCACGGAGGAAAGCCGCATTTCCGACCAGTTAGGGACTGAGAAATACAGTTCCCCCCCCCCCCCCCCACATAAAAAGATTACACCTCCAAACGAAACTTTTTAACATACTAAAAAAAATGTTTAAAGGGTGAAAGGGTGGACAACTGCAGGCTGGGCAGCCATACTCAACGTCGCTCCCTCGAAAATGAAGCCAGTGTAGTTAATGTAGACTCAACCACAGATGGGGCAGGTGGTGGGTGATGGGGTAGATGAGTGGGTAGTTTATTAGGTGGTCTACTCCTTCTACACTTTACGCAGCGCCACAATACCTTCCTTCCTTCTCCAATTTTAGCAGGCACTAGACCGATATTGCCGGGGTCAGTGAGGACCCCTGAGCACATGAATCTTTCCCTCTGTCCACCGAGTACTCTCGTCCCAAAATACTGCTCAGAAGTCTTGTGTTAGGCATGCAAATAGTGTACTATGCCCAATAGAGATTTATGAGCGTAAACAGGATCTCAGTACTGAGAATGATGGCCGAGTAGAGGATACAGACATTAGATCGCTTATCCTGCCAGTGAATTGTGTGGATTTTACAGAAACAGTCATGGTGGTAGTTTTCCAGTTACTATTGCAGGGCAGAAATCACAGCTGCCCAGCAGACCATGAGTTTGTGCCAGGTGTGAGGTCTTGATCTTCAAACATGTTTTTTCTGCAATTGGTCAAATAATATGCTAGTACATTGGTGAATCTCATCATTGACATCTGCCTTCATTGAGAGGAGGTTCCAAAGATATGGAAACATATCTATTGCCCAAGTGCAAACTTGATCAAAATCGTGGATCTCTCTTTCTGGCATCATTGGTACATGGTACATCTTCACCATGAGTACTCCATCCATTTGTGGATGCTCATTATCATCTTTCAAAGACAAATATGATAGGGAAATAAATTCTTAGCAGGCAAATCCAGATTCTGAGAATGAAATTTACATGAAATCAGGATTCAGAAAAATGAAAACAGATCCACACAAATGGTCTGTGTTGCTACAAATCTACCCATTACATCTGCTTTCTGTCTGTCCTAGCTGCTGGAAATTTCTTAGACTAATTAGATCTAATTGAAGAGGAAAAAATAATAGCCCTCTGCAGGCAGCCTGCATGGGTAAGGTGGACCGCCACCAAGCTCTCCTGTCAAAGGAGGGACTTTGCAGGTCTCCCGATTGGCTTTTTGATGAGAAGGTTGAGTACTGCATCTTTCCATTGTTAACGATGGGCCTGTTCCTTTAGCAGCTGCCAACTCACTTCAAACAAAACAGGATTCCCAATTAAATTCCAGGGTGCTGTAGAGGGATGAAGAACTGAGATTAAAGTTCTTTGTGCCTGTTTTCTTTCTGCTGTTTCTGGAAATTGATTATCTCCCCTGTAAACTCGTACATCAGCAAAAAGCACTTCTTTTTCCCCAAAATTAAACGTATGGCAGCACATAGTAAATTATGTGGCACAGTTCAAATAGTAGAAATTATATATTGTATTATATATTGATGACAGCGATCATATGTTGACTTTGATAGTTTTCCTGAAGCCTTAAACTGTCCAATATGGAATTCCTTTATTGAACACCACATGATTGCATCAAATTAATGCCACATAATTAGCTGCATAAACCCAGCTGAAGCATAACCAAAGATCAAAATTGGCTCTCAATATTTTCTACCTCCCTCATGGACAATTCAATCTAAATTTCCCCAAAGATCTTTTTTTTTAATGTAATTTAATTAGTGCAAAGCTAATGTATTTACTCTGCATCCCATGTTTATTACATAATAGTTTCCTCTATATCTTCTTACAATAATTTTGGTTGAATCAGCTCTTGTTTGGTTTCATTGTCTGCGTTTGGCCGGGTTGTGGTTGCAGTTGAAATGTCAATTATCCAACGTAATTGAGAGCAGAAATGCACAGATGATTCTTTTGTTTGAATAATGAATAAAATAATTAAGTTGGCACAGTTGTGCAGGTGGCAAAGCTGCTGCCGAAAACCCGATTTCGATCCTGACTTTGGATGCTGTCCATGTGGAGTTTGCACAATTTTCCTGTAACTGCATGGGTTTCCTCTGGGTGCTCTGGTTTCCTCGCACATCTCAAAGGCATGCAGATTTTTAGGTTACTTGCCCATTATAAATTGCCCCTTTTGCATAGGGAGTTGAGTAAAAAGTGGGAGAACATACAACTGATGCGAACGGGTGATGAATGGTCAGCGTGAACTTGGTAGGCTGAAGGGCCTGTTTCCATGATGTGTATCTAAGCTAAAGTAAGAAAACAAATACACTCTGAACTTCTTTTAATTGTAAAATAAAAATGTATTGGGTACTTATTTTATTTTAAGCAGCTGTATATGCATTTATAAATTGTAAGAGCGTCCTCTCTTCCTATACATCCATAAAAACTACACACGGACAACTGCAGCAGAATATACTGTTGCAAACATCAAACTGTTCTGTTACTAATTGTTTTTAATAAACTAAAAAATTGTATCCATTCAGCGCTAATTTAATATACTGAAACAATGCAATTCTATTTCAAGAAACACATTTTTCACATAAGTCCTGAGGTTGCTCTTTTCACTGCTCCTTCACATCTATCATCTCTGCTTACGATCGTCCAACTTATGAACTGTTTTGCTCAGCAGTTCATTTTGCAGTTCAAATGTCTCAGCTACTGCGATTCGTCTTTAAGCCCCTGTCCCACTTTCACGACATAATTGGCGACCTCTGCCGAGTTTGCCCTTGACTCACACTCGCAGCATGGTCGCCACGAGATCATAGGAGGTCGTAGGAGGTCTTCGTAGCTCCTCCTCATGTTCGTGAGTGGTCTCCGCGTACTCGTGGCCTCAAGTAGGTTGCGGCGTTTTAAAAAATGCCCCACGAGTAAAAAAAAGGTCGGCATGGAAAGAATTGATACTTTTTACTCGTAGGTAGGTCGTAGATAGGTCGTAGTAGGTCGTGATGCTAGTCATAGGTAGTCGTAGGTCAGTAACTGGCCTGAGAAAAAAAATGCAAGCATTACATCATTTTATCATGTGATCATTTTCCACTCGTAGCTAGTCGTTGTTGGTCTTGGGTGTGGAAGACTGAGGCCAAGGGGGGGGTCGTAGACATAGTCGTAGGAGGTCGTAGACATAGTCGTAGGAGGTCTTTTACTTCGGCGAGTCAACACGACATTGACATTTTTTTCAACTCGTCTAGGGTCTTCTGAACTCGTGGATTAGGTCGTCGAAGTGGTCGTCCAAGTGGGACAGGCCCTTTTGATCTTTTAACAAAAGAGTTTCTCCACCTGCCATTCAGGAAGAATGCTTATTGGTGTTCCACATAAACAGTGTGATTGGCTATTTTATTCTCAGTTCATGCACATGAACTGTAAGTAATTTAGGGAGATACACGCACTGCGACAAACAAACCGGCATTGTTTGAAGAAATCATGGGTCTCTTTAAGCATCCGCGTTCAACTCCAAACACTGCTGTAAATTAACGATTAATTGTTTGACAGGAGAGAATAGGAGCATCCTACTTTTCCAAATACAACTTCAGAATTGTGCTGACAAAGGTGGACAAGTGGAGAGGGGATTGGAATGCCTTCATTTCAAACTTTCTCTGCTATTTTTCCCCAAGACATCTCATATGCTGCCCTTATTTCCCGGGTTCAATTTTTCCCTCCATCAGCATACTTTAGACTTTAATATCTATGCCTGAGTTACTTAGTCACTACCTCTCTCTTCATTTTTTTTTCATTCCTTTCAATATTTTTATTTGATTCATGACGACACATGAGTTGCCTCACATCTGCAGCGACTCGCGTTTGGTCCTGGTTTCCAATACTATCTATATGATATCACCGTAGTGGGCTGGATATGAAATAATGATGAGACGGAGTACAGATGTAGGAAGTAGGGAGTACAGAAATGAGCTTGACCTTGTGACCTGGTGCCAAGACACCAATCTCTCCCTTAATGTCAGCAAGCCAAAAGAGATTGAGATTGACATCAGGAAGCAAAGCAGTACACACACACACATACGTTGATGGTGCTGAAGTAGAGATGGTTGAAAGCCTCAAGTTCCTAGGAATAAATATCATCAGCAATCTGTCCTGGACTAGCCATATTGAAGAAATAGCCAAGAAAGCATACTATTGCCTCTACTTCCTTCAAACGCTTGAGACGTTCGGCATGTCCCCAACAGCCCTCAACACCATCTACAGATGTGCCATAGAAAGCATTTTATCGGGATGCTTCACAACCTGGTTTGGAAACAGCTCCATCCAAGACTGCAAGACATTGCAGAGTTGTGGACACAGCCCAGACCATCATATAAACCAACCTCCTTTCTATTGACTCCGTCTCCTCGTCCTCATCCTGACCCAACCTCGTTGTGGGCTCCGACACATCCTCGACGCTCTGACTCGACCACCTTGTTTCGACCACTCACTCCACGCCGGCTTCTCTGCCCGTATCCGATGATGTAGTAAATGGTATGATGTGTACAGAATTAATCTACTTTAAAATAAACAATGATTTCTTTCAATCCCATGATCCATCCTTTCAAAATGGTGGAATATTTACTAAATATAGAAGTGGGCACAAGAGTTTTGTTGGCATGTCACATGAGGTCCAGTGCAAAATACTTCAATGACAAGATATTGGTAATTCCATGCAATGTTATCTCACTAGAAGTGCTGAACAGAAGAGAAACAACTATTTATAAAAGCTTTTCTTTTCTTCACCAGCCTGAAAATGAATTGTTGGAAAAGAGCTGAGTTTAGAATACCCAAATATTACCATGAATTTTCAAGTTTCACAATCCACAAACAACAGGACATTCAATCTTCATTGATGGGACAGTGGTGGAGAGAGTCAAAAGCTTCAGATTCCTGGATGTGCATATCTCTGAAGATCTGTCCTGGATCCAGCACATTGATGCATTCATAAATAAAGCCCATACTAAATGCCTCTACTTTCTTAGAAGATTGAGATTTGGCATGTCAACAAATACTCTCGTGAACTTCCACAGATGTACAGTAGAGAGCATATTGACGTTGCACTATGGCCAGGTTCCGCAACTTGAACGCTCAAGAATGAAGAAGATTGCATAAAGTAGTGAACACTACTGCCCAGTCCATCATGGGTACTGACCTCCCCACCATCGGAGGGATCTACAGGAGTCACTGCCTCAAAAAGGCAGCCAGCATCATCAAAGACCCACACAACCCCTGGCCACACAACTCATGACACCCGTTCTAATCAAGAATTCATATATATCTGCCTTAAAAATATCCACTGAATTGGCCTCCACAGCCCTCTGTGGCAATTTCCACAGATTAACTACCCTCTGACTAAAGAAGTCCCTTCTCACCTCCTTTCTAAAAAAGCACCCTTTAATTCTAAGGCAATGCCCTCTGGTCCTAGACTCTCCCAACAGTGGAAACATCATTTCCACATCCACCCTCTCTCTTTAACAGAATATTATATGTACATGTGTGTTGTGCTGCTGCAAGTAAGGATTTCATTGTTCCGTTTTGGGCCATATGACTATAAAACATTCTTGATTCTTGACTTTTGACTCTTGACTCTAAATTCAAAGAACTGTCAAACTCCAACCAGACAGTACCAGATGTTAGGTTCATACCTGTGTCACTGGAGCTGTGAGCCAACAGTACTAACTGAGGAATCCACTTAAACATGAACTTAGAATGGTATGAAATAAATTTTGCTAGCTACAATATTTAATTAAAATCACAGGAGTAGAGTAGTGCAAATTACGTTGAAGAATAGAGGCAAATGTAAGACTCATGCTAAGAAACTCCCCGCAGAAGAAATGTTGTGTTTGTAATGCGCAGCATCATTCTGCTGTTTTGTTATATATATCATTATCGTGTATATTGCGTACTCTATGAGCTCCGTGCAAACAATTAATTTTATTGTACTTTAGTATACATGACAGTAAAACGAACTAACAAAGTACGGAATGAACCAGGCTTGAAATCAGAATTATTGGCACCACAATGGAGAGAGCTAAGTGAAGATGCAGTGGTTCATAGTCATGGTGTGAGTAGGAAAAAACACTGGTTCAGGAATCAATGATCGAGTGGAAAATTGATTTTATTTATTGTAGATGTCCTTGGGATGTTTTATTCAATGTCAAGTTAAAGCAGAAAATACTGCGTCTTTTAGAATATATTTGAAGCAATGAAAGAACTACAAAGGGCATGACAATGAGATTCGATTCACACACCTCTGGCATAGATATGATTCCATTTATTTTTATGGCAGTAAATCTATATTACAAATGATTTTATCTTAGTTTTCCTTTTCCCCTTAATCTAATTGTTCTTACCCCTCTTTTTTCTCTTTCAGTAGCTGGTCTGACTTTAATTTACTCTATTTCCTTCTCTGCTATCAGGATTATTGTCATTGTTTACTGAGACTGATTATTAATGTTTCATTCACCAAGCCCTGATACTCTCATCATTATCAATGTGCAGAGCAAAGATTTTATCTCATGAAATGTCAAAGCAAAAGACGGTTATAACAGAATGCCACAAGTTGCCACATATCGGGATATCTGAACAAATTCACCAAAAAATGTTGTAGGACAGAGACTTTTACCTATCATTCTGGTTTGCACCCAGATAATAAAGGGTAGTGTAGTAACCAACTGCAGCTGCCAACTTTGTTATAATTGCTTCCTACAACAATAAATGGATTCCTCTTCCTCATAATCAGAGACATGTATTTTCCATTATGTTGGACTGCTGCCCTCTTCTTGCTGTGATTATTTATTTCTATGCCTAAAACACTATATTCACATGGTTATAATAGATTAAATCCATGCTGTGCAGGTCCTCTTAACAGTGACTGAAGACTGCCTAAAATAGTTTCTTATTTGATATTTAGCAGGCAAAATTGAATCAAGAAAGAAGATAAGAGTCTGAACAGATGTATTTACTGTGTACAGGTTATGTGGTTGGGTGTCAGTAATTAGCCACCTACTATATTATACATGTAAATCATCAACAATATACTGATTAAAATATTATAGATTGGGGAGAGACATTGAATATGTATTATGAAGAAAGCTCATGAGAAAGCAATTCTCAATCAACATTTTTTAATTTAGTAAAAGAGATAAATGGAATGAAAAGTAGAGGAGGGTATGGTAATGAAGAAAATAAAAAGCAATGGAGATGAGAGTTAAGCTGGGGAGAACTGAGGAGATAAATGTTAGAGGAGGGAACAAGTGAGAGCAGAGATCAAGACAGGAGAAGAGAGTGGGGGCAGAGAACAAGGCAGAGTTCGAGAGAGAGAAGTGGAAAGATGGGAAGAGACCAGTGCAGTAGAATGAAGAGGTTAGAGGAAAGGAGTGTAGAGAGTGATGGTGAGAACAGCAAAATGCAAATAAAAGGAGAAAGATGGGCAGTGGAGTGCAGATGAGAGAAGAAGGAGCGGAGGGGAAGGAAAAAGATGAGTGCAATGTAGGATAGAAGAATGGAAGAGAGCAGAAAGATGAAAATAGAAGGAAGCTGAAAAGATTGGAATAAAGATAAAGAAATGAAAAGGATAAGTGAGGAGAAAAAAGCAGAGGGGAACATGGAGTCAAATTTAAAAGATTGAAGTTAGAAAGATGTAGTGAAAGAATGCTGCTACTTACTGATTGCTAATATATTCTTTCTATTTTCTTTCCTGATACATATAAAAATCTCACAATTTTTCTCTGAAAAAATATTCCACCTGAGAACCTCATGATGTAGGTTGAGGTAATATCACTGGGCACTCACAGAATTGGTCTTTTATCAAATTATAAACTATACTTAATGTCATTGATATGATTAAATTGATGCTTGTCTGTACTTCATAAGATGTGCAGATTCAACAATAATCCACTAAACCCGCTGCACTGTCATTTAATAGAACATGCTTCAAATACTGAAGCATTAAATTGCATTACTAAACATTAACTCTCACACTGTTGTCCAGGGTTTAAAATATAAATTAAACTAACCAGTTCCTGCCAGAGCTGGCCTTCAGCTACATGTGGATCCCAACAGAGCATAAACTTGATAAACATGTTTATCCTAGATAATTTAAGTTTATATTCTGTGGTTTTAAGCAATCTCCAACAAATTGACCATGGCCACTGTGGTGGAACATTTTTCTTTACATTTGGATAATATTGGAGATTGAATAGTTTTCCAGATAGTTATCAAAATGTTTTCATGCTGTCCCTTACCTTTAATGTTGTGGTTCTTATGAATAAAATACTGCTGAGAAAGATTAGGACATTGTACTTTATTTGCTCGCTGAAACTCATCTAAAATACCTTGTACTTTTGGATTTCAACAGACCGAATGAATCACATCCCCAATCAGAGCCCTCTGAGGTACAGCACCAGTGTGGTTCTTGCTATGTGATCTTTCATTCCCATTAGGAGCAATATTTTATGAAATGATGTAAAGGAATTTATTATTTGTTAAAATAGTTACTGCTGAATAATCTCTCAAAATCTAGGCATTTGCTGCCCATTGTTCATCCCATGGATCTGTGCATATTCTACTCCTTTACTGCAAAAAATATTTTAAAATATTATTTATTCCAAAAAAACTTGACACGTTCAACTATCTGTTTTTAAGTCTTTAATTGGTCGCACTACTACCCAAATAGAACCAATCCTTGTCGGAGGTGCAGTTCCATGCCTCATTGCCTATCAATGACATCTTCATTTACGGGCCTAGGTATTCATCTGTTGTCAGCATGCAGAGTGTCAGAAATAAGCCCAACCCTAATCTCCATCAACCAATTGCAAATGGAGTTTTCAGAAAAGAGTAGATGAACAGAAATCAAGGACATTTGCAGATTTTTTCCTTCTACATTATAGCACCTCAGCATTTTTGCTCCAAGTCAACTACCCCTTATGCTGATCCCAGCTCACCCAATGGCACTTCAAAGATCAAGGCTGAAGTGTTCCCGGTCTCAATACAATTCTTAGCTACTGAACCACTGGTCATGAATTACATCAACAATTTGCTTCTTAAAAAAAATGATTTTGTAGTAATACAGTAAGCATTAATGACTGGAAACCAAGTTTATCGCACTTCATGTAAAGTTCATCAGAGCGAGCCCTCTCGACATCAGCTTTTCCAGTGGATCACTGCTGTATAAGAAGCGCAACCACAAAATAATAATTGTACTAAATCAAATGTACTATGCAAAATATGGTTTGTGCACAGAATATATAGAATAGTCCAATTTAAAAAAAAAGATTACTTATGGGTAGGTGAACGGTTTGTTAGAACAATTCCAACAATGGTTCAGTATAATTGTGCACCAACTGCAAAGAATAAAGTCAACTAGATCAAATGTTTTGCTCGTTGGTAAGGAAAAGATCAAACCAATTGTGATCCTTCTTTAACAAATAGCTTGGTGATATTCTGTCAGGAATTTGAAGAATGGACATTTGATTGAGGTACTACAAAACTGACAACAGCCATGACCCAACACTGTGGTAGAATTCAGGTCTCTCAGTAGGGGCAAGAGAAATATCAAAGGGGAAAAATAAATCAATTTAGTTTTCATCCTTAACCTCAAAATTAGGCAACACATGCCAAATGCCTCACCTCAATTACATAAACAAAATAGGGCAAGTTTCTCACAACTATCTAATTAAGCCACCTTTTATCGGAAATAAACTAAATATATCTAAAAACGGTGTTTTTATGTGTGATAGAATTATTGACAATAATTAAATAAATCTTACAGGCTTGCATATTGCACTCGATATGTAACAGTTAATAATGCAGAAAATCTAAAGATCTAATCTAAGAGAATTCTTCATGATATTCTCCCTATTTAGGGGTAGAAACAAAGAAACCTCAATGGCTCTTAAAATATATTTTGCTGGTGCAGCAATTTCAGGAACCTACTGTTTCTCTGGTGAAGTCAAGTCTTTTATTTCTTGGTCGAGTCTTTGTATCAATAATGAAACCTGAATTCGAGGCACAAATAGAATGAGTGCTCAATGGTGGGAAATAAATGGCACATTTCCAAAACTGATCTTTGGTTTAATAACAAGTATTTTCACTATACGAAGTGTGCTTTTAGTAAGCTGCCATCAATCTGATTCAATCTGTACAGGTAAAACATGTTGTGATGTCTTTGAAGAGCTAAATTCAGCTTTGGACAATACTGCATAGGTCAGAGCGCATCAAGTATGAACCAGCCCCCAATTTTTCAAACTTTGCAATCATCCCCAATTATTTCCTTCATCCATTTCAGAGAACACACATGCTCCAAGTGATGACCAATGAAGATAAACCCCACAGTAGAACTATTACACGAGTCTGTCAAAGAAAGGTGCATTACCATGTGTTATCTTCTGAATGTTTTTAAATTTTCATTTTTCTTCTCAGGTTCAGCAGCCGCTAACTCTGCGAAATACTGCTTCGGAACACAAACAATGTTTTAACAGCTCAAACAAAGTACTAACTTTAAAAGGACCATAGTTTCAAAGAACTTCCATTTGACGGACTCATCACACTCTGGGATATTTCTGCTCTTCCCGTGGCTATAATTTAAACACTACTCACACGGATATATTCATCTCACTTTATAATATGCCCACATGTTATTTTGCTCATCCCCATATCTGACATGATTAAGAGTTCAAAATATTTTAAACCAAGAATTTACAAACCCGCAGAGGTAGAGATAGTTGTGCTGAAAGAGTTTTAGGCACCAATTATTGAAAGGTTTGCACCTGAACACATCACATTTATAAGTTGGAAAATAAAGCAGTTTGCACACTGAAAAGAGCTTTGCAAATAAACTTTTTTTCGGCTTTGTCGCACTACGAAAACATAAACTGACACACCATATTATGCAATTATTAGTGAATTGATCAAAGTTGGCGTAAAACAGCTACGGGTTGACACAAACATGCTCTGTACAAAAAAATATATATTATCCTCCTCCAAATATCTTGGTCTGGTGGGTCTTTGCCAGTTGAAAGACCAGGTTATATAAATGGATAAGAAGTACCTGAATGAGAACATCGCATGAAACAAGATGTTGAGTGCATTGCAGGATCCCAGAGTGTTGCGAGTTTTTTGCTGGCCCCTGCCCCCCAAGCAGTGAAGTGCAGCGGGCGGGCGGGCGGGACTGCAGCTGCTGAGAGCCGCTGATTGACCGCTCGCCCCAGTCACGCAGGGCTCGCCACCAATGGAAGGCGGGCGGGCGGGAGCTCGGGAGCTGCGAGTCGCCCGCTCTCAGCCTCGAGCAGCTGTCCCGCGCGCTCCCGGGGAAAGTCAAGGAGCAAACTGGGCGACGGGACCGCTCCCAAACCCCGTCAGTCAAAGACTGGCGATGGACACAAAAAGCTGGAGTAACTCAGCGGGTCCGACAGCATCTCTGGAGAGAAGGGACAGGAGTTCGTTTCGGGTCGAGACCCTTCTCCAGGGATGCTGTCTGTCCCGCTGAGTTACTCCGGCTTTTTGTGTCTATCTTCGGCATCTTAAACCGGCATCTGCAGTTCCTTCCTACACAGTGAAAGACTGGGGTTCGCGTTGGAGTAATCCCGACAGCTGCACGGGGTGCAAGGACCGTGGGAGGTTGGAGTTAGACCTGGGTGTGAACGGGCTTTAATTCGACCCATCTCCCTGCTCTGAGTTTCACTGATGCTTTTATGTCTCTGAAATTAATTTTCTGACATTTACAAGAACCAAAAGAAATGCAACTTCGTTAATGGAAAACATTTCTCCTAAACGTTATCTGACAGTCATTCCCCGTGGTCAGTAAGCACAATAAGAATTTGCACTTTACGAATATCGTTGGTATCACCGGTCATATAGGGCAACAAGGATGAATCGCATTTACAAACTTGTGTGGTTCTATCTTGCAATTTAATATCTATAATAACGATGTTCATTAAAAACTGTATTTTAAAGCAGTTCAATGTAATTTGTCAAGTAGGATAATTGTCGAGATGCAAAGATAGCTTACCGAGAAAACACAAGACAGTTGAGGATTAGGGTTAAAACCAAAGATCCCAGGATCTTTGGTTAAAACGTTCTCTGTTCGACATGTAATATTCCCCATAGCTATCCTGCACTGAGATCTTTCCTCACAGTACTGCTGCGATCAGACCTTGTCTCACAGCAGTTCTAAATTAAAGCTTTTCCTCACAGCATTTCTTTGCAATAATTCTCCACAATAGTTCTGCATAAATCTCTTTCCTCTAACTACTAGGAATGATAATTCCTTAAAGCAAATCTGTACAAAATCTCTCCTTACAACAGTTCAAGATAAAACTTTACTGCATAATAATTTATCGTTCTATATGAACTCGTTCCTCTTACTTATGTACTGTAAATGCTCGCAATAATTCTATATAAAACACTTATCTCAATAACCCTACTTGACAAGGCTTTGGTAATAACTTGGTTTTGCAACCTACAATTCTGAGGAAAGGTTAAGTCACTAAAAAATAACCGCATTGTCGTTTCTAATCAAATGCTGATTGTTTCTATTTTATTTCATCTTTTCAGAACCTGCAGTTTTTTCGCTTTTTGTTCATAATTCATCAAAATTGTTTTAGTAAGATATTGTGGTGCAAAGCAAAAAGATAGTTGAGTGGAGGAAGACAACTAGTTTGGCATAGGTATCTCACAGGCTTGAAATCTGTTTTATGCTAAACTGATCAACAGCCTTGTAGACAGTGTGAGCACTCTTTTGTGGAAAGGGATGGTGCAAGAGGGTGGATAACAACGGGCGATAGGGACGAAATGTTCCCAGTCTGGGTATTGTACCTATGATGGTATATCTTATAACGTAAACCGTTATAAGCTCATAAATGAAGATTGGCTGATTGTGGGCTAGTGCAACTGGAGTCCATGTGTCCATAGGGTACACAAAAGGCTGGAGAAACTCAGCGGGTGCAGCAGCATCTTAGGAGCGAAGGAGATAGGCGACGTTTCGGGTCGAGACCCCGGAATCTCCTTCGCTCCTTAGATGCTGCTGCACCCGCTGAGTTTCTCCAGCCTTTTGTGTACCCTCGATTCTCCAGCATCTGCAGTTCCATGTGTCCATAGTAAGCTTTGTCAGGGGACAGGCAGTATTCAGGGGAAAGATGAAGGTGCATTTAGGAATGCTGTCAATGCGTAGAGCGGGGGAAAGGAAACTGCAAATGTTGAATATTGCATTATGGATATTTGTTGGATCAATAAATGTTAACCTCTTGTTTGTTGGTAAGTGTGTTGTCTGATTTTTGTAATCATTTGTCATGTGTGCCATTTAATAGTTTTAGCCAGAGGACAGAAAATCTTGTGAAATACGTCCCTGATCTCCTGAGAAAATTCGGTGAATTTCTGCACTGTATATCTCCTTAATTTGTAAAATACAAGCATCATCCATCCATTTTCAAACCTCTATCTATACTGGCATCAAATGTGTTAACTTTCTTGCACGCTCCTTGTTGAGTGTGTGAGCATCCAAAGTTATGGATTTTGCTGATATTTCTAATTTCACTCCATAATTAAGCAGTGATAAGCCCTCCAAGTTAGTGCCAAGATTGGCAGATCTTTCATTTATGTGATTAATTGAACTAAACAACAATGCCAATAATCAGATCATTAAGTAATTTCAAATGGCAATCAAAGTCAGGAAATTCTGGACTTTCTAATGTTAGAAATACTGTACTGTATTTATATTTTAATCTATGATATTTACACACCTTAGCTTGCATATTATTTATTATTGAACTTTCCGGTATAATATTGAAGATTACATAATTTCTCTGACTGTCTGCATAATTTACTGTCTGCATTTTTCTTCAGAATTTCAGGTTGTGTTTTCCTCTTCCAGGAAGTTTTTTCTGATTTTGCTGACCAGTCAAACAAGCCCCCTAGTGGAGCATTTAAGACATCTAATTTCCTCACCACGATTTTTAATGTATTAACACATTCAAAATATCATGCTTAATTATATTGATATACTGTGGTTACAAACAACATAGGGAAATAGGTCCAAGATTGTTGTTCCAGCAACGCAATTAATGCTTTGCCTAAATGAGAAAATGATATGGTCATTCATATCATTCATTTTTCCACCATTCTGGCATTTTAGAAATCTAATTTGACCATTTAAAAATATTTTTTATGCTTAAGCCATTCACCCCTCAGTCAATTTAGTTCCATGCAATCAAGTTCAAATACTTCAATGCAATGAATGTTTACTGCACAAAATGTTGCCTGATTTAATACTCGATTTTCTAAGCATCTACTGGGGATCCGAACTACAGTATCTCTCCATGAGCAGTAAATAGAGCTATCCATTTTCCAAAATTGGTAGCAGTGTGGCTACTCATCAATAAGATGAACACAGTGTGACAAGAAGAGTTTAGCTGGTGCATTTGTTGACATCATAACTTTGCATTATTGCAGATAGGATGGCGTTTCATTATGTGGTCAAAACCTGTCTTACTTAATGACAGTGTGCTTTAGGACACATTCAGAAAGTTGACACATACTTGGCAACACAAGTAGATCTTCATGGTGGCAATGGTACCATTGAGGCCACACAATACAGCAATTAAAGATTCCTTGAGACTCATCTCACGGATTCCACTGGCTACTTGAGTTGATTCAGCATCACCCCAAGACCATCTGAGTGATCCAAGGATTTCCATAAGACAGTCTAACAGTTGCTGAGTGGGGAGTGTGAATGTTCTTTATTTAACAAATAGTAGATTTTTCACAGAGGCGAAATCTGCATTATTATATGCTACAATTAATATTGAATGTGTATTTAGGCAATGAGAATACAGTCGCTACCAGGAGACAGAGAAGAGAAGTTAAATCAGAAAGAAAATCACATGTAATGGAAGATAATATATAGGAATATGAGAATTTTAAAATTTTGATTTAACATCAAAGCAGATGTTTTGGAACGCATAATATGTCCTACAGAGACATCCAGTGAATGGTCTCTGTGCATGTTGCTGGGCATTCTGGATTTTTTTTAGCATTTGTTGTTTTCATGTCAGATTTCCAGATTGGTCAGTACCTGTGAAGAATTCCCTTTATGTATTAAATATAGGAAGATCAAGACGTCAATGTTGTGTAATATACAGGAAAAACAACAGGTCCTATAAGCCTGGAACACAGAAAGAGCAAGACTTTATATATGTATGATATACAGGAAAACAATCATTGTCAACGCATAGGTATAATGTACAAAGAAAATTCTCGATTGAAAGGAAAACCAAATGTTTTCGACATGAATGATTTTCTGGAAGAGCAAGAGTTTACCATATGTATAAGGTACATCAAAAATGTGTTCAGTATCTATGATGTACAACCATAACAAATGTGTTCATGATTTACAGTGAGAACAGAAATATGTGTGATTTCGATAAAATGGAGAACTTTTTATCTCTGTTTCAAGTATTTATATACATTTAGAAAATCCTGTTTGGATTTAGTGGCCATCCATTTGAATCCATCCAAAATATTCAAGCACGTTCAAAAACCTTTCTGTACTAAGCTTATTTGAATACAGTGTTATGTTTTCCAGTCGCGGCCTTAAAGGCTCGCACTACCTCCAAATTATGTAAATAAGGTGGAGCAGGTCTGCCACTGCCAGTTGGAATTGCACCACTAGTAAGAAGAGACTCACACAAACAAAGCTGCATGGCTATCTGAGAGGATCAAAATGTGACTATTTCAAAGTTTCAGATATATAGATGTTCAGGGAATTAAGAAATATGGTGTTGGAACAGGACAGTAGCACTGAGGTAAAATATAACCATAAACTTATTGAATGGAAGAGCAGACCTGTGGGGTCAATTAGGTTCTCAAGTTAGCAAGAGATTCAAGGAAAATAAGAATTTGATTTAAAGGTTGTGTGCACAAAACTATTTCTCTTAAAATAACTTTTAAAGAGTTAAAGCATCTTGATCTTGATCAACTGGATAAGTTTGCCACAGTATAGCCAATAGCTATTCAGATAACTGGAAGGTGTTGCATTTTGGAAAGTCGAACCAGGGCAGGATTGTCACAATGAATGACAGAGCCCTGGAGAATGTTGTAGAACTGAGCGATCTATGAGTATGTCCAAAGTTCCCTGAAAGTGGCAGCAGGTAGATAAGGTGGTAAGGAAAGCCTTTGGCACGCTGGGCTTCATCAGTCAAGGAATTCAGTATATAAGCTGGGATGTTATGTTACCATTATATAAGACATTGGTGAGGTCGCAATTGGAGTATTGTATTCAGTTTTGGTCACCCTGCTATTGGAAAGATGCCATTAAGCTGGAAAGAGTCCAGAGAAGATTTACAAGGATGTTGAAAGAAGGAGGGTTTGAGCTATTGTGAGGGATTGGTTAGACTTGTACTTTATTCCTTGAAGTACAAGTGACTGAGGGGTTGATCTTAGGTGTAAAAAACAATTGAGGGGAATAGTTAGGGTGAATCTTTTCCCAGGATAGGGGAACAAGAATTAGAGGGCATAGGTTAAAGAAAACTAGAGAGAGATTTAGTGGAAATCTGAGGAGCAACCTTTTCACACAGAGGGCGATGGGAAATGGAACGAGCTGCCAGTGAACAAATTTGAGGTAGAAACAATAACAACATTTAAAAGACCCAAGTGCTCGAGTAACTCAGCAGGTCAAGCAGCATCTCTGTAAAACATGGACAGGTGACGTTTCAAGTCTGGTCCCTTCTTCGGACTTCTTCACTTTCTTTGTAAACTAGCATCTGCTATTACTTGTTTCAATATTTAAAAGACATATGGACCGATACATGGATAAGAAAGGTTTACAGAAGTATGTGACGAGCTTAGAAGTGACATCTGGTCGGCATGTACGAATTGAACCAAATGGCCTTTTTCCATGCTGTATGACTTTATGACACCTTGATATTTCTGGAATTAGATAGAAATATGTATGTTATTTTATATAGTGTTTGTATGTGTTTTCATAAATTAGTTAACAAATTCCAAATGATAGTTCTGGTCGGGCACTTTACTTCCTTCAAGTTCTTATGAAAGTATAAAATAAATCAAACAGGATTTTGCTAAGCTGGTAATTAGAACATAGAGCAGAGAAGCGGACAGCATTGGAGCAGACCCGTCAGCCCACATTGGCTGTGCCGAACATGATCCCAAGACCAACTCATATACAGTGCCCTCCATTACGTTTGGGACAGACCCATCATTTATTTATTTGCCTCTGTTTACTCCACAATTTGAGATTTGTAATAGAAAAAATCACACATGGTTAAAGTGCACATTGTCAGATTATAATAAAGGCCATTTTTATACATTTTGGTTTCACCATGTAGAAATTACAGCTGTGTTTATACATAGTCCCCCCATTTCAGGGCACCATAATGTTTGGGACACAGCAATGTTATGTAAATGAAAGTAGTCATGTTTAGTAGTTTGTTGCATATCCTTTGCATGCAATGACTGCTTGAAGTCTGCGATTCATGGACAACACCAGTTGCTGGGTGTCTTCTCTGGTGATGCTCTGCCAGGCCTGTATTGCAGCCGTCTTTAGCTAATGCTTGTTTTGGGGGCTAGTCCCCTTCAGTTTTCTCTTCAGCATATAAAAGGCATGCCCAATTGGGTTCAGAGCACGTGATTGACTTGGCCACTCATGAATTGACCATTATTTAGCTTTGAAAAACTCCTTTGTTGCTTTAGCAGTATGTTTGGGATCATTGCTTGCTGTAGAATGAACCGCCGGCCAATGAGTTTTGCAGCATTTATTTGAATTTGAGCAGATAGGATGTGTCTATACACTTCAGAATTCATTATGCTACCACCATTGGCAGTTGTATCATCAATATCATCAAGCCATACATGCCCAGGCAATAACACCCCCACCACCGTGTTTCACAGATGAGGTGGTATGCTTTGGATCTTGAGCAGTTCCTTTTCTCCTCCATACTTTGCTCTTGCCATCACTCTGATATGTTAATCTTCGTCTCATCTGTCCACAAGACCTTGTTTCCAGAACTGCGGTTGCTCTTTTAAGTACTTCATGGCAAACTGAAACCTGGCCATTCTATTTTTGCGTCTAACCAGTGGTTTGCATCCTGCAGTGTAGCCTTGGTATTTCTGTTAATTAAGTCTTCTGCGGACAGTGGTCATTGCCAAATCCACACCTGACTCCTGAAGAGTGTTTCTGATCTGTCGGACAGGTGTTTTTTAATTATAGAGAGAATTCTTCTGTCATCAGCTGTGGAGGTCTTCTTTGGCCTGCTTTGTGATTAGTAAGCTCACCAATGCTCTCTTTCTCTCCAGGTCATCACAAATGTCCTCATTCTTCAGAGAACGGGGATTTCCCCTCCCCCACTATAGATGAGGCCCGTACCAAGGTCTCCTCCATACCCCGCACCACTGCCCTCTCTCCCCATTCCCTCACTCGCAACAAGGGCAGAGTCCCCCTGGTCCTCACCTTTCACCCCACCAGCCGGCAAATATAACACATAGTCCTCTGCCACTTTCACCACCTCCAATGTGACCCCTCCACTCGCCACATCTTCCCATCTCCCCCCTGTCTGCCTTCCGCAAAGACCGCTCCCTCCGCAACTCCCTTGTCAATTCTTCCCTTCCCTCCCGCTCTACCCCTTCCCCGGGCACATTTTCCCTTGCAACCGCAAGAGATGCTACACTTGTCCCTTCACCTCCCCCCTCCACTCCTTTCAGGGACCCAAGCAGTCCTTCCAGGTCCGACAGAGGTTCACCTGCACCTCCTCCAACCTCATCTACTGCATCCGCTGCTCCAGATGCCAGATGATCTATATCGGTGAGACCAAGCGGAGGCTTGGCGATCGTTTCGCCGAACACCTCCGCTCGGTCCGCATTAACCAACCCGACCTCCCAGTGGCTCAGCATTTCAACTCCCCCTCCCATTCCGTATCCGACCTTTCGGTCCTGGGCTTCCTCCACGGCCAGAGTGAGCAACACTGCAAGTTGGAGGAACAGCTCCTCATATTCCACTTGGGGAGTCTGCATCCTCTGGGCTTGAACATTGAATTTTCTCAATTCTGTTAACCCTTGCTTTCTCCTCCCTTTCCCACCTCTCCCTCAGCCCTCGGGCCCTGGCATTCCCTCTCTCTCTATCTCTCTCCCCCACCCTAGTCGCACTAGCTTCTCATTTTCACACTACAAACAGCTTACAATGGCTTGTTCCCTTTATCATCAATACTTTTTTGCATATCTTTCATTCATTGTTCTTTATCTCTCCACATCATCGTCTATATCTCTTGTTTCCCTGATCCCTGACCAGTCTGAAGAAGGGTCTCGACCCGAAACGTCGCCTATCTCCTTCGCTCCTTAGATGCTGCTGCACCCGCTGAGTTTCTCCAGACTTTTGTGTACCCTCAGTGCTCTCTTTCTTCTTTGTGATGTTCCAAACAGTTGATTTGGTAAGCCTAAGGTTTGGCTGATGTCTCTAACAGTTTTATTCTTGTTTCTCAGTCTCATAATGGCTTCCTTGACTTTCATTGGCACAACTTTGATCCTCATGTTGATAAACAGCACTAAAAGTTTCCAAAGGTAATGGAAAGACTGGAGGAAAGACTTGGTGCTGAGAGCTCTCTTTTGGGGCTGTCCCACTTGGGTGACCTAATTGGCGAGTTTAGAAGACTTTAGGAGAAATGTAAAAATGTCACGTTGAAGACCTCCTACGATCTCTCGACTTTGACTAGCTCTCTAACTTCAAACCTCTTTGATCCTTCGACTATGATGAAGACTATCTACGACTACCTTCGACTACCCTCGATTGCGTACGACTAACATGCCAACCTACTACGACCTACTACGACTAAACCTATGAGTAAAAAAAGTATCGTTTTTTTCCATGGGGACCTTTTTTTACTCGTGGGCATTTTTCAACATGTTGAAAAATACGCCGCGACCTAGCTGAGGCCTCGAGTACACGGGGACTACTCTCGAGCATGAAGGAGAGATACAAAGACCTCCTACGACCTCAAGTCGACCATGCTGCGAGTATGAGTCGAGGGCAAACTCGCCAGAACTCGTGGATTAGGTCGCCCAAGTGGGACAGCTCCTTTAGTCCTGCATCCAGGAGGCAATTAAGCACACCTGAGCAATTACAAACGTCTGTGAAGCCATGTGTCCCAAATATTATGGTGCCCTAAAATGGGGGGACTATATGTTAAACACAGCTTTCTACATGATGAAACCAAAATGTATAAAAATACCCTTTAATAAATTCTGACAATTCTAACAAATCTCAAATTGTGGAGTACAGTGGCAAATAAATAAATGATGGGTCTTTGTCCCGAACATTATGGAGGGCACTGTATGTGAGCACACAATCCATATTCTTCCATTTCCTGCATATCCATGTGCCTATTTAAAAGCCTCTTAAATGCCACTTTTGTATCTGACTCCACCACAACATCCAGCCGTGTATTGCGGTCACCTTAAATCAATGGTAGACACAAAATGCTGGAGTAACTCAGCAGGCCAGGCAGCATCTCTGCAGAGAAGGAATGGGTGGCGTTTCGGGTCAAGACCCTTCTTCTGAATTCTTCAGACTGATCTCGACCCGAAACGTCACCCATTCCTTCTCTCCAGAGATGCTGCCTGTCCCGCTGAGTTACTCCAGCATTTTGTGTCTACTTTCAATTTAAACTATCATCTGCAGCTCTTTCCTACACACCTTAAAGCAATGCCATCTAGTCATTGACATATTCACCCTGGGTAAATGTTTCTGCCTGTCTACCCTATCTATGCCTCTCATAATGTTCTACTTCTATCTGGTCATCCCTCAACAGCTAGTATTCCAGAAAAAACTATCCAAGTGTGTTCAGCCACTCCCTGTAGCCAATACCCTCTACACCAGGGTATTCTGCTAAACCTCCCCTGCACCCTTTGCAAAGCCTCCACATCCTTCCGGTATTGGGAGGACTAGAACTACACGCAATACTCAGGATTCAAGATTCAATTTAATTGTCACATGTACCAATTAAGGTACAGTGATATTTGAGTTACCATACAGCCATATTAAGTGAAAAAAAAAATACACACAGCCACATAAAATAAAATTTAACATAAACATCCACCACAGCAGAATCCACATTCCTCACTGTGATGGAAGGCAATAAAGTTCAGTCATCTTCCTCCTATGTTCACCCATGGTCGGACCCACCGCACTTGCCATTGCCGATGGTCCGCTGTTCAAGCCATCTCGTCGGGAAGATCGAAACTCCGGTGTGGGGATGGATCGGAATACTCCGTGGCATGAAGCTCCTGAGTTGGCCTCTTCTTACCGGAGACCGTGGGCTTCACGGTCTCAAAGTCCACAGGCCCTCTATCGAAGCTCCTTCACTGGCAATCCTCGGCCAAAGATCCCATGCTCCTGCGGCGAGGTAAGTGACTGGACAAAGTTTTCCCCGATCCCCCTCCCCACCCACCCCCCACATAAGACATACCAAGGGACATTAAAACAAACATTCAAGACATACTTACTATAATAAAAACAGAGAAGGAACGAGACAGGCTGTTGCGAGTCGACCATTATGGGTGCCGCCCAAATGCAGCCTCACCAAAGTCCTATAAAGCTGCAACATGACTTTCTGACACTTATACTAAAAATACTGACCAATTAAGGCAAGCATTATATGCCTTCTTTGCCACTACATCTACATATGTTGCCATTTTCAGGGAGTTATGGACTTGGACCCAAGATCCCTCTGCACATCAATGCTTAAGGGTCTTGCCATTAATTGCATATTTTTACATTACATTCGACCTGCCAAAGTTCAAGTCCTTACAATTATACTCCATGTGACATTTTTCTGCCTATTTCTGTAGCTTATTTATATCCACTGTATTATTTGACAACCTTCCTCACAGTCTTCAACCCCAGTCAACTTGCTATCATCTGCAAACTTACTGACCAATCCATATAAGCAGACAATTGCCTGTAGGGGTACAAAGGATTGGAACCCATGCTTTGAACCCTCCAGTAATATCTGGAATTGAATCTGGAGTAATAGCTTGCGGGTTCACAGCTTGAGGGTTCCCCATCATAAAGGAAACTGGGTCGGTCGGTCGGTCGGTCGGTCAGTCAGTTAATTTGTCTTACTAAAACTCTCATCTTGTTTGTTTGTGAGCCTGTCTGTCTGTGTGAGTGAGTGAGTGAGTGAGTGAGTGAGTGAGTGAGTGAGTGAGTGAGTGAGTGAGTGAGTGAGTGAGTGAGTGAGTGAGACCCTCAAATTACGTCAAAATGGTACATGATAGTGCTACAGTTTTTGGACCATCTTATTCACCATTGTCCTGTGATGTGTTTTATCAAAGTTTCGTTCAGATTGATGGTATATTTTACAAGTTATTCACATTTAAAACTTTGAAATTTTAACTTTTTTTAAATTTCTCACTGGGAAAAATCCAAATCCAATTGCTGGCCCTGCCCACTGCAATGTTGCAAATCCCAGGACACCGAGTCCTGGCAGCAAGTGCAATTGGATTTTTTTTTTCTGGCAGCAAGTGCAATTGGATTTTTTTGTTTAAGTTTAAAAAGAGGGAGGGTGAATGAGGGGAAATGAGCCATCTCTGCGCAGTTAGGGGCTATGGGCGAGTGGTGGAATATTGTGTTGGGGCAACGGCTTGCATTGGGGAAATGGGAGAGTGGTGGAATATTGTGTTGGGAATGGGTTGCGTTGGGGGACCAGGCCTCCTGTGGGGGGCTATGCGTGAGTGGTGGAATATTGCGCTGGGGGAACGGGTTGCATTGGGGGACCAGGCCTCCTGTGTGACAGCGACCCAACGGGTTCCACTTGGTCTAGAATATTATTAAATCTCTCATCTTGTTTCTATGTCTGTCTGTCTGTCTATGATATCCTTAAATTACACCAAAATGGTACACAATAGTGCTACAATTTTTGGACCACCTTACTCACCATTGTCCTGTGGTGTGTTGTGTTGCTTTGTTCAGATTGATGGTATATTTTACAATATATTCACATTGTAAACTTTATAAATTTAACTTTTCACTGTAAAAAATCCAATTCCACTTGCTGCCTCTGCCCGTTACAATGTAACAAATGACAGGACACTGGGAGTTCTGTCATTTGCAAGATTGTAATGGCAGGAGCAACAAGTGGAGTTTCATTTTTTAAAGTGAAAAGTCCATTTTTTAAAAGTTTAAAAAGGGAGGGTGAAGAGGAGGGGGAGAGAGGGCTGGGGATAATGGGAAATTAGCAGTGCCTGCACAGTTGGGGCTATGGGTGAGTGGTGGAATATTGCATTGCTGGAACGGGTTGCGTTGGGGGAACGGGTGAGTGGTGGAATATTGCGTTGGGGGAACGGGACCCAATGGGTCCCACCTGGTCCAGTATCTATATTACTAAATGTCTCATCTTGACCACTTCCTGTTGTTCTGTATATTGATTTTAGAAAAAATGCTGCCACTTAAAGCTGTGATTTTTTTTGGCCATCTTACACAGACTCCCCCACCGCTGCGCAGCATAAGATGATTTTTCCCATTGATTAAAAATAAAAGAGTTATTAGTGTTTAAAACATGTTGAGATTCTCCCTCCTGAAGGCCACGGCCCTTCCGGAGAGACTATAAAACCCAGAAGTGTTGAGTGCCTCAGTCATTCTTTGCAAGATGGGGGAGCGAGAGGGTCACGTCTCTCAGTCTGAGCTGTGAATAACACAGAACACATGTCTACTAAACTGTGAGTGGTTTTACTGACCTGTCAGTGTCCTTAATGTGGTTTGAAAATATAGTTTGGAAATGTTAAAGCTGTGTTGCCTTTGGTTTGGAAATGCTAAAGCTGTGTTGCCTTTGGTTTGGAAATGCTAAAGCTGTGTTGCCTTTGGTTTGGAAATGCTAAAGCTGCGTTGCCTAATTAAAGTTGCCTTGCCTAATTAAAGTTGCCTTGCCTCATTAAAGTTGCCTTGCCTCATTAAAGTTGCCTTGCCTCATTAAAGTTGCCTTGCCTCATTAAAGTTGCCTTGCCTTCTATATAATTAAAAGTCTAATCTTGACTACTTCCTGTTTGTGCTTTATATTGATTTTAGAAAAAACGCTACCACGTTCGGCTATGATTTTTGGCCATGTTATTCAGAGTCGCCCTCCGCTCATCAGGTGCCGTGGATTTTCCCCATCGATGAAAAATAAAAGAGTTATTAGTGTTTGAAAAATGTTGAGATTCTCTCTCCTGTCAATCACGCCATGAAGGCCACGCTCCTTCTGGTGGGAGGAGGGAGGGACTATGAAACCCAGAAATGTGGGCGTGGCTCAGTGTCTGCAAGATGGCAGACGGAGAGGGTGAGTGGTGGATTATTGTGTTGGGGGAACGGGTTGCACTGGGGGACCAGGCCTCCCGTGTGACAGGAACCCAACGCGATCCACCTGGTCTAGTATATAATAAAACTAAAGTAAATTTTTCGTCATTCATCGTCATCTCCTAATTTTTGATCGTCTGCCAGTGAGAACATTTTCTTCTAATGTGTTCTATCCGTACTCTCCAATTCTAATGATGCGGCATGGGTGGGAGATAAGCATATAAAGGAGGGGAAAAGAGCATTGGTAGGAGATGGTATTGGGAGAACTGTTTACGTTGAGACTTTAAACTGGCAGATTAAGTGCCCTAAATTATCTGTGCCAATTTCACATTAATGCAAAACAGCAACAGTACATGGCCCGCCTGTCCAATTGGGATCGCAGTAAGAATACGCACGCACATACTGACACATGCATGATGTTCATGCTTCAATGATAAAGTAGAACAGCAAATAGATCACTGATCTCTTCTGACCCCTCCTGGATACCACTGGAGAAGCACAAATATCTGCATTTTCCCAGCTGCTCAAATTATCTCCAGCTTTTCCTGGACTAAGTTAGATTTGTTACCGGAACATGGAGCCGATTGATTGCCTTCGGGGAGCGCCGACTGAGGGTAGGGG
The DNA here is from genome assembly GCA_035221665.1 of Okamejei kenojei. Taxonomy (NCBI): domain Eukaryota; kingdom Metazoa; phylum Chordata; class Chondrichthyes; order Rajiformes; family Rajidae; genus Okamejei; species Okamejei kenojei. The sequence continues at coordinate 17,393,452 of CM069140.1, read as the reverse complement.
AAAGGAGAGAAGGGAGAGGTGAGGGAGGGAGTGGGGGAGGGGAGGAGGAGAAATGTTATTTAAACATTGTTCGTGAGTGGATTAGGTGATGAGTGGGGGAGCAGGTAGATGGAGAGGAGGGTGGTAGGGAGAGGAGAGGGGTTATGGAGGGAGGGAGTGACTGAGGGTAGGGGAAAGGAGACGGAGGGAGAGGTGAGGGAGGGAGTGGGGGAGAGGAGGAGAGGGGAAAGAAGAGGGAGGGTGATGAGAAAGGGGGAGGGAATGCTGGGGGATGAAGGGAAATGAGCCGCACCTGCGCAGTTGAGGCCCATGGGTGAGTGGTGGAATATTGCGTTGGGGGAACGGAGCAAAACGGGCCCCACATGGTCTAGTACTCAATAAAAGTTTGGTGCATTTTGTAACAGGTATTGCTGTTGCCTCGCTGCTCTGGTGTGCAGTTGGTGAAAAATAGGGAAAAATAGGTAACAGGGAAATAAATGGGGAAGTGGAATTGGTGAGCTTGCTGTTTGAGCCAGCAGAAACACGATGGCTCAAATGGCCTATGTTTTAAAGGAATTGGAGATATGATAATAGAAAAATGAGAAATTTGGCAGGCAATTTCTTCAGTTCATATAAATGTGGTTGTTCCTTTCTGTTTGAATGTTTTTCTCTTTTTGTTTTTCTGCCTTTATCTGCCAGTTTTTTAATGTAATTGTTACCTTGAAAATGTAGTCTCTCTCCACTGACAGAAATCCCCTCTGTTCCTCCACTTCTCTCCCTCTCATCAATTTAACATTTTGTCTTCTCACTTTCAGTTTAGGCAGAAAGATCTTGACCTGAAACATTGACTCTATTACCTTCCCCACAGATGCAGCCTAACCAGCATTTCCAATTTTATTCGGGATGGAAAGAAATTATCTTAATAAACCACCCAAATTTACACTTCATTGAAGTCAAAGGAGCAAAAAGCATGGGTTATAAAGCAAGTTTTAATTCCACCAGTGCTCTCCATGTGGTACGTTGGGTTAAAACCCCTATAGGCTTAATCAATTGCTATAGCCCGCCAATTGCCTGCTGATCATCAAACATCCATTTTTACAATAATCTTACAGTGATGCATTTATTTGAGTTATAGAGTCTCACAGCACGGAAACAGGCCCCTCAGTCCAACTCGCCAATACCGATCAAGAAGCTCCATCTAAGCAACTCTCATTTTCCCATGTATGGCCCATATACCTATAAACCTTTCCTCTCCATTTATCTGTCCAACTGTCTTTTAAATGCTCCCAGCTCCTCTAGCAGCTTGATCAACATACCCACCATTCTCTCAATGAAAAAGTTGCTCTTCAGATTCCTATTAAGTCTTGCCTCGCTCACTTTAAACCTTTGTCCTTTGGTTCTCAATTCCCCTACCCAAGATAAAAGACTGTGCATTCACCCTACCTATTCCTGACATGATTTTATGCACTTCTATAAGATCACCACTCAGCCTCCTGCGCTCCAAGGAATAACTACCTACTCTCCCAATGTTTCCCTATTGATCAGGCCCTCAAATCTTGGCAACATCCTCAACACATTCTCCACACATTTGCATCAACTTCTTCCTGGATTCTACCACTCATCCACACTGGGGGATATTTACAGTAGCCAAAGAATCTACCAACCCCTAGCATTTTTGGGGAATTTGGAGAAAACCGGAGTACCCAGAGGAGACCTATGCAGGTTGAACCAAGGCCACTGGAGCTGTTAGGCAGCAGCTCTGTCAGCTGCACCACATTGTTGTGCTGTCTTTGAACATCAGAATCTTTTGACACCATTTGCCAGCTCTACCCCACACATGCATGAATGAACTTAGTTCATTCATTGTTTTGTTGATTTTTTTTAAGTAAACACAGCAACAATTCATAGAATAATAGCTATCACACAAAAAATGAATGTTAAATTGACCTTCAGCTCATTTACAATGTTGGTGGTACAATGATAGTGTTAGCTGAGAGTCCAAGAACTAGTCAATTTTATGTGTGTTAGTCCACTGGAATTGATTTGTGATTTAGTTATTCATCACTGACTTTAACTTTCCTGCACAAAACACTACCCATTCTGCATCTTAACCTCAGAGCCCTGCTTTGGCTGGATTTTAATTTTGCATTGTTTGTTATGCCTTCAGTTAAAAGTTGCCAAATTAGATTTTGCAAATGTACAGTTAATCTGAAAAATGAAAAAAAAACTATTGCATTTCACTTTCAATGTATTCATTGGATTTTTTCCCAAAAACACCCATAAATCTTCAAACTTTTAATTAATGTTTATTGTTACACATGTGCACTGGCCAAGCCGGATTAAATAATGTTAGCACACTGTATGAATGTAATTACATTGGAGCCGGGCCAACATTTCTTCATGGTGACATCCTGAAGTGCCATCATCAGCTTTTCCCTGGGAAGTGCAGACCTAAAAACGAGAGCACCCCCTTAAGGTATTAAAGCAGTATTGCATGAAGGTACACAAAAGGCTGGAGAAACTCAGCGGGTGCAGCATCTAAGGAGCGAAGGAGATAGGCGACGTTTCGGGTCGAGACCCTTCTTCAGACTGGTCTGAAGAAGGGTCTCGACCCGAAACGTCGCCTATCTCCTTTGCTCCTTAGATGCTGCTGCACCCGCTGAGTTTCTCCAGCCTTTTGTGTACCCTCGATTCTCCAGCATCTGCAGTTCCTTCTTTAACAGTATTGCATGAAATTGGCTGAAATATTTCCCCTCTTGCACATGACAAGATTCTAGACGGTCATTTTGGGTTGATACCAAGAAGTCCAAATGTTGGATCAATGTTAGAGTAGTAGAACAACGATATTGCCAGGAAATACATTGTTTAAAAGTAAAATTGGCTCAATTATAGTTTTGTGCATGGGAAATGTCTCACAAATATGATTGCATTTTTGGAAGCAGTGGCAAAGAGGATCGATGAGGGGAAGGCTTTAGACATTGCTACATGGACCTTGGAAAGGCCATTGACAAGGTTCACAAGTTAGGCTCGTAAGGAACTTTAGATCTTAAGGGATCCAGGATGAACCAGCCAATCGTATACAAAATTGGCTTGGAGGCAGATGTCAGAGGGTGGTAATGGAGGATTGTTATACAGATTGTAGGCCTGTAACTAGCGGCGTGCTGTAGGAATCACTGCTGGGTCAACTGTTGTTTTTTTAATCTATGTTAACAATTTGGATGATAATGGATTTGGCAAGGTCAGTAATATAGCGGATGAACCCAGAATTAAGGGTATTGTGGACAATAAAGAAACTTATCTAAGATTATAACAGAATTTAGATGAACTATGAAATGAGCCAAGGAATGTCAGATGGAATTTAATTTGGACAAATTTGGGATGTTGCATTTTGGCAAGATAAACCAGGGTAGGACTTCCACAGTAACTATAAGGGCCATGGAGAATGTTGCAGAACAAAGAGACGTGCACGTGGCTCTCTGAAAGTGGCAACGCAGGTAGTTAAAGTGACAAAGAAGTGTTTGGCAAAATGGGCATCAAAGGGACAGATAGAGATGCATTGTTGCTAAAGATTTCCTCTTGGCTTGTCATTCATAATGCTATTCAGCCCTTGCCACAGTCACCTAGCATCTGCTTGAATGATTTGAGTCTGCAGCTTATTCTGGAATTTTGGAAATTAGGCAGGTTTGTGATTAGACATCCCAGGCAATAGAGACATGGATCTCTAAAATCACGACCAATGAGATCAAATGTATGAAGTGATGAAAATATTTTAGGAATTACCAGAGATTTACCAAGTGAATCAGTCAGACATAACACTGGAAAATAGGATGAAAAATGATATAACTGTCTTCAAAATTGCAATATATCAAAATAAACTAATCAAACTCAAAGAGAGTAAAACCCCAAGTTTTTACGGTCTGATTGCAGTTTGAAAGGACTCAGAGGAGATGAAAGAGGTACAATTACGCAAAAACCTAATAATTCATCAGGAAACAGTGTAGTTACATAGGACTGATGCATTTACTAAGGATAAATTATGTAACAAAATTCATAGATGCATTAACATAACTGGTGGAAATAGCAAATAGAATTTATTAAAGAAGGCGAAAAATATTTAGAAGCCAGCACTATAATGACCCAAATCAAGCTCCTCCAGCATCCCCCCCACCCCCACTGTCGTACTGAACTGTATACAAAAATGAATTTCACTGTACCTCGGTACATGTGACAAAGTACCACACCATACCAGATGGATCCCTCACCCGTACCTCCTCCGTGCCCCGTAGTTCTGCTCTTGCTCCCCCCCCCCCAAGAAGAAGCAATGATATGCCCCTGATCTTCACCTTTCACTCCATCAGCCTCCACATCCAACACATCATAGTCCGACATCTCCGTCACCTCCAACTGATCCCACCATTAGTCACATTTTCCCATCTCTCCTCCTTTCTGCCTTCTGCAGAGATCTGTCCCTCCACAGCCCCATGGTTCGCTCATCCCTACCCACCCTCATCCCTGGTACTATCCCCAGTAAACATAAGAGATGTAACACTTGTTCCTAAACCTCTTTCCTAGCTTCCATCAAGGGACCCTAGCAATCCTGCCAGGTGAGACAGAGGTTCACATGCACCTTCTTTAACCTCATCTACTGCATCTGGTGTTCCCGATGTTCCTTCCTGCACTTCAGTGAGACCAAGCATAAATTCAGGGACAATTTTGCCAAACACACACTCGGATCGGCAAGGCCTGTTGGATCTCCCTGTTGCTAACCATTTTAACTTACCTTCCCATCCTGAACCTCCTCCATTGCCAGAGTGAGGCCACACACAAACATGAGGAACAGCACCTCTTATGTGATGGGTAGCTTTCAACCTGATGGTATGAACACTGAATACTCCATTTTAGGTAACCTCTAATAGCCCCCCTCCACCCACCCCCCCCCCCTCTTGTGCCCCATCTGCATTTGCACCTATATCTCTCCTTCCCCTCCACCTAAATGTCTTGATGTAAGAGAATATGACATCCACCCTGCAAAGAAAGATGTGCAAAGATACAGTAAGTGATTTACTTATTTTAATGTTTTTTATAATTTTCTGTCATTTTTAGTATTTCAAATAAGCAACTTTTTATCTTTAGAATTATTTTGTGCAACTACAGCTGGATCATTTGAAAATTGTTCGAAAGACCTTCAACAGAAAGGCCTCAGGTGCACACTGCAGAGCTCCGGATCTAATGCCTAAGGCCCCTCCCAGTAGGAAACTTCCACTTGGCAGTTGCTTTCAAATATGGAGGGTAAGCTTGGCAAAACCCTTCATATCTGGTACAGGTTAGTGACGGTGAGCAGTCATCAGGGGCAAAGAGTTTAGGCAGAAAGCCAGATCCAGCCCATAAATGAATAGTCACCATGGATGCCAAAAGAGAAAATCTTCCATGACCAACCTCATGAAATCTTTGAGAGCTGCTAAGACAAGTGTAACAGATGTAATATATTCATATGTCTCATAAAGCTTTGTCAATATGCTTCATATTATAGACTAATGAATGAAGTCAAAACAAGAGCATAAATAAAAGAATGGATAGAAGGCTAGCAACAAGAGAGATAGCAGATTATAAGAATATGGAGAAACAATTCAAAATGATACCACAAAGAAAAGTAGGTGATAATTTGACAAGATTTCGACTAATTTCAATGGCAGTTTAAAACACCACTCGGAAGTACAGTGTTTGCATTTTGAAAATTTGTTTTACATTGTACTTTTTCTGCATAAACCTGCATTCATCCAAAACTATTCTTAAAATAACTTGGTGCACATGTACTTGCACAAAGCCTCATTCATCCACTCTGCACTGGACAAGAAGAAAAAGAATGCCAGGCTGTTGTCCATTGACTACAGCTTGGCGTTTAACACCATCATCTGCTCCACACAGATCATCAACTCAGAGAATGGGTCTCAGCTCATCTAGTGAGCTATGGACTTCCGGTGGCGCTATGGAGGGCTAAGGAGTAACGCCAGCCAGCTCCGTGAAAAAAACACTGAAAAACCGGGGAGAAAACGACCTACCTGCTTGTAGAGATGGAACACAGACACCTTAAAGTCTTCACTACTTTATTAAGCATACATTATATATAGCCCTGGCTGTACGTGGTCTGTCACGATCACTAGAGAGCGAGCTAGGGCCATGTGGGTTACAATTATACTAACTGCTGGGGGAGTGGTTAGCATGGACATCGTTACTATCAATTAAAGGTGTATACACATATCATCTACATCCTTCCTCTACTAAAACAAACAGTGAGTGACAGGGCGACCACGTCTCATGCCCTAGGGTGAATGCAAACAGTAAAGCACAGGAATACAGGATCACACGTAATCGCCGTAACGGACCGGCGGCCTGACCAGGCGACCAGACCGGGTCCGCACCTCGCCATCACCTCCTTCCCCGACGGGAACAAGCGGGGATGCCGGGGCATGGTGGGGGCTACGGACAGGAGAACCCCTTGGCGACGAAGGCATCGGGGGGGACGGCGAAGAGAAGGGCGAGGAAGCCGGAGAAAGCGGGACTGCAGCCGGGAGGCGTTCAGGAGGAGGACGAGGGGAGGTCGGCCCCCGAGGGGAGCCCAGGGCATGGTCGCGGGAGATGTTGCGGAGGTTCAGCAGGGCCAGGTAGATGTCGGAGCGGGATAGGCGACAACGTTCCAACAATCCTTTAGCACTGCGGACCGCGCGCTCGGCCAGTCCATTGCTCTGCGGGTATTCCGGGCTGCTGGTGTAATGACGAAAGTTCCATCGTTCGGCAAAAGCGCGGAACTCAGCACTGGTGAACTGGCTGCCGTTGTCCGACTGCAGGCTGACCGGAGACCCGAAGGTGGCAAAGTGGCGGCGCAACTTCTCGATGACCGCGGAGGAAGAGAGGGAGTGGAGCTGGTCGACTTCAAACCAGCTGGAGTAAGAGTCGACAAGCACCAGGAAGTGCTTTCCGTGCCACTCGAAGACCAGGGCAGGTTAGCAGCTGGCTGCTGCAGGAGCGGCTGCCGCTGTTGCTGTGGAGCGAGGCTGTTGCAGGTAGGGCACGCGGAGACCCTATCCCAGAAGTAGCGAGGCATGTCGGGCCAGAAAAACTGGCTCTGAGCGATGGAAAGGGTCGCCTCGGCCCCGAGATGGCCACGATGAGCGGTTTCGAAGAATTGTTCTCGTAGTGCTTCGGGCACCACCACCTTGTGCCCCTTCACAATCACACCATCACGCAGCACCAACTCGTCACAAACCAAGAAGTAAGGCACCGCTGCGGCCGGCAGGGAAGAACGGCGGTCTGGCCAGCCCTGCTTGATGATCGCGGCCAGCTGCTGTAGCGAAGAGTCTGCTACCGTGTGCTTGGCCAGGGACTTCAACTGACCGGAGGGCACGAAGTTAACGTTTAGGACTATCAGATCGGACGTCTCGTACGGATGTTGGGTTGTGGATGAGAGAGGCGCCCGAGACAGCGTGTCAGCAACAAACATGTCCTTGCCCTTGCGATAAACCACTGTGAAAGTGAAGCGTTGTAGCTGGAGCATTCATGCACTGGAGCCGGGAGGAGGCCATGTGTATCGGCTTATTGAGGATGGTGACCAGAGGCTGGTGGTCCGTCTTGACAGTGAAGCAGTTGCCCAGGATATAGTCTTTGAATTTGGAGCAGGCAAAGACAACCGCCAGCAGTTCTTTCTCAATCTGGGCATAGTTTTGTTCAGCGGTCTCTCCGACTGGAGGCGTGGGTTCGCATCCCACTTCTGACACCATGTAGAGATGGAACACAGACACCTTAAAGTCTTCACTACTTTATTAAGCATACATTATATATAGCCCTGGCTGTACGTGGTCTGTCACGATCACTAGAAAGCGAGCTAGGGGCGTGTGGGTTACAATTATACTAACTGGTGGGGGAGTGGTTAGCATGGACATCATTACTATCAATTAAAGGTGTATACACATATCATCTACACTGCTGCCTGCTGCTTCTGTACCGACTGCCGTGAGTGACGTCATCAGGCGCGCGACTTATCATGTCTATGCAGCGCAGCCCCCTCACTGAAAAAACGAAAACTCGTGCTGTTGCTAGGCAGAAAACGGTGGAACAAGAAAAAGGCCCGACTGAAGCCTCGGGCTCAGGTAGGACGTTATCCCAAGAAGATGTGACGAAACAAATAATGAAAAAATCGGAAGGTGAAGAACTCAAAACTTTTATTGCATGTGAAATTGCTGGTTTAAGGGAAGAAATAAAGCTGATGAATGTTGGTGAAGAAATAAAAAAAAATCAAGGAGGAAATGATGGACTGAAAGCTTGAAATTAATACCAACATTAATACCACAACTAAGAATACATCGGATGAGTTGAAGAAAGAAATCGCAGAAATAATGATTGGACTGGCAAAGGAGACGAATGATAAAATCAAAAATGTGAAAACTGACTTTGAAGTAAGGCTGAATCCTGTGGAACAGGCACTGAACCAGCAGACGATTGATATAAAAGACCTTGAACTGGCCGAAACAAGCGCTCAGACTACAGCAAAGCTTATTACTGAAAATCAACGTCTAACGGAATTACTGGGCAAAATAACCGAGAAATGTACTGAATTGGAAGGTCGCCAGATAAGACAGAACCTAAGAATTGCGGGTATTCCAGAAGGGGAAGAGAAAGATCAAGATCCCCGAGAATTCACTGCAAATTTACTGCAAAAAGTTTTATCTCTGGATCAAAAGCCTTTACTAGCCCGAGCACATAGAGTGATGAGACGCCAGACAAGACTAAACGCTCCCCCAAGACAAATGATAATAAAAGTACAGTACGACCACGTCTTGGAGGAGATAATGCAAAAAACATCAAGAAACAGAAGTCTTGTATTTGAAGGACACAGGATCAGTATTTATCGAGACTACCCAGCAGAGGTCTCCAGGAAACGAAAAGCATTTAATGAGGCCAAAAGTATCCTGAGGGAAGTGGAGAATTTGAAATATGGTCTGAGCTATCCAGCCACCCTAAGAGTCACGTACAACAAGAAGAAACATTTTTTCACCAATCCTGTGGAAACATTGGACTTTGCTCAGAAGATTAAGGTTTGAGAGGATGCTTGATTCCTCACCATTGAATAAACTGACTTTGCAGGACTGGATGGAATTGAAGTGGAGCTAAGGCAGCTGGAGAAAGATGTGGATCGGAAACTCTCCCGTGGATACTAATAATTAGTATAACTGCACTACTAATACAAATAACTAATAAATACTAAAATTATACCGTGGTATCTTTACTAATCAGAATTAATAATTATCACTAATGACCAATGTTTACTTATAATGGAATGATTAGAGTCAAATATAGAGTTTGATTTCATTTGTCCTCTTTGGAAACCTTCTTTCTTTTTTTACTAGTAATTTTCATTTTTATTTTATTTTTTCCTTTCTTTTCGTTTTTTTAAAGTTTTTTTTTGTAAAATATTTTTATTAGAAGTAATTACATATTGAGGAAATATAAAATCCAATTAAATATTATCGTTACATACATTCTAAATATTTTTAAAATTTACAATCAATCTTATTTGTACTTCTATAATTTTCTTTTTATTTTATAGCAGTAGGAAATTTTAAAAAAAGAAAAAGAGGAAAAAAAAGAGAGATAAACTAATTGAGTGGAATATTAAACAAGATATTCTTCATTGGAGACATATTTATGATCTATTGTCTATAATTCTTCATCCATTCATACATTCAGGCTTCCGTCATGGCTTCGAACCGGACCATCTTGACCCTCTAAATATTCAATAAATGGAGACCATATTCCTCTGAATTTGTCCAGCCTGTCCATCAGGGCAAGCATTAATCGTTCCAAGTGCAATGTCTCCGACATTTCTGTAATCCACATTTTAGTTGTAGGGGAAGTAGGACCTTTCCAAAATCTTAGTATTAATTGTTTACCAATTATGAAACTATAACCGATATAAAGTATTTGTTGTGTTGTTAATATCTGATTTGTTTCTAATATTCCCAATATAATTAGTTTTGAGTCTGGAGTTAACTTTGCATTAACTACAATTGAGATTATCTTAAAAATTTCTATCCAAAAATTAGTAATTTTTATACATTTTGTGAATTAATGCGTTAAATTAGCTTCTAATTGTTGACACTTATCACATATTGCGGACACATTTGAGAAAATTCTATTTAATTTGGACTTTGAGAGATGTAATCTATGTATAACTTTAAATTGTATCAAGGAGTGTCTAGCATTTAATGAACAATGATGTATATGTTGTAAACTTTCATTCCATACTTCTCTACTGATTACTTGACCTAGGTCATTTTCCCAGGCTTGTCTATATTTATCCGTATTTGGTAAATCATTTTCCAATAAAATATTATAAATATATGATATTAATTTCTCTGTATTCGGATGTTTATTTAAACATTCATCTAAAATTTCTGTCTTTCTATTCCTAAAATCCAGTGTATTTGATTTAACATAATCTCTAATTTGTAGATATCGAAAATATTCTTTAAAATGTAATCCATAATTTTGTTGTAATTCCTGAAATGAGAGAAATAAGTTTTCCCTGTAAAGATCACCAATCTTATTTATTCCATAGTTCTTCCATTTTAAGAAACCTTTGTCCATCAGTGAAGGTTTAAAAGAAATATTGTTACTATTGGAAGAGCTAGTGGTACATTCTGTAATTTTAATGTTTTTTTTTAATTGTTTCCAAATATGTATTCCACTTTCTATTATTGGGTTTCCTTTATAAGTTTTCTTATGTATTGGAGTATTAGCAAATAAAATCGAACTAATTTCAAAAGGGATACAGTCTTCTTTTTCCATTTTTAACCAGTTTGGTTGTTTATCTAGTTCACCCAACCAGAAATTCATATTTTTTATATTAACTGCCCAATAATAAAACATAAAATTAGGCAGTGCAAAGCCACCGTTTATTTTTGATTTACATAGATGCTTTTAATTATTCTATGATTCTTATAATCCCAAATAATAATTGGTAACCATGGAGTCCACTTTCTTAAAGAAATTTTTAGGAAGATATATCGGGATCATTTGAAACAAATATAGTAATTGTGGAAGAAAAATCATTTTTATCGCATTAATCTTACCTAGCATTGAAATAGGTAATGTTTTCCAATATTGAATATTCTTAAATAGTTTATTCAATAAGGGTAAAAAAATTAGATTTAAATAATGAATCATATCTTTTTGTTACATAAATTCCAAGATATTTAATTTTTTCATTTGCAATCTTAAAAGGGTATTGTTTTGTAATATATGTAAATTATTTCCCATTATTGGCATAAGTTCACTTTTATTCCAATTAACTCTATATCCTGAAAACAATCCAAATTGAGTTATTAAATCTAAACAAGTTAGGAAGACTAATTTCTGGTTTTGTGATATAAAGTAATACAACATCTGCGTACAAAGAGATTTTATTTTCAGTTTCCTTAGTTTCATACCCATATATTTCAGGGTTTGATCTCACAGATTTTGCTAATGGTTCTATTGCAAGTGCAAACAGTAGTGGAGATAAAGGGCAACCTTGTCTACAACCTCGGAACAAGTTAAATTTAGTTGTTAACACTTGGTTAATTAATATTCTAGCTGTTGGTCTAGTATATAGTAATTTAACCCATGTTATAAACTTCTCTCCCAATTGAAAAAATTCCATAACCGAAAATAAGTAAGACCATTCAATCTGATCAAAAGCTTTCTCTGCATCCAACGAGATAATTGATAAATCCTTATTAATATTTATTTTCGAATACATAATATTAAATAATCTTCTCAGATTATTTGAAGAGTATCGTTTTGGTATAAATCCAGTTTGATCTGAATGAATTAGTTTATTAATCACTTTGTTTAGTCTTTGTGCTAATATTTTTGTTAATATTTTTTGATCAGTATTTAAAAGAGATATAGCTCTATATGACCCTGGGTCATCGAGATTTTTATCTAATTTAGGTATAAGGGTTATAATAGATTCATTTAGTGTATCTGGTAATTTCTGTTGTGTATAAATATGTCATATAGTGTCTTCAAACGTGGGGCTATCATATCATAAAATATTTTATAAAATTCTGTTCCAATACCATCTGGTCCTGGAGTTTTACCATTTTTTAATGATCTAATAGTTTCTTCTTCAATTTCTTTAGTAGTTATTTCGACATTTAATAATTCCCTATCTTCTAAATCTAGTCCATTTAGATTACAATTTTTTTTAAATGTTTCTACTCCTATTCGATTTTCTTTTGTTTTAGCTGAGTATAAATTTTTATAATATTGCAAAAATCTCTCGTTTATATCTTTAGTTTGTATTAGTAATTCTCCTTTATCTGATTTGATCCTATATATTAATTTTTCTCCTTCCAGTTTTCTTAACTGACGAGCCAATAGTTTATGTGGTTTGTCACCGAATTCAAACTGTATTTGTTTGGTATATTGGTATAGTTTTACAACTTGATCTGACTGTATTTTATTTAGTTTATATTTCAATGCAAAGATTTTATTATGTTTTATCGTGGTTGGGTTAATGGCATTCTCTGTATCTAATTGTTTAATCTCTCTTTCCAATGCCTGTTGTAGCTTCCGATTCTCTTTATTATAAAATGCTTGAGAAGATATCATAATTCCCCCCCGAACATGCGCCTTAAAAGTTTCCCATAAGAGGGATGATGATATTTCTGGTGTATCATTTGTTTCAAAGAAGATCTTGATCTGTTTTGTAATATATTCTTGAGTTATTTTGTCCTTTAAAATTTGTGGATTAAATCTCCATTGATCTTGTTTTTCCATTTTACCCGTTATTTTCATCTTAAAAGTTAAGGGTGCGTGATCTGAAATTATAATATTATGATATTTTGACATACGTAAGTGGAATAAGTTTTAAATCTACCAGAAAATAATCTATTCTTGAATAAGTTTTATGCACGGCTGAGTAAAATGAGTATTTTCGTCCTGTTGGATTTTGCAATCTCCATACATCTTTAATATTACTGGTGTCTATATATGCATTTATTAACTCACTGGAGTGTGATTTAAGTTTTCGTTGTTTTGATGATCTATCCAAATAAGGGTCAAGTGTGCAATTTAAATCTCCTCCAATTATTAGATTATGTTGTGATAATTCAGGGATTGTATTAAATAATTTTTTTTTAAATCGCGGGCTATCAAAATTTGGGCCATATACATTAACAAAAATCACTTTTTGTGTATATAATTCTCCTATTACAATAATATATCTACCGTCACTATCTGTTATTATTGAAGTATGTTTAAATGCAGAACCTTTACGAATTAATATTGCTACACCTCTAGATTTATGTGTAAAAGAAGAGTGATATACTTTATCAATCCATTTGGCATTTAATCTATGTTCTGCCTCTTTTTTCAAGTGTGTCTCTTGGATAAACGCGACATCTATTTTAAGTGCTTTTAAATGTGTTCCAGCTACAAAACGTTATTCTTCCATTCCCCATATTTGTATGTAGGTCTTGCATCATTTATCTAAAAGGATGTATACTAGAGCAAATGGTACAGTTCGACATACCAGACCTTACACCTGAACCCTGAATAGACGAATTTCAAGACTCTTGATTTTCTCTCATATATATATCTCCTTTGTATTAATTGATGATTCCACTCAGATATAAAGTAATCATAGTAATAATCAGAAATAGTAGTAAAAAAGGGATAGATTAAGAGATTAGTAAAGTGCTCAAAGAAAGAAAAAACTACATCTAGTGTGTGTGTAGTTAGTGTTAGCCATACTAACATGGCTAGCAGTCAAAGGACTTCCGTATTGAATGTTAAATGTTATCCATCTCCATGATTCAGTAAAATTAATATTACAAAAAAAAGGAGATTATTATTTAAACCGGGGATATTAAACTATGATATATAAAAAGTTCATAGTCAGGTATAATGATATATATACGTAGTGCTTAATAGAAAATTATAATAATATAAACATATAATAAAGAAAAAAAAGTCTAAAGTTAAAATAAGATATATATTTATATTTACTATTTACTTAATTCTAGGTTAGTCGGTTATAATTAATTATTAATTATTAATCAATAATCAACTATCAATAATCAATAATCAACAATTACTAGCTCTAATTATTAATGATACCAGTGTGTTAAATTTAATATATGTTTATGTATGTTAATATATGTTAATTATTAGGTTAGTAGTATTACTATTCTAAATATTAGTATTCATGGAACAGTCTTCAATCCAAATCTCCTCGATTCTCCCATCCGTCTCCTTCTCCGTCTTCTTTAGATGAAACAAGTCCATAGTTTATTATAATCTTCAACCAATCTTGAAAATACAGTTTAATTGTTCCTTTAATTCAACTATGAAGGTTTCATTCAATCTTCTTCGCTGCCCTTAATCCTTTGGGCAAATTTCAATGCGTCTTCTGGGTTTTTTTTTAACTAGATTTTCAAACAAGTTTTAAATATTTGTATCCTCACATTTCCGACTATTGGAATCCGAATAATTTAAAATTTAATACCCCCAGTAAAATATTGCTATGGAATAAAAATTCCAAGAAATAAAGGGGCTGGTTAAGTTCGCAACATCAACTACAGAAGTCGGTAGATGGTTAGCCATGCTAGTATGGCTAGCACTAACTATACTAATACTAGATGTAGTTTTTTTCTTCTTTGTGCACAATACTAATTTCTTAATCTATCCTCTTTTCTTTTCTATTATAAACTATCATTATTATTTTCAGTTTGAATGGAGTTACAAATTGGATCAAAGGAGATATACACGTGAGAAACATTCAAGGGTCTTAAAATTTGTCTATTCGGAGTTCGGGTGTAAGGTCAGGTCTGTAGAACTGAACCATTGGCTCTATTATAGACCCCCATAGACAAAAGATGCAAGATTTAAAAATGAATACGGGGAAGGAAGGAATAACGTTTTGTAGCTGGAACGTTAAAGGTATTAATGAACCAATCAAGAGAGGTAAAGTATTAGCACATTTAAAAGCAATTAAAGCTGATGTGATTTTCATTCAAGAAACACATTTAAAAAAAGATGCCGAGCATAGGCTGAAAGCTAAATGGATAGATAAAATGTATCATTCTTCTTTTACACACAAATCAAGAGGCGTAGCAATATTATTTCGTAAAGGCACTTTATTCAAACATACATCAACTATAACAGATAATGATGGCAGATACATTATTGTAATTGTATTGTAATAAATGCACAAAAAATGATCCTTGTCAATGTATATGGACCAAATTTTGATAGTCCATTGTTTTTTTAAGAAAATATTTAACAACATCCCGGAAATAGCACAACATAACTTAATAATTGGAGGAGATTTAAATTGTACATTAGATTCCTATTTAGACAGATCCACAAGACAAAGGAAAACCAAATCCCACTCCAGTGACTTATTAAATGCATATATGGATACTAATAATATTAAAGATGTTTGGAGAGTAGAAAACCCAACTGGACGAGAATATTCATTTTATTCACCTGTACATAAAACCTATTCAAGAATAGATTATTTTTTGGTTGACGCTAAACTTATCTCACTTACTTACAATTCAAAATACCATAATATAATAATCTCAGATCACGCACCTTTAACATTTATGATGAAAATAAATGGTAAAACTGAAAAACGGGGACAATGGAGATTTAGTCCACAAATTTAAAAAAACAAAGCAACTCAGGAATATATTATAGAACAGATCAAGATTTTCTTTTAAATAAATGATAACCGGAAATATCCTCTTCCCTATTATGGGAAACTTTTAAAGCATATGCCCGTGGAATTATGATTTCTTCTCAATCATTTTATAATAAAAAGAATCGGAGGGAACAACAGGAATTGGAAAAGTAGATTAAACAATTAGACACAGAGAACGCTGCTAATCCATCCATAACAACACATAATAAAATCGCTGCACTGAAATATAAATTAAATAAAATATACTCAGATCAAATTGTAAAACTCCACCAATACACTAAACAATTACAATTTGAATTTGGAGATAAACCTCAAAAATTATTGGCTCGTCAATTAAGAAAGATGGAGGGAGAAAAAATAATCCATGGGATTAAATCATATAATGTCGAACCATTAGTACAGCCTAAAGATATTAATGAGAGATTTTTGCAATATTATAAAAATTTATATTCAGCTAAAACGACAGAAAACAGGAATAGAAGTATTTTTTAAAAAAATGTAATCTGAATGGGTTGGATTCACAAAATAGAGAATCATTAAATGCTGAAATTTCAGTAAAAGAAATCGAAGAATCTATCAGATCATTAAAAAACGGTAAAACACCGGGACCAGATGGTATAGGCTCGGAATTTTATAAAACATTTTATGATCTGATTGCACCACGTCTGAAGACACTCTATGAATACATTTATACTCACCAGAAACTACCAGAAACGTTAAATGAATCTATTATAACACTTATACCTAAAATAGACAAAGACCTGGGTGACCCAGGATCATATAGAGCTATAGCTCTTTTAAACACTGATCAAAAGATACTAACCAAAATATTAGCACAAAGACTAAGTACAGTTATTAATAAATTAATTCACCCCGATCAAACAGGATTTATACCAAAACGATATTCCTCATATAACTTGAGACGATTATACAATATTATATATTCAAAAAGAGATACTAATAAAGACCTAGTAATTATGTCGTTAGATGCGGAGAAAGCCTTTGACCAGGTGGGAATGGTCTTATTTGTTTTCAGTTGTGGAAACTTTTAAGTTGGGAGAGAAGTTTATTACTTGGGTTAAAGTATTATACACTAATCCAACAGCCAGAATAATAACAAATCAAATGCTATCAACTAAATTTAATCTATTCCGAGGCTGCAGACAAGGTTGTCCTCTATCCCCACTACTGTTTGCACTTGCAATAGAACCTTTAGCTCAATGGGTGAGATTACATCCTGAAATATATGGATATGACACCAGAGATACTGAACATAAAATTTCTTTATATGCGGATGATGTATTACTTTATATTACAAAGCCGGAAATTAGTATCCCAAATTTACTAAAATTAATATCTGAATTTGGATTATTTTCAGGATATAGTATTAATTGGAATAAACGTGAACATGCCAATAATGGTAAATAATTTACATATACTACAACCATTTCCTTTTAAGATAGCAAACGAAAAAAATCAAATATCTTGGAATTCAAAAAGATTTGACTCTTTATTTAAATCCAATTTTCCACTTTTATTGAATAAATTAAATAAGAACATTTTATATTGGAAAACAATACCTATCTCAATGCTAGGTAGAATTAATGGAATAAAAATGATTTTTCTCCCGCAATTACTATATCTTTTCCAATTGATTCCGATATATCTTCCTAAAGATTTTTTTAAGAAGGTTGATTCTATAGTCACCAACTTTATCTGGGATTATAAGAGCCATAGAATAAACAAAAAACATTTATGTAAACCAAAAATAAATGGAGGTCTAGCGCTACCAAACTTTATGTTTTATTACTGGGCAGTTAATATTAAAAATATGAATTTTTGGTTTGTAGAAACAGATAAACAACCAACCTGGTTTAAAATGGAAAAAGAAAATTGTTCGCCTTTTGAAATTAGTTCGGTTTTATTTGCCAATATTAAAATAGGTAAGAAAACCTATAATGAAAACCTTATAATAGAAAGTGGAATACGTATCTGGAAACAAATAAAGAAAACACTAAAATTGGAATGTATACCACTAGCTCTTACCATTGTAAATAACGTTACATTTAAACCCTAAATGATGGACAAAGGTTTTTTACAATGGAAAAACTATGGAATTAATAAGATGGGAGACCTCTACAGGGAAAATTATTCCCTTTCATTTCAAGAATTACAACAAATTTATGGATTACATTCAAAAGATTACTTTTGATATCTACAAATTAGAGACTATGTAAAAGCAAATATACAGGAAATTAGAACTAGAAAGACAGAAATTTTAGATGAATGCCTAAATAAACACCCGAACACAGAAAAATTGATATCATATATTTATAATATTTTACTGGAAAACGATGTCCCAATGACAGAAATATATAGGCAATCATGGGAAAACGAATTAGGTCAAATCATTAGACCTGAAATATGGGATGAAAGTCTACCACATATATACCACTGCTCGTTAAATGCTAGACACTCTCTTATAGAATTTAAAATATTACATAGACTATATTATTCAAAATCCAAACTACATAGTATTTTTTCAAATGTATCTGCCATATGTGATAAATGTCAGCACTTAGAAGCTAACTTAACACACTCATTTACAAATTGTGTAAAAATTACTAAATTTTGGACAGAGATATTTAAGATAATTTTGAATGTTGTTAATATGAATCTGATCCCTGACTCAAAGTTAATAATACTGGGAATATTAGAAACAGATCAATTAATAACAATGAATCAAATATTTTTTATTGATTACAGTTTAATAATTGGGAAACAATTAATATTGAAATTCTGGAAAGGTCCTACATCCCCTACAATCAAAATGTGGATTACAGGAATGTCGGAGACACTTCATCTGGAAAGATTAAGGCTTGTCCTATTGGACAAGCTGGATCTTTTCAGAGGAATATGGTCTCCATTTACTGAATATCTAAAGGGTCAAAATGGCTCGGTACCATTCGGCCTGACTGAAGCCTGAATAATGGAATAGATGAAGATTCACGTATAACAAATCATGGATATATCTCCAATGATGGATAACTTTTTTAATACTCCATTCATTTCTTTATTTTTGATTTTCTACTCTTACTTTATTTTTCTCTATCTTTTCTTACTTGCAAAAAAAAGTATAGAAATATATAAGACATAATTGTTAACATTAATAAAATACGAATGTATGTGAGAAGTATACTCTATTAACATGTACTTACGTCTAATAAAAATATTTAACAAAAAAGCTCATCCCAATGTAATTGAATCGACGACTTCATCACCAACAGACCACAATCAGATTGAATTGGCAACATTTCCTTCACAATAACTATCAACACATCATGGCTGTGCGCTCAGCCCCCTTCGCTACACTCTCTATATACCCATGGCTGTGCAGCCATACACAGCTCCAACACCCTCTTTAAATCTTCCAACAACCCCACCGTTGTTTGGAACAATTAACAGGAGGGAAATTGACAATCTTATTGAATGGTGCCAGAATAACAATCTTGTTCAATGTTAGCTAGACCAAGTACTTAGCTAGACCAAGATTAACAATATTAACAAGACCAAGGAACTGATAAACATTCTAAACAAGACCTTCACCCTTGTTTTTATACCATCAAGTCTTTTCAATATGGCCATCAAAACCTCAGATTTTCTTCCATTCAGGCCCCTTCCACATTCCAGGTTTTAATCATTTCATGCTGGAAGCCATCCGGAATTTGTTTCTCACACGTCAGCTTTTCTACTCCTGCTTTCTCTTTCAAAGCTCTCTGTCATCTGTGGTTTAGCCAATCTTTATTGATAACATTCCTGATACAAACCTGGGAACATCTTGCCCTGCAATGTATATTTGCCTTCAAAATGTACCTCATTTGCTCCAACAATCTCCAATGTATGTTATATCATAAATTCAATACACAATGCATGTAGTACATGCATTGCAAACAGAGGAATCACAGCAATATCCCATTTTTCCCATGAGAAACATATGTATATTATTGCTTTTAACTGTTTTTTCAGCTTAGTTATTTTATCTATTGTTATAAATGAACATAAAAAGGCACAACATAAAGAGGCTAAAACATTTCATATTGATTTATTGTAATATTGTCCAGTTCCTGACTTTGGTGCCTTGTGCGCTAATAAATTTAAACAAACCAAATGTTGTTTAAACCATTGACAACTATTAATTCTGAATGTATAATCGTGTTAAAACAATGATTTGTGATTAGTGAGACACGTGATTGCAACATTTTGTCTGCACTTCAATCTCACATATAAATGTTATGCTTTTATTGCTGTTCCTTAATGTTTTATTTAACTTTTCATATGAACCATAACTTCCAGATTAACTTCCAGATTGGCTGCCCGGCTGCCCAGTCTCTAGGTTTACAATATAAATGTGAACGCATGAACAAAAAATCATGAATCAAATAAGAGATAACATGTGGCGTCGGGGATGACGTAGGGTTCGTCAATGATCACAGAGCAATAGTTTAATTTTAGTTTAGTTTAGTTCAGAGATACAGTGCAGAAACAGACCATTCGGCCTACTGAGTCCACAACGACCAGCGATCCCTGCACATTAACACTGTCCTACACACACTTGGGACGATTTTTTTAACATTTACACCTAAGCCAATTAACCAACTAACCTGTAGGTCTCTGGAGTGTGGGAGGAAACAGAAGATCTTGGAGAAAACCCACACGGTCACAGGGAGAACGTAAAAATTCCGTACAAACAGCACCCGTCATCAGGATCGAACCCGGGTCTCTGGCGCTGTAAGTGCTATAAGGCAGAAACTCTACCACTGCGCCACCATGCTGCCTGCAATTTTGGGCCCCATATCTGAGGAAGGATGAGCTGGCGTGGAGAGGGAGCAGGGGAGGTTTATGAGAATAATTCTGGGGTTGATTGTATTAGCATATGAGGAGTTTTTGATTTCTCTGGGCCTGTACTCGCTGGAGTTTAGAAGGATGATGGTATCTCATTGAAACATACTGACTAGTGAAAGACCTAGGTAGAGTGGATGTGGTGAGGATGTTTTCAGTTGTGGGAGAATCTAGGACCAGAGGTACTAAAAATAAAAGGAGGTACCTTTAGAATAAAGATGAAGAAGCTTTCTTCAGCCTGAAGGTGTTGAATCTGTGGGATTCAGGCAGCTGTGAAGGCTAAGTCATTGAGTATTTTTAAAACAAAAATGAATCTTCATCACTAAGGGTGCCAATGGTTACGGGGAGATGGCAAGAGAATGGGTTGAGAGGGAAAAATAGCTCAGCTATGATCAAATGGCGGAGATGAGTCGATGGGCCAAATGGCCTAATTCTGCTCCTGTCTTATGATCTTATGAACCCAACTGTATGAACATTGAATTTTCCAATTTCAAGTAATAGCCACCATTCTCACCCCGTCGCCTCTCTTTCCCCTGTTATCCCATTTCCCTGCTCTCTCTACCAGTGTGCATACATCTCTCCAACCATTCTAGGTACCTGCTCCTTTCCCCTCCTCCACAAGCACATTTTTCATCCCTAAGGCTCATATTTCCCTCTTATCCCATCTTTCCCTCCACTCTGTCCCCTTCCACCCATACCCCTCCCTCCAGCTTTACATTGCATACTTGTTTTTCCTTTTGTCTCCTTTTCATCCCTTTGTTCTTTGTCATTTATTCTGCCCATCTGCCAATTACCCCCCTCACCCGTATCCACCTGTAGGTCTCGACCTCAAACGTCGCCTGTTTATTCCCTGCATAGATGCTGTCTGAACTGCTGAGTTCCTCCATCACTTAGATTTTTGCTCAAGACTTTCATTGTTCAGGTGCATATGACAAATAAACGCTTTCGATCTTGACTATGACTATGCTGCGGGAAATTCAGACACATATCAATGTGAAGTACGGTCTCGGTCCAAAACGTCACCCACTCCTTCTCTCCAGAGATGCTGCCTGACTGTCCCACTGAACCTCTCCAGCATTGTGTGTCTATCATCAGTGTTATGCCCCTGTCCCGGTTAGGAAACCTGAACGGAAACCTCTTTAGACTTTGCGCCCCACCCAAGGTTTCCGTGCGGTTCCCGGAGGTTTTTGTCCACCGGCAACCACCTTCAACCAGCATCACAACCGGCTTCGACTAAAAAATTACCGATTTTTAAAACGGAAACCACTTTCGACCATTAGGGAGACTGACAAAAACCTCCGGGAAACGCACGGAAACCTTGGGTGGGGCGCAAAGTTTCCAGAGGTTTCTGTTCAGGTTTCCTAAGAGAGACGGGGGCATAAACTAGCATCTGCAGTTCCTTCCTCCACATTTCGTCTGTCTCATTTTGTGTCTGTCTACATCAAAGAGACTAGAGGAACTACCACTCTAGTATATTTGGTCTACATGTCATCCCAGCTCTGTCCAGGAGGCGGCTCCATCCATCATGGCGCCCAGGTCTGCCAGCATCAAACATGGCGCCCGGGTCTGCCAGCATCAAACATGGCGCCGTGCCGCCTTCGTGATCGCGGCGTGCATGCGTCACCGCCGGGGGGGCGCAGGCGCACAGTGGGTCGGCCTTTGAATCTGAAAGCGCGGGAGCGGCGGGCCTGGTCCTGGTCCTGGTCGTGGAGCCGGAGCCGGAGTTGGGGATGCGGGGCGCCGGCAGCGAGGGGTGCGCCGAGCGGCCGCCGGGCCTATGGTTCATCCGCAAGGTGAGGCCTATCCTGACAACCGGCGGCTGCTCCCTTCACCACCGGTCCGCTGTTGCTTGAACAGGCCGAGGCTTGTCCGGCCCGGAACGGGTGAATGTGGAGGCAGGAACTGCGGATGCTGGAGTAACGCAGCGGGATGGGGAGCATCTGTGGGGAGCATGGGTCTGTGATCCTTTGGGGCTCGACCCATTCCTCCTCTCCAGAGATGCTGCCCGTCCCGCTGCGTTACTCCAGCATCCGCAGAGGTTTCCGTTCAGGTTTCCTAACCGGGACAGGGGCATAACACTGATGACAGACACACAATGCTGGAGAAGTTCAGTGGGACAGTCAGGCAGCATTACCTTGCTTATCTTGGTAAAGCAGAATATGTTACAGTTCTTCAGAACATTCTATAACTGAAACTGAAAATTGTATGCTTAAATAGAGTCAATAAAATAATAGTGGAAGAATAACTGGAGTAAATATAACAGGTATAGTAACATCAACTGGCCAACTATCTGCTTCGTTTTTCAAAACTCGCCCCAGCCCTGAGAAGATACTAATTACAGTTTTTGTCATCTTGCTTTCCAGGTGTTCAGTTGGCGAGCAGCAGCTGCTATTGCATGGTCTGTCCTGTTGTTGCCTGTCTCCACAACTGTATTTATAATGCTTAGCCAACTGAATGTATTCTGTCCTGTTCAGTGGATTTCAGGTAATCATAATGCTGATGGGTTGGGGGAGGAATTCTCTTTCTGAATACAATAACGTATTGTATCCTTATTCATTTCTAGACACATTGAACCACCTGAACAGTTCTTGCATAATGTTTTCAATCCTGGTGTTGTGTGGATCTTTAGTAATTATTGGAATCTTCAATATGGAATATTATACAGGTATTAGAATTTTATTCTTGACACTTGGCTACTGTTTTGTTAACCTCTTGGTTGTTTGATTTTTAGATAACTTTTTGATACTTAAATATTCACTCCATAGGTTTAAAATCATGCAGTTTATCTCTTTTAAGTAAAATTTGCATTTGTCAAAATCATTTCTTTTAAAATTAGGAGGATTCAATTATTAGTGAGGAAAGAGGCAATTCATTATATCCTGTTTCATATGATACCAGGTACATCATGTAACATGAGTTACGTGATTGAAATTTATATAGTTTTGACAGTATGTCAATGGGAATTTCAACTTGGCCTCAATTTGTGAATTATTTATTTGCTGTAATGAAAATGTAGGATTAAGTTCATTTTCATCAAAATCTAAGTCAAGACTTTTAATGGGATGCAGAAAAAATTAAGATTTTGTGTTTATGAAAATGAATGTATGGGCCTACCCTTTTAAAGTCATTGTCTAAAGTCATTTCTAACATTTTCCTAGTACAAGTGATTGTTGGCTTTCTGCAAATTCAGTACAAAAGGAAAATAAGCAATTCCTTTTTTTCCCCTTAATGCTGATTAATCATGTTCATAGTAATTGATACAATCTGACTTTAACTTTATTATTATTACACGATTAGACAATTTAACCATTGGATCCAAGGTGTGCCCAACAAATCAATCCCATTCCCCAAGTTATGCCCCCGCACATGCCCACCTTTGATTCTTTTGCTACCTGTTTTAACATAATAATTTATAGTAACCAATTAACTTTGGGCGGTACAGTGGTAAAGTTGCTGCCTTACAGAGCCAGAGACCCGGGTTCGATCCTGACCATAGGAGCTGTCTATATGGAGTTTGTACATTCTCCCTGTGACTGTGTGGGTTTTCTCCAGGTGCTCCAGTTTTCTCCCACACTCCAAAGACATACAAGTTTGTAGGTTAATTGTCTTTGGTAAAAATTGCCCCTAATGTGTAGGATAGTGTTACTGTGCAGGATGATCGTTGGTCAGCACGGACTCTGGGCTGAAGGATCTGTTTCCGTGCTGTCTCCAAAGTCTAAAACTTACCAGCATGTCTTCAGTTTGCGGGATGAAGTTGAAACTCCTGGGAGAAATGTGCTTTTGGTCATGGGTTAAATGTGCAAACTCCACACACAGAGCACCTGGATTCAGTCAAATCTGCCGTGCTGTAGTGTTGCTCTGTTTTTTGTACCAAGTAAATAACACTTAGTCAATACACCAAAAATCATATAGAATGCTGATTAAGAGCTATGATGGGTGACTGAAAGGCTATTTAAAAAGTAACCTGTGTATTTGTGGCAGGGAGAGGGAGTGGAGATAGTATGAGAGGAATTCCAGGCATCAAATAGATGAGAGTATATGCATTTGGGGTGAGATAAAGAGCTTGAGGAGAATGTGACGTGAGGCTACAGTGGGTTTAAAACAAAGAATTTTGAATTTTATCCACTGGAAGCATTTTCATTTGTGAAATGGAATGCTTGTCGATAAGACAGGTGAAGTATGCAGAGATGTTGATAATTGTCAGTTTGGGGAGGGTAAACAGGGGTGGAGGTTAAGTTGTTGAAGTATATGATTCCACAGTTGGTGAAATGGTGTAATGATCTATTGTGCTCAGATGATATTAGATGTTATGTTGAAGCTTGAGTTCTGAAAGGGGGTATTTTCAAATGACTTGCCTCGTCGACTTTTCCAACTAAACATATAGCCCCTAACAGGATCTTAAACCTGCTACTGCTTTTTTTTTAAAAATGTTATATCCTTCCTTTGCAGTGGAGCCATCTATTCCATGCAGTCGGATTGCACTGATAGGGAATGTGTTCCACCCTCATCGGTTCATTCATTCAGTGGTACATGCAGTGATGGGGATGCTGATGGCATGGTGTACTGCAGTCATAGCTGGGGGGCGTTACCAGATGATCAGTGTGCCTTGCTCATCTCGTGACAGGTAAGCTCGGAGTTATGGTAATGTGGATGTTTATAAAATATTGTTGTTTAGAATTTGTGCACCTTGTCTTTATTTTGTCGCTAAACTCCCTATCAACTTTTAATCTTATCGTTACAGTTCTGCATCCAGTGGCCACATGTGCCTCAATGAGTTTCATGTTTTCCTGCTGATGGAAGGAGCATTTATAGGATATTGTTACAGTTTGCTTTACTTTGCTAACAACTTCAATTATTTGTCTTTCCCAACTATGCAGGTAACAAATGTAACTTTTTATTTCTACTTTGTATACTCTAAAAGCAGATCAATTTATTTGTAGTAAATATTTGTTTATTTTAAATATACGTCATCCAAACTTCAATGTGAAAGTTCTTACCTGCTATGATCTAAAATGCAGGTCTGTCGTCATATATTTGCTGCTCCTTTAGACATCTGTTCATTGGTTCTAATCTAATCACAAGGGTCTTGAACCTGGTATCTATATGGTGATTTGTTTTTTGTTTCTTTTGGGGTCAATATATACAGTTTCCTACTAGGGCGATCTAGCAATCTACTAGCTCCTGGACCTCTGTCAATCTCTAACTGTGTTCCCCGCCTCTCAGCGGCAGCTATCCTGTAGCTGTTGGGTGTAGTACTTAATCCTGGAACTAGTCATGGTGCGGGTTTCTCACGTGGCCACTTGAAGCACTGCTGCTGCCACATGTGGCACTTGTACCACCACATTTATCATGTAGAAAGGGGGGGAGGGAGGTCATCCCTTTGTAGTTTATCGACATGTGATGGTTACATTGAGTTTCCATTTAATATTTGCAAAAATGTACTGGCCTTTTGATTTGCGATCCCTTTATCAGGAACTGAGAGAAATAGGACTTAGTGAGCCATATTGGATCTTCTAGATATTTACAGATATGATATTTAACCCATCAGTTCAGGTCTATAACCTGCATTGAGAGCTAAATTGTACTCCCTAAGGACCAAATGGATTAATCAACTGCATATTGTGGAAATGAAACTTAAAGATGCAGTTTGATTTTGATCTTTGTTTAGTGTAATTTAATTTAGAGATACAGCGTGGAAACAGGACCTTCGGCCCATGCCAAGCAACCTGTACGCTAGTTCTACTATGTTATCCCACTTTTGCATCCTACACACTTGTTGGCAATTTGCAGAAGCCAATGAAAAAATCTGCACATCTTTGGAATGTGGGAGGAAACCGGTGCACCCGAGAAAACCTCCACGGTCACGGGGAGAATGTACAGACAGCGCCCGTAGTCATGATCAAACCCGGGTCTCTGGCGCTGTAAGGCAGCAACTCTACCGCTGCGACACTGTGCTGATAACAATTATTTGTGGGGTTAAACAGCAAAAGCCAGTCAGATCACAAGTGAATCTAGACTTGAATTGCTTTCTCTGGAACATTGGAGGTTGAGGGGAACCTTGATAGAAGTGTATAAAATTATTAGAGGCATAGATGGGGTAGAGAGCTAGAAACTTTCCCCCATGGTGGATATGTCCAACTCTAGGGCATAGCTATAAGTTCAGAGGGGGGGGCGATTTTATTGAAAATGTGCAGGGCAAGTTTTTTTCCACAGAACGTAGTGGGGTCTGGATGCATTGCTGTGAGTATTGAGTAAGGACAAAATTAGGGAGATAATTAATGACCTTCTCACTAGTGTTATCAGCAGGATATGCAGTGCCAGAATACCTTTTGAATGGTCAATATGGTGCTCCACATCTGTGGAACGGTGCCTTGGTGAGTCCTAGTTTGCTCACGAGAAGAAAACAGAGAAGTTGAGAAAAGAGGGAAAAAGTAATCTTCTGTTTCCTTTTTTTGCAGCAATTTAAGTACCTGCGTTTCAAAGCAAATCTATCATTGGTCATCAAGTATAGTGCTGTGCAATCGCTGTATTTCCTCAGGAACTACTGCATCCTTTACTATTTTCTAGGTAATCTTTTTATTTATACGCATTCCATGTCCTATCTTGTGAGTTACATTTGGGCATAGGTTAATTTTCTCATGCTCTGATTGCCTCTGCTTCACCTCTATTCTTTCACTTGCACTTAACTCAGAGATGGAAATACTGGATTGCAGCAATATTGGGGGGGTTTCAGCTCACTACTTCCCTGGTGCACTTTCCAGTTTGTCTTGAGTTGAAAAGGGGGAAATAACTATTAATCAGTTGGAGCATTCCATAGAGAGTTGCCTCAGTGAGTATAATTAGGAACCACAAGTAAGCTGAGGGTCTGAAAATGGGAAGGTGTACCAGGGAGAAAATAATTAAGCACCTGCTTAATTGAATTAGCAGAATTTGAGAACTCCGTTTTAAATACACGTCAACTGAATTTCAGCTTCTTTGAATGTTTGTTTGGTTAACTTGATAATTGCCCTGCTTCCGAGCAAAATTATGTTACACAATTATGTCAATGACCAGAGATGAGAAAAATTATACCAGCAATGAAATGTAAAATAGAAGAATACTAAACTATTTTTGAATGTGGTTTCACCGTTATTATTTTGATTTCTCAAATACAATGCAGCAGTAAAATATTTTTATAAATGAGTTTCATTATTGTAGGTATTTGACAATGCATCACTTCCATACATTGTAAGGATAGGGATGAAATGCATTATACCAGCAATGAAATTACAATATGGGGACATAATCTGAGGGAACTGTTTAAAAATAATTAATAAAACATAAAGGCAATATGTTGCATGTAACTGATAAAAGCTGGTTAAAATGTTCCTGATCTTTTGGTATGGACTGCTGACTAAACTCCAGAATGGCTTACTCTTTAGTGGTGACATTGCTCAGTCGCCAAAATCTGCTCGCTGAATGATGGACAAAATATCTGTAAATCCTCAATTTGATTTCCCTAATACCTGCTTAATTCCAACTCAGGTTATGTGCCAAGAGCTTGGATAAGTGCCTCAACAACCCTCCAAAAGGATAGGTGAGCTGCCTATAAAATATTCATTTGTTAATATTTGATGATGCCCTATTTAATAATTATTTGGGAGGTGATTTTGTATTGCATGTTATTTCCCTTCCTTTACCAATGCCATTAATTGCACAAGGCCATTGAACCCAAAAGCAGCATCCTAACCACTGATCTGTCGATCTAAGCAATCACAGGGGGGGTTTTGGATTTGAAGCTATGACTTATGTTGCCCTTTGACACCATATCAGTGTATTTTACTTCGGAGTCACGTAAGTGACTTCGTGAAGACCCCGCCAGCACGCATGCGCGACATATCGTCGCACACATTTGCAGTCGACAGCTGGAGGGAGGAGTGCGCTCCTCTACCGGCAGCTTCAAAAGGCCCTCAGGTAAGTTGTACTAACCTTCAGTTGGTTAGTTTCTGTAGTTGTGTTATTTACTTACAGAAACAATGGAAAGGAGGACAAGAATGAAGGCATCGAAGCATGCCTCCAAGGACCGAGGGACTTCAGATAGAAGTCAGTGGCCGCAATTCTCGGAGTTGCCCGCTACACCGGCAGCACCCGTACCACGGGCCGGGAAAAGAGCGCGGAAGTCGGGGAGCCCCGCTCAGTCGGCAGGACCCGACTCTCCACCACAGCAGGCCAGGGAGCTGCACACTGGTAAGAGGCCCGCGCGGGAGCAGGTTGGGCAAGACCCTGACTCTCTACCGCTTCAACCCGAACAGCACAGGGCCTGTGGTAAAAAGGTGCTTAAACCAGTGCCTACTTCAATGGCACGTTCCATTTCCCCACTATTACAAGTCACCAGAGGGCGGACCAGGGGATAAACCGCACCGAAGTCGAGTAGCCCCGCTGCAGCAGCCGGCACCGACTCACCACCGTTACAGTCTGCCAGATCGCGGACCGGTGGGAAATCAACACGGAAGTCGCGTAGCCCCGCAGGAGCGGCTGGCACCGACTCACCACCGCTTCAGTCCGCCAGATTGCAGTCCGGTGGTAGAATACGCAAGTCGTGTAGCCCCGCGTAGCCCCGCAGCAGCGGCTGGCAGCGACAGCGTCAGTCCCGTCGATTGGGATGGCAGCAGCCCGCTCATGTCATGTAGCCCCGCAGGCCGCAGCGGCAGTGGCACCAATACTTGAGTAACCCCGCACGGCGCTTCAGTCCGGAAGACCGCAGACAAGCAGCAGATCCGCACGGGAGTCGTGTAGCCCGGCAGGGGCGGCAGGCAAACCGACTACCTACCTAGGTTCCTTAGACATCACCTCGACGAGGTGCGGACTGATGGTAGAAGCCCCAATTGTTCATCAGAACTTGGGGAAGTCGACTTGCCGTCCGCAGATAGCTGCGACAGTCGCATGGCTCGTATGGAGCGAATGGTGGAGCAGCTGCTCGAAAGGGACTTTCTCCATCAAGAGCGTGTGTCCCTAGGATCTAGAAGACACACAGCAGAACTACCAAATATCTCTCCCTCATCAATAGGGAGTGCCAGAAGTCAGCCGTTAGCTGACTTTGAAGAGGGGTTGGAGCAAGAACCTATGTTGCAAGAGATGCCTGAAGAGGAACTACTGGAAATAGTGTCGAAGGTCGCCCAACCAGCACAATCAGGGCAACCTCTTCAGCCCAGGCTAGTGGCCAGCATCAATTATTTAACCACACACCAGCTGCAGGAACAGGTGCTCACGGAGACTACAAACAAGTACAAAGCTCCGGGTAATTGTGTGTCGCTCAATGTCCCTACCATCAACACACCCATCTGGGGTAACATCAGTCCTGGGATCGGGGCCCAGGAATTAAAAATACAGAAATCCTGAAATTATTTACCTCAGGCATTACTGCCTTTGCCAGGTCCATAGACTGGACGGAGACAGCAGGATGCACTAGCGTTGCTGTGCAATACACAATACGAAATAAACTGCTTTCGCAAGAGCTCCATCCGCCCAACACTCAACCCAAAATTCACGGGTTTGTGCAAAGCCTCTGCTACGCCGCCACCGAGACAGCTGTTTGGTGAAGACCCGCCAAAACAGGTAAAAGACCTGGAAGAGGAGGCAAAAGCGGTCGGGTTGATGAAACCACCATCCTTGAGCAGGCCACCGGCATATCGCAGACAGCATCCTTACGCAACATTTAACAGGCCTCGGGTTCAACCCGACAGGGCAACCAGAACCTATCCACCGGTCGCACCCTATCAACAAAAGCCTTTTTTAGGACAGGGCCCACAGCGACCAGCGTGGAAGATGCGCCAACCCCACATCCCAGCAACACAACGAACCACGAAAGGCCAGAACATCAAGCCCCGCCGGTAACTAACTATGGAGGTAAGGGGGTCTGGTTCTCTTGGGAGTGCTGCATGTATAACCTCACAAGTAGGAGGGAGGTTGCGTACATTCTGGGATGCATGGGGTTCTATAACTTCTGACACTTTTATATTACAAAGTATTCAGGGTTATGAAATTGAATTCATAAATGGACACCTTCCCCAAGCTCAACATGTACCCAACCGAAAATTTGCACTTTCTCACAAAGAGAAAGTGGAAAGACATGCGGAACTATTAAGGTTATACACCAGGGGGGGTTAGAGAAAAAAAGACACATGAACCTCTTGAGTTTGTATCTAACATCTTTACTAAAACCAAAAAAGATGGTGGATGTCGTATCATAATTGATTTAACCCACTTGAATACCTTTGTACAATATACCCATTTCAAGATGGAGACATTTGAAACGGCTAAGCAACTGATTTCCAGAGGGTGCTTCATGGCCTGCATAAAAGATGCATACTATTCAGTACCTATACGGGAACATCACCGTAAATACTTAAAATTTGTCTGGATGGGGCAACTATGGCAATACAAAGCCCTACCTAATGGGCTTACAACCCATTGTTTACCAAAATACTAAAACCAGTCTTGGCATCTCTAAGAAGACAAAAACACATAGTCATGGCATATCTAGATGACATTTTAATTGTGGGAAAAACTTTGGAATTAGCTAAATTATCAGTAACAGCTACCAAAACATTATTAGAGAAACTAGTGTTTGTCATCCATCCAGACAAATCTAAGTTCAACCCCTCTATGGTTATGGACTATCTGGGATTCACAATTAATTGTCACTATCCCAGGGAACAAAGCAACAGACATAATAGAGGCATGTAACAGCCTTGCTTGCGCCAGGAAACCGACTATTAGACATGCTGCTAAGGTGATTGGGAAGCTTGTAGCTACATTTCCAGCTGCACAATTTGGCATGTTACAGTATCAAAACGTGCAAAGAGCAAAAACCTCAGCATTAAAAGCGAATGCTGGCCATTTTGACAGGCCTATGCAGCTGCCAAACAAGGCAAAAATTGAGCTACAATGGTGGATTAGCAATGTTTGTGATTGTTTTAATCCCATCATTATATCAAACCCGTCAGTCGTGTTACAAACCGACGAAGCGCCCAGGGCTGGGGAGCTATCGACACCACTTCCAGTGATGGCAGCAGATGGGATTTGCATGAGTCTACTCTTCTTCAATCACAAGGTATAAACTATTTGGAAATGCTGGGAGCATTTCACGGGCTGCGGGCTCTCTGCACTAATCTGCATCAAATGCATGTCCGTCTTCAAATAGATAGAAACATAGAAATTAGGTGCAGGAGTAGGCCAGTCGGCCCTTCGAGCCTGCATCGCCATTCAATATGATCATGGCTGATCATCCAACTCAGTATCCCGTACCTGCCTTCTCTCCATACCCTCTGATCCCCTTAGCCACAAGGGCCACATCTAACTCCCTCTGGCCTCAACTACTCTCTGTGGCAGAGAGTTCCAGAGACTCACCACTCTCTCTGTGTGAAAAAAGTCTTTCTCATCTCGTTCTTAAAGGATTTTCCCCTCATCCTTAACCTGTGACCCCTTGTCCTGGACTTCCCCCACATCAGGAACAATCTTCCTGCATCTAGCCTGTCCAACCCCTTAAGAATTTTGTAAGTTTCTATAAGATCTCCTCTCAATCTTCTAAATTCAAGAGAGTATAAACCGAGTCTATCCATAAGACAGTCCTGCCATCCCAGAAATCGGTCTGGTGAACCTTCTCTGCACTCCCTCTATGGCAATAATGTCCTTCCTCAGATTTGGAGACCAGAACTGTACGCAATACTCCAGGTGTGGTCTCACCAAGACCCTGTACAACTGAAGTAGAACCTCCCTGCTCCTATACTCAAATCCTTTTGCTATGAAAGCTAACATACCATTTGCTTTCTTCACTGCCTGCTGCACCTGCATGCCTACTTTCAATGACTGGTGTACCATGACAGAGATGCCCAAGTCTAACCTTCCTCCCCTTTTTGCCTCAATTGGCCACGATTTAGATAAGTTTCCTGTTTTTGCCACCAAAGTGGTTATAACCTCACATTTATCCACATTAGATAATAGTCTGCTTTCCTGTTTTTGCCACCAAAGTCTCACATTTATCCACATTAATACTGCATCTGCCAAACATTTGCCCACTCACCCAGCCTATCCAAGTCACCTTACTGTCTCCTAACATCCTCCTCAGAGCTAACACTGCCCCTCAGCTTAGTGTCAATCGCAAACTTGGAGATATTGCCTTCAGGATCATCCAGATCATTAATATATATTGTAAATAGCTGGGGTCCCAGCACTGAGCCTTGCGGTACCCCACTAGTCACTGCCTGCCATTGTGAAAAGGACCCGCTTACTCCTATTCTTTGCTTCCTGTTTGCCAGCCAGTTCTCTATCCACTACCGATGTTAGACTGTGGTGGCGTATTTAAACCATATGGGTTTAATTGGGGGAAAAGGTTTTTCTATGCATTTCCCCCATTCTGCCTCATCAATTGGGTATTGCAGAAAATTCAACTAGATTCTGCATCAGGTATACTGATAATACCTGACTGGCCCACACAACCATGGTACGCAGTGGTCCTCAACATGATAACAAGAACCATGGGCACAGGTTACCAAATGCCCGAATTTGGTGACCAATCCCATAACGGGAAAATCATCCGTGACATGGTCATCTGAACCTGTTTGCTTGCAGGTTCTCAAGAGGCCACTACTGGAATTCGAGCTGTCATCAAGAACAATGGACATCATAACAGCATCATGCAGAGAATCCACAAGGAAGCAGTACCTCACCCACATAAGGAAATGGGAGGCCTTCTGTAGTCGGACCAAGACCACCTACAACTCTGCTACAATCTCCAATGTGCTGGAATTCCTCGCGGGCCTTCATTATGATGAGGCCCTCGGTTACAGTGCCATAAACAGTGCCAGGAGTGCACTGTCATCCTATCTCAACATTGGAGTGGGATCTCACCGGCTGGTATCCAAACTCATGAGGGGTATATTCAATTCTAACCCTCCCCGACCACGATATAATATTACCTGGGATATAGGGGTGGTGTTGTCCCTACTCAGGAGCTGGTCGTCTATGACGGATTTACCACTGGACAAACTCACCTTCAAAGTGGTGATGTTAATGGCACTGACCACAGCACAACGGGTCCAGACACTACAGAAACTGGATAGAATGGTCTCGACCCCCAATAAAGTGACTTTCTTTATAGATGAGTTACTTAAACAACACAGACCTGGAACTACAGGACTGAAATTGGAATTCCTAGCATATCCCGTTGATGTAAGACTCTGTATAGCCACCTATCTCCGACATTATATCAATGTCACACACACCATCAGGAATATGGAGACGGGTCTGTTTATCAGCCATAAAAACCCACATCACAGGGTGACGGTGCAGACTATCTCCAGGTGGCTCGGGGTGGTATTGGGTGCAGCAGGTATAGACACTAACGTTTTAAAATCTCATTCTACCAGGGCTGCATCCACATCAGCGGCGAGGACCATGGAGGTACCCATGGATTATGTCCTCGCATCAGCGGGCTGGGCCAGTGAAACTACATTTCAGCGTTTTTATAACAAACCTGTGGCCGCTCCTGCAACGTTTGCGGAATCAGTTTTAAGTGCTGTTCCCAAAACGTTTGTCCCCGAGTCGGGGGTTTATTGTTTGTATTAATAAATACGTTATTATTTTTCAGCTTGTTCAAGTCTGAAATACGTTA
The DNA here is from genome assembly GCA_035221665.1 of Okamejei kenojei. Lineage (NCBI taxonomy): Eukaryota > Metazoa > Chordata > Chondrichthyes > Rajiformes > Rajidae > Okamejei > Okamejei kenojei. The sequence goes on along the minus strand of CM069140.1, from coordinate 17,359,175 downwards.
ACATACTTCCTCCATCAGTAATTACGGCAGTGTGTGAGCGTGGACGTGGTCCAGGGCATGGAATCACAGAGCTTTGAAATCTTCACGAAGTCACTCACGTGACTCCAAAGTAAAATAGTAAGATTAAACGAGAACTTACCAGTTTGAAGTTTGATCCTTATTTTATGAGGAGTTACGATGAGGAATTTCGTGCCCTCCACTCCCAACCCTCTATCATAAGGTCAACTGGTATATTAGAGTCTCTTAAATCTTACTATCTTCAGTCATTGTTGTTATCTGTGATTCCACACCGCTGCTTTGAAGAATGTCATGCTGGCAGGGTCTTCACGAAATCCCTCATCGTAACTCCTCATAAAATATGAATCAAACTTCAAACTGGTAAGTTCTCGTTTATTCTTACTATTTTATCTAATGGGATAACTTAGTGATACTGATTGTAATTTTTCAAAAATAAATGGGGACTTGTAGACAAAAACAGGTTTTCTTACCAATGTTAATGATTTTAAACATCCTGATTCTGAATGCTGAATTGGGTCAGGTTGAATTGATCAAAATCCAAAGTTGAAACTTCTCTTCTGCTCCTTCCCAACTCACAGATGTTCACTTAAATATGAATCCTATTTTTTCCATGGCATTGTACCAAACTTACAATTTCCAAAGTTTAACACAAAATAGTTCAAGCAAATTATGTAAAACGTTTTGCGGCTTTAATTCTACATTTGTATATCTGAGCAGTGATTTTTGGCAGTAAAGCAGTTTGGGTATATGTTAAACTTACATGTTGCCTTTTAGAAAGAGGTGCGTCTGTCAGATGATCACAGTGAGATGCAATATTACTCGTGCTAATATGTGAATGAGCACTTGGAAAAAAATAACTGTCTGTAACTTTTTCTGAAGCACACAGCATTGTCTGGATACCCTGACTGGCCTGTTTGATTTGCCGTTGCTCTACACGACCTGGCTAAGCGGTACATTTATTTTGGTTACCTGGTACATTACATGGGTGCTCTTTAAAATCTACATCACAGAGGTGAGTATGGAAAAAATATCATAGCTTTGCTTCGACAAGAGTTCCCAAATTATTGTTTAAAATTTAAAGACATTGGAATCAATGTGCAAGAGATCCTATGGCTGAAAAGTTTATAATGTTGCTAAGCAAAAGAGTAATAAGCCTGCGGAGAGTTTTACAAACCAGCAACAAATGGGTACACAAAGTTAATGAGGGAATATAATATGTAGACATAAATTAACATGCAATATTTAATGTGTAGGAAGAAGGATATCGACCCGAAACATCACCCATTCCTTTTCTCCAGAGAAGCTGTCTGACCTGAGTTTCTCCAGCTTTTTGTGTCTAACATATAATAATTAAATGTGGGAGGAGGGACAGCATTCAAAAGTTTCCTACATATAAAATTATGTTTTCATAATTATCAAAACAGCAAATTATAAAGAAAAACTGTCACAAAAATACATAGAATATAAAAAAGTACAGTACAGGAGCAGCCCCTTTGGCCAAAAAGGGCTATGCCAAGTCAACCTGATCTCATCTGCCTGCAGGTGATTTGTAGCCCCTCATTCCCTGCATATCCATGTGCCTATCTAATAGACTCTTTCATGCCACTATCGTATCTGCCTCCAGCACTATACATGGCAGCACGTTCCAAGCACCCTCCACTCTATAAAAATAAACTTCCTCAGCATATCGTCTTTAAACTTTTCCCCTCTCAACTTAGGGGCCTGTCCCACTTGGGCGACCTAATCTGCGAGTTTGCCCTCGACTCGTACTCGCAGCATGGTCGACACGAGGTTGTAGGAGGTCTTCGTAACTCTCCTTCATGCTCAAGAGTGGTCTCGGCGTACTTGGCCTCAGCTGGGTCTCAGCATTTTTTAAAATATGTTAGAAAATGCCCGCGAGTAAAAAAAGGTCGCCATGGAAAAAATCGATACTTTTCTTTACTCATAGTCGTAGTAGATCGGCATGTTAGTTGTAGGTAATCGATGGTAGTCAAAGGTAGTCGTAGATAGTCTTCTTCATAGTCAAAGGGAGGTCAAAAGGAGATCGAAGGAGGTCGTCTTCACTCTCCACGATTCGGTGTCCAATTTTCCCGAAGTTAGTCGATGCTAATCTTCAACGTAGTCGAAGGAGGTCATTTTTTCAAACTCTTCTAAACTCCCCAATTAGGTCGCCCAAGTGGGACAGCCCCTTTAGTCTCAAATGTTCTCTAGTCTTTGACATTTCCACCCAGAGAAAAGGGTGTTTTTTTAAAAGGCCCACCCTATCGAGGCCTCACATCATTTTATATACTTGTATCAGGTCTCCCCTCAGTTTCTGATGCTCCAGAGACAATAGTCCAAGTTTGTCTAACTTCTCCTTATAGTAAATGCCCTCTAATACTAGCAACATCCTGATAAACCTCTTCTGCACCTACTACAAAGCCACCATGTTCTTCCTGTAATGGGGTGACCAGAACTGGAACAATGCTTTTGTGAAACCTCTCCTAATGTATGGGGGTCATTTCTGGTCTCTGTGCCGCATATAATAATTTGATTGTGTCCCGGAATTAATTTTTATTCTCTGGAGATAAAAAGAACATTAACTAACCTTATTTGAAAACAATTAAGTTACTGGGAGTAATCGACTAATCGACTATGCAAACGTGCTTCATCTGGCAGGGAAGTGTTAATTAGGATCAGTCGGAATAGGAATTGCCTATTAAGGCAGAAATGAGAAAACATTTCTTTACTCAAGCAAAACACAAAGTGCTGGAGAAACTCAGCAGGTCAGGCAGCATCTGTTGAGACAACATTTTGGATTGGGACCCTTCGGACCCATCCGTCACTTGTCCACAGATGCTGCCTGACCCGCTGAATTCCTCCAGCACTTTGTGTTTAGTTCAAAATTCCAGCATCTGGAGTTCTTGCATCACTATTTCTTTACTCAAGGTTGTTCTAGTTTTTCCAGAAGCTGTGAATGGTCAGTGGGTGCAATGTATTTAAGACAGATTTTTGAACGGTGATTGGGTTGAAAAGTTTCAAAGGTCATTTATTGTCACGTGCACCAATTAAGGTACAGTGATATTCAAGTTACATGATCTTATTAAATGGCAGATTAGGTTCCAATAGCATTATAACCTGCTCCTATTTATTTTAAGACTCTTAAAGGTATTAATGCTAGAATTATTAGTGGATAAATTAGCTTGTTTATATTTATTGTTATTGGATTTTTGTTGTTTAACGCTACTGCCTATGTTTACATAAATCTATTCAGCGATACATGCTATTCATTAGCAATCATCGTTTCCAAAATTTCATAAGGATGAACAATTTGCTTGAATCCTGAGCATTTGCAAAATAAATATTTACAAGTTACCAAAGTTCCATGGTTTGGCCACTTTAAATGCTGTCGAGATTACAAAAATGTACTATTGCAGCTACTCATTGTCATCCTGCCCATCTACATCTGTCGAGAGTTATGTGTCTGTTTTAGAGTAACAGAAATATCCAGTTCTTGTCCCATTCTCTAAAATGCACAATTTAGATTATTGACAATCTTTGAAAAGTTCAGAATTTATTTATAGCCAATCAGTGTTGTGCTTGTACTCAAAACAAAACCCCATCTGGTTTTATACTTTTCCTCTTTTTCATTGACTAAGGTGTTCCAATTTTCTGTGCAGTCCAATTTTGGAGAGGAAGCTGATCAATGCCTTCCTAAAGTCCTAACGACCAATGTTTCCCGTTGTATAAAGGTAAAACAAATTGGATGTCAGTCAAATAGTACAACATTATAATACATTATAGTAGATTGTTTCGACTTGTTGCTAGCAAGTAGGTAACTGAATGTGCATATCTCTCTATTTCAGTATCTTGCGTTGCAAGATTTGGCTTTACTTTCCCAGTATTCGCCCAGTCGAAGACAGGAGGTATTCAGCCTTAGCCATCCAGGTATAGCAGTGTTCCTCTTTAATAAATCTCTTGGATGTTGTATGCATGCATGATTTTACAGATTTAAAAAAAGTTGGTATACTGCATAAATTGATGTTGACGTTATGGAAATAGGTGGGACCCATTTGTAATAATCTGAATTTGTAATAGTCTGAGGAAGGGTCTCGACACGAAACGTCACCCGTTCCTTCCCTCCAGAGATGCTGCCTGTCCTGCTGAGTTACTCCAGCTTTTTGTGTCTATCTTTTGTAATAATCTTAATCCTCGCGGACTCTATAAAAGGAGAATATGAGCGATAATGCTGAAGAAGGAATGCAAATTGAATGCTAATTTTTGCACCATTCATAGGATAGTTTACTAGATTTTTGGAGTATAGACGTCTTCATTTTGGTGGTAATATAGCTTGCTTTTTAATAAGCAATATCCCTCGTTTCAACAGTCTCTCTTGTGGAAGTTAGAATTTTGGTTACTATAAGACTCATTCTGGAAATCCACAACAAATCACCATATTCAAGCAAATAGCTGATTTCGGCATCTGTGTCACCCCCTTCAATCTCATTATTTTATCTTTGCTTCAAACTAATTCTTGTTTCTCCCCATAAAAACCTCTTAAGCATCCCTATTCGGTCCTTTGTAATAGCTTTCTCCCTTCCTGATGATTTTAACTCTTAATTAAATAACATTCTCTCTAATCGCCACCTCCAACGGGATCCCACTACTGGCCTCATCTTCTCATCTCCACCACTTTCCGCAGAGACCGTTCCCTCCGCAACTCCCCACCCAAGCCACCCCCTCTATCCCCAAGTACTTTCCCCTGCAACCACAGGAGATGCAATACCTGTTCCCTTCTAGTGGTGGCGCCATCGAGTGCGGCAGACACGCCAGCAGCTGTCTGTCCTTTCATCCTTTTTGTTATTTTTAGTCTGTCAAAAAGTTTGTTTTTGGAGGTCTTTTAGTCTTTTTTATGTGTGGGGTGGGTGGAGGGACCGTTTTTTCTCAGTCACTACCTGGTCGAGGATGCATCTTTCATCCGAGCCACATCTTCGCCCCCTCCTCGCGGCCTACCATCTGGATTGGCGCAGCGCTGAATTCCATCGCGGAGCGGGATGATGGCTTACCGGGATCACCGTGTTGGAGCTCTGGAGTGTTGGGCCAGCTGACTTTAACACCATGGAGCTATGGTCTGTGGTTTGCGGAGCTTTCAGCCAAGGGCGGCGCTGACTTTAAACATCGCGGAGGCCTGGATCTTTCGCCGAGGATCGCCAGTGTTGGATCTCCGTCCAGCTCGGCCTGTGGACTTCGGGAGCCGCAGTCTCTGGTAGGAAGCGGCTGATTTGGAAAGAGTTCTTCTTTTCCGACGCCGGAGTTCCATCATTCCGGCGAGAGGGCCTGAAATATCGGGCCGGTGACTGCGGAGGCCACGGATGAACAAGAGGAATAGGACTGAACTTTGTTGCCTTCCCTCTCAGTAGGAAACATTGATTCTGCTGTGGGGGGATGTTTTTATGTTTTATGTTAAATTCTATAATGTTGTGTTTATCTTATTTGTGTGCTGCATGGTAACTCAAATTTTACTGCACTAATTGATGTAAGTGACAATAAATGTCCTTTGTCCTTTACCTCCCCCCTCGACTCCATCCAAGGACCCTGACGGTCTTTTCAGGTGAGGCAGAGGTTCACTTGCACCTCCTCCAACCTCATCTGCTGTATCCGCTGTTCCAGGTGTCAACTCCCGTATATCATCGAGACCAAGCGCAGGCTCGGCGATCATTTTGCTGAACACCTCCGCTCCGTCCGCCTTAACCTACCTTTAACTCAGCACTTTAACTCCCCTCCCACTCCCAACCTGACCTTTCTGTCCTGGGCCGCCTCCATTGTCAGATTGAGGCCCTGCGTAAATTGGAGGAACAGCACCTCATATTTCCCATGGGTAGCTTACACCCCAACGGTATGAACATTGCCTTCTGCAACTTCAAATAGCCCTTGCTTTCTAACGCCCTCCATCCCTTTCCCAGTTCTCCCAACAGTCTTACTGTCTCCAACTACATTCTATCTCTGTCCCCCCACTCCCCTGACATCAGTCTGAAGAAAGGTCTCAATCCGAAACGTCACCCATTTTTTTTCTCTCCATTTTTTCTGTCCCACTGAGTTACTCCAGCATTATGGGTCTACCTTCTCTCTGATCCACTTAACATTTCCAAAAGGTAGGCAGCTTACAAGTTTACTTCTTAGGATATGATTTCCCTTCAATTGTTTAATTTCTGTGCAATTTTTAGATGGCTTTAGACTGGTGCACGCAAGGACATTCCTGCTGAGATTTTAATCTGTTTATTTTTCAGATTTCACAAGTGTTATACATTTCGGTAATTTTCTGTTTGTGCCTTATTTTATCAAGTAGGATCTATAAAAATCAGCTTCAATATTATCCTGGCTAATGCGGCTGATCATTTTTGTGTTTTCATTTTAAGGTGGGCATCCTCATAATTGGATAGCCATTTCGGGTGAATGCCTAGCCTTGCTAAATGACCTAACACAAAAGCTGATAGAATATCAGGAAGCTCTTGCTGCCAATGGTCGAATTAAACCACATCCTATTCCCAGGGAAAGCCACCCATCAAGTACATCAGGTCAGACTTTGTTCAATTTATTTTAAAATAGGTTTTTAATCACAATTTTGGACAATGTGCGGCATGTTTTGTGTGGACATAATTTATTTGAGGAGATCATCTGATGTGAGCCACAGGATATTTTTGATATGATAAGGCTAAAAGAGCTACAATTTTATCAAAACTGCCCAATCCAAAGTTCTTTCTGTTTCTTGGTTTCATAGTTCCAATAATTTGATGGCAATATAATATCTGAAATCTGTAATTCGCTTCCAAAGTGTAATCCAGAGTTGTTACAATGTATTTTGACTACTACTAGCAATAACAAATGGTTTTAGGTTTTTATTTAAACAAGCAGTTAGAGGAAATCAAAAATAATTACAAAAAAATATAATACACTGCAGGTCATGGATAATGTGTGGAGATAGAAATAAAGCATGCATTTGAAATTGTTGGTCTTTCATCACATCTGAATGTCAGTGAAGGAAAGTTATAAGTTGCAGAGAAATGGGCCATAAAGAAGCAAGAATCAAAATGAATGGAGCTGTAAATGGGAGCAGAAACTTCTAATTGAAATAGTTAGTATGTCACCGTTCCTTTAGTCGTCCCTGCAAACTCTTTCTCTCCTCTTTCCCCTCCCTCCCCCACACCACCAACATTCCACCCAACCCCATTCAGATAAATTGTCAACATTGGTGAAGTGTAAATCAGTGTTGTATGAGGGACTGGAAATAAAGGAGCATAGAGCATGGGATGGAGAGGATTCTAGAGATAATTGGACTTGGACATTACATTTTACATTATTTTAATTGGATTTTTAATCACTATATAGTCCCACTATTTACTATCTAATCCTGTGGCAACCTAGTTTAATTTGACAACTCGGTTATAGGTATGCTTTTATGGTCATCATTCTTTCCGTTGCAGGTGCTACTTGCCTTGAAGAACCTTCCAGCTACCAGCCTTCCTTGAAGACACAATTCTATACTCGTTTTCCCCAGAGCCCTCTGGTTTCCCCAATGAACAAATCTTCAACCCCGTCCTTGAGGAGCCTCCTGAGTCTCCCCTTTACACCAGATTTGAGCAGTCCTTATGACTCGCCTGCAGTGAACCACTTAAATGACTTTGGCTCTCCTTACTACGGGTCTATACAGAGTTCTCATTTAGTGAAGAGGAGACCAAAACTTTGGTCATCCGCTTCTGGTTCCACGGGTAAGTCATCACTATACTTTGATTTGCAGAAGTTAGGAGTGAAAATACTTTATTGGAAGTTCTTGTTTGTGGAAATTGAAAATAACATTTGCACTGAGACAGACTGAATCTTGTCAGAAATACTCCCTTGACTCTCAGTCTGAAGAAGGGTCTCGACCGCAAACGCCACCCATACCTTCTCTTCAGAGATGCTGCCTGTCCTGCTAAGTTACTCCAGCATTTTGTGTCTATCTTCATTGTAAACCAGCACCTGCAGTTCCTTCCTACACTGAGTACACGCACTTGCATTGGTCTCACAAAGGCAGCACAGTGGCACCACTGGTAGAGCTGCTGCCTCGCAGCACCAGAGACCTGGGTTTGATCCTGACCTTGGTTGCTGCCTATGGGGAGTTTTCATATCCTGCTTGTGACCATGTGAGTTTCCTCTGGATGCCCTGGATTCCTTCCACCCCAAAAAACATGCATATTTGGTGTTAATTGGCATCTGTAAATTGCTCCTCATGTGTAAGGAATAGATGTGAAAGTTGGATATCACAGAACTAGTGTGAACAGGTGACTGATGGTCAGTGTGGATTTGATGGGCTAAAGGGCTTGTTCATGCTGTATCTTTCAGTCAAAAACATCACACTTGGTCGGATTAAACTCCATCTGCCATTTATTTTCCTATTTCTGTACCTGATATATAATTTGTGTATATGTATACATTTTATAGTTGTACATTATGCATACTTTGAAGACCTTCCTCGCTATCTACAACTCCACCAATTTTGGGATGATTTGCAAACTTAGTAACCAAGCCAACTGTATATCAGAGCTCCACTGACCACAGACCTCAAGCCAGACGAACACAAACCTGTCTTCCATGAGTGAGACAGTTCTAGATACAGAAGACAAAGTCACCATGGATCCAATCTTACATTGTATTTGGAGTTAACTTTACATTTGGAACCATTAGTTAACTAAACAAGTGAGGAGAAACAGAACCAGAGTAATTTCAATGCTTTATGATTTGATCCAGTGTTGCTACTTAAGAACATCAATGTTACATACAGCCTAGCTAAGGGCAGTCTGTTTGACCCCTCAAGGCTTTTCTGTCACTTAAGAAGATCTTGGCTGATCTGTTTACATCCCACTCTACATATTTTTGTAGTTTGACTGAATTGCTGATGTTATTGAGGGTTAACATTGCTTATGTTTTCAGAGTATTAACAGTGCTTATGTTTTCAGAGTGTGTGGCAAACACGAGTCAATTTGCTGGTCAAGCTGCAAAGGTTAACAGCAGATCTCCTGAAGTAACCAAGCACAGTCCTATTTCAGAATGGATACTTCAAAGACAAGAGCAGGTAAAGGAGCTCTATTTATTTGCAAAAATATGTGGACTATGCTTCTTGTGGTCGGTCATCAAATGAAGACATTGCATTTGTCAACCCCACTAATTCAATCTGCACTTTATGCTAAGTTAACTCATACAAACTGCAGCAGCTGGTAATCTTTTGCAATCCAGTAATTTTGTACGTTTTACAAAAGGTATTGTATTTTACTTCAATTGAAGCTGGGTTCCCTGTTACGAGAATACTTTGCTCATAGATTTATACTAATTAGTGTTGTGTAAAACTTTGAAATGAAACACTACCTGGAATGCAATGTGATGCTGAATTGCTGGACAAGTAGCCACTTGGAAAGGAAAACAATGTTGGAGGAGCTTTGATTTCACAAGTACCAAAGTTGTACTGATAACTACAAGTAATACTGATAAAACATTAAATTCCATCAATACAGTAATAACATAATTCATAATCCGTGCATAATAATTGTGGGTATAATTTGCAAACAGCCTACTTATAACTACATAATAATCTCCTTGAAACTGCCCATTGCAGTCTGACTCAAAGCATTCTGTTCAAGTTACATTTATTGTCACGTGCACCAATCGGTGCAGTGAGATTTGAGTTGCCATACAGCCATACAATAAAAAGAACACAATACACGATATAGTTTCCATTGTGAAGGAAGGCAATAAAGTTCAGTCATATTTCAAGCATTTTACATAAGCATTTCAGCTCGCCATTGTTTGCCATATTTTATTTTTGCTTTCTTTCCTCTTGTCATAGTTTGAACTCCAACTCTATGTTAAATTAACAAGTCTGTGTTGGCAATCTATTAGAGTTGATCTGTTCCTATATTAAAACAAGCCTGCACAGACCAATCTTAACCAATGAAACAGACCCACCAGTTGGCAATGGGCATATTGTCCTTGACTCAGTCCAAACTGTGTTAAATCGCTCCCAATACTTGGACTTGATGAAGATGAATTTTCATAGAATTACTGATCAAAAACACCGGAGTTGTCTGTGTGAATGTTTGGTGTCTCCAGTGAATGATTGTCGCCTGACGCTGCCATTCTCCTTTCTCACCCCACTCCCACAATCAAACCATTTATATTCTTCCTTATCAAATATATATTCTATCCCTTTGGAAATGAAGCACCTTGATCACTGTCAAATTAAGAGCTCCTCTTCCCCGCCAACCCATTTTTGCTTCTTCCAGTGCAAATTTCTATTAACCATTTACTCGGCAATGGAGATAATTTTGTTTTATTTATTCAGTAATGCCCATAAGTTCTTACACTCCTTTCCGGAGCTGCTCCTCTTTCCAACTATCACTCCTATTGCAGCTTTATTTCTGAGAGAAACTATCCTATCATTTCTATTTGCATATGTTTTTGTATCTGTCAATAACTCATATCCTTTCTCCTCTCCTCCCCCCCCCCCCCCCCCCCTCAATACATGTCACCCTCAAATTCCCCACTGGCTCCTATATCTAATTCCTCAGTACATCTCTTCACCTAAACTTACTTCCCCATTCTGTCATCTTGCAAACGGGTGACTAGTCTCCGCTGTTGCTCCTCCAGCTTTTCACTCCATCAAATGTGCTCTTGTACTCTGGTAACAGTCGGGTAATATTACCAAACCTTGAGCTTTAACAGCAGCAACTGACGATGTAACAGGGAAAATGTATTTAGACTAGAAATCAAAGGCAGATAGAAGAGCATATTTTAAGAGATATGATGCTAGTTTGGGAAGCACCTGGTCATTCTGTGAAGATTAAGCGCGTGGTTGTTGTCATCCTTGTTAATGTTTTCAAAAGGGAATAGGGCTTGGGTTGCTTAGTGGGGACTTGTTTTGCAGGGTTTATACAATAGAGATATGGGGGGGGGGGGGGTGAGTGATGAAGTCCCAGTGGTGTGTGTCCATTGACTTCAGAATGCTTTCTTGCATTATTTGGTTTGTCTCATTTTATTTTCTTATTTCTTAAATTCTCATATGAACTGCAATTGTATCTCAAAAAGGGACCGAACTCTAAGGACTCACCTAAATTCCTAGTCATGAATTACTGTCTACAAGTAATTTTAAATTATTTGCCACTTGATGGCTGCATTTGAAGAATTGTGAAGAGCTACTGGATATGTTTGAACTTTTACTTGAAGCACAGAACATCGCCCATATCTGCCTTGAATTTTTAACCCTAAAGGGCCTGTCCCACTGTACGAGCTAATTCAAAAGTTCTCCCGAGTTTCCCCTGATTTGAACTTGGAGAATTACGGTAATGGCCGCTCGTCGGTATTCGGGGCTCTCGTGGACATTTTTCAACATGTTGAAAAATCTTCACGAGCTTACCGCGTTTGCCGAGTACCTGCCGTTAGTGTTACGAGCCGCTAAGAGACGTCCCGAGCTCCGACGTACCCGCTACGTACATTCTACGTGCTTACCACGAGTTTGATTTTTTTATTTTTAGCTCGGGAGAGCTCTTGAATTACCTGGTACAGTGGGACAGGCCCTTTAGGCTTTGTGTTTTTGGCATTTGTATCCTCCACCTACCACCTTAAAACAATATGTATTAATGTTGCTTTGAAATGTTTATTCATTTAGGTCAAAACATTTGTGTTGAAGCGGGGGCTGGTAATGTATTTATTTAACAAGGTACCGTGTTAAATGTCATTTAAACCTCATCAACAGCATGTCAGATTACGCCTTGTTGGAAATCTTGCTCATTGCTTGATGCTTTGCTCACCTGCTCGTTTTTTTATGTTGAGCTCTTATTCTTTTGCTTCTGCAGCATTTTATTTTAGAAGCCTCGTGCATCGGTTAGATATATCTGGCAGACTTGGTAATTAGTTTGCACTGTTCTTAGGATCTTTTCTTGGGATTGGCTTACTTAGGGTGAGCTCTTTTTCCTTTCAACTAGTACTGGATGGTGTTTGTGTCCAGCTTATTTCATTGGGTCAAGTAGAAACCTGCAATTGGTTTTTGGAATGAAATGATAACTACAAATCTCATATTGTGCAGAATTGTCAGAACAGCTTTTGTTCACATTTCATTATTTTTAATAATCAAGTGTTGTGATATGATATTGCTATCTGTTCTGCTTTAATGCATTTGTTTCTCAAGCATGAAATAAAATCTTAAGATTGCCTTGTCCATGCAATAAACACTAAATTTCAGATTTTTTGAGAGGTTGTTATATTGACCTGGAGTTTGCATTGAGAATGGCATTATGGAGCAAATCTGATGGCAAATTCTGAGATGCACACATGCATGGTTATTATAAAGTCTGGAAGTTGCTGTTAGTGATTCCCTTCTCTTCAACTCTCATATTCGGCAACAATTGGTAAAATGACAAAATCGTAAGCTGTTTAGAAATTCTTGACTGTTGATAATAACTGAAAATGTTATGCCTTGCTGACCTTGGTTTAATTGAGTTTTAATGGTATATACAAAGGCAGAATTGGTTCAATAAGTTTATTTTGCTCACATTTGCTCAGCATGTAGCAGCTCATCAACCTCTGATTCCACAGACCTGAATGCATAATTGTTGAGCTAGATTTCTGGCATTACAATAACTATCTTTGAGACCAGCATAATCAATAAGCAGTGAGATTGGAGGTTTGTTGGCATTTACTGTTAACGCAGATGAGTGATCACACATGCTGAGTGAGTGATGCTCTACCTAGAGCTTTTCAGCGTACTACATCCGGATCCAGACAAATATTCAACATATCTGTATAATTTAAAAATCACTTTAAAAAGCAACATTTCTCTGTAAATCATTGCATTCAACGATTGGCTCTTCCATAGTTCCAATGTACAACCTGGTGCTGGATTAAAAGTAACTTTGTTCAGAACATATAATGTACTCTCTTGCCTAATTGATGAAGTTGTATTCCATGTTCTCCAGGATGCTGTCTGACCCTCTGAGTTACTCCAGCACTTTGTGTCTATTTTTTGTCCAAAATATCAGCTCTGTTCAGTCTGGCCCTGGAATCTCTCTGATTTTTAATCATTCCACATTTGGCAACTGTGGTTTCAGCTGGGCTCTGCTCCACACTTGATATAAGATGCAAAGAGTAGGAGTTTACAATGAAGTTGTGCTCATGAATCAATATATATTAATGCCAGGTGCATGTTTGCCGTATGATAAAAGCACTTGTTTGTTGTTTATTTAATGTGGCGATAAAAAGGTTTGTGACTAAAAAAGCGAATGGTTTTGAGTTTCTACTTCTAGCTCAGTGGAGTATTGCGTACATCTGATATTGCCACAGAGAGGTCCCAGAACAACTCAAATTTAGGAGCATAGAAACTTACAAAATTCTTAAGTTGGACAGGCGATTGCAGGAAGTTTTCCCGATGTTGGGGAAGTCCAGGACAATGCTTAAGGATAAGGGGGAGGAAATCCTTAACGAGATGAGTCCCAAGAGTGGTGAGTCTCTGGAACTCTCTGCCACAGAGGGTAGTTGAGGCCAAAATGAGTAGTTGGATGTGGCTTGTGGCTAAGGATCAAGGGTTGGAGAGAAGCAGGTTACTGAGTTGGATGATCAGCCAAGAAAGATAAACTATGGCTATCCCTCATATTAAAAGTACAGAAACATCAAGCTCAACGAAGACGCTGTTATTTAACCCAAAAATATGCCAAAAATGCACCCAAACATGAGGGACAAGCCAAGAAAGATCTATCCCTCATTTGCTGGCAGCTGATGGGAAGCAGTTGTAAAGTGGAAAGCGGCTGTAAAAGGACAGCGCCGCTGGGGGGGGGAGCTCACCTCTGGCAGTGCTCCCCATCTGAGCACCTCTCTCCTGCCGCTCGCCGGCCTCACTCATGTCAGCCGCTTCCCGCAAATTCTTAAATTCCGACTGCCGCTGGGAGCAGGACATGGCCACACTTGCTGTGCTGGGTGACACTGCAAGGCTCTGCCCAGTCAGTGTCTTTCAATGTACACTTGCATGGGGACATGCGTTGGAGGTGTGAGACGGTTGTCCGTCAAGTGAGAATAACAGGGAGAATAAGAATGCTGCTGGCTTGTCAACAGAAGCGCACAAAAGCAGTTGGTATTAGTTTTGAAATTCCCTATTTTTAACCTGGCTCGGAGACTGGACAATGAGGGGACCAGCTCAAGAGCAAAGATCGTACAGCAGAGCGGGTCAGCGTGCGATGGATAACAGGACAGCGGACGGTGAAATTTACTCCGATGTCAGCGCGAGTAACTTAAATTGGTCCCTCGAACTAGTATTGTCATTCAATAAGATCACAACTGATTCAACTTGACCCGTTTTTCCCACCATCTCTCTACCTGCCGTCACCCTCCACCCCCCACCCATTCAGTCATTCAGAATGGAGGAGATCTGGAAGCCTTGGGCAAATAGAATTTCTCACGCTCAAAAAAAAAGTAACAATTCAATGTCCTGCCAGCATTTTTTCAAAATTTAGCAACTCAAAATGGGGGTGCGTCTTCATTGCCAGGAAATACGAGTACTTAAATATTCGGAAACTGGTTTATCGATACTCTTTGCTTTGAATGGTTGCAAATAATATTCAGAAATGTGGCTTTTAAAGATGTAACTGAACGCTTTTAAAATTATAAAGAAAGACATAGAAAGACTGGAGTAACTCAGCGGGTCAGGCAGCATTTCCGGAGAACGTGGATATGTGACATATCCGGTCGGGACCCTGCTTCAGACAGGTTGTACGTGGGTGGGAAAGAAGGTGGTGGAAGATGGGCAGAACAAAGCATGACCAGTAATAGGTGAACACAGGTGACGGAATATTTTGATAGCCAGATTGTTGGACAAAGGCCAGAGATGAAAAGTCAGTTGTGAGCACAAAAGCGTAGAGTTGTAAATCATGGAGCTCTTTGAAAGTGACTTTTCTTTGAAACTTTTAAAGTGATATTCTTCATTCAACCCTTTCAGGCAGCTGCATTAAACTTGAAATATTTGGCTCGAGTTAGGTACAAACAAGACTTTGTCTGCAGTTAACTTTTAATCTGCAAATTATATAATTTGGTTTGTTACCAAAATTCATCCTTGAAAAAAATCATGCAGAGCATCCGTACTTTGAAGAAATCGTTTGTGTCGGAACTTGAAAATATTATTTAAATTGCATGTGATATAGTTATCTTAACTTGGCTTCTTCCATTATGCATGTATAGATTTTTGAGATGAAATGCATAATTAGCAACTTTGCAAATCTGTAAGCTTTATTGAAGTGATGCAGACTAATGGTTCAAACTTGCGGCTTTAATGACTTTGGTGCATGTGTGGCTAACACTGCATGGCATTTCAAAATCTCAGCTGGCCTAATTTGTCTTTAATTCTATAATATACGGAGATTAGATTTAATTGCATTTTCTTTTCAGCTTCCAGAAGCTTCAAGTCAGGCCTTGTTTGCGAACAGTCAAGCACATATTTGGGCACTTGAAGGTAATTGTTTTTGTGGGGATATGCATTTTTTTGCTTCTAATCAATGCTATTGTGTTAATTGTGAAGCAATTACATGAATAGTGTCACGGTCAAGGTGAGCTATCATTTCTACTAAGAAGGAGGTAGTGAGCTACCTTGAGTAGCAGTTATTATCCACTAAAGGTACGACCGTGATGCCACTGGGTAAGAAATTCCATTAATTAGACACGTTGACAGGTGAGAAATGGCAATATTTTCAAGTTGGGACGCAGTGTGACTTAAAGAAGACCCTGCATTCTCACACACCTGCCCACGTCCTCCTTGGTTGGTAGAGGTCAGAGGTTTAGGAATTATATTGCCGGACTTTGCCTTCTTTGTGATTACATCTATGTATGGAGCACAGGACAGGTCATCAGAGATGTAAACATCCAGGAATTTGAAACTGCTAACTATCCACCACCAACAAGCCAATGAAAACCGGTGTGTAGTCTCCCAACTTTCCCTTCCTGAAGTCAACAATTAGTTCCTCTGTCTTGTTGATTTTAAGCAAGGGCTTGCTGTTGTGACACCACTCGACCATGTGCTCTATCTCTCTCCTGTACACTGACTTATCGCACCTGTGAATCGGCCAACTACAGTGATGGCATCAGAGGATTAATAAATTGTAGAATGTAACAAAGATAGACACAAAATGCTGGAGTAACTCGGCAAGTCGTGCAGCATCTCTGGTGAAAATGTTAGGGTTGGAAGCCTTCTTCAGGCCGATTGAACTAGGGAGAGTTGGTGGAAAACTGGAAGTGAAGAAAAACAGGACAAATCCTGGCTGGTATTTTTTCAGGCTCTCTCTAGTCAACAGTCAGCCGATCAGGGAACCTCCTTGCCCGAGGTCATCTGTTGACGGCTCCAATATGTCCTGTCCTTTCTTTGCTTCCATTTTTTCCCCGCACTCTCCCTACTGCAATCAGTCTGAAGAGGGATTCTGACCCAAAACGTCACCTATCCATTTTCTCCAGAGGTGCTTAGTTACTACAGCATTTTGTGTCTGTAATTAATGAATGGTGATGGTTGGAGCAGTACTTAATCATACAGTCTTGAGAAAAATAATGTACTGAACATCTTAGATATCAAACGCTTACAGGATTTTCCTTCTGAAATGACTCAATTCAGTCACTATTCTTTCTCTTTTTCAGCCTTTCCTATACAGTTTATTATAATGCATTATTAATCAGTCCTTCCAATTCAAGCTCTGTATAGATGAGACATTGTCACATGAGGAGTGGCTTACATGCTGGAGAATGGAAGAGTCGTGGTCTTAAGACAGGATAAACCCTGAGGCTGTGCAGAAAATGTGGTCCAGAAACCATCTTGGAATACCATTTTAAATATTGTATAGCAACGTAGGGGCAATTTTGATTGTTTGCAGCAATGACAACAGGAGCCGGTGATGATGAAATTAATTATTTGGGTTAAAGGTTAGCAGCAGAACAGAAAATCGCAACAGGATAGATGAAGTCCAGATGGTCTATGATCAGTGTGGATTTGGTGGGCCTTTGGGGCCTATTTCGGTACTGTATCTTTTCATAACTTAAATGTAAGACCAAGTGTTTCTGTTTAATACTAACATGTTAAACTGTCAAAATTAAATACTGAGCCTGTTTAACCAAAGCCAAATACATGCTCAGCTCATTTGCTATGGGGAGTTGTGTTGCTTTTTAAAAAGCTATCAACTCAAACAATCCCACTAATAATTTAAAAATATTCTGATCAGAAATGTAATGTAGGCATCATTGGAATACAAATAGTGGAGTGGGCAAGGTTGCATATTCCCTCTGCAAATAAGGAAGCTATGGTGTTGATTGGAATCGGTGAATATTCTACTTTTTAAGGAGGAAGATTTAGAGTATTATTCTCAGTAGATTATTAATATTCTGGTGGAGCGGTGTGAAATCTTTCTAGTTTGTCCTTTTTAGTCACACCAGCAGCTTCAAAGGCCATGGCATGCAAGCAGTAGCAGATGGAGTGATATTAGATGGTCCACTCACTAGTTCTTCGGTGTATTGCAGCCATGCATCAATCTCACTAGGAATGCAGCATCTGTGTGTTTCGACTGCAAACCCACAAATTTAAGGGATTACTTAACTGTACAAGAATTTTGGATGCTATGCAACTGTCGCGTGTTAAGTCAACTATTTAGAACAGAGGTAACAAGAAACTTCTTTCTTCAGAGATTTGTAAATCATTGTATGTGTAATGTGTTAGTGGGTTATTAAGAGAATCAAGGTGATGTGGGTGAAGGTTAGACTTGAGGTAAAATATCAGCCAGGAACTTATTCAATATTTACCATGCTCACAGGATTGTATAGCCTGCTCCTGTTATTGAGATCCTAATCCTTGTATCTGGTTTAGGCTGGAACTAACTGATCATGCCGTTGGGGCATCAGCTCTTTTTAACTTCACCAACTTGCCTACAAACTACCCTTTTTTAATTTTGGGTTCCTGGCTTCCTGTTTACTTTTCCCATTACCCACTCATCGCACAGAATTGAGCTAAGGTATAAAATGAGATGGGCTATTAAAGGTTACCAGTGAAAGAAAAATGTTCCTGATGTTGGGGGAGTCCAGAATCAGGAATCACAGGTGAAGGCCATTTTTCACCCAGAGTTGTGAATCTGTGCTTAAACATTTAAATAAACCCAATTAAAAAATAAATAAGTTAACTGATACTGTTCTGCATAGCAACTGTTTTTCATTGAAATGAAAGGACTTGTTCAAATCCCAGGTCTAGTTCAGCAGTGGTTCAGACAGCAGATTTAAAAAATGTAAATGCTGGAAAATTGCAACATATTCACTTCCCAGTATCAGAGTCAAAGAAACCCCAGCATCGACATTCTGCGTCCACTTGGTAATCCTGATCTGTCTAAAACCAGTATTAAAACTTACGGGAATATGTACTAGCAATTTGGCATGAGGCTCCTGGCACGTTTGGACCTAAATTATCCTTCACAAATAAGACGATAATACTACTAAATATTAAATTATTTTTAAAGTCCTAATTACACTTGCTTTATTTTGAGTTTGTTGGTTTTTTTCCAATTCACCGTCAATTTAGACCAAGAATATTTTGTATTTAAATTTGCCCCATTGCTGGTTAATGAGACTTCAAATTGACAATCTAGATGAAACGCTCTTTCTTCCTGCGGCGCCACTTTCCTCTCTCCCAACCCCCCCCCCCCCCCCCCCCCCCCCCCCCCACTTGATCATTGCAATACCTTATTTAATCGTGCATAGATTTAATTTCATTTATCACTTTGTTTGCAGCCATTTCCCATCTTGTGGCAGCTTCATTTACAGAAGACCGATATGGTGTAGTGCAGACAACACTGTCATCTATCCTGTGTGCCATGCTCTCTCTCCAGGAGGTGAGAACCCTTTCAGTTCTTTATATGTTCTGCCAACCGCAGTCCACACTTAAAATACTTGCTCTATGGGGTTGAGTTTATCATGGTAAATTGTGAGTAGTTAGAGATGTTTAGCATAACTCAAACATTGCCACTTTTTGCACCTTCATATACTTCTCCCTCTCTGTTCTAGTTAAATCACACCTAGCAGGGATGATACCTAAGATTAAATTACTAGTCTATCCACATTAACAATGTATTGATGTCAATCGGGACCTCGGATTGTCCAAAGAGTGGAAATGCAGTTTCTGCTCCCAAGGGCCTGGCGATCTGTTAAGTTTCCTATCATACAATATAGTCAACTAATTGCAACCATGAAATTCATTTTGCAGTTTGATCCTTTGATTGTTAGCTGGGAGATGGGAGTATCTGTAGGCAATTAGAGATTTAAGCAAGTTATATTTTGTCTTTAGTATCACATTGCGGTTTTTTTTTTTCAATCAATTACTTGCATTTGTGTACTTACCAATGCAAGATGTATAAATGACCAGAAATTACACACTTTGAACTAGTGTGCAGGCATATGTACCAATTGCAAGAAATTGTTCCCAAGAAGATATATCTTTAGTCCCAGTTTGAAAATCACAAAATATGTGATTTATTTAGTATTGGGTGTGAATCCTCTTAACTGTACCAAGCAACAAGCTGCTCTCTATGTATGTGCTTTTGCAATGCTGGTATGGAACCTGCTGGGCTCAATTGCTTGTCTGATGGTCACAATGCATCAATACTGAACAAGGTGTCCATTAGAGCGCGTCCCATAAGTCTGGGTTCAGCCCCTATTCATCTAGACTTTTTCTCTCAATGTACCTGTTCAAATGTCTTTTGAATATTGTAATAGTACCCGACTCTACAGCTTTTTCTGACACCATGTTCCCTATACTGATCACCCTCTGTGAGGGTGAAAAAAATCTCTGCTGGCTCATTTTAAATTTTTCCCCTCTCATTTTAAACCTGTCCTCTTAAATGATTTTTCTATCGTGGGAATAGATTGTGATCGTCCATGTTATCTGAACACCTCATGATTTTATGTAGTTCTGTAAGATCACCTCTCATCCTCCAGCAAAGATACACAAAAATTGTTTGTTTTTTTTTTGTTTGGATTATTATTAAAGGAGGGATGTTTGGGTACATTTTAGAACATATATGGGTATATATATTTTGTGACAATTATATATAGTTACATTGTGAGTGTAGACCAAGCCTGTCTAGCAATAGACAGACACACAGCAGAGAAAGAATGCCTCCATTTTAATACTTCAACTTACCAGCTATCCTCCAGCATCTACGAAGGTGATACTACTATAAGGAGATCATATCCCTCTGTTACAATATTTGCATTTCTCACAGTACCCGGAGTTAGTTTAACCTGGAATTATATTAAAGTTGTCCGAATATTTAGTAGGAAATATTGGATTATTGTGAAAGAGCCACACATTAATGCAGTGCAGCTTTCAGTTTCTGAGTACATTGCAAATCATTGTTTTAAATTAACATTATATCATCTCAGACCCAGCTAATGTCCTTCGGTTGATTGGAATGTTTATGTTTTCTTGTAGATAACCCCGATTCATCAAATTCCGTTAAAACCTTCTTCCTTATTATTTTGAACTGAACTTATTTTATTTTAAAAAAACAGGCTGTGGACAAACATTTTAAACTACCTCATGCATCTAGCAAGCCAACAAGATCTCCCGGTACTCTCGTTGATTCTTCTTACAAAACTCTGAGATTTGCCCTTCGCGCCACCCTGAAAACTGCAATTTATAGGATAACTACCACCTTTGGAGACCATTTAAAGTAAGTCTATATTCCATATGTGTCAATTTCTATAGGATACTTCAAGATGCAACTGCACTGTTTCTCTCTGGTCTTGCTAGATACTTTTAGATTAATTATTTAATTTAATGTTTAATTAATAAAATCCTTTCATTTTATGTCAATTCCCTTCTCAAACTATGTGTCATGTTTAATATATATTCTTATTTTCAGGGCTGTACAACTTTCGTCAGAACACAGAAAAAGGCTGCAGCAATTTCTGGAATACAAGGAATGAAGCAATTGAAATCTTCCAGAACCACTGTTCACAAGGTCAAGACTCTATAACACACTACCAGCATTCTGTTTTTGTTCTATAAGCTTTTTATATTCTGGCAAGTGCGGGATTTTTTTTGATTAAAAATATTATTAATATTCCTAAGATTTCCCTGTTCACAGAAAGGGACCTCGGCATTTGGTAATTTTGTACATCTTTGTAGTAGAGTGTATGTTTATAAAGGACGACTGTTTTGTATTTCTTTTGAAATGCTGTTTGGGATTTAGCAAGGTTATACTTGAGGGTCTAATAATTTCTGGCTGCTTTATCTATTCATATCTCAATAAATGTGGTGTTGACATTGCATTTCTGACTGTTTATGCGTTAAAATAGATTACTTCGCCACAAGTCACAAATATATTGGAAATACCTTGAAAGGCAAAAAAAACAAAACATAAACTGCTGTAAATCCTGAGGAAAAAATAAATGTTCAGTCTCTGTGGAGAGTTTTTTGTTGCAGATAAATATTTGGATGGAGACCAAGTGAAGTGGTTATGGCTGAGAAGGTTATGAAAATTGACCAGTATTTCTTATTTGTATTGGAACCGGCAGTAATATTAACTCCGTTTTTCTCTCTCTCCATGGATGCTATCTGACCTGCTGAATATTTTCAGCATTTTCTTTTATTTCAGATTTACATAAATTCTGGTTTTCAATGTCGCGTTCATTTTCCTCCTATTGACATCTTATGCAATCAGTTCACCTCTGATAGACTGGATCCAACTTCTTCTCTCAACTGACATCACCATCTGTGTCAATCAGTCTCTCCTGGTTATTTTCAAGTCATTTTTCCAAGTTTCTCCAGCATTTTTCTCTAACCCTCTCCCTTCTCTGCAACTTAATATATATTTGATTTCTAACTTTATCTGGTACCTGTGAAAGGTCCCAACCTGAAATGTTAACGGCTTCTCTCTAAATAACCAGAGTTTCCAACATTTTCTGTTTTAATTTCAGAATATTTTGTTGTATATGAATCTGTTCTCTAAATACTCAGATCAATAATTGCTCTATGTAAACAATGGCTGTTATCCACTTTTAAATGCAGTATCTAGCTGCAAATGTTCATACAGAAAATGGCCTGATTATTTTAACATATTTCTGCACTGAAAAGTGAAAAATAAATATAAAAGAATGTTTAAGAAGGAACTGCAGATTCTGGAAAATCGAAGGTAGACAAAAATGCTGGAGAAACTCAGCGGATGAGGCAGCATCTATGAAGCGGTAAACAAAAATGCTAGAGAAACTCAGCGGCTGAGGGAGTCAGTCAGAAGAAGGGTTTCGACCCGAAACGTTGCCTATTTCCTTCGCTCCATAGATGCTGCCTCACCCGCTGAGTTTCTCCAGCATTTATGTCTACCTTGTATATTAAAGAAGTTAGGTTTATCAAGAATAAAGTGGTCTGAATGTTCCCCATTCTCTCTGACTCCTAAAGGACTTGCAGGACTACAGTTTTCTTCAGAAGATTTGTTTTATATATGCCAATATCTGTAACCTTTAATTCCTGAGCCAATTTGACTTGTGTTTTGTAGTGATTTTAACATTAAGGCCCAGAGGAACAGGACATTAACCATTTTCTGATGATTAATATCTGCAATCTATACCTGATTTGTTTTCAGTTACACCAATGGCTAGATTCGTAATAAAGTACCCTTTGCAATGAAGCACAGCATCTTGACCTCACTGTGATGCTTTTTTTAATCTTCCGTGGCACGAGGTCAGCATTTCCTATTTTCATACTACTCTTCCCATTGCTTTAATGGGGCAGGTCCAGAACAAATTACTGGTGATATTTATTCCTAAGACATTGAAGCTATCAACCATCTCTACCTCAGCACCATCAATGTATCCAAGGTACGTGTGCCACTTGGCTTCATGAAGGCAATCACAATCTCCTTTGCCTTGCTGACAATGATGAAGAGGTTGGCACCAGGGCATCAGGTTCTCAATCTCCTCTCTGTACTCTGTCGCGTCATTGTTTGATATCTGGCCCACTGCCGGGGTGTCTACGAATTTGGAAATTGTATTGGATTGGTATTTGGATGCATAGTCTTGAGTGTGTAAGGTGCACAGACGGATGCTGAGAACTCATCCATGCAGGGCACCGGTGTGGAGGGTGATTTATCACCTATCTTCACTGATCTATTGGTCAGGAAGTCTAGGATCCATTTGCAAAGGGGGGTGCTCACTCTAAGTTCTCATCATTTAGCAATTATGCCCGTGATGATTTTTGAATTTTAGACAAGCTGTTTCTGTTCACGCTCTCCAAGTCACCGACTGCTGTGTTAATAATAGAGTAGGACAGAATTTTGATTAGTGCCATTGCAGGCATTGGTCATTCTGATCTATTTAAAAGAACACAAAAGAAACTGAAAAGGCTGGAAAACTGAAATCAAAACAAAATAGCAGGTCAAGCAGCATCTGTGGAAGGTTAAATATTTAATGCTTAGGGTGAGACTACTTTTGTCAAAATGGAAAAGAGAAATATTATTGTCGAATGTGGAGTTGTTTCATTCATTATTGTCAAATGTGCAATGGTAAGCTTTTTTGTTGTGTGCTATCCAATCAGCGAAAAGATTATGCATATTTATAATGGAGCTGTCCACAATGTATAGATACAGGATAAGGGGAATAAATAAAGATTTAAAAGAGTAGAGCGATTGTAATGAATTATTGTAGATTCACTGCTGGAACCAACATGTAAAGAGTCACCTGGCTTCAGTACCATCTTGGATCGTCTGTCACATCTCAAGTATGCTCAAATCTCTATCATCATCGTTGAAAACATAAACGGGCATGGTGCCTTACAATACTATGTGATCGCAACTTCTAATGAAGTGTGGATGGCCGTTGGCTCGCTAGGAACTCATCCCCCCTTCGACAGGTCTTGTTTTTGGTCCTGCTGGGGGTCCACAGCCCCCTCCTCACCTGGCAAACCAGGTGGGGGAGACGGTGTAGTCGCCGACTATCCGCATAGGAGCAGGTAGCACGGGATTACATGGTACCCGTGGCGAGGGGACCCCCCCCATCCATCTTCTCAGGGAGAAGTATTTCACTAGGAGAAATTACAGAGAACCATAAGAAACTGTAGACCCAGGAAACTTGTGAAAGAGTGGAGGAATGCACTCATATAAATATAATGTATATCTCCCTATATAAGGAAGGATATGCAGTGAAGTGGGAAGGACTGCAGTGAAGGTTTGCCATATTGGTTTGTTAGTGCGAGAGATTAAGCAGATTGGCCTGTGCTCTCTTGATTTCAGAACCTCTTGTTCTTGAAAAATCTTAAGGCGTTCGACAAGATAGGGGTTCTAGAGCCAGGGGAAATATTCTCCAAACAAGCAAATTGCCATTGAGAACAGATGAGAAGGAATTTCCTCATCCGGAGGATAGTTAATCTTTGGAACTTTCTACCAAGTGAGCTGAGGTAGCTCAGTTGCCAAATGCCGACATGGATGTTTGTATGTAGATGGAGTTGACGGCTAAAGGGGTGGAACAATGCAAGTGACGCTGAGGTAAAAGATCACCCATGATAGGAGCACAATTAGGCCATTCGGCCCATCACGTTCACACCGCCATTCACTCATGCTGATCTATCTCTCCCTCCTAGCCCCATTCTCCTATCTTCTCCCCGTAGCCCCTGCGTTCACAGATCTGCTGAGGTTTTTTTTTTAGTATTTCCTGATTTATTGTCAGTGAAGGAGGTTGAGCAGATTCCGCCCTGTTGTTTCCATCTGCTAATAAATTACTATCCCTGGAAAAGACACTGGACTGAAGTGCTGCACCACAGCTTGCGTTGTTGCATCCGCATGCGACCCAGAGGCAGAGCAGCAACAGCCCTGCCCTGCACAGCAGTCGCCTCCAGCATCTTCAGGACTATCAACAGACTTCCACCGTCGTCACTTCTGGAGCCACGGGAGGTAAGTTGACGATCACCGTAGCCTGCTTAATAAAGAAACACATTTTAATTGGTCTTGATTTAAAGCATATTTATTTTGCAATTAAGGAACAAAATAGACAAGAGATATTTAAACGATTTCCCGCAGCCTTGCTGTAAACTACTGAAAGACGAAGTCACGTTGATTCTCTGAGATGTGTCGATTTTTAAAATGTTTTGCACGGTATACATGCGGTCGTACACACGCAAAAAAATGTAAGCACGTATTTCTTAAAAGTCCGCGTAGAGCCAGATCTGACTATTTCGGCAATTGCACTGCCATTATTGGTTGTGCTTTTCTCTTTAAATTGCGTTGAATGGGTCTCAGTTTGGGGAAATTCTATAAATTGTAGTCGATGTTTTAACTGAAACGTTGTCTCGTCTTTCTTTGCGAGTTAGCGCCGCCTGATTTGCCAACCTTTGCTTTACTCTCTCCGTTTCCCGGTGAATATCACGCAGGTTCGCCGCGCCTTCTGGTTTTCTCGTCTGAAAGCGCCTATAGATGGGGATGGACGCGATGGTCTGAACGCATTTATCCAAAGTCTGGGGGCAACACTCTTTGCTGAACAGGGACTCTCTGAAGAGGCGATTAACTCGCAGGGTCTGATCTCTCTGAATCTTGGTCTCTTCCCACAGTTTCAGCACCCGTTCATGTTCGTTGCTCAGACTTCTCACCTGACTCTGTGCTGCCAAGAGGCGATCTTCCAAAAGCTTCCTGACATTCTCCGCCTGAGCCAGCTCCGAAGCCAATTTGTCTATTTCCTGGTTTAACCTGGAGTTTTCTTGCTGCAGGCTCTTGCATCGTTCCGCCCTCTCCTTCAGTTCCTTCACCACCTCCTTGGTCAATTTGCTCGTCAGCCTGGAATCGGTGTCCAGTTGCAGCTCTGGTTGAAGCTTTCTGATGGTTTTATGCAAGTCCTTGTTTTCCGAGTTCAGCGCTTTGACCTTCTCTTTCAGTTCGCGGATCTGTGCCGCCATCGACGTCCGGATCACATTCAGTTTATCTCGGTTGAATTCCCCTCTCTTCGATGCTTCGTCTCGCTCTTTCCTGTATTTTAGCAAGAGTTTCTTGGTCTCAGACTTGGTCAGTGCGTTTCTCGAGCCCCGGATCTCCTCCTTTGGGCTGGACATGTCTATATTGACTGAGGCTGGAACAAACGCACACAAAATGATTCAACAACTGTTGCACACCAAACCCTCCTAACTGTTGCACTAGTTTAAATCTGTGTTTATCCTGGCGATGAAACGCGCAATAGGTAATATACAATCCCGCGATTCTTCAATCTGTTCAATAATCAGCGGTACAATTGACTAATCCGATTCCAATGTCAGGTGGGGCGAGAACTGGAAGGTGAAGATTAGTGCAATATTCTGACTGAAGCTATTGGTAGGGGATTGATAAATACTTGAAAAGGTATCTTTCTAGGGAATTGGGGAAACGCAGGAAAGGTTGATCAAACATATAATTATTTCGAAGTCCCAACGCACTCACTCTGGGGTAAAAGGCTCTGCTTCCTACTTTATGTAGATGAAGTGTTTAAGAAGGAACTGCAGATGCTGGAAAAATCGAAGGTAGACAAAAATGTTGGAGAATCTCGGCGGGTGAGGCAGCATCTATGGAGGAAGGAATAGGTGAGTTTCGGGTCGAGACCCTTCTTCAGACTGATGTGAGGAAGGGGGAAGAAGAAAAGAGGCGGAGATAGGGCTGAGGGGAAGAGCTGGAAGGGGAAGGAGGGAGAAAGCAAGGACTACCTGAAATTGGAGGTCAATGTTCAGACCGCTGGGGTGTAAACTATCCAAGCAAAATATGAGGTGCTGCTCCTCCAATTTATGGTGGGCCTCACTGGCCATGGAAGAGGCCTAGGACAGAAAGGTCGGATTCGGAATGGGAGGGGGAGTTGAAGTGCTGAGCCACCAGGAGATCAGGTTGGTTATTGCGAACCGAGCAGAGGTGTTGGGCAAAGCGATCGCCAAGCCTGCGCTTGGTCTCACCGATGTAGAGCTGCTGACACCTAGAGCAGTGGATGCAATAGATGAGGTTGGAGGAGGTGCAAGTGAACCTCTGCTGCACTGGTAAAGACTGCTTAGGTCCTTGGATGGAGCAAGAAGGGAGGTAAAGTGACAAGTGTAGCATTTCCTGCGGTTGCAAGGGAAAGTACCAGGGGAGGGGGTGGTTTGGGTGGGAAGGGACAAATTGACCAGGGAGCGGTCTCTGTGGGATCCCGTTGGAGGTTGCAAAAATGTTGGTTATCTGTTGTGTGTGACGGCTGATAAGGTGGAAGGTGAGGACAAGGGGGACTCTGCCCTTGTTACGAGTGGGGGGGGGGGAGTGAAAGCAGAGCTAAGGGGTATAGAAGAGGCCCTGGTGAGAGCCTAATCTATAGTCGAGGAGGGGAATCCCCGTTCCATAAAGAATGAGGACATCTCCGATGAAGAATCAGTTTGTTCTCAACTAGTTATTACAGCGGTTTCCGCGTTGAGTTTCTGATGGCAATTTAGCATGTACGGGGCCCAGTCTAGGTTTCTGTGCCCATTGATTTGCGGTGACTTTATTTAATCGGAGACAGGCTCGTTGGACAGGCAGTTAGTATTCTCTAAAAACTGGCCCTTCTTCCTCAGAAAGAATTTCAGCGGTTGCTCTGCATTCTTTATTTTACTTTTTTATTTTTCTCTCTCTTTCTTTTGTATGGCTTTGTAAATATTTGATTAGTGTATAAATGTAAATAATTTGGTGTACATATGGAAATAGGTGTTTATAGCTGCTAAATTGGTATAAGATAATTATAAGCAGTTTAATAAGGGGTG
Source organism: Okamejei kenojei (assembly GCA_035221665.1). Lineage (NCBI taxonomy): Eukaryota > Metazoa > Chordata > Chondrichthyes > Rajiformes > Rajidae > Okamejei > Okamejei kenojei. The sequence goes on along the minus strand of CM069140.1, from coordinate 17,331,388 downwards.
GGAATTAATAGCTTTGGCTTCTTCCTGCTCCTTTTCGGACACATGCGATTCATTTATTTATAAATATTGTTTATGACACTTTATAAATATTCTTGTTTTGTTTTTTTGTATGCGGTTTCATACTTGCTTTTTATTTTTTATTCTGTTCGAAATAAAGAATAAAATAAAATAAACGTATAACTGGCCGAAAACAAATCGAAGTTTACATCCTGCCAAGGAGATTAAACAATACAAATCCCAACTATGAAGGCTCGGGAACTCTTAATCTCATTCCCTAAACCGCTTCTGATGCAACGATTACACAAACTCAATGTCCAAAAACCCTCATATCAGTAAAAACTCAAAACCTTCAAATCCCTCTCGTGGACCACCATTAAGGTTACTAATCGAACAACTGAATAATTTTGCAACAAGTCTTTAAAAAAAAAAACAAATGGATGGGAATGGTAAAATGCTCTTTTCCTTGAAAACCAAATTCTTTATCATTAATAACAGATATCTTTCAACGGGGGATTAAAATTCAAACCTGTTTCCGATCCATGGATTCTATCATTGGACTATCCTTACAGTGCTAACTCGTTCTGTAACCAACAGTTGTAGAATCCCTCATTACCATGAAAATGTGCCACCCAGCTTGTGTGTAAAATCAGCTGCATCAGACGGCGTGCTGGAGAGACCAAGGATTGCAGTATATGGATGGGCGTCATCCTAATCTACAAGCAGGGACACCAAGACATGTCTATGTCTGCTCGGATACCTTGCTGAGAAAAGTTCTTACCTGTCCCCCCAGTGTTGCAAAGGATAATACACTATTGGATGCAATCAATGGTGCAGTCCTGGACATTACCCGCACCACATCTGTCATTCGTGGAAAGGTTCTTCCGGACCAACATCTTTGACCACAGGCAGTCCATCTGGGCAGGCAACGCTGGTCAGCACGGAACGTCCTGTAGGCACTGCAGGGAAATGACTACATGGATCCTGTGGCGTGGTTCCCAGAGCAGACTGCCCAGTTTGTCTGGCGAGGTGCCTCATTGTCAGAACTCACCAACAAGCACCAAGACCTGGCTTGGCTGGCGGTGAGGGGAGCCCTCCCAGTCAGATCCTTCCTGCACCGTCGGAACCTCACTACCAGTGCACGCTGCCCTCGGGACGGCTGCTATGAAGAGGAGACGGTTGCCCACCTCTTTGCAGAGTGTGGATTTGCAAAGAGCGTCTGGAGAGGTCTGCAAGGGTCCCTGTCACAGTTTATTCTGAACAGCTGTGCACCGAGGACTCTGATTTATGGACTGTTCCCAGGGACGCATTCAGGGACTGACATCGAGTGCTGCTGGAAGGTCATCAACTCGGTGAAAGATGCTCTTTGGTCTGCCCGAGCTTTGTTGACCTCCAGCAGAGCGAGATGTCCGTCTGGGAATGTTGCCAACTGGCCCGCTGCAGACTGCAGGAGTACGTGCTGAGGGACGCACTGAAGCTCGGTGCAGCCAACGCCAAGGCTCGGTGGGGGAGGACAACAGTCTAGGGTCCTTCCGCTGCTGGACATGGGGGGGGCAGGGTCTGGTGGAGACACCCCTCAAAATAAGGGAAGGGATTCCACGCCAGTGGGCCACATTAATGGCAAAGATGGGGGAAAAATGTTTATAATTTGTGTAAGCAGTATTGAATGTATGCAAAGCCACCAAGAATATCAGATGGAATTTTGTAAGGATCATGTATTGTGTATATTTATTTCTCGATAAAGTATATTTTGAAATTTTAAAAAGTTTTTGACTTAGTATGCAGAACCTCTGATCCCATGACGTTCCCATGAACAGACCATCCTCACCGTGCCTCAGTCATACAGCGTGGAAACAAGTCCTACAGCCCAATTTGTCTATGCCAACCAACTTGCCCCATCTACACTAGTCCCACATGTCTGCGTTTGAGCCATGCCACTCTAAACCTATCCTATCTACATACCTGTCAAAATGGGTTTTTTTAAATGTGATAGTACCTGCCTCAACCACCCCCTCCGGCAGCTCCTTCCATATATCTACCACACTTTGTGTAAAATGTTGCCCCTCAATTTCCTCACACTTCAACCCCATGTCACCCGGTTCTTGATTCCCCAATTCTGGGTAAAAGACTGTGCATTTACTCTATCGATTCCCCTCATGGTTTTATACACCTCTAGATTACCCCTCATCCTTCAGCTCAACAAGGAATAAAGTCCAAACCTGCTCAATCTCTCCCCATAGCTCATACCCTGGAGCCTGGCACCTTAGTCTTTGCTGTGTTGTATTTATACTAGGTTTAGGTTTAATATTGTCTTGTGCCATCCAATTAAATCAGGTACCACTGTACAAACAAGTGCAATCAAGCCAAACTCAAGTACAATAGACAGTGCAATCAGAAAAAATACAGAGTGCACAATATATTTAAGAATGCTTAAGAAGGAACTACAGATGCTGGAAAATCGAAGGTAGACAAAAATGCTGGAGAAACTCGGGGGGTGAGGCAGCATCTGTGGAGTGAATGAAATCGCTCCATAGATACTGAGTGCACAATATAGTTCTCAGCAATGTGGCGCGACACTTCCATGGACAAAGTCCACCGTCCGGAATAATGGGGCAGCACAGAAGCCCGATAACTATTAACAATGACCGCAGGGACCTACGTTTACTCCGGCAATGCTTCCTCAGACTGAACACCTAGAAACATATGCCACGGCTCATTGTTGCAATACAACCAGGACTAAAATGAGTATCTCCAATTCACCGGAATTACTCAACTGATCACAGATTTAAACTAGCATGGTGCCATCAGACAGGTTCCGGAGAGTTCTGTTAGTGGGTGCTTATTGCTAACACCGTCGGATTCAATTTGGGAAACAACGTTCCTCCTATTGGAAAGTTGTCACCCACGGTTAAATCGGTGAAATGTTAACTTTCACTTTCGAGAGTACCCAATGTAAATATGTTCACTGTTTACCCTAATGGTGCACTATCCCTCCCTCGGTAAGATGCAGGTCACCGTGGTCACATCTTCATGTCCTCGGTTGGCATCGTACATCGCTCAACTGCCACTGATTTGCCATCAGTTTTCCATACCCCTCACCGGCTGCCTCTTGCATGACATTTTTAACCCTATCAGGATTTTCTGCTCGTTCTTTCTCCCTAATTCAGCTTCCCTATTAATAATTACACTGATGTGCGACCTCTATTTTCGGGAATCCTCCACCTTTTCTCTAATTCACCTCGGTCAGGCATTTTCATAGTGAATACCGCGACTGGATGAGCCACCTCTGCAATGGTAACGTGTTCAAGGTCTGCTATTAGCGTTATCCCGTGCAGTCTGGTCACACCTTGCATTTTTATCCCGGGGCAACAACAGAAATCCAATTGTGCCGATCACCCATACAGCTGTACTCATTAACAGAAAAGATGACAAGCTTAACTTCAGGATGCTTTTCCCACTCCAGCAAGTTTTACAGTTAATTAGCAATTATAAAATTCCTAACATTTCTTAATTAATTCCACGTTAGACAATTCAGGATATTGGTAAAGTCTGAAATGCTCCCTACACATATCGTTTAACAAAGGCATTTTGATATTTTTCTGCAAGTATCTTGTTTTTCAGCTTGCTGCAATAAGATAATTTAAAAACAATGAAAAAGTTTAAGTGCCTTCATACCTGTTTCCCGTTTGTGTTTCATCCAGGGTGTGAACAAAATGTTGAGAGAGCCAATTTGTTTGTGTGGACAGAATCTGTCAGCAATTTCCTTCTGATTGATTGGATTTCATTGAATTGTCAATGGAAGATCTGACGCTGTTGGTATTTAACCTGTTCAGTTGCCATTGAGATAACAGAGCTCGTCTTTTGCCACTAATATACCCAGCTCAAATTGCAGTCATTAATCAAGATCCATTAGTTACAACACAAAGAATAGTCTAGAGTAAAAGCAGATTATGGTAGCACCATAATCAGAGTTTAGTGGAACTGAAAGTCAAACACCGTTTCTCAACTCCAGCACAATTATTCCCGCGTTGGTCATTCCGTGCAGTCTTTTGTTGGGTCGTTTAATATTAACTACTTATTCACATCATCTATGGGAAATGGCAAACTTCAATAACTTGTTCATCATTTTGGCAGTGAGGAAAATCTTCATTTCACCCACTTAGTAGACTGCTTTAATGCAATTTCAAACTCAAACGCAAAGATCTCTGAGCGAGGTACCCAGGATGAATAATTTATATAGCCTTGCCTTGAATAATGAGAAACCTTCTATGTTGTAATCCTGGGTGGAATGTAAAAGTGGAGCATCACTGACAACCCCAAATTATCCTGAACACGATGTTAGGATGATTATGTTCCAACAGACTCAATCGGACAGCCATGGCACTGTTAAGATCACGTAATCGACAGCGCATTACACACACCACAAATAGCCTGATACTTAGCAATTGGAGCAAAAAAATCTGCAGATGCTAGAAAACATAATCCAGACAGAAAGTAGCAGCAAGTCAAGCAGATGCCAACTTATCAGATCAAAGATCCTTCATAAGAACTGAAATGCACGTGCATTTTAAGTCGCTTAGATGAAACCTAGTACGTTTATAATGATCAGATCACGATATTTGCTGAAGGTTGGGATAAATATTGGCAAAGTTCCAAGAACAATCCCCACTTAAAGCGCTGCGGAATTCTATTTCCACTTGACATTATAGCAAATGGTTTCATTACGCATTTGCAGAGTATCCTGATAATGTTGAACTACTTAAGGACTGCACTCAAGTGCCAACGATAAATTTGGGACTAGAACACATACAACCTTTTAGCTCAGATGAGATTAATATCATGAATATATTACTAACATCTCTTTTACACACACATATATATATATACATATATATATATATATAATATATATACATACATACATACACACATACACACATATATATATATATATATATATATATATATAATATATATATATATATATATATATATACACATATACATACACACACATATATATACACACACACACATATATATATTATATATAATTTTTAAAAAGTGGGTAAGTAGTATAAAGGGCATGTTATTTCAAAATTGCCAACCAAACGGTAATGAATCCCAAATCTACTGAAACATTCAAGAGAAACTTGGATTAGGTTCCATTTTCAAGACTTGATCCGAGCCAAATTAGAAACAAAAACCACCTGCAGCCCAATTACAGAAAATACTGTATGAACAAGCTCTGTTTCTGGTGTCCTATCTTGTTTCTCAGGTGTATGTAACAAGTGCCACGATTTTATTCACAGAGGCAAGCATTTCTGAAAGCTCTTTTAAGATATATTATAAAGCAACATTAAAACACTGTTTTTATTAGAATCTTATTGGCTGCAAATTACATTGAAACTCAACAATGTTCAAGTACTTGATGTTCATGCCACCTTCTAGCAGAGAAATCCCATCAGCCCCATTCCCCCTGCTGTCCTGTAGCTTAATCCCAAGTAGCCATCACCAATCATTCTGATTTAAGTAACTATTTCAGCTGTTATTTTTAACTTATTGAAAATGGATCCATTGCTTCTGAGTTTACCCACAAACAATTTAAAATCTCGTTACTTTGACTCGCTCCATGTGATATGAAGAAATGGCTGGTTATAGTGAAGGGGTGGGTTCTGGCAATATCTTAGTTGTAGAGCTGAAGCTGTGCTCTAGTACTAGCTGCATTTTCAGGGCCTTTACGACAACACCTGGTAATGTGGATATTTGTCCGGGTCTGTCCTGTTCACAAGTACATTCATTTTCAGCTGTTCATCAATGACTTTCAGCCTTCAAAGGTCAGAAGTCAGAATGTTTGCTGATGATTTCACAATGGGCTGATAAAATGGAAAATAACATTAGGTTTAGGTTTGTCACATGGACTGAGATACAGTGAAAGGCTTTTGTGTGTGCTATCCAATCAGATATATTAATAATGAATAGAATCAAGCCAAACATGAGTAAGACAGGGAGAGTGAAGAGGAAGATATCGGAGTGCAGAATATAGTTTTTCCCAGCATTGTGGCAAAACAATACCTCAGAAAATGTCTAACGTTCGCAACGGTAGATTGGAAACATCAAGACTGTACTTTAGCTTATGGAATGAGCATTCAGGAGTCTGATAACCGAGGGGAAGAAGCTGTTCCCTTCGTGTCTTCGAGCTTTTATATCTTCTGCCCAATGGAAGCAGAGAGGAATGACTCGGGGTGGGAAAGATCCTTGATTGTGTTGGCTGCTTTTCCAAGGCAGCATGAAATGTAGATGGGGTTAATGGTGGGGAGTCCCTGGTCTATGTGCTGGTCTGGGCTACATCTACAATGTTTGTAACTTCTTGTTGTCTTGGACAGAGCTGTTCCCAATCCAAGCTGTGATCCAATCCGACAGTATGCTTTCGGCGATGCATCTGTCGAAGTTGGGAAGTTGGAGACATGCCAAATTTCCTCAGTCTCTTAAGGAATAGGGATGTTGATTTGTCAGTAGCTTCAATGGGGTTGGTCCAGAACAGACTGTTAGTAATATTTACATCTAGGATCTAGAAGCTCTCAACCACTTGCATTTTAGCACCATTGATGCTGATTGAGGCATGAACTACTTTACACTTGCTAAAATCGGCAACTAGCTCCTTTGTCTTGCTGAGATTATCGGGGAGGTTGCTATCCTGACACCTTGTCACTGGGATCTCTGCCCCATTCCTGTACTCTGTCCCATCATTCTTCGAGATCCGGCCCCATAGTGGTATCATCTTCAAATTTACACGTGCAGTTAGCACAGTTGTGAGTGTAGAGGGCTACCATAGTACTAGGTATAGTAGTTATTGAGTATTGAAGTGTCAGCAACAACCATTTCCGATGAAAGAGTCTAACCGCTACCCTTGACGTTCCAAGGCATTACCAAAGTCAGGTTCTTTACCATCAACATCCTATCAGTTACCTGCAGGTCATCATTGATCAGGAACTCAACTGGACCAGCCGCACAAATACCATCATTACAAGAAGCTGGGTATGGTGCAGCAAGCAAGTCTGCTCTTGCTAATCTCAGAAGCTCCTGCCATGTACAATCAACAAATCAGCATACAATGGAATACCCTCCACTTGAAGATGACTTTGCCTGGGATACAGTCAAATGCTGGCCTAGTGTCCAGGGAAGCCACTCTCACTGCCTGGATGGATGCAGAAGCGAGTCTCAAACAGCTCAATAGCATCCAAGACAAAGCAACTCATTTGATAGGAACCTTATTAACTTTCACTCTCCAACATCCCACAGTGGCTGCTCTGTCTACGATCTACAACATGCACTGCAATTACTTGCTCAGTCTGCATTGAGAATGTCTTCCAAACCTGCAATCTCTATCATCAAGACAGGGAAAGATAGGAGATGGATGGGAATTATACTACCTTCAATTTCCCTCCAAGTCACACATCATCCTTACTTGAAAGTTTATTGTGAGTCTTTGTCATAATTGGATCTAAATCCCAAAACTCCCTGCCCAGAAAGAGCTCATGACGGCAGCTCACTCTGAAAGGCAATTGTGCTTTAAAATATGCTATAAATATATAAATATTGGCCTCGCCAGAAAGTCCAAAGCCTGAAAGTTTAAAAAAAGCTGAGAGAAAGCAGGTTTTATATAATCCATATTATTTTTTCTCAGTTGCCTTTTGATCTGTTCATCTGTTTTTAGCCACATATTCCTAAATATCTTTCCATATTACTTCCATATCCTTTAAACATCCATTTGCCTTTTCTTTGCTGGTTTGCCCACAAAATATTAAAAAATCTCACTTTGTTCAATATTGGTCAACAGATAATCATCTTTGTTGGATACCGACACCTACTGTATTAAAAACTGGAAACAGATGACGGCTGTGGAAATAGAAACACTTCACATTTCAGGCTGAAGAATCTTCATTAGAAATGGACAAGACAGAAAACAAGTTTGTTTTACATTGCAGGAAGGTATGGCTAGGAAAAAACAGAAACTCTTTGATACGAGTAACCCATCAACTAAATAATCATGTTTCCAGCATATCCACATGACAACGTTGACCTCACCTTAAGAGAAATACTCTCTTTGCCCATGCCATTCTCAACCACCTTCCACAATTTAAAAACCAACTTCTGATGAAGGGCCCTCGACCTGAAACATTAACTCTGTTTTTCCATTGATAGTTGCTGACCGACTATCTGAATATTTCCAGCAATTTTTATTTCAGAATTTCATTTTCAATATCTGCCTTTCTTTTTTTCAATCTGCATTTTAATTTTGTGTTAAGAAAGCCTTCTTACCTCATACCACTGGTCACCTGTAACAGGGGTCAAAGATGGGCTGATGTTGGGGATAGTGGAAAGTTATCTCTGGGGATCAGAGCAGAGTCTGAAGAAGTGAGGATGAATATTCTAAAGTTTCTGGATCACCTTTGTGGATCATCCAGATCTTCTGTATATTTTTTTTCTCCCAAGTGATTAAAAGGTAGGCAAGATTATAAAAGGGATTTAGAAAAAGAATAGTAAGTGTAGTCTATAATAAGACCAATGATTGTGCATTTTTAGCTTGCTTTACATTTTGTTTCTAATCACCACAAACAAAAAAAAAGACATGGCAAGATAAAGGAGGAAAGCATCATGCAAATATTCCTTCTTTTATCCTGCCTGATTGAATTTTTGTTTCCATTCCAGGAAGCAATGAAAAGTGATTAAAGACACATCAATTATTTTGCCCAAGAATGAACAATTCTTCAATTGGCTGCAGTAATTTAAACATCTTGTTATAAAACCTGTAACTTTTCCTTATGAATGTAGTGTGCATACACCCAATGGGTCTGTCAAGACCTTGAATCTCATCCTTTTGTCAAATTCCACACAAGACGTTTGAAACATGATAAATTAACTTTTATGTACATTATGATTGGCATTTTTGAATAAAGCCTGCTAAAACTAATTTTGTACGGCATAAGCAAATTTAGACATTATTAAAAAGTACCAAATATCACAACCAAACAATATTTTTCCCATATTATATTAGCAAATTATGAAATAAATATTTACAATTGGTAACAAACATGTTACATTAGTGGAAAAGTAGAACAGAAAAACCAGAACAGCCGCAATGCACAAATCCCAAAACCTGGTTTAATTGGTTTGGAGCTCTACAATGATAAAAAAAAAAAATCAGTATAGTTCTTTGTAGTCTGGTTAGATTATCAGTGTTACACTGCTTGTTTAGTCTGAAGAGCCTTTCCGCATACCAAGTTATTAGTGAACAAATCTAGAAAAAAGAAAAGGGAACTTTTTAAAAAGGATCTGACATTCTAAGTTTTCATGATAATGAATGATTTAAAGGGACAAGAGGCACAATTTAGAGTCATACAGTTGTTCAACTTACCTATGTCGACCAAGATGCCCCATCTACACTGGTCCTACCTGCCTAAATTCCTCCAAACCTTTCCTATCCATGTATAGTTATAATGTTATAGTACCTGCCTCAACTACCTCCTCTGGTAGCTCATTCCTGCTAAACCCCCCCTCCCATCCCTCTAAACCCCTCCCATCCCCCCTCCCAACCCCTTAAACCCCTCCCATCCCCCAAACCCCCTCCCATCCCCCTAAACCCCTCCCATCCTTGTACCTGACCATATGTCTTTTAAATGCTGTTATACTACCAGCCTCAACCACCTCGTCTGAGAGTTCATTTCAAATACCCACCACTGTGTGAAAAAGTGGCACCTCAGTTTACTATCTTCCCATCTTCCCTTTCTTACCTTAAACCTATATCCTCTGGTTCTTGATTCCCCTACTCTGGGTAAAAGACTCTGTCCATCTAACCCATCTATTCCCCTCATGATTTTGTACACCTGTAAGATCACACCTCATACTCCAAGGAATAGTCCTAGCCAGCTCAACCTCTCCCTATAGCTCAGACCCTCAAGTCCTGGCAATATCCTTGTAACAGCAGGGCGACCAAAACTGAACACAGTACTCCAAATGTGGCCTCACCCACATCTTGTACAACTGTGACATAACACCCCAACTTCTATACTCAATACCGTGACCGTTGAAGGCCAATATGCTGAAAGCATTTTTAACCATATACCTGTAACGCCACTTTCAAGGAACTCTGTGCCTGCATACCCGGATAATTCTACACTTCCCAAATCCCTGCCTTTCACCATGACGGACCTGTCCGGGTTAGACTTCCCAAGATCGAACACCTCACACTTATCTTCACTAAACTCCATTAACCATACCTCAGCCCACTTCCCCAACTAATCAAGATCCTGCTGTTTTTTTCCCCAATAACCTTCTTCGCTACCTCCTACACCATCCACTTTATGAAAAGTCAAAGATGAGTTAATAATTTAAAAGTTGGTTTCAATAAATAACTTGTTTTTACATTGAAAGCGTAGCAGTCGAGGAAGGTGAAGCTCAAAGGGCATTGCAACAGAGTACATAGATTAGGTTAAAACATTGCCAGAGTGAACTGAAATCAGAGTTTATGGCAAGGGGGTCAAGACTTTATGGTAAGGGGTTAAGAACGCTATGGATTAAAATAAAATCTGTTTATTCAAGAAATCTTCTTTACAGTTCCCCAATTTTGTATATTATTTCAAAAATATTTAAAATACAATCTCACTATTTTATACCAGCAAATTTTACTAAAAGAAAAATGGCTTTACAATTGCTTAATGAAAGGTCAATGATTGTAGAACTCATCACGTGCAAGAAGTATACATGCAGTGTAGAGGCCAGTTCCAGAGTGCAAATTGTTGGAACTACTGCAAGTGGGGCAATGGGTGCTGTGGTTGCACAGCAGAGAAAAACTGTTGACTCGACAAATAAAACTTCAGCAGCAGTAATCCAAGCTGGAATTTGATGCGGGGAAATAACTGAAGTGTGACTGCACATGAATTATGGACTTTTTTCCTCTCTGATTTAATTCATACAAAATTGTAATGAAGTGCAATAAGTGTGACAACTCTTGATGCCTTCAGACTGGATTATTAATTAAATTATGATAGCTAGTTGGAAAGGATCATTTACAATTAGAATGATGACAGGCATGGCAGGGCAATGTGTTATTAAAGCATCACATTGGAACTGGGAGGGAAGAGTGATCCACACAACATCCGCTACAAAGCTGATGAGCACGAGCTTCAGACATGTCTGAGAGGGAAAATTACTGTGATACAGTATTCAGCCAATAGTCAGGTTAACTATTGTGGATTTGGTCAGTGGTCACAAGATCATAAGTGATAGAGGCAGAATTAGGCCATTCAGCCCATCAAGTTTACTCCACCATTCAATCATGGCTGATCTATCCTCCTAACCTCATTCTCCTGCCTTATCCTAATAACCTCTGACACCCGTAAAGAAGGAAGGTCAAAGAAAGAAAGGTGTGATTATGAATGAGGGAGATGCGAAATACAGAAATTAGGTCTTAGCCTCTTTACTTGTCCTTGAGGCACAAGATTCTTGCGGACAGAAGTTGCAACTGCAACGAAAATGAGCAAACTGACGATAATGGAATGCAGTATGTGTAAGAAGGAACTGCAGATGCTGGTTTAAACCGAAGAAAGACACAAAAAGCTGGAGTCACTCAGCGGGACAGGCAGTATCTCTGGAGAGAAGGAATGGGTGATGTTTCAGATCTCGATCATGGAATGCAGCACTGATGTATTATTTTACAGCCATGTTATATGGAATTAGCTACTGGAGGAGGTAGTTGAGGCAGGTACTATAACATTAAAAATATATATATTTTTCAAGTGTGAGGCTTGAATGCCCAGTTGCCTCCTCGATGCTTGGTTAAGTGCATTTCCTTGTGAGTGAAGGGGAAATCGGAGAAAAGGATCTAATTGTCTTGGTCCACAGAGATATGCAATGGCAGGAGTTTCTGGGAGTAATTCAGAAGATGCAGGATCTTTTCATCCCAAAGAGGAAGAAAGATTATAAGGCGAGAATGAGGCAACCATGGCTGACAAAGAAAGTCAAAGACAGCATAAAAATAAAAGAGAATGCATATTAAATTGCTAAGATTTCAAAGGTTGCAAAGGGCGGCAGGCATGGTGGCACAATTCCAGCCTTACAATGCTTGCAGCACCAGAGACCCGAGTTCAATCCCAACTACGGGTGCTGTCTGTACGGAGTTTGTACGTTCGCTCCCCTGACCGCGTGGGCTTTCTCTGAGATCTTCCGTTTCCTCCCACACTCCAAAGACGTACAGGTATGTAGGTTAACTGGCTTGGCATATGTGTAAAAAAATGTCCATAGTATGTGTAGGATAGTGTTAATGTGTAGGGATCGCTGGTCGGTGTGGACCCAGTGGGCCGAAGGGCCTGTTTCCGCACTGAATCTCTAAACTAGCAGGAAGCGAGAGGATTGGGTAGTTTTTAAAAACCAACTAAAGGCAACTAAAAAAGCAGTACAAGGTTAAAAGATGAAATATGAAGGTAAAATATAAAAGATAGCAAAAGTCTATTCAGATATAGAGTTAAAAAAAAAGGCAAGAGTGGAATTTGGACCACTGGAAAATTACGCTGGAGAATTTGTAATGGGAGGGGGGGTTGACATCATTTATCACATCAGCCAGATTAGGCAAGGCTGGCAGTAGTCTCTCCCAGTAGTCTCTCCCTACAATTAGATTGTATGACAGTCCTGTGGATTGTTTTTTGGTAGTGGCTTTTTTCTGTTATAGACATTTAAATTCTTGAATGTAAATTACCCAGCTACAAGGACAGGATTCAGAGTTATGTCTCTGGATCAATGATTCATACCTCTGACTGCAAAATAGGAATTTAATTATACGAATGGTTACTCCTTTCAATCCTACTGAAATTCACTTGCAGAAATTTGAACCAAGATTCAGATACATTTGCATAAACTTGGGGCAGGACCTGGGATTTTATATTCACCACGGATCAAAAGCACACAGGCCCTGATGATTAACTAAAAGGACACCAGCTTGTTTTTGGATTCCAAGGTAGATTAAAGTTAAAACAATCCAGTCTAAAATGGAATATATGAAATTCTATTTCTCCTCCCACTCCTTCCTTCCCAGGTCATGGAAATGCTGACCTGATAAGTTATGCACTGTGGGTTGCCACAAGAGTTCCATTCCGATTTGGAGTAATAGTTGGGGAGACAAGAAGAGGTTTGACTTTTTCTGGTGGATCAAAGAAATAAGCCTGTGGAATAAGAATAACAAATATTTTAATATCATGTCCAATGGTATTTTTAAGTAAGTTCTTGCAAGAAAATACACACCTGATGTGTGTTCATGACTTCTATAAAAAATGAAACTTTTTGGCTTTAGAATGAGGTTTACTAAAAGCATTCCTTTTAGCAAGCTATCATTGAGCAAAACCAAAAGAATATGAAGGATAATCCAGAAAATGCAAATTGAAAATAGTACAAACTATACAATAAATCATCAACTGGATGAAATGTTAATCCAACAAGGTTTTTGTGCTTCACACCCAAGAATACTTGTAATTGAAGCCCATTACATACTTGGTTAAATTAATGAAAAATATTACACCCTCAAAAGATGGAATGAGAATTTGAAAATTATTCCATTGTATATCAGGCATTCAGTTTCTCAATTACAGATCGCTCAATACTTGAATCAGCCTTTGCCTTTCTAAATCAATTCAAGAAAAAAATATACAAATATATACAACTATACATATATATATATATATACACACATATATATATATATATATATATAACACACACACATATATATACATATATACACACACACACATATATATATATATATATATATAGCTTGCAAAAGTTTTCATACCCCTTGAACACATTTTGTCACGTTACAACCACAAACGTAAATTTTATTTTATTGGGATTTTTATGTGATAGACCAACACAAAGTGGTGCATAATTGTGAAGTGGAAGGAAAATGATACATGGTTTCCAAATTTTATTACAAATAAAAAACTGAAAAGTGTGGCATGCAAAAGTATTCAGCCCCCCTGAGTCAATACTTTGTAGAACCACCTTTCGCTGCAATTACAGCTGCAAGTCTTTTGGGGTAAGTCTCTACCAGCTTTGCACATCTGGAGACTGAAATTTCTGCCCATTCTTCTTTGCAAAATAACTCAAGCTCAGTCAGATTGGATGGAGAGCGTCTGTGAACAGCAATTTTCAAGTCTTGCCAGAGATTCTCAATTGGATTTCGGTCTGGACTTTGACTGGGCCATTCTAACACATGAATATGCTTTGATCTAAACCATTCCATTGTAGCTCTGGCTGTATGTTTAGGGTCATTGTCCTGCTGGAAGGTGAACCTCTGCCCCAGTCTCAAGTCTTTTGTAGACTCTAACAGTTTTTCTTCCAAGATTGCCCTGTATTTGGCTCCATCCATCTTCCCATCAACTCTGACCAGTTTCCCTGTCACTGCTGAAGAAAAGCATCCCCACAGCATGATGCTGCCACCACCATGTTTCACAGTGGGGATGGTGTGTTCAGGGTGATGTGCAGTGTTAGTTTTCCGCCACACATAGCGTTTTGCATTTAGGCCAAAAACTTCAATTTTGATCTCATCAGATCAGAGCACCTTCCTCCACATGTTTGCTGTGTCCCCCACATGGCTTGTGGCAAACTGCAAACGGGACTTATTATGGCTTTGTTTCAACAATGGCTTTCTTCTTGCCACTCTTCCATAAAGGCCCGATTTGTGGAGTGCACGACTAATAGTTGTCCTGTGGACAGATTCTCCCACCTGAGCTGTGGATCTCTGCAGCTTCCCCAGAGTTACCATGGGCCTCTTGGCTGCTTCTCAGATCAATGATCTCCTTGCCCGGCCTGTCAGTTTAGGTGGACGGCCATGTCTTGGTAGGTTTGCAGTTGTGCCATACTCTTTCCATTTTTGGATGATGGATTGAACAGTGCTCCGTGAAATGTTCAAAGCTTGGGATATTTTTTTATAATCTAACCCTGCTTTAAACTTCTCCACAACTTTATCCCTGACCTGTCTGGTGTGTTCCTTGGGCTTCGTGATGCTGTTTGTTCACTAATATTCTCTAACAAACCTCTGAGGCCTTCACAGAACAGCTGTATTTATACTGAGATTAGATTACACACAATGGACTCTATTTACTAATTAGGTGACTTCTGAAGGCAATTAGTTGCACTGGATTTTATTTAGGGGTATCAGAGTAAAGGGGGCTGAATACTTTTGCACGCCACACTTTTCAGTTTTTTATTTGTAAAAAATTTTGAAAACCATGTATTATTTTCCTTCCACTTCACAATTATGCGCTACTTTGTGTTGGTCTATCACATAAAATCTCAATAAAATGCATTTACGTTGTGGTTGTAACGTGACAAAATGTGGAAAAGTTCAAGGGGTATGAAAATATTTTCAAGCCACTGTATATATAAAAAATAGAAATCTATAACTAAAATGAATCCTGATTTATGTTTCTTTCCTAAAGTGGAATTCAGCGGAAGAAAATACAAAACGATAACTTAACTTTTGTATAAAATCTTTAAAAAATCAAAACATTAAGTTTAACAAAGTAAATTATAAATAAAAACATAAATTGCTGAAAAAACTCAGCAGGTCAGAAAAAACAGTTAACATTTCAGGCCGGGGACCCTTTATCAGAATGATAAATCCATATGTACCTTACAGCCAACTGCAAGCAGAGCATGAAGAATCAGAATAACTACGATAGTTGATATGGCAATTCGCCGGTTATCATCCCGGACAGCTGGCCAAAATGTCATCACTAGCACGGTGCCCGAAAGACACATGGCCAATACTATTGTGAGCCAACGTACTATCTCACTTGGAATAATCCACAGCATCTGAAATGCAGAAACAAGGGAAGTCAAGACTAGCAAAAAGTGTTACATACTTAAAGAAGATCTATACCAACATAGAGCCATACAGCATGGGAACAGGCCCTTCAGCCAAACCTGCCATGCTGACCAAGATGTCCCATCTAAACTAGTCCCACCTGTCAGTGTTTGGCCCATATCCCTCTAAACCATTCATATTGATATACCTGCTCAAATGTCTTTTAAATGCTGTTACAGTACCTACCTCAACTACCTCTTCTGGCGGCTCATTCCATATACCCACCACCCTCTGTGTGGAAAGATGTTTCCCTCAGGTTCCTATTGAATCATTTCCCTCTCACCACTGTCCATGTGTATTTTTTTTCTCTATCCTTGCTTACAATTTCATTGTTTCCACATTCCTATCGCTTCTTCCATGGAAACAAAATGTAATGGAGAGATAATTAGATCTCTTTCATCCATGCAGTTTCAGCAGTTTTATTCTAGTCATTATTTTGTTTCATTTAAGGAGGAAGTGATATGAATGCAGAGAAAATTAGATGGGATGTTTAATGGGAGCTTGATGCTTCTCACAGACTCCGTGGCAGGGCTGCCAACATTGGGTGAGAGTTGGGAGTGAGAAATTGCGAGAGACCAAGCCCGATGGAGCGGAGCGACTGCGGAAGGGGGGGGGGGGGGGGGGGGGGGGGGGGAGGAGGGTGTCCCCCATCCCATTGGTACGGAACTTTTGCATTTTTCAGCTTGAAATTATGCAATATGGTGCATACTGTATTCATATGGTGCATATTAGTGTATCCATGTATGGATATCAGGTTATAATCAAAGACTTGGCCCATGCTGACCAACCTGGGTCTCACTGCATACCTGGTACTACTCCTGACACTGACTCCAGTTGCATACCTTCTCTCATTCCTGTCCCCGAGCCCAGCCCTACACCTGGCCCTCTATTCTACCCTGATCATAGCTGCGTATCTGCTTAGGTTCCCAGTGCTGAACACACCCCTGGTCCCAGCTTTGACTGCACACCTAGTACTATTCCAGACCTTCACTCTGGATGCAAACTTGGCCTTGCTCCTAGCCCCTTTGCACTGACAATATATCTGGCCCACACATAAAGCCCCATATCTGACCCCCTGGACTTAACCTATTACGTTCAAGGTCCACAGGTGCTTAGCTAATGCAGTAATCCTTTATGGGGCACTTCACAGACGAAATTATGGATAACAACATTTGCTACATTCATTGGCTTCCTTGTTATCTAACATGTTAGTCACTTTGTCAAATAAGTCATCAATTGGTTGAATAGAATTTCTCATCCATAAAATTATACTCACTTAGTATTCTGTTACCATTTGTTAAGGGCTTGGACACGCTAGAGGCAGGAAACATTCTCGATGTTCGGCGAGTCCAGAACCAGGGGCTCTCCCCCTCTCTCTCTCCCTGTCCACACATTCTCTCCCCTCTCTCTCACCTCTCCCTCACTTTCCCCCTTGGTCTCTCCCCTCACTCTCCCCCTTGCTCTCTCCCCTCTCTTTCTCCTGTCTCCATCTCCTCTTTCTCTTTCTCCCATTTCTCTCTTTCCCCCTCTCTCTCCCCTCCTCTCCCCTATCTCTCTTCCCTACCCCTCTCTCCCTCCTCGCTCTGCCCCCCCCCCCTCTTCACTCTCCCCATTCTCTCCCCCTCTGTCTCTCCCCTCTTCCCCTCACCCCGTCTCCTTCCCCTCTCTCTCTCTCTGCCTTCCTTTGAGAGTCTGTTCCTTCGGCACAGAGACTCTCATGGCAGCGGCGCAACGCTTCCGACGGCTTGAACTGAAGCTGCTCCATGAGCGACTCGCCAGCCCCGCAAACACTCGCCAGCCCCGCCAACTCGCATCTGTCCCCGCCGCTGGTTCTGCTTCCATCCCTCCCTCAGTTCCGGCTCTCGAACACACGCGGCGGCCCATGCAGTTTATCTGAGTTTTGAAATTTTCGTTGATCACAGAATCTCTCACGGCAGAGCGTGAGAAATTTGCGATCAGCGTGAGGGCGTGAGAATTTCTCGAAATGAGTGAGTCTCACGCTCAAAGCGTGAGAGTTGGCAGCCCTGCTCCGTGGGCTAAAAGGCCTGTTTCCAAACACAAATCCAATTTGCAATGCTCTGAAATTTTGGATTCAGAAAAATATTGATTACATGGGCTGAGAAACACTTATTTTATGTATAACTTAAAAGGCAGGGCGCTATTAACTGAATTTTTTGCCAATATTTCTCAGAAATGTGATGTTGCACAAGAGATTCTCACTGTGATTCCTCAGTGGATTATTGCTCACTCATTGTTGGCAACAACCTTGTAGTGCATCGCACATCTTGTCAGGCTCCTCATCTTGCATTATGTTTGTTATTTTGTCCACAGCTGGCATTAACATAATGATCAATTTCACTTTCCTCTTTTCCTACAACATTTACAAATAGTTCAACTCTCCAGACTGAGACAAACACACTTCTTTGGACTTTGAATCATCTATCTACTGTACCTGAAAGACTGCAGGCAGGATCCAAACCATGAAAGTAGTTGGTTGGTGAAATGTCTCTGGGACCATCTAATCCCTGCTCTAACTCCAATTAACTCTCCAAATTTTTCATCTGCATCTCCTTCACATTTTTGTTGCAGCACCTCTCTGACAGGTCATAAACAGCTTCAACAAAGAACATCACACCTGGATCCAAGAGACCGTACTTCTTCATAGATACAAAACCATAAAGCTAACAATCTTTGCTGCTTCACTTAGTTTAGAGATACAGCAGGGAAACAGGCCCTTCGGCCCACCCAGGTCCGTGTCGACCAGCGATCACTCATACACACTAGTTCTATCCTACATACTAGTGTCATTTTTACCAAAATCAATTAGCCTCCAAATCTGCACACCTTTGGGATGTGGGAGGAAACCAGAGCACCCGGAGAAAACCCACATGATCACAGGGAGAATGTGCAATCTCCGCACAATCAGCCATGGATGTTGATATTGTAACTAATGTTTCTCTAAGCAGTTCTATTTCTCCTAAATTCCAAATGTATATTCTACACATATTTTCCTCCAGTGCTTGTGAGTTATGAGTTATCACACCACCCCAATGAACTTAAACTAACACTAACTCCAGGATCAAGGTCATACTTACTGCAGTAGGAATATAAATAAACAGTGAGTATCCATAGACACACACTATCTCCAGGAACGAATAGCAGACAATGTTCATCACTTTATTGTTTCGCCACATCAGAAAGCCCCATAGTCCAAGAGGAATGAGCCAAGCATAGGTGTAAATTGCGGTGGCTGCTATCGAAACTACAAATGAAAACAAAATTATGCTCCAATATCTATTATAAATTCATTTTGAAAACATAAATACAAAAATTTTAAGCAATAAACATAGAAATAATTATAATACTGCCATTGGTTCTGTTATGCTTCTTCTAAATAGTGGATATGCACATCTCAAATTGCAGTTGCATGATTTGGTCCTAAACATAGTCAGCAATAAATATTAAAAGTTCAAAAAATACCATTTTAGACTTTACGAATGAGAGCAAAATTTCTTCCAATGAACCATATGTGGCACTAAATACTGAGCCACAATTTGGTGCCCAGTCTCACACATCTGGGCTAGATGTGGCAGGCTCATCTGCACCCACAAGACCGTTTGCTGTTTGGATGTCGCTGCTGCACTTGAGCAGTGTTGTGCAAGGTCCTGCTCCTATACAGTCCATGATAAGCTTTATCAAAAGGCAAAGTCGAAACAGAAGCCCCAGTCAATACTGTCAGTTCCATATGTTGAAAGATGGGCAAACCCTAGGAATTGCCAGAAAAAGAACCAAGATAGAGCAAATACAGTTTTAATAGATTATTACTAGTGCATTGGCATATATTATTGTGAAGAAAAGTAGGTGAAGATTTTTTTTGCAGCATAGAAGAGGGGCAAAGTACCAAGTCCATACCTACTAGTTTTCAACTACTCCTGTGCTGTTCTACAAATCATTTTCAGATATTATCTATACCACATGTAAAAGCGATTTAGATTTTGTTTCCCCGTTATAGCATTCTACATCCAAACAACAATTTGCACATTGTGATTTTAAATCTACTCTTTCTAGTCAAGAGAGACAAGAAAGTTTAATCGTCATACGTATTAATACGGAACAATTAAATTCTCTCTTGTAGCAGCGCAACAGGTTTGTAAATACAGTACTTAATAGATAACATGACAACTAGCTCAAAAAGCTCAATAAATAAAATAACTCAACATATTGCAAAATTAAAGCCTGAAGTACCAAGTCATAGTTTGAGGTTTTGTTAGTGTTTGTCGTCATAGTCAGAGTCATATAGCACAGAAACGGGCTTTTCGGCTCAACCTGCCTATGCCGAAGAGGCCCCATCTATTCTTACATTACCCACCCGCATTTGGCCCATATCCCTCTAAATATTTCCTATCCATCTATCCAAATGTTTTTTTAAATTTTGTTGTCGTACCTCAACTAACTCCTCTGCCAGCTTGTTCCATATACCAACCACCCTCAGTGTGAACAGGTTCCCCCTCAGCTCGCTATTAATTCTTTCCCCTCTCACATTAAACTCCTGTTCTCTGGTTCCCGATTCCAATGTGTTCAGTAGTCTGATGGTTGTTGGGAAGAAGCTGTTCCTGAACCTGGACATCAGGGTTTTCAGACTGGTGTACCTTCATCCTGATGACAGGAGTGACATGCGAGCATGGCCAAGGTGGTGTGCATCCTTGACGATGTTGGCTGCAATTTTGAGGCAGCACCTCCTATGGATCTCTTCGATGGTGGGGAGTTGTGATGGACTGTGCACTGTCCACCACTTTTTGTGATCTCCTTCAATCCTAGGCATTCGAATTGCCGAACCAGGCCGTGATGTAACCAGCCAATATGCTCTTCACTGTTCACCTGTTAGTGTTCGAGAGAATTTATCAATGTATCGAATCTCCTCAATTTTCTAAAGAAGCAGAGGCATTGATGGGCTTCTTTATGTTTGCATCAATATGCTGGGCTCATGACACATTTTCAGAGATATGCACGCCAAGGAACTTGAAGCTGTTGATTCTCTCCACCATTGACCTGTCGACGAAGGCAGGTTTGTGGCTCCTCGGCCTTCCCCTTCTAAAGTCAATAATCAGCTCGTTGGTCTTACTGACATTAAACATTGTTCTGGCACCATTCAATCAGACATCGATCTCCTCCCTATAGTCTGACTCATAGTTCATCCAAGAACCATGGTGTCATCAGCAATAGCCAAATAGTGTGTAGGTTCTTGCCAAGGTTGAAGCGGATATGTGCCATAACTAACCTCTCAAAACACTTCATCACCATGGACATTAGTGCCACCAGTCAGTAGTTATTGAAGCAGGTCATCTTACACTTTTTGGACATTGGTATTATGAAGTCCTATTAAAACAGGTGCGAACCTCAGACCTCAGTTATGAGGTTAAAGATGCCCATAAAAACTTCAGCCAGTTTGTTTGCACAGATTTGGAAAACCTAACCAGCTAAACCATCAAGTCCAGATGCTTTCCGAGGGTTCACCCTATCAAAGGATCTTCTGACATCAGACTTGGTGACTGAGATTGCAATACTAAGGGGGGGGGGGGGGGTTATGGGGTCCCCAAGAATATAATTACTTTCCAATTTAATTCCCCAACACCCCCCCCCCCATCAAAACCCTCTATCTATTGCTATCAATATCAGTGCCACTAACGCCTTTTGTTTTACAGTAGATTCCTGAATTATGCAAGGAAATAGACCTAGTTTCTTACAGTAATCAGATTCCATCTGCAAATGACAGCTTGTCCAAGAAACAGTTTATTGACCTGTGCCAATTCCGTTGAGAGTATATTACTGAGAAATGTACATAATGCACCTGACAATGTCACTCGCACTGCAAATGAACATGCACCATGTCATAGTCGAATAGTGGAGGCTGTCAAAGCAATGAGAGTGAAGAACAACTTCTCATTATTCAATAGGATAACAGTTTGATATGCAACATTGTGCTGTGCAAACCTAAAGAATATGTTTTAGCTAAAACTTATTTCTATACCAAATAAGTATTTCCCTCTTACCCTTATGGAACTCGGGAACATAACGATAACCATGCTGGCCACGATGAGTCAAGAAATTGGCAAGGTTTCCACTTATTGCTATTGCAAAAACTAGAGTGGCACAGATCCAAAAGGGACCTGAAAACAACAAATGTTCAAAAATGGTCTTATTTTGTTCTAAATAATAATTAACACTAACACATCTGTAAATTCAAATATGGCCTTGCATCTTCATAAATATTACAGAACAATTATTCAGAGACACAAGGAACTGCAGATGCTGCAAACTTGAGTGATAAGTGCTGGAGTAATTCAGTGGGTCAGGCAACATCTCTGGAGGAAAGGTCTGGCAAGTGATAGGAGTTGGAGTGTCAAATGGGTGGAGTAAGTGACAAAGGCTAGAAAGAAAAAAAAGAAACAAAATGATGTCAAATAAGGAGAGAAGAGTGAAATGTAAAACCAGAGGAAAGGATACAAGTACAAGGGGACAGGAGAGAAAGAGAGGGGAGGAGTGGGATAGTGGGGAAAAAGGGGGCGTGTTACTTAAAATTGGAGAATTCAATGGAGATCCCAATTGGGTTGTAAGTTACCCAGGTTTGCCTGCGACCTCACTCTCGCAATGGAGGAGGCCAAAGACAAAGGTCAATAAGGGAATGTGAAGGGGAGTTAACATGGTTGGCACCCAGGAGATCCAGCAGACCTTGGTGGACCGAGCACAAGTGTTCAGCGAAACAGTCGCCTAAGTCTAGACTTGGTGAGGTTAGAAAAGATGCATGTGAACCAGTTTCATCTGGAAGGGCTGCTGGGGTCTATGGAAGAGGGTGAAATACAACATGAAGGGACAGGTGTTATATATCACCTGTGGTTGCAGGGGAAAGTAGCTGGGGAGGAGGCAGTTTGGGCAGGAAGGGATGAGTGAACCAAGATGTGACTGGGGGTAGGATCGCGTTGAAAGTGGCCAAAATGCCAGATAATTAAGTTTTCGATGTGGAGGCTGGAAAGATAAGATCAAGGAGAATCCAAAGATATTTTGAGTTTATTAAGGGGCGAAAGGCTAATTATAGGGTACCTCAGAAACCAAAGACAGAAATATTAGGGAACGTGGAAAGTTAATAACGATGTCTTGAGCATGGTCCTTATCATCATTGAGGAAATGCTGAATGTGCTGAAATAAATTAAGGTAACTAATCCCTGGGACTTGATCAAGTATATCTAAAGACACTGTGGGAATCTGGAGAAGAAATTGTGGGAACCCCAGTTGAGATAAATTAATTATTGTTAAACACAGATGATATGCCAGAAGAATGGAGTTCATCTAATGTTGTGCCTCTATTTAAGAAGGACAGCAAAGAAAACCTGTGAGCAAAAAAGCCAGTAAGCCTAACATCTGTGGTAAGCAAGATACTGGAGAGGATTCTGAAGAAAAAATATATACATACATTTGGAAAGAGAGTGGTTGAGCAATGGCAGCAATGGCTGACTCACCAACAGTCTGTCTGTCCTTTCCTTCTTACGTTTTAATACTATGTGTTAAATGTGTGTCTTTAGTGTTCTTTAGTTTATGGGATGGGCAGTTGGGGGAAACTTTTCCAAATCTCTTTCCTCGACAGAGATGCGATGTTTTTCCGTATCGTACCTCTGTCCGCACTGCGGCCTAACATCGAGGAGCTGGCGGCCTTTGCTGGAGACCGATTTCGAGAGCACCACTGCGGGTGTCTACGGGACTTTAACATCACGGAGCCTGCGATCCATTTGCCAGGGATCGACCTCGGAGCTCCAACCGTTAGTGTTTGCGGACTTTAACATCACGGAACCCGCAGTCTCTGGTTAGAGACCGACTTCGGGAACTCCAAGCCGCGGGAGTTTCGACCGCCCCGAGAATAAAGAGGAAGAAGTTTGGACTTTTTTGCCATCCATCACACTGAGGAATGTGGGGAATCCGCTGTGGTGGATGTTTATGTTAACTTTTATGTAGTTGTTGCAGCTTGTTGCTTTTTTTTCTTCTCGTATGGCTGTATGGTAATTTGCATATCACTGTTCCTTAATTGGTACATGTGACAATAAAAGACCTTTGAAACCTTTGGTTAGGGATAGTCAGCATGGTTTTGTGGGAGAGTGTGTCACGGATTTGATTGTTGTTTTGAAAAAGTAGGTTGATAAGGGCAAGGCCATTGACATAATCAACATGGATTTCAGCAAGGCCTTTAATGAGGAACTGCACCGTAATTTAGGTTGCATGGGATCCAAAGAGAAGTAGATAACTGGAAACGAAATTTGCTTAATGGTTAGGAGAGGATTGTTGTGTTTAGTTGTTTCCAAGACTGATGGTCTGTGACGAGAGGTGTGCCTAAAGGAGGGATAACCCTCCATTGCCAGACTCTGAAGCCACGTGCAAACTGGAAAAATAACACCTCATATTTTGATTGGATAGCCTACAGTCCAATGGTATGAATATTGAATTCCCCAATTTCAAGTAATACACCCGCATTCTCATCAACCTGAAACCCCCCCCCCCCCCCCATCAAGCCCTCACCTTGATATTTTTCCCCCCCAAGTATCTCCCACCACCCTGCTCCTTTCCCCTCCTTTATATGCTCATCTCCCATTCTCATGTCCCGTTTCCTTTTCATCCCCCTTCTTATCCATCCACTCCCGTCCATATCCCTTCTTCTGGCTTTACACTTCACTCCACCTCTTCCCCTTTCTGGCATCCTTTTGCTCTCCACTTTTAGACTTTATCACTTACTCCACCTATCTGCTAATCAACCCTCCCGCAACTGTGTCCACTTAACATTTGCCAGACTTTGTCCAACCCAACCTCCCCCCCCCAGTTTTCTCTCCCTTTAATTCAATCAGATGGAATAAAGATCCCAATCCAAAAAGTCATCTGTCCATTTCCTCCACAGATGCTGTCTGTTCTACTGAGTTCATCAGCACTTCGTTTTTTACTCGGGGTACTAGGAGAATTTTTGTTTTTGCTTTTGAGAAATGCATTCTTCCTTCCAGATTTCAATTTTATTTCCAGAAGGTACAGCAAGCAAATTATTTGTTTCCAAATACTTTATTTCAGTCAAAAACAGTGTTTTTTAAATGATGTATATTAATATGGGTGGATGTGTACAATTTAAAAAGGAAAAAAATATTTTTTTGCATTTAAATGGTTACTTGAAAACAAACTTTTTCTCTGATAAATATGATAAATGACATACCATAAAGATCTGGATTACTGCGGATATACAATCTTACAAAGTTTTTGCCAGGAAGTGGTAAAAGGGAACCTTTTATTCTGTCCAATACCTATTAGGCAAAGAGAAGATAATTAAATGTTAATTTAAATACTGTTCTATATCAAAATGCTCAACTTTTAAATGTATTAGCAAGATATAAAAAAATATCTGATTCCTCAAATGCTGAGATAGGTTACTTCAGGCACAATGGAAATTGGAGTATCAGGATTGAATATAGCAGCTTGTGCAAGATTTGAGAAGCAAACATGCTTGGAATGCATTCCTTATCATTGACTATTTAAACATTCATGTTGCCTGCAAGAGATTTAAAAAAATAAGGCTCAGATGTGCAAATTTCTGCTGCCACTTACTTCTATAAATCTCAAATAAGAAATGGTAATTTAGGAAATTGGAGTTTTGGGCAGGCATATCAGAAAATTGGCATCACATAGAATCAAAACATAATACAAGTCAATATTCAGATGAAAATAGAAAGGGTAGGTTAAAAATAAATAATATTAAATGCACTTGCCAGGCTTTGGCCTACCCCACCTCCCTTCCAGCTTTGTAAACCAGCATCTGCACTTCCTTTTGTCTCTATTCCTAAATGTTACCGTTTTTATTACTGTGGATGAATTATAGCCAGTGAAGGAAGTAAATTCTATACTCACCTGAAAGGTGTCAACATCAAAAAATGTTTGATAATATTCAAAAGTCCAAAAGGGAGCACTCTTCTTTTGTCCTGCAAGTAACTAAGGAGAACAAATGTTAACCATAAACTTGATCACAAATATTCTAATTGTTATTGGGTTTTTTTTACAAAATAAAAACAAGAACATTGTTTCAGGAAAGGTAATTTTTTTTAAATTGAGAAACAGAAAACACGCCACAACTCAAACTAAAATTCCATTTAAAAGCAACAATATTACAATCTTCCTTTATTTTTCCTACATAAACAAACAAACAGATCCACCACATTTTTGCAGTGTAACAATACTGAAAAGAACACCAACCACCAAATGAAGTAAACCATTGAAAGATCACAAATGTTTCAAAGCAATTAGATGCTTTTCCAGAATGGAATTTCACTGAAGATTTGAATGTTAAGACGCACCAAAGTTAATAATGTAATCCCCATTACTAGTCATAGAGCGATACAGTGTAGAAACAAACTCTTCGGTCCCACACCGGCCAACAATGTCCCAGCTACACTAGTCCCACTTGCCTGTGCTTGGTCCAGATCCCTCCAAACCTGTCCTATCCATGTACCTGTCTGTTTCTTAAATGATGCGATAGTCCCAACCTTAACTACCTCCTCTGGCAGCTTGTTCCATACACCCACCACCCTTTGTGTGAAAAAGTTACCCCTCGGATTCCTATTAAATCTTTTCCCCTTTACCTTGAACCTATGCCCTCTGGTCCTTGATTCCCCTACTTTGGGCAAGAGACTCTGTGCATCTACCCAATCTATTCCTCTCATGATTTAGCACACCTCTATAAGATCACTCCTCATCCTCCTGCGCTCCATGGAATAGAGACCCAGCTCACACCATCCTGGCAACATCTTCGTAAATCTTTTCTGAACCCTTTCAAGCTTGACAATATCTTTCCTATAACATGGTGCCCAAAACTGAACACAATATTCTAAATGCTATCTCACCAACGTCTTATACAACTGCAACATGACCTCCCAACTGCTATCCATTCAGCTATCTCTCCTTGGATCCCATGCGATCTAACCTCCTGAGCAGCCGACCATGCGGAACCTTGTCGAATGCCTTACTGAAATTCATGAACACAACATCTACAGCTCTGCCCTCATCAACCATTTTGGTCACGTCTTCAAAAAAAATAATCAATTAGATTTGTGAGACACGACCTCTCACGTACAAAACCATGCTGACTATCCCTAATCAGCCCTTGCCCATCCAAATGCTTGTATAACCTATCCCTCAGAAGACTCTCTAGTAACTTTCCAACTACAGATGTTAAGCTCACCAACCTAGTTCCTAGCATTTTCCCTGCAGCCCTTCTTGAAAAGAGCCACATTTGCCACCCTCCTGTCTTCTGGCACCTCTCCTGTATTTAAAGACGAATCATAAATTTTAACCAAGGCTCCCAGACATCAGATCAGGCCCTGGAGATTTGTCTACCTTCATACACGACAGTACCTTCAGTACTTCTTTGACGGTAACACTGACTGCTCTCAAGACACTTCCATTGACTGCCCCAAGTTCCTCAGTCCTACGGTCTTTCTCCTCGGTAATTACAAAGGAGAAATAATAATTGAGGACCTTGCCCATCTCCAGTGGCTAATATTTAACATATTATTGAAATATCATAATTATATACTTTTTTTTATGGTGGATGTGGGGGAGTAATATAAATTGAAATTATTGCTCAATTCCCATTGGAAAATTGCTTACCTCGGCCTTGTCAGAGTCTTCGTTTCCCAGCAAATCTTCATCCTCATCTCTTCCTACCACAGCTGATGGACCTCTCTGATTTTTAGGTTTATCATTAGGATCTGTGATGCTTATTGTTGTGGCATCAGGATTTGCTGCCAACAGGTTTGTAGCATCATCAAACTCTACATTAAGCACACATGAAGATAATAGTATCAATGTAGTATATATAAATCATCTGGACACTCTTGCTGTTGCTGGAAAATTCATTGGTATTGATGCTGTATAAATGGATGCTGTTGTGCCAATTAATGTAGCAGATACATCATTACATTAACAAAGGGAGCCGTGGGCTATATAAAAATAATTAATTGTGACAGCCATTAATTAATTAAATCTATCTACTCTGTCATTTTTCCTCCCTCAACAAATACAAACTATTTTCATCAGATGGCTTCGAGCCATTCGTACATTTATCAACGTTAAAAATGTTCACTCTTTGAAGTAGAGCTCTTTCAACTTGCTACATCATCTAAATATTGAGTAAGTGTACAGTATAATAAACTTAAATATGGGTTGCAAAAAAAACAAATCAGCTCAGGGGAGAGGGAGGGAGAGAAAGTAGGAAGTATATAGAGTGTTACATTATGAACCAAAAATCAAATGGCCACAAATGGTAACGGTGTGGAAACGTCAGGCCAATGTTTTCCTTTTAAAATGGCAGGTATATCTGGATCACTCATGTCACCTGTTGGTTTTTCCCATGCTAAAATATATTGTGTGGAAGCAAAGGACCCAGAAGAAATCAAGACAGTCATTGGGAGAATTGCAAACCCCACAACATTAGGGGTCAGTATTGAAGGCGGGCCTCTGAAGCTGGGAGGCACCAGTTCTAAAGATTGCACCACCAATGCTCCCCACAAATCGAGAGCTACTGTGAAAATTGATCTTTAATACGACTGTAGAATTAACCATTAATTTAAATTTTCAAAGAAGATGAAGACTGTATTGATGAGATAATCTTTTGAAGGCGATAAAGATTTCAAACAATAATACTTCAGAATTAGCAAAGACAGCAATGTTTTCCAAGAGAAACAATCAAAACAAAATTGATGAATAATTTTACAGAGTACTTTCAAACCATTTGAGAACTCAAGAGCTACTGTGCAAATATCACTGTATTAGAAAATAGATCACAAATAAACTTACCTTGAAACTGTAAATCATCTGCAGATGCCATTTGCTTGATTGTAAGAGCTGTCAATTTATGAACAGATCTTTAGTTTCTATAAAATAAAAATGCTGTCATAAAATAAATAGATTCAGCTTTCTGAGAGTAGATGCCTCATTCAAATTAAGGCTTTAGCATAAAACAATGTATTTACATCAAAACAAAACACAAACTGCTGGAGGAATTCAGTGGTCTGGCCGTATCTGCAGAGGGGATGGACAGATGACATTTCGGGTCAGGATTCTTCTTCAGTTATTCACTTCAATGCAATTGCAATATTTCAACAGCGATTGTTCAAAGGAAAAATCACTAAAGTTAATATAAAAATTAACGGTGATATAAATTAGTAAGAGACACTTGTGTTTTAATGTTAACACCTTGTGCCTATGTCACAGTCATACAGCACAGAAAAAGGCCTTTCGGCCCAACTCAAACGTGCTAACCTAGATGCCCAATCCAAGCTAATTCCATTTGCCCACAATCCTCTAAACTTTCCAAATCTACATACATGTCCAAGTGTGTTTGAAATGCTATTATAGTATCTGCATCAACTACTCCTCTGGCAGCTCATTACACAAGAGAAGAGTCAATAGTGTTTTATTGTCATATATCCTGAAACAGAACAAAATTATTTCTTGCAGCAGCACAACAGATTTGTAAACATAGTTCTCTGCCTCAGAGGGTGGTGGAGGCGGGTTCTCTGGTTGCTTTCAAGAGAGAGCTAGATAGGGCTCTTACAAATAGCAGAGTCAGGGGATTTGGGGAGAAGGCAGGAACGGGGTACTGATTGTGGATGATCAGCCATTATCACATTGAATGGTGGTGCTGACTCGAAAGGCCGCCTACTCCTGCGTCTATTGTCCTCTGTAAAGGCCATATATAAACAAACAAACAGCACCCTCCGAGTGAAAATGTTGCCCCTCAGGTTTGCATTAAATCTTGTCCTTCTCACCGTAAACATGTGTCCTGTTGTTTTTGATGTCTCCACCCTGGGTAAAAGACTCTATGCATTCACCCTATTGATTCCCTTCATGATTTTATGGACCTGAATAAGATCACCCTTCAGCCTCCTGCACTCCAAGGAAAAAAGTCCAACCCTGCCCAACCTCTCTCTATAGCTCAGGTCCTGGCAACATTCTCATAAATGTTCTCTGCTTAATGACATCCTTCCTATAGCAGAGTGAAAAAAACTGAACACAGTATTCTAAGTGTGGCTTCACCAACATCTTGTACAACTGCAACAAAACATCCCAACTTCTATACTCAATACCCTGACTAATGAAGACCAGTGTAACAAAAGCCTTCTTGGACACCCCTATGTAACTGTGACACCACTTTCAGGGAACTATGTGCCTGTATACCTATCTGGTATATTATTACAACTCGAGGTTGCTGTAACATCAGGTAAACAGACTGGTTACCCACAACAATTTTATATGCAGACGATTTTCACACAATAATAAGACTATAGCAAGTCGATCCTAAAAGTTAGTGTCTATGCCTCATTTGTGTTAGATTAACCAATGTTGCTGGACAGAAAAGGGGGGCTTGATTACGAGAAGGGAAAATGCCTTGGTTCCTGTATGCCTCATGTCACAAAACTTGCTAGACATTGAGAGGGGGGGGGGGGGGGGGGGATTTGGTTCTTTAGCAACTTGTCAGTTGAACTAAATTAAGACGCAAGTTTCTACGATGCCACTGTGATGCCTTCACAGTTTTGACAGGCTCCTTGACAGACAGTCTGACTGCCCACGAAGAGGAACCGTAGATAAATATCGGGCTGAGGGGGTGGGTGCCACAGGTTGCCACCGACCCTCATGTGAAAGCCTCTGTCCGGGAGGGGCAATATAGCAAACGGTGTAAACTTGTACTGTGGTACACAAAAAGCTGAGAAACTCAGCCAGCAGGGAGCGAGGCGACGTTTCGGGAGTATCACGAGAGATATAGATGTGATGTGGAAGATAAGGAACAATGAGTGAAAGATATGCAAAAAAGTATCCAAGCCATTAACCCCCCCCCCAGTAAACAATAATTCCAAAGGATGCCCCTTGAGGTTGCCAGGGGCGCGGAGGAGGCCTGCCTCGGGTTGGTTACGGCGGAGGTGTTCGGCGAGTCCAGGCCCCGCTAGCAGCCGGCCCTCTGCACAGTGCTTAGTTGTTCACAAGGGTAGTTGCCCCCGTTGCCTGTGGCCCGAGGTCCGAGGGTCTGGTCTGCTCGGTGCTCCCTCAGCGCCCCGCCTTACCTCATCCTGGGAGCAGATGCGCGTAGACTCGTCTCGTCTCGTCTCGTCTGGTCTGGACTCGTCACTGGCCGCAGCGACACGTCACCAACTCTGCTAGGCGGAGGAGGTGGAGGGTGTCTCCCCGTTAAAGGCATCGTCACACGCAGACTTTAATACGCCGACAAATATATGCGGCTGCAGAGCTCCAGACCCGGGTCGTCACCGCACGCTCCCCAGCAAAGGCGCGAGAGGAGCTCCTCCAGCATCTTTGTTCCCCAGAGCCGCTGCCCGACCCGCTGAGTTACTCCAGCCGTATTGTGTATTTTAAAATATATATATATATATTCCACACCTTTGCACTTAATGTCAGCCGGCGTACTTTGCAAACGACGGATTAGCTGGTCCCGTTTTACTGACGATGAATTCAAGACGAATAACGATATAATTACTCTATTTGGGTTCTACTGCTTTACTCGTTTATCCCGATCCAGATATTCCACGTCCGTTAATCTTCATATAAATTCATTTCGATAGGTAGAATATTGGGAAATCCACGATTCGTTCTCAATGCTTTCGGCGAATCAGGTCTCAGGGATATCATGCGTTTATTGGACTGGCAAGAGACATATAAACACTTTGGAGCGCAGTTCATCACAGTGTTCAGTGCAGGGGAGTTTGTGCTGTTTCGTTGACATGGGGAAATTAATCGTGTACCTGGAGACTTTGGTCCTCATGGTCGTTGTTTGCCTAAACACGATAATTGGTAAATTTATGAGTCTTCTTTTTCCTCAAACTCTGAGGAAGATCGTGTTGAAAGCTGGTTTGAAAACCACCATGACTCAAAATCCAAAATTCAAATATGAAGATTGGGGGCCAACAATGTTCAGTATGGTGTTCGTGAAGACCGCGTTTAAAGGTCTATTAGTGAATATGGGAGATGAGGCTTTCGATGGCGCCTTTGCTCCCAATACACGAGTCATTGACTTCGACAACAAAGAACATAAAGTGCTTGATTTCTTGAAGGGTATGTATGAACTGCACGTAACTGCATCAAGAGTAAACACGTTCATGTTGTCTTTGACGTTCAACAAATGATTTAAACCAAAGATCCTAGATTTAAACGATGTAATCCGTAATTTTTAAAAAAAACCGAATTCTTTGATGGTGCAGGCAAAAATAAATCGAACTCTTTTTAAACACCAGTCAGTGTCAATAACGTTTATTTAAAGGCAAACATTACATTACGTTTCAAAGGATCAAGCAAAAATTAACATTACCATGTTTTGGGGCATATTAACAAGTTGGAAGGAAAACAAAACTTGCGTTTTGGTGGTTCGAAATGCGTGCAATGTTTCATATTCGAGATAAGAATTCAGCCTTGTCGGAAGCCTGAATGTATGAATGGATGAAGAATTATAGACAATAGATCATAAATATATCTCCATTGAAGAATATCTTGTTTGATATTCCACTCAATCAGTTTATCTCTCTTTTTTTCTTTTCTTTTTCCCTTTTTTATTTCCTACTGCTATAAAATAAAAAAGAAAATTATAGAAGTACAAATAAGATTGATTGTTAACTTTAAAAATATTAAGAATGTATGTGACGTTAATATTTTCTTTTGCTTTAATTGGATTTTATATTTCTTCTTAATATGTAATTACTTCTAATAAAAATATCTTACAAAAAAAAAAGAATTCAGCCTTGCGCAGGCATTAGATAAGTGACGCCAACATTATGCAACAAACTGCTGTTCGAGAAACGAATATTGTATCTGTTGACAGCGACCACCATTTAATGTAATTCGGGCAAACCCACCGATAAAATACAAAAGCAAAGTGCATTTTTGCTGCTTTTAAACAACGGAGTTAGCTATGTAGAACCAAAGATTATAGAGGAGCAAGATGCGCCACTCAGCGAAAATAGTATCACAGGGTACACAAAAGGCTGGAGAAACTCAGCGGGTGCAGCAGCATCTAAGGAGCGAATGAGATAGGCGACGTTTTGGGTCGAGACCCTTCTTCAGACTGGTCAGGGATCAGGGAAACGAGAGATAGAGCCGGTGATGTGGAGAGATAAAGAACAATGAATGAAAGATATGCAAAAAAGTATCGATGATAAAAGGATTGTAAGCTGTTTGTAGTGTGAAAATGAGAAGCTAGTGCGACTAGGGTGGGGGAGAGAGATAGAGACAGCGGGAATGCCAGGGCCCGTGGGCTGAGGGAGAGGTGGGGAGGAGACAGCAAGGGTTAACAGAAT
This sequence comes from Okamejei kenojei, assembly GCA_035221665.1. NCBI lineage: Eukaryota > Metazoa > Chordata > Chondrichthyes > Rajiformes > Rajidae > Okamejei > Okamejei kenojei. The sequence goes on along the minus strand of CM069140.1, from coordinate 17,298,100 downwards.
TGAGAAAATTCAATGTTCAAGCCCAGAGGATGCAGACTCCCCAAGCGGAATATGAGGTGCTGTTCCTCCAACTTGCGGTGTTGCTCACTCTGGCCGTGGAGGAGGCCCAGGACCGAGAGGTCGGATACGGAATGGAAGGGGAAGG